>JBAMBO010001879.1:0-600000 GCA_037044535.1 Lordiphosa magnipectinata
TTTCTCACCTCGAACTTCATACCCACCCCCGCAACCCATTTCCCACCATTTGTCGTGAATTTTCCAATCACGGGAAATCACATTCAAATTATTTTGCCTACTGTCCTTACCGTGTATTAACTTATACGGATGAAAAATAGTGATTTCCATACAGAGTTTTTCACACCCTGGGGGCTGATTTTCCAGCATCGGAAACTGAAATCACAAATTATTTGGCATTCTATCCTTACAAATCAAGTTTCGGGTCAATGGGATGAAAAATGGGATTTTGCATGCAGAATTTTCCGGCCATTTTCCTCGTGGTCGGATTTTTCAAAATCGGGAAAACACGTGTCGAATTGTTTCGCGTAATATGCTTACAAGTCGAGTTTTAAGTCAATCGGATGAAAAAATTTTCCAATACAAACTTTTCCGTCGATTCATTAATTAATTAATTTTTAAAACATTTCAATAATTTTCCCTTATTTCAATTCTTATAAAATAATGTGTTTGTATTATTATACTTTTATTTTTCACCCTCCACCTCATTTTCCTATCTTGGGGAATTAATTTCGAAAATGGGAAAAAAACATATATTTCGCAAACTATGCTTTCGGATGATAAAAATAATTTCCATACAAAATTTTCAGTCAATTTCCTTTGTGTGTGAATTTACCAAAATCGGAAGCTTCCCAAATTATATTTCAAAGTGCGCGCCTAGATAAATTAAAATAAATGCGAACTCGATAACAGGTGCCATTCAACAGGCAACAGGTTGTCATTCGCTTAGGCAATAAAATGAGAAGTCACTTTGGTGAAGATTGGCAACAATGCCGACAATGACAACAATACGAATTTCTAACAGTCTTGGCAACATCACATAAAAATATACAAGAGATACACAAACAGAACGAAATGACAGAGAGCGATATACATGCCCTCCCTTTCGCTTGTCTTTTCTCTATCGCATTTGTAGCCAAAACAAAACAGCACGCAGCTGTTTGTCTTTGCTGACTCCGAAAACTGCAACGCCTCGATGGCTTCATGGTTTTTTTTCTGTTAACTTAACAGTGAGAGCGATTTCATCTCTGCTTATTTAGTCCTCTCTGCTTAAACATTCTGATTGAATTCACACGCAATAGAATACCATTTATGGCTTTTGTGAAGTTTGTTGACTTCAAAATTAATAATTAAAATAATATTGAAATTAAAATCTATTCTTTTCTCTAAAATTAAAAGGTATAATCAGCGCTGCCAACTGGTCTCTGGCTGACAATACGGTAAGTAGTATTATCCTTCTCAATTGTTAAGAGAAATTGCAAATTATAATTAAATCCCTTATCTTTACAGCAGGATGCCCTCTCGACGACATCATGGCTGCCTATGTCGCAGCCGGTCAAGGAGCCGTGGTCGGGAGAGGAGCGCGGGCCAAGCGCTCAATTTAATCGCCAACCTGGTAGACATCTTTAAAAATCAAATTGGCGCAGATACAAGGCCAGCATCGACACAATCGCTCCCCAACCGCATCGACAACATCTCTCCCCGGGCGCTCCCCAAACGCATCGAGACCACCGCTCCCCAGGCGCCCACCTGCAGTAACCACACCACCGCTCACCAGGCGCCCACCACCGGTATCTACTGCAATTAAAAGATGCCTGATTTGCAACGAACCGGTGCACAGTGGATCCAATCTAAAATCTAGCAGAATAAAAGTATATTTTTTAAATATAAATATTGCGTTTAGTTTTGATTTTATTTAATTGGCTACACTCTGCAAAGCTTAAAAAAGCTTTTGAATGAGCTTTTCAGTGCATCTCTGATCGGCTGCGAGCTTTGAAACTTAACTTATTTGCGGCACGTGTCTACACAAAGATTTGAGGTTGTTTGTGATTCGTTTTAAATTATCAAAACAAGTGATATATTTGAGTATATTTATGTAAATAACTTTTGTTTCCCTTAAAATAAGGTATGTACTAAATACAAAATGTATGTTCGTGGCCCGTCTTTTCCTGTGTAGCTTAAAAATGTGTTATTTGTAAGTTGACTTAGCAAGAATTGTTTTTGAGCATTTTACTGTCTTCATTGGACTGTAATTAACGCTTATTCAATCGTATTCAAGCTAATTTTAGTATTTATGTAAAGTGTGAGTTCTTGTGGTGTGAAAATGTCCAAAATGATAACCAACTACGTCCAACTCTTAAGTCTATTGCACTTTTTAGGTGAAATGTCAGTCCTAAAGCGCGTTCTGTTTTGCATGTGGCTTGGCGAAAATGTCGCATCAAGGAAATTGTTGGTGCTAAATGAATATGTATTTGGCACAATTTTGAAGAACATAAACTTATCTGACAACGATATTAAAGAAATTAATAAAAAATTGGCTAATTTTGTAAGTAGGCTTGCAGTGAAATGGAAGGATTGCCATTACAACACTAAGTTTTTTGAGAAAAAAAATCAGAAATGGCTTGATATGCCGCTCATTTTATATCATTTCACGTCAACATCAGATATTGGTAGGCCTAAAAAGGATTTTGCTGATTTGTGCCCTAAGGCGCAGATCAAACAAGTGTCTACTCTTATGAAACAAGCAACTTGTGAACAATTGATGGTGGCTACAAGCTCCAGTTTGTATAAATCTGGAATGCGAACGGCTTCAAAAATTGTTGCCACATTAAATACAGATGAGATGCAAAAAGCAAAGATTATGTGTTACCCAGACGAACTAAAAGTAACCGATTATTCTGCTGAAATAACTCTACAGAATTTAGTAGACCATACGGTAAGCCGTATCATAAATGCGCACTCGCAGGTTGTTGAAAATCATGTTTCAGGGGAAAATAATAACAGAAGTTTGACTGCAATTTACAAATGGGGCTGCGATGGAAGCAGTGGCCACGCAACCTATCGCCAAAAGTTTCAAGATGGTGAAACAAGTATGGTCGATCAGCATTTATTTACTGTTTACCTTGTACCATTACAAGTTCAGCTTGGTTCGACAATATTGTGGAAGAACACGCGACCTTCATCAACCCGCTATGGTCGTCCCATACAACTCGTTTGTCAGAAAGAGACAAGTGTTGTCTCTTTAAAAGCCAAATAACGTCGATCAAGCCAACGCTGACCAGCTCATATACCATACTCCATGAATTTCATCTGACGATGGTGGATGGTAAAACATTTGGTGTTCTAGCAGAAGCATCCACACAGACATGTGGAATTTGTAGAGCAGTACCTAAAGACATGAACAATTTGGAATTGGTGAAGCGTTACCCGGTTGACTCAGATCTATTGAAATATGGCTTATCTAGTCTTCATGCGTGGAATAGATTTTTTGAATGTATTTTATATTTATCCTACAGACTTTCCATTAAAAAATGGCAAGTTCGCGGCACAGATAAGCCGGAGGTGGAAGCTAGAAAATTAAAAATACAGTCAGAACTAAGGAAAGAAATGGGCATTTTAGTGGACATACCAATGGCTGGTAGTGGCAACACCAACAATGGTAATACAGCTAGACGATTTTTCAGCCAACCTGATTTGGTATCACGCATCACAGGAGTTAGCGAGGCACTCATTTATAATTTTAGTGTCATTTTCCGTGCATTAACTTGTGGCTATGAAATCAATATCGATGCATTTAGTTCATATGCCATGAAATGAGCTGAAATGTTTGTCGACTTGTATCCATGGTTTTATATGCCATCATCTGTCCATAAGATATTAATTCATGGTGCAGACATCATAAAGCATGTGGGTCTTCCTATTGGCATGATGTCTGAAGAAGCCCTGGAAGCCAGGAATAAGGATTGCCGGAATATACGGGAGAATCATTCTCGAAAGAACAATAGATCTAATACAATGGAAGATGTTATGCACGCATTACTCGTGTCTTCTGATCCACTAATAACATCATTGTCTAAAATGTCAACAAATTCGGTTAAATCTATTAAATTTGATAAAGTTGTTGCTGGTCTTCTAATAAATTTCCCACATTTAAATAATGATTCTGAATCTTCAGATTCCGAATAATAGTAGCGAATAATAAATAGAAAACAAACTCATTAGTTAAAATGTAAATTAAAAAACAAAACACTTAAAAATTAAAAAAAAAATGTGAACATTTATATTGTTGAATATGGTTTTTTTAACATTTGTATGGGAGCTATGGGAAATACCTAACGTAGGACATAGAAATTTGGAGAATATACGTAAAATGAATTAAAAACTGTAAGTACAAAGTTTCATTAAAATATCTATTAATTTACTAAAGTTATTAATTTAATTCTGCTAGCAGAGCTATTGGACCCACTGTGCGGTGGTGGGCTTCATGAAGAATCACATTCAAGAAGTTCATCATGGGGTGCGGTTTCCCTGTAGAGGTTGTGGGAAAACATTCGTCAACGGGCGAAACCTCAGGACACATTTGTGTAAAAATTAAAAAAGTTTTGCTGACAACGCATAAAATGCTAGTTAATTTTTATATATTTTTAGTGTACATATGAGAGCCATAAGCATAAAACATTTTGCGGTGACATGGAGCATCATTTCGCTCCATTTAACAATAGAGAGGCAGGAGAGGTGGTCGTTCGCAGAAATGTCAAATTTTGGTTAAGAAAACTTCATTTCTGGAATACAAAATTTTTAACCCAAAATTTAAAATTTGCAAACACACCTCAACCACAAATAATAGCAGCTGTAATGGCAATCATTTGCCTTTTCATATGGCTAGATAGGATTGCCAAAAGAATGTAGGGCCACAGCAGCTCCATAACTGCGGATGCTAAGTACTCATGCTGGCTCACCTTTGCGCTTCGATATCTGATGATAAAGTGACTTGGCTTACGCTGGTCTCGGCCTTTTATATTGTTTGCTCGCTTTCAGCTCACGCCGCCCTGAGCATTGAGTAGGGTTGCCTTCGATAATTAGCGATTACTAATCGATATTGATATAAGGCGCCAATTAGTTACAATTCAAATTCAAACTAGGAAAGTTTAAGTCGACTTGCGCTGATTCAACTTAGAATATATTCGAATAAGTTACTTAAAAATTAACGTAATTTCAATAGGCAAGGAGAAATAATTGTTTAAGAAATATTTAACAATTACAACCAAATAAAAGGCAAATAATTGCCATTATCATTGATATGATTTGCATATTGGTTGCGCATGCAGCATTTTTTTTATTTCGACTCCGATCGAGCCCCAACTCTAAACCAAGTGAGAGTCAGTCAAGCCCGACTATAAGATACTTTGTACCAGTTAATGCCGTCGCTCGCATTTGCTCGCTCGTTATACGAGTTATACGCGTTATACGCTGTTATACGCTCATCTCTAAGTTTCTCTCTCTCTCTCTCTCCCAAAGATTGTGTTCGTTTGAATACAGCGGTGGTTGGCAGTAAGTGGGGGGGTGCCGGTTAATTTTTTTTTGCTCATAACTTTGTGTATCGTTCATCCGATCTTTATCATTCGTTCAGCAAATCGATAAATAATTTTGATTACCAGATTTCTCTAGAAGGTACGAACAATCTACCATCACAGGATATGAGGGAGATATGATATATTTTTCCCAAATTGCGGGGGGAGGGGGCGTGGCAAAAATTGAAAATAAACTTGATCTGCCTGCAAGCATACTGAGTTTTTGTCCCATTTCTTACCATCTCTGAAATCTGTGAGTTCATATGAACATACGGACATAGCTAAATCGACTTGGCATTGATGCTGATGCAATATTATATAACGCTTATATGTTGCCTGAAGGCTGAAAACTTACGAGTATGGTGGGATTCCAATTTCCACAGTCTTCACACAGTCAATGAAGTTTTCAGTTTCTGAAATATCCTACATTTCCATTCCATGGTCCATGATTATAAGGATAATGCTTCTTTCTGTTTTTCTTTAAGCTTACTTCTGTACTTCTTTCTGTTTGCTTGCAGCTTATTTGCAACGGTTGGTAGCAGTTGGTCCCAAATTGCTCAAATTCACCATCTGATCTAGCAACCGAAGATATACTTTTCACTTTACATACAAAGTTCCACAATTGAAATTTGAAATGCAAACGTTTATACCAAAATCTCTAGTGATTTTTGTCACCCCCGATAAATAAATGTAAATAAAAAAATGTAAAATTATAAATATTTAAAACACACAGCTACCACCCGTACCACCTCTAAGAGTGACCGCAACTTAGGGTGACCAGATAAATTGAAAGTGTCTGGTCAAACTGCTGGTTGAAATCACAAGGTGAGGCACCTTATTTATTTTACAGAATTTTGGAAACTAAAACTAGCTGGGCTTTTGATTGAAATTAATGGAATATGAACCCGTATTGGGATCTTGTTGCATTTGAAAATTCTGCGTTGATAAACCAAATGGTTTCAATATCATATTGCCCAAATCCTTTAGACTGGACATCATTTCCGTCTTGAGTTTCTCATTGCGCTCATTTATCAAAGGTGGCAGGCGTACCTGTGCCTCGCCTGCCTCTCGCTGACCAGGATCAAGTTCAGAGACGCGCTTATAGTCCGCCAAAGCTTCATCGAGTTTATCGTCCTGCTCGTAGAGCTTGGCGCGTCTGCAAAAGCAGTGAATTTAAGTTGAAGGCACATTTCACCAATTTCACTTTCACCCTCACCTTAGTAGAGCTCTCACATACTCGGGGTATAGCTCAATGGCCTTGGAACAGTCATCAATGGCCGATTTGTTAGCCTCTAGCTTCATTTTGGCCGCGGCTCTGTTGCAAAACAGCACCGCCCGCTCTTTGCTATTGTCGGAGGGACAAATATTCAGGGCCTCAGTGTAGGTTTCAATGGCCTGTTGCGCTTTATCCTCTTTGAACAGCTCATTGCCATCCAGTTTTAGTTTGGCAGCCTTCTCTTTGTTGGCCACGAGTTGTTCAGGACTTAGATCCTTCTCCAGATCTCTTAGCTGTTCAAGCTCCAGCTCGCCATCGGGTTCAAGAGGCTTCTCCTGTTGGTCGCCGCCACCAGCAGCGCCTTCATCCGGTTCATCTTCTAGTTGTAGTGAACTGTGCTTGGATATAACCTCATCAATGTCTTGTTCACTTGGCGATGGCTGTTGTGGTTCCGGCTCGCTGAGCGCATCCTGGAACTCGTCATCGCTATTAGCTTTGTTTGCCATGCTGATGTTTGAGATGACAAATTTACTGGAAATTTCTTTTTGTTTTTGACAGTTTTTAGAGATGAGACAAAAAGTAACTGCTACTTGTCACGAGTAGTTTGAGGTAACGAGTCAAAGCGGCAAGGACCAATGTGACAGATTTGGCTCTAATGTCTAAAATTAACATCGTGTTTTAAGCCTAAATAATTTTTACAGTTCGGTTGAGCTCTCACACTTCTGCCATTTTGACAGATTTTGTTGTGTCAGTTATTTGTCAGCCTGTCCAGACCTAGTAGAATATATGAATATTATGAAAGACTACTCTGAACATATAAGGCAGTCAACTGGCGCTGCCACTGATAGGTGTTTAAACACCAATTTGAAATGCAAACGTTTATACCAAAATCTCTAGTTATTTCTGTGTCATCCCCGATAAATAAATATAAATAAAACAATGTATAATTATAAATATTTAAAACACACACCTACCACCAGCCTGTTACCCTTTCGCTACAAAACTATCGCTCTTAGTCTCATCTCTAATAAAAACCTATCGATGACTAACCGGCAAGTGGACACTTTAACTGTAATAAACCATAACAAACCATAACCATGGTGGCCACTGATCCACTTTGTGTGGACATTAAAGCCTATATCTTAAAAGAATATGTACCCGCCAAAGCACTGGTGAGCAATCTTGAAGTAGACTTCATTGATTCGGAGCAGGTACTAGGTACTTCTATTCACAATATGGAGTTTTACTAACCTACCATTTATATAGGTCGATTTACCATGTGGCCAACTGAATTGTGGCGACTCTCTAAGGTTTCCGTTTGCCCGAGCTGGCTGTTTACCCACAGCAGTGACCATCACAGAGAGCCGAGTCCTGGTGGAAGCAGATTCAGCGACCTCGACCAAGCGTGTGGTGCAGCTAACACTGGACACCGACAACTGCTCCTATGAGCCTGGCGATACGATAGCCATTTTGCCCAGCAATTCTTACGACCAAGTGGCCAAACTTTTGCAGCGCTTGGACTTGAGCCCACAGGCAGATGATAGCTGTCTTATTAAACTTGCTTTGAACTGTGCCAAGAAAGGGGCCAAAGTGCCCGCCCACATTCCACCCTCAACAAGCCCTCGAGAGATTTTCACCCATTGTCTGTCTCTAAATGGTGTACCTCAAAAACAATTCCTTAGTGCTTTGGCCGCATGTACGAGTGATGCAGAGGAGCGCAGTTTTCTAGGCAGCCTCTCCTCCAAACAGGGCTCAGCCTATTACCAGGAGCTTATACTCGAGAGTGGTCTGAATTGTCAAGATTTGCTACAGTTATGCGGTAGCTGCCAACCCACAATGGCTCTGTTGGTAGAACATTTGCCCCGACTGCTGCCTCGTCCCTACTCCATAGCCAATAGCCGCATCAACACTCGAGGCGTTAGCATCATCTACTCCATAATGGAGCCCAAGGCGGGAGTCACTACCAACATGCTGGAGATCAAACGACAGCAGCCCAAGTCCCAGATCTACATTTATCCACGCCTAATCAATGCCTTTCGTTATACAGATCATGATCAAATTCTGATAGCTGTGGGAACAGGTCTCGCGCCCTTTCTGGGCTTCTTATCACATAAGCAGCAGCTGTGCAACCAGCACACCACCTGGTTATATGTGGGCGCCAAAACACCTCACGCTTTACTGAAGCGGGATCAGCTTTTAAGCTGGCAGGAATCTTCAGTGCTACAGCGACTACGCATGTGCTATTCTCGGGCAGATGAAGAGTCGCCCAAATATGTGCAACAATTGCTGGAGGAGGATGCAAAGGATCTTATCGATTTTCTGCTTAAACCCGAAACTGTGCTGTACATATGTGCTGACGGGGCCAAGATATCGCAGTCTATTGGTCAAGGACTTAGCCAGTGCCTGCAAAGAGTGCTTCAGTTGGACGAGTCTCAGGCCAGAGAGAAGCTCAAAGAATTACGTACTCAAGGCAAATACCGGGAAGATATCTGGCTGTAGATTTAAAGAGAAAAATATGGTTTTTAATTCATTAATTGATATTAAATGTCGTCTACTACAAATAGGGATAATGAATTTACCCAGATTTTTTCAAATTTATTTCTTAAGCTTGCTAGGAAACTAAGTATTTATTCAGAGTTCCCAATAAATTTTTTTTGTTGAAAAGTTAAACTTTACTAGCTTAGTTAGATATTTTTCAAAAATAAAAGTTTGAGGTATCTTATCTTACAAAGAACATTTTTAAGCTGTTAATACATCAAAATCCTAGTTGTGTTTTGTGAAACTTACACTAGGCAACAAGGTCCATAATATATATTAAAGGGTTGGTGGTGATTCTAGATTATTTTCCTGTGCTCAACACGAATCTCTTTTCCGGAAATTCTCCGTCACGTCTACATTTTTGGTAATTTGAGCTTAATGTTGCTTAGAAGGCGTATTTTGAACCTTATTTTTTACTCTGATAATATCGTATAGTAACATTTCGTAGCTTTAAAATAAATTGTCCCAAACAGAATTGTTTGGTTGTTATTTGTGTTTTGATATCATCGATAGCACAATCGATACTATCGATGTTTGTGTATTTGGCCAACCATCAATTGTCGTGACCCGCTATCGATGTATCGGTGCAGAAAATTGCGCATTTTCATGTTGTAACAAGGTAAGAGTAAAATTTTAGTTAATTGAACTTTGTTATATTTGTATATGGACATTTCCACAGAAAGGTAAACCAAAACCGAAAACATCGATTCATTTTATGCAGCCAACTTATCTTATGTATAGACATCGGATTTTATGTACTTTTTTAAATGAAGGTTAATTGAGGTGAAAATTTGGATTTATACTAATTAAATAACCCACTTTCCATTGGAAACTGCATATTCAATATATGCAAATTTTGCATATTTTACATATATGTAAAATATGTAAACAAATATCCAAAATATGCACTAAATATGTAAAATATGTAATAAATATGTAAAATATGTAGTTGTATAAAAAATGTATGAAAATTGAGAAATTTGCAAAAATTCTTATTCTTCAGCTTAGATTATTGTTAAAAATATAAAGATGGCATATATAGACGGTTAAATGGGAGTTGTAGACCGAGCAAATGAAAGGTGTGCCTTGAAAGTTCTAAAATATGGGGAAATTTCTAAATTGTTCATTAATTTCAGATTTTTATGAAGATTTTATGGACGGCTAAAGTACACGGATAAATAAAGAAGATGTGAAATAAATGGTCAAAAAATCGCGAAATTTCAAAAATTCACATTTGAATTTAGATTATCATAAAGAAGGGTAAACCGGCGGGTAAATAGGAGGAGTATATCAAATGGTCAAGGAAATCGCGAAATTTGCAAAATTTTCTAACGACCTAATTTAACTATGAAGGTTGGATAGATGGCAATTGAATACGCGTATATTAGAGGCTTAGACCAAAAACCGCGAAATTTGTCAAATTTTCATTTGACTATTTACGAAAGCGCAAAAAATTTTCTACGCGCTCGGAAACTCCAGAATTATATATTAATCCCTTCCTGTCATGTGGATGCTGAGAATATACCTCTCCCGCACAACAACATTGTAAACTTCGAACGAAATTTTTATTTTTCAAAAATGTTTTTATTATAATTGTTGTAGCAGTATACAATTAAGCATTTTTCTAAATTTTCCATTGTAAATTTTTGGCGTTTCTCAGAAAAAATTAGCTTGTAGGCCGAAAAACTGCGTTCCACATCTCAGGATGTAAGCGGTGCATATTTGAATTTAAATATGTCAGACATATTAATTTTCCCCGCGTCAATTATTTCCGAATCAGAATTGGAAAATATTTGATTAACGTTATCAAATGAACCATAGTCCGGGCTCCGATCCAATACGTCCTTTAGTTTTTTTTGAAGTTTTATACCGAATTCTCCTTTCACACCATTTAGAACGTCCTTTACTTCAGATAAAAGCTTGAAAGTTTTTGTAATTTCCATATTTCTTTGTTCCATCGAGGCTATAATTTCCGGTATTCTGTTAAAGTGATGTTTTATAAAAATTAGATTTGTGCGTAGTTTGGGATTCTTGAGGATTTCTTGCGCATTTTTTATAGATAGCGCATCCTCCGGATTAAATGATTCAATGACCTTCAATGAGAAGAATATGTTTTAAGAGAATGCAGAATCTAAAATATTTATTCTACACTTACATTTTTGATACCGTCGAAATGGGTAGTAATAAAAATAGCAGCATTGTTTATGGCGCGCAGTTGCTAAGTGTTGCTCTAATTGCGACTTTTGATCGCAAGCAATCTGATTTAACAAATTAAAATATATTTTCTTTTATTAATATGAATATTATAATTTTATGGATATATTGTACTCACTCGTTTTTTATTGCAAGTAAGACAGACAACTTTGTCTTCCTGTATTTCAAAACAGTTTGATTCCAATTCTTTTAGCCATTTTTGAATCAAATGTGTTTTTTTATCGCTTATTTTTGGCATTTTAATTAATTAAAAGTTTAATTGATGAAGTTGATTTACAAAGTGAAACGGACTTGCAACAAAATCAGAAAATGATGAGCCCAGAATCACAAAAAGAACACATTAACCCTGGCCTACTAGGATAATAATATATCTGAAATATGTCATTTCATAAAAAAATAGGTTTTTTACATATTTTACCTATTCTGCATATTTTGCATATTTTTTTATGCAAATATGCAATTTATGCAAAATGGTTTTTAGCGGACTTAGATCGTTTTTCAATAAAAATAAGATGTGTGCAATCAGAACTTAAATTGGACATGCGGTTCAAAATATGCAAATATGTAAAATCCGATGTATATTAATATAACATAACTTATGTATATTAATATAAGTTCCTGAATCTAAATTTTTATGTTTTTTAGAATAACGCAAAGGGATACATATATAAATTTTTGAAAAGCATCACAAGAACAGCGTTAGAGAAAGGCTTGTCCCGATGCGTATCATAATGAGTGAAATTTAAAAAAAAGCAACATTTATTTTGATGCTATAAATATATACATAGTTACAACATTGCAGATCATATTAAAGTTAGTTGCATTGAAAAACTCGAACTCATTCCGCAGAGATTTGCTCTTTTGTGAAAGCAGACAAAACGCACTCCTTTTGCACGCCTTTTTGTCTGCCTGTATCTTGGGACCTTACTGTCTACAACTCTCAGCTTTTACATTAAATAAAGTGCTACTCAAGTGCTATCCAAAAACCAATATACGGAAATTTATTATAACATTTTTCTTTTAGGGTACTCACCAGCTCGCGTAAAAGCGTAATTGTGTAAATTTACGCGACGCAGCTATTGAGCGCCCCTTCTGTTTACCCTCGTAATTTTTGGCGTAAATCAGCTGTTTTGACAGGCTGTGAATTTTGCTGTCACTTGTAAGGCTTGATACGTAAATGTAAATCAAAATAAAAATGCCAAGAAAAAGGTTACAAGAAGCATTGATTAAGCGAAAAATAGACCTGGCGCTGAATGAAATAGAATGCATTGATGGTAGGTGTACAAATCAAGCTAAAATCGAGCATGAAGAAATAAGAATACATAAGAAATTTTTTGGTATGGACCATGAGGCTGTCGATGAAGTGATGGACGTGCTTATGGTGGATCTTACTGCAATTGTATGCTGTCGGCGAGGAACCAAGTTCTGTGTGCGCAAATCAGTCAACTGGCGAACCAGTATGCTGCCATTTATTAATGATGGTCGCTTTCTCCAAATGCTCAATGTCACTAAGAGTCAGTTCGGGTTGATTGCCAAATTGATGCTTGCTTTGTGTCGACTGTATTTCGACCCCGAATGGAACTTGAGTTTGGGATTGCAGTTTTTGGTTTGGAGTCGTCAAATGAAAGTTCATCAATAAGGAAAACTGCAACTATTTCTAGGTCTTGTTAGAGAGTGTTTGGAGCTATTTCGAGGAAAATGTGTCAGTTTATTTACTGGCCAGATGCTGCTAACGGACAATTGGTGTGAATTTTTTTTTGGTGTGACCGCATAATTTGAAGACGAAAATCTCGAAATGGCTCGATACCAAGTGTATTTTGTCGATACTTTGAATAATTATACAACACTTCAAATCTTTACACTTTTACGCTGATTTTTTAAACATACCCCAGGGCAGCAAAAAGTTGGTCATTTATTTTCTAAATGTTTTGTTGTTGTGTCGTAAGCTTTTGGAGTTTACGCTTTTTGATTTACGCTTTTACAAGAGCTGGTGAATACCCTAATTGTTTTTCTTCATAATAAAGGTAACAAAATTCGTACGATTGTCACGTTAGTAGCTGTGGAAATGCCCATATTTGATTACATGTTAATTTAGATCATTGGTGGGCAAGCCCTTGCTCCCAGTGCTCTGAGATTTTTTTCTTTTTAACTCACTTCAAATTGTAAACAACAACAAAGTCAATGCGAATCGAAGAAGGGCGCCAACAAGCCGCTCACACAGACGCATTTTGGGCGATCGAGACTCTCTGACAACGGTTGATCTCTCTGTTGTTGTTGGGTTGCTCCCAAACTTAAATTTCATGCCCACCGCTGATTTAGATTGTTGGTGTTGGCAGAAGTTCGGGAGAAGGACAATGGACAAATTTTTGAATCAACTTTTTCGATAGTACTATCGATACTGTGCCGGGTGTGGTGCAGCGGTTAGTGTGTCGGCATGCTGGGCGGGAGGTGTGAAAGTTTTTTTTGTGAAGTAACTAGCCATGAAAAAGTTTCTCAAACTTTGCCGTTCGGCAAACTGTAGGTCCCTTTCTCTTGTGCGCCAAGAAATTGAGAGAAGCTCGGCTTATGGCCCTCTTCTGGGCTGTATATAGCCATTTTACATTACTATCGATACTAGTGGAATTCTATCGATGTTCAAACTATCGATGTTTTCACAAAACTAGTTGTTATTAAAATCAACATTTCATTTTTAATAAACTCAAAATTTGATTTGATAACATAACGAGAATGTCATGAAGACGTTTCCATTTCATTATTTTCAGTATACTTTCAGAGATGGTAAGAGATAGAGGCTTGACATATATTGGACATAGCCTTCTTATACTTAAAGGCCCCCGCAATTTGGATAAAACCGTCATATCTCCCACAGTTTTGTAAATATATGGTACGTACCTTCTAGAGATATTTAGTAACAAAGATTATTTATCGACTTGCCGAAGAATTGTCAAATTGTCAAAGCTTGCCTAATTTGGCGACTTTATATGTGGAAAAGTAACGGAAGTTGTGAGGTCCAGTTGATAAGTAAGTAAAAATAGCAAACATTTCATGCAATGAAACCATCCTGGAACTTTGGTTATATTTGGTGTACAAAAAAGTTGTAAGGGATTTATTTTTCAAGTTTGACGCTTTATTGCGAAAAATTTGTTACAAATTCATTTTTCAAAGTATTGTCCATCACTAGCCACTACTTTCTCTCATATTTCAAAGTGCTGATCCTCAAGGCCAAGCGTCATCGACGAAGACTTATAGTATTCGGAAGGGACATGTCCATGTCTGTTTCATGTTTCTTGCAATTTCAGCGTTTCAAGGCATGTTTTGACCGGCTGCGCAACATGTGGCCGAGCCTCGCACCTTTGCCAGTATCCTCTCCGTTTTTGCTTCAATGCTCGGCTCAAACGCATCAGATGAGTTCGGTATAGTTGGCCAGTTGTGGTTTTACCCGGTTGTAGCAGCTCATAGTACACCACGCTCAATTGGTTCCACCAAATACAGAACATGACCTTGCCACCATGAATATTCGCCTTTGGCTTTGGGAAAGTAAATTGTATTCGAGGCTCACAAAAACTATGTTGTTTATACTTCAGCGAAACGACACATACCGAATAAGAAAGCCTAATGATGAGGCTTTAAAACGAAGTTGGTTGCAACATTTTTCGATTCAATTTAATACTAGTGACGCCATTTCCTAAAAATCCTTTAACCCCATTTTTATACAGGTAATACAACCCCATACAAAAATTCCGACTTGATAAATATTAAACATCTTTGGGTTTGGTCGAATAAGTAAATAACGATATATTTAACAACACAAAATAAAAATTACAGTGCAAGGCTAAACGTAATTATAGTATGGTACATACAACTGTGAGCGGGCAAATAGATAAATCATTCTAAATCGTAGATGGTTTTTTTTTGGTTACAACTAATATATGTAAGAAATTATTAATTATCAATTTTTCGCATAAAACTTATTCTGGAATTTTGTGCACAACATAACTCAAAATGATCGTTATTTGTATATATATGTGTATATATCGATATTTATAATTACTTCACTACATTTAAGTTCTGTTAATTGAAATAGCGCCAATTCTTCTTGTATAATATAACTATAAGGTTGGATCAAAGTTGGTTTTCCTTTGCAATAAAAGTTGCGTATAAAAATTTATGCTACTGGTTAGTTTTGTGTTTTCCTTTTTAATAAGACTTAAGTTTCAGTTGTTCGTTAAATCGTTAAATGCGCTTGGGATTATGTTAGATCGGGTATGTCTCTGTTTCAATATATCTATAGATACTTCTATGCGAATACTTTTTAGTTCGTTGCCATAGACTTTAAGCTAGAAAAACCAAAATCAAAGAGTAAGCTCTCCAAATTGCTGAAAAAGTGTTTTGTGTAAAAAAAATTTCAACTATAATATCAGTGGAAACGATATTACTAAGCTACAACTATGCAATTTCATTAAGCTACAATTATACTCTTTCCAAGTCAGACGACAAAGCGACATTTCGTTGTGTGAATCATGCTCTATTTTGTTCACTCGTTCATTGAGTGAGACTAGAGGAAAGAGTATACAAATTATTTCAACTAAGGTAAATTTTTGCTTTAAAAAATAGGGAAATTTAAAATTTGGCAAAGTTTAAAATTCCCGTTGGGACTAGGTTTTTTTAATTTGTTTTTTGTGTATTTAAACATATATATATATATATATATATGTATACATACTCTCTCTATAGTTAGATATCTTTGACACACACATTGCATATGGTAAAATTTCGGAACGAGGAAATGTCTATTTAATTGTTTAGTCTTATGTTTGTACTAAAATTTAAAATGGAATTCATTGAACATTTAGTCAAATTGTATGGATTATCTACTAATACACATATACATACTATGGTGTATATGAGGGGAATATGGGGGGGGGGGGGGGGGTTAGGTTTCCAGCGGGCAAAAAGAATAAGTATTTGAGGATCGCAAATTTGTACGCAAAATTTTCGATTTTCAGTTTCTTTGAAAAACATTTATGGAATTTTTTAAGTAAAAATTCGGTTTTGGGTGCTCAAAAGTATCGTTTTTGAGTTCAAAGCTCGAGCCTAAAAGCTCGTTTCAAAAACCGTTGGGCTAATATTTAATAAAAGATCGCTTTTTGTTCACAAAAGTTGCGCTATAAAGATTCCTTCGCGAACATTTATACAATTTTATCAAAAGTTTTGTTTTAGGGATCAAACCTCGAGCTTGAAAGCTCGTTTCATAGACCGTTTGGCTAATATTTAATTAAAGCTCGATTTTGTTTCGCAAAAGTTCCTTTTAAAGTTCTCTTGCGAACATTTTTTGAATTTTTAATTAAATATCGCTTTTTTCAAAAGTCTGTTTAGCAAATATTAAATTAAAGTTAGCTTTTTGTTCGAAAAAGCTCCGTTTTTAAGATTTTAAGCGCTCTTTTCAAAGCTCGTTTGACGAATATTTAATGAAAGTTTAAGATCCCTTGCTAACACAATTATAACTTTTAATAAAATAGGCTTTATTGGTTCGCAAAAGTTTGCTTTTTTATTTTCTTTGCGAACATGGATCGTAAACAACCGATTAAAGCTCGTTTGAATGCTCGTTTAGCGAATATTTGATTAAAGTTCGCTAATTGTCCGCAAAAGTTTGATTTTGAAGTGAACTTGGCGAACATTTTTAATTAGATATCGTTTTTCCTCGTAAAAGTTTTGATTTTCAATTATTTAGCGAACAAGGAAACGAAAACGACGGTTTAAAGCTCGTTTAAAAGCCCATTTAGCGAATATTTAATTAAAGCTCGCTTTTTGTTCGAAAAAGTTTCGATTTTAGGCTCCCTTGTGAGCATTTATTTCGACTATTCAATTAAATATCGCTTTTTTTGTATTGTACCGACCGTTTAAAGCTCATGTCAAAGTTCGTTTAGCGTTCGTTTTTAATTTTTTTTTGCAAACATTAAATTGGAATTTTTTTTATTAAATATCGCATTTTTAATGCGCAAAAGTTTAGTCTTTAAATGCGAAAAAGTTCCGTTTATAAGTTTCCTGCGAACATTTATTTTAAATTTTGAATTAAATATTGCTTTTTTCTGTCCTGTTTCAAACCCCGATTTACAATTATTAATCTTAAGCTCGTTTTTTAGATCATAGAACTTTGAAGCGGGCTCTAGGTCAGTAAGTTCTGATTTTGATCATAACATTTCCAAAACAAGCTATAGCTATTTCATGAATTTCCACAATTCAATCATCAGCGATCTTTCTTCTATCTTCAAAGAGCTGATCGAAAAAATTTGGTTTTTAAGATTCCTTTGCGAATTTGTTATGGTAAATGTCCTTTAAACGCTGGTTTTAAAGTCCGTTTAACGAATTAAAGATTCCTTTTGGAATCATTAAGCAAAGGTTCGTCAAATACTCGTTTTTCTTTTGCCCGCTGGGTTTGGGGTTTAGGGTTTTGGGTTACTAATGTGTGTGTTTGTCTATTGAAATTTTGTAGTCGCGCGCTGTCGCTCCAGCTGCTAGTCCTAATGGCACTTGTTACACTCATTTCCACTCGCTGCTATGTTTCGTTTTTTGGTAATTTACAACAAATATTGCATGTTTGCACTTAAAGACTACTGACGAATTTTATATAGAATTGCATAATGCAGCTTTGATAAAATCGCTTAAATCACAATTATGTATACATACAATTTATAAACATTAATCCAACTTTTAGACCATAAAATTAATAATACAATATTTATATGTGCGTGTTTGTGTGTGTGTGTGTGTGTTTGTGGGTGAACGCCACAGTCTTAGCACAAGGGAAATACATTTTTTATACAATGTAATTTATATACTAAGCGGAGAACTGCGTAAGCCTAATGCCTAATCTAAATGACAATTCCACCGTAGCATAATGGAACGGACCCTCTCCCAGTCGGTGGCTGGTCCCGTTTGCCTCGTGCTGCAATAAAAGACAAGAGAGAGAGAATTGGTTTATTAAAACATGTTAAACAAACAAATATAAGATCAGATATCAACGGATAAAGTAAAGAAAACCAGAGATGCTTTTGTTTTAATTGGCTTATAATTAACCCTGATGACCTTTATTACTTGTAATCAACAATGCTTATGGAAACATGAAATGCTCTGGCTTGTGACTTTGCCATTCGAAACAAATGAGATTAAATAAATTTTCCACTCTTGCCACGCCAAAACAGGTAGCTCCCAAATACTTTGAACGTATCAATCGCCACTTCAGGTATCAGGAAACACACTGAAATCATTATCACTAATAACACTAGGCATCAATTTAAAAAAGAATTCCAGTTGAGCGAAGCATATTCAAGCCTGGAACGCACTAAGGCAGAGTACAAACTTAGCTATGTATTAGGATCATTAAACTGTCTAGAATGGCTCCAAGCATTGTATAACCTTTGAGAAGGAAATAATACCTAGTACTCGCAATTGTTTTGGTACACGGTTTTTTGGGTCATAAAATGAAAACGAATGAATATTTTTCAAATCTCTATTCTTCCTTTTATTCGGTCACTCAATAGCTACAAATCGTAGAACACCTTATTTGAAATGGACGCCTTGTGCCTTCCAGCAACGCCCACTCATCGATTGCAGTGCGCACCTCAAGCATTGAGAAATTGTCCACTGCTCGGACAAGGGCGCGCTTCAAGACTCAATATTTGGGTGTCGAGTAGAGCAAAGTATAGCCTCGAGAACGGACCACAGTTTGTAGTCCAATGGATTCAGGTCTGGGCTACCAACAGGACAATCATTCGTAGAAATGAAGTTCGATACATGATTTTTTAGCCATGTTTGAGTCGATTTTGCCTTGTGAGCTTGAGCGGAGTCTTGGTGAAAGGTCCACGGCTTGTTTGAAAATAGTGTCGTGCTTAGAGGCATCACAACCTTTTCCAAAACGTCAGATTGATACACTTTCGGCTCCTTTTTCAAAATAATGGAGCTGGGTGACCCGACCAAACCATCAAATAAGCCGGATGGTAACCTCTCTGAACTCTCGGAATGAGTTCGGATGGTGAAAATTTTCTCGTCAGTAGACAGAATTCGTCTGTGGGCATTGTTCGCGCACTGGCGACGCAAAGCTTTCGATTTTGTCGTGTGATTTTGTTTCAGTGCTGTTGTGAGCAAGTTGCCGGTGAGTCCCAAGTGATGTTTTATGATGCGCGACATGCTGTTCTTGGTGATATTCATCTCACGAGACATGATTTTCTGCTTGCGCAGTGGATTTCGACTTTGATGGCTTGTGGCGTTCGCACAGTGCGCGGACGGCCGGATTTCGCTCGGTCTTTTATTCCATCAATATCCTCATATAGCTTCACGGTACGAAACACAAAGTTTCAGGTGATTTCCAGTGGGCGCAACATCCGAAAGATTTCAGCTTTTTCGTAGCCGCATTTATGCAGGCCAATTAAGACAACACGATTTCGAGCATGCCCCTCCCTTGATTGCAAACCACTGACGCCAAATCTTTTGATGCAGTAATATAGCGTAATCGTCACTTGTCAAATAGCCGTCAAGTTGGAGTGGATGCATTCAATGGTTCACGAGTACGAGTGTGTTCAATAAGTGTACGAAAACAATTGCGACTACTAGGAATAGACGCTGAGCAAACTGAAATTTAGAGTCAAACGCCACCCCTAAATCCAAGGCTTCATAGGAGTAGGGAGTACAGAAGGTAGAGAAAACCAATCAACAAAACTCAGCGTTGTATAAAATCAGCTTAATACTGGCAAACGCATCGAGCGGTTAAGTATGAGTCGACTGGTCGAACATGTTTGAATACATTTAATCAGCAAACAAAACTCAGCATTAAATAAAATCAGCTTCATAAGGACAAACGCAATCGACTGATTGAATATGTTTGCAAATAATTCGTCATTTGTGCTCACCAAGCACAATCACATTTTTCACTTCTCTCAATATAGCTGGCCCTACTTAAAACGCCGTTGCAAGCTCTCTCTCCTTCTGTGTGTTTTCCATCACTGTCGGCCCATGCTCTGGTACCTACTCCCTACTCTAGCACATAAGCTTTTTTTGATGAGGCTTTCTATGTTTTGTTAATTGTTAAATGCTCAAAATTTGGCTAACTTTCACTGAGGAGACTTCTGTTGTGCACCGAGGGTTATTAAATGACAGCAGATTTTACATATTTTTAAACAGATTTTAATCCTAGTATGATGATTTCTGAAATATACGGGTGTTTTCAACATATCGACGTCGATTTCCGTATAAGCTTGTGTATTTCGAATAAGAATTGTTTAAGTTTATATGTTTAATTCGCTTAGCTTTTAGCAGTCGATTTTAAACAGTCAAGGTTTCTCCACTGTTTACACTGTTAACCTACTGTTTACACTGTTAACCCACTGTTAACCTACTGTTATCCCACAGTTAACCTACTGTCAACTCACTGTTCCCCTCTCTACCCATTTTTCCTCAAACATACACACAACCCAGCTGCTGCTACGGCAAATGGTAAAAGCGGCTGACTTTGCAAACACAATATGCAGAGACAAAAGCGTAGCCAAAGAAGAAAAGTCGCAAAGTCATAATTTTTGTAGTTTTAGTCCACCACCCGCACGTCCGTAAAAGAGCTTCGCTCTAATATGACAAATCCGCTGTCTACTTAAATTCTCAGTATCACTCAAGACACACTCCAAGACATTGCTTGCAGCCCAGCTCCCGCACAATTGATAAATACACACCTGATCATATTAATAGGTACACACCGGAATTTTTTAATTATGGATGGTTTTTTCGTACTTTTAGTGATGACTTTTTAATTTTTGGTTTTTTGTTGTCAATGTCTGGCCACACTGTGGCAAAGAGTTGAAAGAGGGGCTGCCCCGTATATCAAAGCTTTTCTATAAATTGCGAGTCCACCACACATTTCGCCTGATCATAATAATAGCTACAGTCTCCGTTTCTCACAAGTATCAAGTGAATAATTATTTAATCAATTTTCTTTTGGTAACTAAAGGTAAATTAAGTATAGCTCCTGTCAATACGGAGAATTAAATAATTATTTTTTTTAGAAAAAATTGGTCGAAATTCTCATTGTACTATAGAAGAAGCTCGATTGGTTCTTAGTCTGAGAAAAGAAGGCAAATCTTTACGAGCCATCGCCAAATTAATGAACAGGTCTCATAATTTTGTTAAAAATGCATTAGAAAGAAAACCAAGACAGGAAACCCGTGGAAGGCCACAAAAAACAACAGAAACCCTTGACCACTACATAGTAACTTTGAGCTAAAAAGGACCCATTTAAGTCATCGAAGGCCATTGCAGCCGAAATTGGGAATTCAGTTAGTGCTCCAACTATCCGAAGACAACTACAAGATGCCAACCTACCAGGAAGAATTGCCAGAAAAGTCCCACTTATGCGCAAAAAAAATATCACCATGAGGCAAACTTTTGCAAGGGACCACAAAGACTGGGTAGGATGCACCGGGGAGAAAAAATGGAGAAACATATTATGGAGCGATGAAACCAAGATTCATTTGTTTGGGAATGACTGTGAAAGGAATGTTCGACGCCCTAATGGAAAGGAATTCCATCCACGGTTTGCAAAAAAAACAGTCAAACATGGAGGTGGCAATATAATGGTATGGAGTTGCTTCTCCTGGTACGGCGTAGGTCCAATTTATCAGACTAAGAACAAAATGAATGCAGAAGAGTACAAATCCATATTGGAAACAGTTATGGTACCGTATGCTGAGGAAAATATGACATTACGTTGGGTATCACACATCAAGGCTGTTATCTAAATTTTTCGAGGACCAAAAAGTTGCCGTTCTGAAGTGGCCAAGCCAATCCCCCAACCTTAACCCCATTGAAAACTTGTGGGGAGACTTAAAAAAGAAATTGGCAAAGCATTCATTTTCAAATAAACAAAAATTATGGGAAGGTGTCCAAAAACTGTGGTATGAGACACCAGTAGAGACCTGCCAGGCTCTTATTAAAAGTGTGCCAAAAAGAATAGCAGTAGTGGCCAAAAATAGAGGTGGATACACTGGATACTAAGTTAGGAAATACTAATTTACCTAAAAAAAAGAACACAAAATGGAAATAAAAATTCTTTTTCTTACCAACACATGAAGTGTACCAATTATTATGATCACACTGAAAACGTGTCTGAAACACAAAATGATCTCTTTTATGTTATATTATTATTCTATGTTACAATTAAGTTTATTCTATTAAAAACAAATAGTTTAAGAATCAATGAGAACAAATTTTTTTAGTTTGAAACAATGAATAAAACTGTTTTCTGTTACCTTAAAGTCAGAGTTGATGTGTGTACCTATTAATATGATCGATCAGGTGTGTACACTAATATAGTAATTTTTAAGGCAAGAAGAGACTCTTCTCTAATCAGCACAGAGGACACGAAACGAATTCTGTACAACGTTTTATAGATAAGGGGGATATATATAAGGAGTTACGGGTCAGTCTAACAGATGAGTCGATTTCACCATTATTAAGTCTACGTTTAGTTAATGAGGGAAGGATAATTAAAAGAATTCCACGAAGAGCAAAGAGATTTAATTCTGTCTTGGACAAGAGATCAAGTTGTTGATCAAGAAATGCTCCTAGATCATTTACTCCATTGAAGGTATTGTTAACCGTTTAAGTAACACTTTATCAAGTGCATGTCGCTCACTTACTTCAAGACTGGCATAACTCGAAATAATTGATTTTGTGAAAAACGCGTATAATGTTCTCAATGGATTTAACTCAGAGATAATCTAGTAAAATATAACTGCAGGTCAACTGAGATATAACGCTTTTGCATTAACATGAAAATTAACCTTTAAAATGAAATAACGACTTTTTCTTATCTCACAGTATTAAAGAAAGCAAAATTTAACACAAATAGATCACGGTACAGCGGTTATTTCTGCATCATTAAGTCAAAAACCGTATTTTTTGAGTATGTAAGTGACCAATTGTGGTAGTCTTCTATTAAATGTCATTACCTTACACTGAAAACAGTTAACATTTTGGGAGATTAACTTATACCCTGACTGAAAAGCATAGAAGACACCTTGCAATTTTCTTTCTAATGATTCCAGGCATGGTAAAGAATTCTCCGGCAATCAACGAAGTCAATAGTCTTGCTGCTAGATTCATATATCAAAATTCTGCGTATTTGCTCATTCAGGTTTTAGAGTTCCGATCAAAACAATTTCTGATTCCAACGGATTGTTGTAAAAATAAGACTGAATGTTGCCAAAAAACACATCTATGTAATTATTTCATTGCTTGACAATTAAATTTGTTTATTTATTAACAAAACTATACCATAATTTGTTGTGTTATCGACCAGAGTTGAGGCCCCCTTATCAGTGCTTTAGATATTGTTAAATTTAGATGGCGACACACTCATCGCTTACCCAGGTTGGCACATTTGGAATACGAAATTGGGGAACATAAGGCTAGTAAGTGGTGAACTGCATAATATGGTTAATAATGCATTATCAGTTTCATTTTATGGTGCCCATTCATGATTAAATTAGTAAGATTCCACATGCTATTCCAACAGGTGGACAATATTTTGTTGTTGTTTTCTGTGCAAAGAGAAACAACAACCGGAATGACTTGTTGTGGTTGCTATCGCTTAAGCCCAGTGCGAGAGCTAGTCAATTATCAGCGCAATAATTGTTTATATTTATCAGCATGTGAAGCACACACACACACACACAAACACACAGAGTCGGCTCACCCGCGCCAAAGTCACGCTTAAGTTTCAATGAAACAAAGCCAGATATGTCTAGCTGTGCCTGCCAATTCCATTGTTTGACTGCACTACAAAGTTTTCCATTGACAAAAAAAAAAAAAAAAAAAAGATGCTGAATATATAGAACAGTTATCTTCGGCCAAACTTGCTCTCCATCTCTTACTACAGCTGGTTATGCAAATGAGAGCATTGCTCCAGATTTCGTTTGAGAATCCACATAGTTAATTTTGAATCTCTCACCATCGTTCGGTGTGTCATGTGCAGAGCATGTGTGGAGTGCATGTGGAATGCGAGGGACGGCTGATGATTACAAATAACATTGATATATATATATATAATTAATCGATTTCTCAACTTCTAGTTACCTGCTATGTGTACGGTTACGGTAATTAGTTTGAAATATCACGTTGTCAAATCTTGCAGACATACGCGGGCCCATTTGTAATACCATTCAATTAGTAAATGTACTTAGTTCGCCTATTTTAAAGTTTAACATTATAACTTATAAGTTAATAAGTTTTAACTAAGAGACAAGAAACCACTTCATTCACAAAAGTTTATGTTAATTAGAATTCTTTCATTTTCGGATTTTTTGAAAGCGACATCAAATAAGCGTCTACATAACTGCAAATTTCAGACAAACTTGAAATTGGACTGTTTTCCCCTGATAATTCAATCGAATTAATGATGTATGTATAGTAGAGTGGGTCAATTATTTCTACTCCATAGGCTCATCGCAATTCTGTTACTATGGGTACTATAACAAGTATTTTTGCCCAAGGAACCATACCTCTAAAATCATTTTCGAGGCTGCCAAAATTGCGATGAAGATATTTTGCATATTCAAAAATCGATCTATTAAGTCCATTTAAAACGTAAAAAAATAATTGAAAATGTTGATACCTGGGGTTTTATTGGGCCGGGAAATCCGTATTTCACATTTATTTTTATTTTTAGCTGCCGCCAGTCGGCGTTTTCGTGAATTTTTGTGGATTTTTTTCACCTTATTGGAGAAAATTGACGAAATTATTGCACAAATCGGCGAATCTTCGAACAAAAAATTGCTCAAAATATTGAGCGCTGAAAATTATGTGGGATTTCATTCAATTTATGTCAAAAATACGATGATTTTTTTACTCTTCGAATGAACAAATATATTTTAACCAAAATACAACTTAAGAAATAAAATCATATGAAATTTTAAAGGAAAAAATTTAATTGAATAAAGTGATACAAGGAATGGAAAGACCATTTTTTTTAGAAAAGAATTGAATTGAATTATTTTACTCTGTACCAAAGGTACACAGAGTATATTAAGTTTGTGCAAAAGTATGTAACAAGCAGAAGGAATTATCTCCGACCCTATAAAGTATTTTTATTCTTGATCAGCATGAACAGCAGAGTCGATATAACCATGTCCGTCTGTCCGTCCGTATGAACGAAGAGATCGCAGTGATGGTAAGAGATAGAGGTTTGACATGTATGGGACAAAAACTTATTATACTTGCAGGCAGATCAAGTTTATTTTCAATTTTGTCGATTTGCTCAAGGAGTGACAAAGATCGGAACGATACATAAGTTATGAGCAAAAAAATTTAACCGGGACCCCCCACCCCTCCACTTCCTTCCAACCACGGCTGTATTCAAACAAACATAATCTTTGGCAGAGAAAAAGAGAGAAACTTAGAGATGAGAGTATAACAGCGAATAACGCATAGAACGCGTAAAACAGCGTATAAGACGTATAACGAGCGACCAAATGCGCGCGACGGCATTAACTGGTACAGAGTATCTTATAGTCGGGCTTGAACGACTTTCTCACTTGTTTTTAAAAGTCATTACTATTTTTCACGGCTTTCTTATGTCACAGACATAACTCCATCTCGATTCTGTTCCAAAACTCGTTTGGACACGCTAGCCAGCAATTTAACGTGTCTTTCCGTTCCATGTATGTGTAATGGAATTTTCGGATCGGGCAGCGGTGGCTCATCGTTTCCTAGATATTTTCGTAGAACTTCATAAGCAATGCTTAGAGTAAATGGTGGTTCGAATATGTTTGATTTATCATTCATGTCAATCATATTTGTATAATCCGAGTAATTGAAGTTAGTGATAGGTTTTTTATAAACTCTCACTTCTTTTCATTATCGAACAACATTGCTAATAAAATATTTTCCGAGTGAGCGTACGCGTTATCTTTGGAGAATATCTTCATCGCAATTTCAGCAGGCTCGAAAATGATTTTAGAGGTATGGTTCCTTGGCCAAAAATACTTGTTATGGCCCATAGTACCAGAATCGCGATGAGCCCATTTAGGTTTTTTCGGCCCCCTACAATTTGACCCACCCTAATGTATAGGTATGTATTCGAGTGTGTATATTTGATAACATTTCAGTTATTTTCTATTTGCAGATAATGAAATATTATATCTCGGATCAAAAAATATTCCACAACAGTAAGCCTCATTATCGAACAGACTAGGTTTTCTAAATTCTAACTCGTTAACCAAAAGTTTGGTCAATACTGAGTGTTTGTTTTCGATTTCAATTTTACGTTGAATCCAGATAGAATTAAAATTACCAAAGACTAACAGCTCGCTTTGCATTCTTGTTGTTTCAACTTTTGCTGGTGCTAAAACTGTAACAATTTCGCTAATCTTGTCCCACACCGAGTGAGTTCTCTGTGATACTGATAACTGTATAAGTGCCCCTCGCTTATCGTATCTTTAAATGCATTTGTAACTGTAAATGTGTGAGTGAATGAGTATGACTCAAAATACTTGTTTGTAATATGCATGTTACTAATACCAGCGCATAATTATAAAACCAAATTTTTGTTGTGTTGTTCAATTTGCGTGATGCTTGTATGCAAAATGTCACACAGTGGCTAAGTGAATCCCCCCGCGCTTCCTCCTCGGCCCTGTGAATGCTTGTTGTGAAAAAAGCGCTCATAACACGAACCCCCGAAACAAACAAAATTTATAACCGAATGAATCATCTACAATTCCGCATAGCCCAACAGCCAAAAGCATGGAAAGACCTCTAACTCATGTGGTTGTGGTTCAATAAACGAAACAAAAACAAAACACAGACAACAAAAAAAAACCTTTACGCAAGGTGAAATTATCATTTGAAGGAGCCCCATTCGAAATCGAACTAAATGAAATGGGGAATGGTTTAGTCATTTCTAGGCAAATACACATAAAAAATACAAAAATTTTACTCTAATAGCGGCTGACGTTCAATGTCGCAGGAAGGAGGGCGACTTTCACAGGGCTGACTTACTCACCAACACACACAGACACACTCAAACAGACACTCATAGTCATAAGAATACACATGCATTTGGATATAGTCGGAGAACGCGTGGAATTGTACTTTGGCCCCAGCATCGTCGATGGCGGCAACGTCGGCGCCACTCCCAACTCCCAGAAGAAACTGCTGCAAGCAGCATGCAACAGCAGGCAAGAAAAGTGAAGTACAGTGAAAGCTCTTAAGGGCAAACAGACAAAGTTTTGGCGAATTTAAAAGCTAGATATTTGTGAAAACATTCAGTTTGGGAAAGTTTAAGAAATTGTTTAAACATTTAAGGCGATAAAATTGCTCATATTATGAAAAAAGTGCAATTAAATGTGAATATTAAATGACTATTCCGACTGATGACAGGTAAATTAAGAGGTCGAAAGGCAATTGCAGCAGATGGGCGAGGTTTGTTCAAAAAGTAGCGGGAATAATCAGTCAAGTCGATGAGTGCTTATAATTTTCGCAATAGAGAAAGGGACCTACTGTTTGACGCCAAATCCAAACGGCCTAGTTTGAGAAGCTTTTTCATGGCTAGTTACTTCACTGCTGGCGCTAATAGCAATAGCTAAAGGTGGCCGGTTGTATACAAGTTTTTAAAGAAGAAGACCCTGAAGAAGGCGCGACAAGCGGCCGGAACGCGTAGGAGAAAAATAGAAAATAAAAACACTTTTTAAACTTTTTATTTTGGATGAGGAATAACGGCCATTGAAACCCTTACATTGGACACAACAATTAAACAAATTGGCCTACCATTATACACAGAATGCGACTGTTTTAGTGACCTCTTTGAAAACCAATCATAGAACTTTTAGCAGACATCAGATCAATAAGTTATGTTTGTTCATAACTTTTAAAATAAGATACACACACCACAAGCGAGGCTGGACGATTGTACAGCTGTTTCAAGAACCTCTCGGTTCTACCACCAGCAATTTTTGCCTATCCTCTGCAAGTCGGCAGAGAACATCTTATGCCAAGCATTGCTATATTCGCTTGGGAATACCAAAGGCGGCTTTACAGCAAAGCCCGACACCAACAGACAAGAAATCAAACAAATTGAGAAAAGCTAACTTCGGCTCGACCGAAGTTTATAAACCCTTGTAGCTTGTGTAATTTATATAAATTAAGGTTTTAAATGATTTTCGTCGAACATTCTTAGCTGAGTTATTTCCCAAACTCAGCAATAGACCAACATAAAAATTACTTTGACCATTTGCTTGCCAGTTTGTTATATGACAGCTTTATGAAATATTCATCAGGTTTTGACCAAACTCCCCAAAATTGTGTGGAAACCGATAATGTTCATAGCAGGGCTGCACACCCAAAAAATTGTTCGGAAGCTCCGTTTTGCTGGTTCGAACCAAAATTTACCATCGGTTAAGGTTCGGAAATTTGAGGTTCAAGGTTTTTGGGCGTTGGTTTTGGTTCGAACCTTGTTTCGTTGCACATTTTCCGCAATATATTTAAAATAACAATACAATAGGCATACACTTCACGCCTAGATACATTGTTAGTCCGCATTTACACGGTGAAGCAAACTTCATTAAGTTCCTCATGAAGTTTTTGTTTGTAGGGAAGAGGTGTAGGGGGGCAGTCGAAGCAGGCAAAGCGCTTCATGGCAAGCTGGCAATGAAGTTTTTCGTTAGGTATATGTGTAAGATGAAAAGTTCTTGCCAGTTGTCTCTGATTTAGTGTATGTTTATGTTTTGTACCAAAGGTACAAAGAATATTTGTGCAAATGTATTTAATCGTCAGAACAAAGCATCTCTGACCCTATAAAGTGAACCGGTTCGGTTCAAAACCGGTTTGCAGCCTTGGTTCATAGCTGGAAAGTAAAAAGACGCTACCAGTGAAAACAAAAAAGTTTTTCTCACTAGAACTACTTTTTCGACCGATCGGCCCCTATATTCCATAGTCATCCGATTTGGATCAAACTTGGCAGAATTGTGTGGTAGCATATAATATTTTCTTTTGTATGGCAGCTATACTATAATGATGTCCGATTTTAATAAAACTCGGTGGAATTATGTGAAAGCATAGAAAACTGATAAATAAGAGGTTTGTAGACGTTTGCGTTGAAGATATAAAAGTTTTTCTTACTAAAACTACTTTTTCGACCGATAGTTAGTATGGCAGCTGTATGATATAGTCATCCGATCTGACCGGTTTCGACAAATTTGCAGCGTCTTTGTACCAAAAGACTTCGTGCAAAGTTTGGTTATGATAGCTTTTAAACTGAGGTAGGAGATCGCATAGAAACAGACGGACGGACAGACGTACATGGCTATATCCACTGAGCTCCTCATGCCGATCAAGAATATATATAGTTTATGTGGTAATAGATTCAGAAACATCTGAAAAATTTTAATATACCCTCTACAAGGGTATAATAAGATACATAAACATACAGAAATATCTGAAAAATTTTAATATACACACCTGATCATATTAATAGGTACACACCGGAAATTTTTAATTATAGATGGTTTTTTCGTACTTTTAGTGTTGACAACTTTTTAATTTTTGGTTTTTTGTTGTTGTCAATGTCTGGCGACACTGTGATTAAGAGTTGAAAGAGGGGCTGCCCCGTATATCAAAGCTTTTCTATAAATTGCGAGTCCACCACACATTTCGCCTGATCATAATAATAGCTACAGTCTCCGTTTCTCACAAGTGTCAAGTGAATAATTATGTAATCAGTGATCTTTTGGTAACTAAAGGTAAATTAAGTATAGCTCCTGTCAATACAGAGAATTAAATAATTATTTTTTTTAGAAAAAATTGGTCGAAATTCTCATTGTACTAAAGAACTAAAGAAGAAGCTCGATTGGTTCTTAGTCTGAGAAAAGAAGGCAAATCTTTACGAGCCATCGCCAAATTAATGAACAGGTCTCATAATTTTGTTAAAAATGCATTAGAAAAAAACCAAGACAGGAAACCCGTGGAAGGCCACAAAAAACAACAGAAACCCTTGACCACTACATAGTAACTTTGAGCAAAAAGGACCCATTTAAGTCATCGAAGGCTATTGCAGCCGAAATTGGGAATTCAGTTAGTGCTCCAACTATCCGAAGACGACTACAAGATGCCAACCTACCAGGAAGAATGGCCAGAAAAGTCCCAATTATGCGCAAAAAAAAATATCTCCATGAGGCAAACTTTTGCAAGGGACCACAAAGACTGGGTAGGATGCACCGGGGAGAAAAAATGGAGAAACATATTATGGAGCGATGAAACCAAGATTAATTTGTTTGGGAATGACTGTGAAAGGAATGTTCGACGCCCTAATGGAAAGGAATTCCATCCACGGTTTACAAAAAAAACAGTCAAACATGGAGGTGGCAATATAATGGTATGGGGTTGCTTCTCCTGGTACGGCGTAGGTCCAATTTATCAGACTACGAACAAAATGAATGCTGAAGAGTACAAATCCATATTGGAAACAGTTATGGTACCGTATGCTAAGGAAAATAAGCCATTACGTTGGGTATTTCAGCAAGAAAATGATCCTAAACACACATCAAGGCTGTTATCTAAATTTTTCGAGGACCAAAAAGTTGCCGTTCTGAAGTGGCCAAGCCAATCCCCCAACCTTAACCCCATTGAAAACTTGTGGGGAGACTTAAAAAAGAAATTGGCAAAGCATTCATTTTCAAATAAACAAAAATTATGGGAAGGTGTCCAAAAACTGTGGTATGATACACCAGTAGAGACCTGCCAGGCTCTTATTAAAAGTGTGCCAAAAAGAATAGCAGAAGTGGCCAAAAATAGAGGTGGATACACTGGATACTAAGTTAGGAAATACTAATTTACCTAAAAAAAAGAACACAAAATGGAAATAAAAATTCTTTTTCTTACCAACACATGAAGTGTACCAATTATTATGATCACACTGAAAACGTATCTGAAACACAAAATGATCTCTTTTATGTTATATTATTATTCTATGTTACAATTAAGTTTATTCTATTAAAAACAAATAGTTTAAGAATCAATGAGAACAAATTGTAAGTTTGAAACAATGAATAAAACTGTTTTCTGTTACCTTAAAGTCAGAGTTGATGTGTGTACCTATTAATATAATCAGGTGTGTACACTCTACAAGGGTATAATAAGATAACATTTAGTTTAATAAATACCGGAAAATGCTGAACCCAAAAACTGCAAAAGAAAACGGTTCGGTTTGGTTCATATCGTCGATAATTTTGAGTCAAAAATGTTATAAAATTTAGGAAAATGGAAAATTCAGCTTTGCGAAAGGACTTTCATCTTTTGAAGAGTTTTTCCAACTTCCTCTTAAAGAACAGCAATCTGTCGGTTTGCTATCGGGTGCCAGTATTTCCACAACATTGGATTTTGTCCATCTCCTGCAACCAACGTCTCTTCAAAATATATCTGCCCACCCCAAATGCTATTGCAGATCTAATTCCGATTAAAGTTTTTAAAGATATTGGTAAGGATTCTTCTCGGATTTGGAACTGCCTTTCGTGTATGTCCTGGTAGCTAAAAATTCTATAAAATCTGCGCCGTTCTCAAGGTGCTTACGATATTTAAATGTATTTTTTCAACTTTAATTTGGAAAATAAAAGCTTAAAGTATAAAATGTTTAATAAACCCAGTTAACCCAACACAAAACCTCCATTTTAATTTGCCTCAGAAACCATGCTATAGACAGAATTGTTGGCTTAAAATCTACATAAATCACTGAACCAAACATGTCATAGTTTCCGATCGGTTTCCATCCCTGCTATTTTCTATTTATTTCTTACATTACATTAAGCATTGATAATAGACAATTGCATATTTTTATATTTGAGTTGCATCACCATTTTGTGTATTTGGTTTTTTTATTGCCATTGGCTTCAGTTTCCTCTAGCCTATTGCCATTATTTCCTTAACAAATTTCTCTTTCTTCATTCAAATTTTTGCTTTCCAATCCCAATTACTGCTCATCCGCGATATATTTTTGCTTTTGCATGCAAACAACTATATGTAGAAGGTAGAGATGGGCACGCGACGGAATTCTCGCGGGTCCAGACGGGATTTATTCCGATTATGCCCGCAACGCCCTGTTCGATGGGCTCGCTCGGACTTTAGCTTCTCGATTTCTTCCGTAAACTCTAATGCGACACCTACATAACATTCGCTTAAACACTGAAATATGTTAAACAAACATATATGTATGTCTTATTGTCTGAATGTCTAATGTCTTAATTGCAATTTTCGGTTGTAAAACCGATCCGACCTAGGAATTGGAAGATCTCTTTAACAAAAATCGCCTTTAAGATTCTTTTTTGAGCCCTTTTGAGGATTAAAAAGAGATTAATATTGATTGAAAGAAGACTCGAAAATGAGTGATGCATATGCTCAAAACGTGATTTATTGATATTACAATAACAAAATGTGATGAATCCCAAATAATTAGAAATATGTCTCGAAAATGAGTCGAAACTGATCAGAATTACGGGTAATAAACGACTCTTCAAGAAGAGTCGCGGTTACCATATTCTTACCAAGAGCTGTACAACCAAGACCAGATTTCTCATCTTCTACATAGAGCTATGTGACACATAAACTAACAAATTTGACTCATAGCAGCTATTTAGAAGATGAGAAATCGTCCCTAACCAATGCTCGTAAATTGGGAGTGAGCCATTGAATTGAATCACATTTCAATCTTGATTGCTCTTACTCTTTTAGTTTCTGAGATCTACATAGGCGTCAGTATGACGGACGGGGCTTTATAGACTCGGCTGTTGATGCTGATCAAGAATATATATAGAAATTAAAAATTTGAAATAAACTTGATCTGCGTGCAGACAATAGGAGTCTAGATTTCCAATTTGGTTGCTCTAGCTCTTCTAGTCTCTGAGATCTAGGTGTTCATACAGACAGACGGACGAACGGACGGACAGACGGACATGGCTATATCGACTCGGCTGTTGATGCTGATCAAGAATATATATACTTTATATGGTCGGAAATGATTCCTTCTGCCTGTTACATACTTTCGACTTTAGTATACCCTTTTACTCTACGAGTAACGGGTATAAAAATTAAATAGTTGACCAATTTTTTGTCTCTCCTTTCGGTAAAAATTTCGTCAATTTTTTTAATCAGGAGAAGTCGACATATTCCACATTCTACATTCGTTATTGTTATCGTTCTGAGCCCCACCGAAAAGGCTTTCAAAAGAACTAGGCCCTTTTATTTTGAAAGGTAACCTCACTTTTTTGGTACCCAGAAGGAAAAATTAAGGAACATTGGACTCAAGATGTGAACAAACGTTGTCGAAAACAGTCAAGAACACATTTGTACTCCATAAAAGTTGAGAATATTTCGTTCTTCTTTTGAGTAGACGGCAACTTTATTTCTGAACAGGTTTTATCCCTCTGTGTATATAAATGTACGAAGTTTGTTTTCTCCTTTTCCACATTGACTTATGTTTTATTTCCATGTCGAATACGCAATATGGTTTGGCGTTCTAAAACTCATGTGTATTTATCATTTCAACCGGTTCTTTACAATAAAGTTATGTTTTCCGGGCATAATATTAAGAAAGTTATTAAGGTTCCTAAGAAATCGAGTTGAATAATTGTTTGAACAGAACCTTTTTAAGGAAACATTGGGTCCAGTTTGGGTTCGGGAGGTTAAATATTTGAAAGGTTAGGTTCGTGGTACGGTTCGAGGGACCCAAAAAACCCGAACCGAACCTGTTCTTTGGGGTTAGGTTTGCAGCCTTGATAAAAACTACTGATAGATTCACAGAATTTATTGTAGATTCATTAGAAAAAGCCAGTGTTTTGTTATGACGTTCAATACAAGAAACATGTACAGGGTTGACCATATTCGACGAACCCAACTGCCAAAATTATAACTATTGACGGCGATGCCAGATCTACTAATTACATACCGCGTTTAAAGCGTTTAGTCCAAGTAGATTCTTTCGATGGAACAGTACACGCCTCGCGAACGCTCTCAGATTGTTTCTTTCATCTTTTTAACTTAAATGTACATTCAACAAAACAAGTCGATTGTTAAAACTCAACGTGCGTTTAAAAGAATAGAGAAGTGGGAGTACAAAATATTTACAACTGATGATGCTCTTTCTATCGGATGGCAATATTGCACTCATACGGGCCAGTGTCGCCAAGAACATCACATAATCGCCGTTCTGGCTCATAGAGCGAACCACTTTACGAAGTATTTTACGTGTTGATTTGGAATTGTTCCCGTACAAGATTCAAATGACACATAAATTGTGGCCTGATGTCAAAAAATTGTGATTTTGACTTAACCAGATTTGACGCCTCCGGACTTGTTTTTGTGGGCCTGTTGGAAATCAAAGGTTTACATCCACAAGCCAAGAACCCTGGAAGACCTGGAAAACAATATCCGCCAAGAAATAGCCGCCATTCCGGTCGAGTGTTGCCCAAAACCATTAAAAATACTGTAAAACGGCGACCATTTATGAGATATCATATTCAAAAAGTGATGTAAACAAATCTACTTGAACCCAATTAAATGATTGTTATCACGAACAGAAAATAATTGTTTTTTTTTATCTTTTCAAAAAAACCGTCGAATATGGCCAAACCTGTAGACGTTTTGTAGTTTTGAAAGAATAGTAAAGAACTCCCATTTATGCAAAAACTAACGTTTTTTGTTTTAAATAGACTGTGATTCAATAATCCCTCACTCCTCACCAATTGTAACAATTATTTGAGACTTTACAATCTAAAAGTTGGCAAAACTTTTGTATAAAAAAAAAACAGATTTAATTAAGTATGACCGAGAAACTGTTTGTTGTTATCAACACAAAACATTTGGCATACAAAAAACCTCAATATCCGCATATGGCTGGCTGCCTCCCCCTCTCCCACCATTCACCAAAGGGGGAATACGGAAAGCAAAAGTATTTGCCGCTAATATAAACAAATAAACAACATCCAGAGATCCGGTAGAAGTAGGAAAAGGTGCACAAATATGCAGGAGCGAGAGAGTGAGAGTAAAAATAGCTTTGACTGCACAAGTAATTAAATTCAATAAGTGGAGGGCGAACGAGAAGACTGAAGAAGACGGCGCAATTACAGAGTCTTTTGTTAAGGCAGCACACACGCACACCCACGTATCTGTCTCTCTCGCTCTCTTTGTCAGTGAATCTAATGCAGATTGTCTTATCATGAAATGTTCTAGGAATTTGTTGATAAAAACCTTCTACATATTCGGGCCTAAGGGGATTTTTAGTTTCAAACTGGCAAATAAATGATAAGCGGCTAGTGTGAAGGTGTGTAAATTTTCTATATTTTATATGTAAAATCAGGTACTTCCGAGGGTTACCTGTAATTAAGTTTGAAATATTAAATGCATCCCTCGCAATATCATTTATGTAGGAGCATTTTGACCAGACAAAAGCGTTGTTCCCAGTTTACTGTTGCCCAAACAGGAAATGCGAACGAGCGTGTGTTAAATGCCGTGCTTCTTCGTCATTATCATCAACGTCATCATCATTATCATCATGATTGTTGCTTTGTGTGCCAGTTTTCAATGGTTTTACTTACAATACAATGCCACTGATTTTTGTTGTATTAGGTAAGCAAACGAAAGAGATAGTAGATGTACTCGCAAAATAACGGCAAACGAATACATTACACACACATCCATACAAATGATAGTAATGGTACACAAACGAGAATATTGTATACAAATATTTACACAAATTTCATTAAACTTTTCTGCAAATATTTCCAAATCGTTAAAATTTCGTTTCTCAAAAATTCGAACGACCGACCGACCGACCTTGATCAAATTTAATCTGTTGCCACAGGTAGACCAGCCACTGCTGATTAGGCAGGTAAAAGTCGTTAAATTTCAGTCGAAGATAGCAAAAAAAAATAACGAATGCCATTTGGGTATTTGACACGTTTTCGGAAAACGCACTTATATCGAACTTCACATTCCCATGCCCTTCACCAATATTTCTAACCAAAATGTGATTAACACATTTGAATATATGTCTTTGAACTTCTTACACTTTTACCTAAACTAACAGTATACGAATACTCTTCACAAGAGTAAGCGTAAACGAAAAGTCTTGCGTTGCGCATAAAAATGAAACAACAAACGAAGCTTCGAACTCAGGTCTTAGTTCGATCAGTTCATCACCAAAATTTAACTGAATGCTGGAACTACAACTTTTCCATTTTGATTACCCTTTCTTTAAAGATAAATCATGACCCAGCCAAGTCACTTTCAAGTCACATGCAAACTAACGGATTAAGAAGTTTTTTTTTTAAATTACCTATAAAACACATAAAATTAAATTGGATGGTGGAATCTTTATTTTGGGATGAAAGAACTAATTTGAAACTAATTTCATTCAAATGTTGACCGCGACTACGCCGTAAATGGTCCAGTTTTGGACCACACTTTCCAGCATTGCTACGGGTATATCGCGAATTACGCGCTGTTCACCGAAATGATTTCTCAATAAAGCCATTGTTTCGCGCGCTTTGTGTGCCATAGCACCGTCTTGCTGAAACCAAATGTCGCCGACATCAAGGGCTTCGATTTGAGGTATCAAAAAGGCATTTATCTTGGAGCTCGCCATTGACGGTTATGTTCTGTCCGGCCTCATTTGTAAACAAATACGGACCGATGATTCCAGCAGTCCATACACCACACCAAACAGTGCATTTTTGTGGGTGTAGCGGTAGTTCGAGTCTCTTCGGGTTGCTCATCAGCCCAAATGCGACAATTTTGTTTGTTGATGTATACGTTTAGTTAGAAATGTGTCTGTGAGTGTGTGTAGGCATGCTGGAAAGAGTGATCCAATATTTGGATTTTATATTGCGTTCCCACATTATCTTTAAAAAGTAAATGTGGTTGCTATCGAGCTGAAATTTGACAAAATGTATTCTTTTAGCTGAACGCTGCTAATATGTCGGAACCGCTCGGGTCGGATGACTACTTCTTGTAAGTGCCAAAGAAATGTTCGGTCGGAAAATGAGTTTTTGTGAGAAAAACTTTTTTGTTTTCAATGTAAGAGTTCATTAACTCGGTCATTATTAAAATTAAATGTTTTCAAGCTGATCTGTGAAGTGTGGTCGAAATCGCTTACCTTTGGAGCGAGCTTTTTCAAGTGTATTAAAACTTAATGGATCACCCTTTACAAATAACTTGTAGGAAAGAATAAAGCTCGGTTAAATTATTGATTGAAGAGTCCAGTTTGTGTCAGACGAAGAATGTAGTTATGGAGTAACACAGGGGTGGACAGGAAGTTTGAATGTCAACTGGCCTTTTTTTTGCTCATAACTTGAGGTATCTGTCATCCGATATTTATCATCGAAATAATATTGATTACTAAATATCTTAAGAAGGTAAGAAACATCTATCTACGAATCTATGGAAGATATGACGTTATTTCCAAATTGAAATTTCATCAAGAATATATATACTTTATAGGGTCGGAAATGATTCCTTCTCCCTGTTACATAGTTTTGTACAAACTTAATATACTCCGTGTACCTTTGGTACTGTTTTGGTGATAGATTGTTCGTACCTTCAACAGATATCTAGTAATCAAAATTATTTATCGATTTGCTGAAGGAATTATAAAGATAGAGATAAAAAAATTTGGATTTTGTCGAACTATGTTAGATAACTGAACTTCATTATTACAAATTCTAATGTGACTACAAAACAGAGATGACATTATTTATATCGATAGCTACGATACTACACTCTCCCTCTAATATTTATGAAGAAAGACCTATAGGTTGTTTTACTAATCATTTCGTCATTTCACTCTCTACGGTTTAACCTGGGTAGGAAAGAACGGTACTTTAACTTAGAAGAGGACGACCTTCCGGGGAGAATTTCACAGTGCACCGGAAACTATTTTTGTTGTGTCCCAAGCCCTTTTCAGTTGCTTCTATATGATTTACAAAAAGAAAATCAGAACAAATCCATAAATGATTTCGTTCCCAAATCGACACACACTCGAGTGTGTCCCAGCATAGAATAAAAATAATACATTCATTGTATGATCTTTGGTCCCAGAAATCTCTAGAGGTTTTCATATAAACGTTAGCATATACAAAGCTCCTGTGACTTGGCGATTGCTACTGTTTGTCAGAACTTTTACTACAAGTCTGACTTGGGATTCCCAAGCGGTCTTAGCAGTTCTGGCATGAGGAAGCCTCTGCCAACTCATTGGAGTTGGGCAAAAGATCGCTGATGATTAAACTGTTGAAAATTTATGAAATAGCTATACGATCAACCAGCCTCCTTTGTGGTGTTGTACGTGTCTTGTTTTAGAAACGTTATGATGAAAATAATAACTTATTGACATAGAGCCTGCTAAAAAATTCTAAGATTAATAATCCAATGGTCACTAAAACAGTCGCATTGTTAGCATTTCAAACTGAAACTGTTTGCCTTTATATGTTAAAGGGCACAAATATGGCTGGCTACTAGATTACATGACAAAAGTTGAGCGATTTGAAACCGCCTGCACAAAGCCAAGTAGATTTAATGCGTACGGTTTTCCTTCCATATGATCTAGTAGCCGTTCTTATTCTTGTCACTTCCCAAATAAAGTAGTTTAAGTTTAGTCCGAATGGCAATCGGTTATACGAAAATCTCTAGAGATTTCCAGCATACCCCTGATTTTATGTGTCTATCGGTAATTCGATAAATTGTTCCGTAAATTGCATTGGCCGTACTGAGACTTCCTTTGCCAAAAAAAATCCGTACACGGTTAATTTGTAATCCTATTATTCTTACTTTAATAGTTTAAAAGTTATTAGTTCGATTGTCAGTCTGCCTGACCGTTTGAACAAAGGGATCTCAGAGAGGGTGAGAGATAGAGATTTGACATGTATGGAACATAGATTTGAGCATACATTTTCGCAGGTGCCTAGTACATATATTACAGTCTTGCTTGACCGACTTTCTTACTTGTTTTTGTGTTCATTTGTAAACTGGTGTAAATAGAGTTGTGTAGTTCAGCTCTGATCTGGATGGGCACTGCTTAGCGTGTTTAATGCTACAATAAGCCTGTTGGAGTGAACTTAATCAGAGACACTCCACACAAGAGTAAACGTAGACTGAGACATAATGAGGCGGAACACACGTAGATGGCGTTGCATTTGTCGCTTTTCGTTTCACGAACGGCTGCAGTCTTCATCAATTGCACCTATCCACACGGTTTCAATTCAATTAGTTCATCGACCTCGATTACTTCGACCTTGCACTTAGAAAAAGACGTTCGGTTAATTCTACATTTGCACTTTCGCAAAACTTTTGCGATTTCAAACCAGTTTTTGGTCCAAAAATGATATCTGAAAATGGGAGCACGGCTCTATCAGTTCTAAAGCTTTTTCAATGAAACTTGACATTACCACATCAGCCAGATCGGACGTCTATATCATCAAATAGCTGAAACAGCTATGATATTTTTAGATCTTTTTAGAGATCTTCTCAGAAAAGAACGACAGAGAAAGTGTATAGTCTAAGATCTTGTTTAATTTTGATATACTCGGAGGAACTTACCGCTTTTAGGTGGAATCCGTTGACATCCTGGTGCTGCTGCTGCTCCTGGATATTACTACGGCGGCTTCCTCTCGTTCTACTACACACACTACGAAGACTACAAATCAGCATTCTATTCCAGAGTTCCAGGTTCGACACTCCACTCGAAATCAAAATGTACATAGAAAAACTACCATCTAATGCCCATCTATCTTAGGGGTAGAGCAGCCTGGCCGCTCGATGATTGCACATTAACTATACATTGCGACGTAGCACCTTCTTGGCCGCCTTAATATTGGGCACCAGGGCCTTCACTTCGCTGCAGTCGTTGAGGAAGGGATGCTTTAGCAGCTCATCGGCGGTGGCTCTTCGATCTACCTCCACTTGCAGGCAACGGTCAAGGAAATCCTGCAAACTGGGACTCAATTTGTCCCAGCTCTTGATGTCGGGTCTGCCGTTGGCAGCAATCAGGTAGAGCGCTCTCAGCGGCGTCTCATACAGGTAGGGCGGTTGACCCTCGATCATTTCAATGGCCATGATACCTATAGACCAAATGTCCACCTTTTTGCCATACTTTTTACGCGTAACCACTTCGGGTGCCATCCAATAGGGTGTGCCCACCATGGTCTGGCGCTTTTCATCGCCTTCAATGTTGGCACAGAAACCAAAATCGGTGACCTTGACACAGCCATCCATTCCAAGCAGAACATTGTCAGATTTGATGTCACGATGGATAATTCCTTTGGCATGGAGAAAACTAATGGCATACAACACCTCCCTGCAGACGCAGGCAATTTGGCGTTCCTTCATCACGGTTTCCGTGACCACATCGGTCAATGGGCCACCATCCATGTACTCCATGACCACCCACAGCTGATCCTCCGGCTCTAGGAGATAGGCATCTAGAAAGTTTACCAGATTTTTGTGATTGAAATCCTTGAGCACACGAATTTCGGTGAGTATGAGATCCTTGGAGGATTGATTCTTCATTTCGATGGTCTTGACCGCCACCTGGGACTCATTCTGTAGATCACCAGCAATGAAAACAATGCCTGAGGCACCTTTGCCCACCTCCTGTGTGGTTTTGTAACGCTCACGCGGATCCTCGGGATTACAGATGGCGCGCAGCTCATCATAAATCTCAGCATCAGTCTTCTGGGCACGCTTCTCCTTGGAGCGACGCAGAATGGTCTCATCGGGATTATCCTCTGACTCTGCTGGCACTGAAGTGGCATTTGCAGGCTTAATGATAATTGTGTCCGTGTTGATTTTGTGCTGATGCACATGCTCATCATCTCTGCTTAGGTCGGAGCTGCGCGAGAATTTCTGTGTGACACGCGTTGGCTTTGGCTTGATCTGTGGCTTGGGTGGCATGGTGTGAGTTGATTTTTTGGGCGGCACAGGCGGCGGTTCCAGTGGCAAAACGGGTTTCAGAGTCTCACGCCGCCCTATGTTTGACTCCAGCTCTTTGATCACCTCATCCAAGGCATCCAGACGTATGGCTGACTGTTGACTGCTATCATTAAGGCTGCTGCTATTGCTATTCCCAGTGGAGGATCCGCAGCCACTGCTGCTTTCGGTGGCCGTGGAACTGCCATCATCATCGGATTTCTCTGGATCTTGGGATTTGTGTTTGGTCTTGTAGTCCAGATAGTTTTCAATCTCCTTGGACTCTTCGTGGATGACATCTTCGGTGATGAAGGGCTTAAAGAAGCCCTCATTCTCCTTCTTCTTAATGGAGTAATTGTAGTATTTGACAGCATGATAGGCTGCATCCGGATTCTTGTCCTGCTCGTCCCGGGTAATCTGTGTGTTCATCAGTCGCAACCAGGGGGCTGGCAGACCCTCTAAATCGCCAGTCTCCTGATTACGTGAGACATGGAAATGTCGCTGGAAGTTTGTGGGAGCACCAATCTCGGAGATTTGCTCCTTCTTCTTGAACCACTTGGAGAAACTCATGTTTGGGTTTTTTTTTTAAATTTTCCTTAAAGGCGATTAGTTATGCTCAACTTGGGAAATTCTATTGAAGCGGCAGCAGCGAGATTTGTTGCCGTAGGTAGCCGCTGCTGCTACTGATGTTTTCCCCTCTCCACTTACTCTCACGGGCCCAGCCTGTGAGTCATAAACACACTTATACACGCACGCCTGTCTAAGTCTCTGTGTGTGTGTGTTTCTGTGTGAGTGAGTGCGGGTGCTCTTCTTATCTCTAACTGTAACTGTAGTTTCAAGAAGCAGCCACGAATTTTCACTTTTTATTGCCTGCTCACTTTCTTAATTATTAACAATTCCGCTGCGCGCAACCTTAATTTATGCCAGAAATCACAATTTTTCAATTACAAAAAGAAACGAACACACACGCACACCACCACCACCACACCACCATCACAAAAGGAGTGGCCGTGTTTGTTGTTGTTGCTGAGCCGCAAACTCCTGTTCCTTTGTGGCTTAAAAGTTACTTTGTGCCATTGTTACGCGTTTGCTACTAAATTTATGTTTAACGTTTGGCGTTTCTTTTGCAATTTACAACAGCTTCTTGGTAATTTTTAACTTTTTTTTAACTGCATTTAATATTAATCTTGAGCTGCTAATGCACTCGGCCTGCTATGGCTATCGCACTCACACACGACTAAACTGAACTGATTGTGGAATTGAGAACTCACATCTCTAGCAAAAGTATCGATTGCTTATCGATGCCTATCGATATGTACTCATCAGGGACAAAACGCTTTAGCACCATTTCAATTCAGCTTTTAAAGCTGTTGCTCAAATCGTTTATTAAATTCAAATTTAAAAATTAGGCATCTTCAACTTGCTCCTCGTCCAAGTGACGTGGTCGTATCAGCATGCGGGCACGTCTCAAAGCTTGCCAGTTTGACCAAACCAAGCCTGCCTCATCATACACACCATTTAAATTGGCTTCCTGGCAACGATTAAACCACCAGCCACTGCCCCTGCTTACAGCACAGCGTACCTGCTCCTCCTGTCCATAATCATAGGTGCAAAAGTCCAGTCTTTTATGATATGCCAATGCATCAGGCAGCGTTCCTTGGAACTCATCCACCACCAGTTGATAGTTGTAGCTTTCACTGTCTAAACGAAAGAGTCCATACTCTGCCCAAGCAAGCTCCCCCTGTTGATTCTCTACCTCAATCCGTAGGGTATGATCAGCACGATAGGTCAACTTGTGTATAAACTCATTGCCAAACCAGAAATCTTGTTTTAAGCCACCGAAACCCGCACGATATTCATCCCAGCTGCGATTGAAATTCTCCTGCGTCTCAAATGGACCTCGATTATGTATAACTGTCCAGGCTGGTCCTGCCGTGGCAAAGGCGCAGAAACGTTCATTGTAATCACGATGCAATTCATTCCATTCCGGCACCAGAAACTGGTAGATACCATCCAAACGTGGCTCCTGCAGTTCATGGCACTGGGCCAGAGCGGGTTGCAGTTTAGGTTGCAGAGGTGCCTCCATGGGTTCAGCTTTCGTGCTCACCAGCTGCTGCAGTAGAGCGTAGATCTGCTCCAACTGCTGCTGCTTTTCCAGGCATAGCGGAATATGCTCCATACGCTCATTCATTTCCCCTCCCCTGGGCCTATGTACATCGGCATCGCTGAGAAAGACCACTTTGCTAAGCACATGATGAAGATTAATTTGCAGATTGGTAAGCTTGTGCCTGATTAGGGCTAATTGTTGAAGAACCGGCTGCTGTGGGATACCGACACCCCAAGAAATGCAGCTCAATTGTAGCAGCAAAACAATGGAAAGCTGGAAAATGTATTATTATTAATTTTTGATTTTCTGAACTCACCAAATTTCGTCTTACCATCATCTCGTGGCTGAGCGAAATGACCTAATTGAACATAGGCTTTGATTGTAGAGAGGGTTGTTTGAAAAGTTCAGCAGTTGGTTAAGAAAAAGAGACGCATGCTGACTAGAAAAAGTGCACGGATTCGTACCGCGTAGCGTAAACCTTCTGATCCGGTTTTGGGTTTTAATAAACTTGTAGTACAATGTTCTCACATCAAGAATTCTTTTTTGAGAACGCAAAAACTAAATTTGAGTTGAGTTTGTTCCGTTTTTAAGAACTTGATTTGAGTTAATATTGTTCCGTTTTTAAGAACATTTTATACTCAACTAAGAAAAAAAATTGATTGATTTGGTATTGATCAGGTGTGGAGCGAATTCCTCACATTTTGAGGGCTTCTCGGAAAAATAGGGAATAAGACATAAAAACATCATTAGATTGGAAGGGAAGGGAGAGCCAAACGGGAACTAATATTTGCAAGCGCTCTGGATAATAATAATACTGCTGCTTCTCCACCAACCGCTGGTACAACAAACTTCAACGACCCACTTCTTTACCCGACTTGTTTCATTTAACTCTATTGGAAAAACAGAAAAATTTATTCGGGCATGACTGGAAGTTGAACCCGGTACCTTCTGCACTTAATGAGCAACGTATGGGATGACGATTTAGCTCATTCGGCCGTTGCACACTTTTGCAGATTCAAATCTAGAGCTCTAGACCTTATACTTGGTTGAAATAACAAGACGTTAAGTTGAAAAAAAAAGAAACCAGAGAGCGAGAGAGATCAAAAATAGTGCCAAAAAGAGAGAGACTCTGCCGGAAACCGGGTTTGGTGTTGTTGTATAAAGCGAAATCTATCCGATTGAGAACAACTTCACTCATTCCAGGAACATTTGGAACAGCTTGTTCTTATTTTAAGTTGAAGGCAACTTATTATCTGAACATGTTTTTCTCTCTGTGTAGGTGACTTTCAATAATAACATTAAACGGGGTTCTAATTAAAATGTTGTTTCGGTTCCTTTACCGGTTCCTGTATGTGATTTGAAACGGTTTATTTTGGTTAACGGTATATTAATCCCTGCTTAAATAAATGAAAACTTCTGATGAACTGATGAAAAATCTGGTTTGATAATTTCTTATTCCAGAATCTTAAAAAACCAAAATTGAAAAACCTTGAAACGAACTTAGAAATCTCAAAAACCAGATTTATCATCTCGCTACTTATCAACCCTCCTACAGTTTTGTGTAAAGCTTCAGCTCAAAAACCTTATGATATATAAAGATTTATTTTGTAAAAATAAAACAAACAAAAACACAATTTTCGGTTGCAATGCAACTCGCCCCTACTGGGACTCGAAGCACGGCCTCGTCGTTCTAAGGCACAGTTGAAGCATTTGCACCGTCGGGATTTTTGCCAGCTGAGCCAAAAGGTGACGGCCGATGGCGCAACAAACTAAAAGGCCATGTCGTGTGTTCAGTCCCCCGAGGTGTACTGCGTTCAATTCCCAGTTAGGGCTTGAGATTGTTTCATCTTAATGTCGAGTCTAAACGATCTTAGTCCAAGATTGTTGGATTAAGATTCAAATTGAGAATTTAATCTTGGGTTGAGAATATCTATTCTTTGTCGACACCGTTTCTCTTGGTTTCGAGACTATAATCTTGATTTTAGATTGAAAAATTATCAACTAGTAGGCGACAAAACGATTACAATCCAAATCGAACCACTAATTCGTGAGCATAACCATCATCCACAAAAGAAAATGGTCTGGTATATTTTTCGACAGATTTTAACAAAAAATACCAAAATAGATAGAGATCTCGTTAATTGTTTACTTTAAGGTAAACCACCAAAAAACTTCGTGGACTATTTTTCCTCGATGGGCGGTGAATTATGAAGAACCATGGTTCTTTTTAAATAGAATTTCAGAGTTTTTATACACTTAGTGATGATTGTCCAGAAATTAAAACTAAATCAAACTGTTCCTCCTCTTCAAAGAAGTGACTACAGCGATACTTTGAGAACTAGCTAAAGATGAAGTAGAAACAGAGTTAAGAGAGACAGCAAAATAATTGTTTCAGAAAGTTGCAGAAATACGTCTTTATATTATTGAACCCAACCAGCTCCTTGCAAAAGCCACGCTGTTGGATCCACTTCTTCTTCTTCTTCTAGTGCCAATCCCAAGTGGGACATAGGGCATCAACTACTCCTCTCCAGCGAACTCTGTTGTTAGCTGTCGCTTTGAGTTCTCCCCAACTTTTCCCGATGCGTTCCGTCTCTCTACCGACAGTCCTCCTCCAAGTTTCTTTGGGTCTGCCTGGTGTCTACCCGACTCCGTCCAACGGGTTCCACTCCATTGCCTTCCTTGCGATGTTGTTGTTATTTTTCCGCAATGTGTGTCCTATCCAGCTCCATTTCTTTCTGCGTATTATTGTGTCGACACTCTCCATATTCGCTCGTCTGAGTAGCTCGGAATTCCGTATTCTGTCAGGCCAGAAAATGCAGAATATGCGACGCAGGCAACGGTTCACAAATGTTTGGAGTTTTGACACTATGGAAGTTGTAATTTTCCAAGTGGAAGAACTGTATAGGAGCACTGGCATTACGTTGGACTTGAAGAGCCTGATTTTGAGCCAGCGTGGATATGACGAGCATTGCCAATCAGCTGACAGCATCCCAAAGGCACCTTTAGCCTTTTGCAGGCGCGAATCCACATCCAGTTCCGTCCCTCCATCAACAGCGACTACGCTACCCAGGTAGCTGAATTGCTGAACTTGGCGCACTTGGCGCTGTCTTATGTCGCTCTGATGAGGGAAATAAGTTTTTCCGGTATCCCTCTCCTTCGCAACCCGTGCCATATGCACTCCCTGCTTACGCTGTCGAAGGCCTTGGCGAAGTCCACAAAGGCCATATGCAGGTCTGATCTGTACTCGGTGGATTGCTCAATCAAGATGCGCACAGTGTTTATGTGGTCCGTGCACGACGAGCCCTTTCTAAATCCTGCTTGCTCTTCGCCTATGGTGTCCATAACGGTGTCTCTCAGGCGATCCAGAACTATTTTGGCTATGAGCTCCGAGATGGTTGGCAGCACACAGATTCCACGCCAGTTGTCGCATTCGCGCAGGTCGCCCTTTTTGGGGATTTTCACCAGGATGCCCTCAAACCATTCCGAGGGGAGCTCCTCAGTTTCCCACGCCCGTTTTATTACCGGGTACAGTAAATCCACCGCGGTTGTCGGCTGGCATTTGAAGAACTCCGCTGGTATGCCGTCAACCCCGGCTGCTGTGTTGTCGGGCAGCGATTGGATGGCCGTGAGGATTTCGAGTTTTGTGGGTGCTGAAGTCCTTACCCTGTGGTGGCTTGAAATCTGTGGCAGCTCGGTAAAAAGTCGAGATGCGGCCATAGATACCTCACAGTTAAGGCCTGCTGCAAAGTGGGATCTCCATCTGATCAATTGATCCTTTCCAGTCGTTAGGTACTTTCCATCTGTGTCCTTAATTGGGCGCTCCGCATTCGTCTTTTTATCTGCTATTTCTTTGGGCGCCATATACACCGTTTTCGGATCAGAGATTGTTGATGCGGCTGTTTTTGTCCCGGCGCACGCTTCTTTTAATCTCGTATTCTTCTTCCATGTTCCAACCCAAACAAAGCAGTCAGTCAAAGGTATAAGCTTCTTTTAGATTTTGAAAATTCCTTAAAAGCATGTTTTCAATTCATAAGATTCTTGTTTACAGAATATAACATATGCTGGTAAGGAATCAGTGTGGGAGGGCACTAAGAATGTCGCACAGGAGTACAATTCACCGTATAAATCATTTTTTTAAAGCAGGGTCCGACAAAACACACACATGCTCATTTTTGCTTTACTTTTGTGTGCTTAGCCACACGAGACCGCGCTCATTTAGCACTTCTTTGTTGATTCAAAAGAGAGCAGTATAAGCTCGTATACTGTCGGTGTGTCGACGTCGCTGCTGCAGAGCGCTGTTGTATACACTTAAGACTGGGACGTGCCGAACTTTGCTCTAAAGAGACGAATGAGTACTTAAAGAATGGCTAAGTTGCCCACGACATGAACCCAAAGCTTATTGGAGAGCTAATATGGTTGAATGGCCCAAGATGTCTGAAATTGCATTTCGATACTTAACTAGTGGTTACCGACACCCGCAGCAGAATGAGCAACAATTAATATCTCTATAAAAGAAATCAATCTGTCCCTTGATATGTAATGAAAATCTGTTAGTCTTTAAGGTTAAAAGGAGGAAGGAGTAGAGGAAAGCTAAATTCGGCTCGACCGAATTTTTTATACCCTTGTAGCTTGTATGATTTATATAAATTAGTAGCCTGATTCCACTGACACAAATAAGTACATTCTGCCAAATGTACATATTTTTGATAAGGCCTCCTATATACATTTTCTACACCCAATTTCTATGGCGGCTATACTATATAGTTGTCCTATCAAACTTGGTGGAATTATGTGAAAGCATAAAAAACTTATAAATACAAGGTTCGGAGACGTTTGCGTTGAACACAAAAAAGTTTTTCTCACTAAAACAACTCTTTATAATGATGGTTCCTATGGCAGCTATATGATATAGTCATCCGATCGGGTCGGTTCCGACAAATGTGCAGCTTATTTGTACCAAAAAACTTCGTGCAAAGTTTGGTTAAGATAGCTTTAAAACTGACGGAGGAGATAGCATAGAAACAGACGGACTGACGGACATGACTATATGAACTCAGCTCGTCATGCTGATCAAGAATATATATATTTTATGTGGTCGGAGATGCTTTCTTCTATGCGCTACAAACATCTCGACAATTTTAATATACCCTCTACAAGGGTATAAAAACATCCCTACTAAGGTGCTTTGAAAAGGGTGGTCCATCTAGTGTTTGGAATTTGAACTCTTCATAACTTGACTTTAAAAACGTCAAATGTCATTCGGTAAGCGACTAATATTTAGTAAAAACTTTGATATTTACGAAATGGGTCGCTATTCGCTTAAAGAAAGTTGGGAAATATTAAAAACACATTTCCAAAGTGGTGAGTCCTCGTCTCAAACTGTGCGAAATTGGAAATAAAACATTCAACAAAAAAAAAATGTTCCGAAAACTTAATTTGTGGATCAATTCGTGAAGCGAGTTCGTGAAACTGGAATGTTGGTGGATTAACCAGCCCGTGTACGTACTCGTCCGGTGCGCTCGACCGAAAACATTGCTGCGGTTGCTGAAAATGTGCGTGAACAACCATCGACGTCAACTCGCCATCGATCTCAACAATTGGACATTTCGCGCACTTCTTTGATGCGAATTTGGCATAAAGACCTTGCCATGAAGCCATACAAAGTTCAATTGGTGCAGCAGCTAAAGCCAATTGACCATCCGAATCGTCTACAGTTCGCAAATTGGGCGGAAAATCGGTTGGCCGAAGATGGTAAAATTTTTCCGAAAAATCGTCTTTTCGGATGAAGCACATTTCCACCTCGGTGGTGATGTTAATAAACAAAATTGTCGCATCTGGGGCACAGAAAATCCGCATATCGTCGTCGAGAAGTCAATGCACCCACCACGTGTCACTGTTTGTTGCGGATTTTGGTCTCGAGGCATCATTGGTCCATTTTTCTTTGAAAATGAAGAAAGAGCCACCGTGACCGTGAATGGTGAGCGCTACCGCGCAATGTTAAGAGATTGGTTCTTCAAGGAAATTGAACCGGAAGACTTGGCCGATATTTGGTTTCAACAAGACGGCGCTACGTGCCACTATCTTCGAAAATCGAATAATCAGCAAATATGGAGATGTGAATTGGCCGCCAAGAAGCTGTGATCTGACACCGTTAGACTATTATCTTTGGGGAGCGGTCAAGGACAAAGGTTATGCAAAAAATCCTGAAACAATTGAGGAGTTGAAGAACGAGATTCGAGTTGCTATTGCTGACATACGTGCCGAAACAATTAAAAATGTTCTCAAAAATTGGGTGGATCGAATGAGCTACTGCCCAGTCAGCCGTGGTGGTCATTTGACCGAAACTGTTTTTCATAAATAAATGACATGAACCAACCTTTCCAGTAAATGTTCAACATTTGAAAAATATCGAGCCGTTTTTTTTTATAGCAAAATTAAATTCCAATTTTTTAAATGGACCACCCTGTATATTATAATTTCAATCTTAAAGGATATCCAATTAAACGAACAATTGTATTGGTCATTAGTAGTTAACTGATGTAAACGATCTTAAATAAGTTTTCAGTCTTTTTTAAGCTTTAGAATATAACGACATTATCGATGTATCGACGCTTTGCAAGAAATTGCATTGAACCTTTATTTTCTTCTTTGCGTTCTTGTCTTCAAATATAGCGGCACACCAGAATCGTTCTCGACTCAATTCGAAAATGCATGGGACATTGCACCTCGGACATATTAAATCCTTCCCTATAACATCGTGCTCCCATAGAAAACTCCCTTATAGCGTCCGGGCTTGGCGATATGAATTTCTGTATCGAATACCGGCAATCGGTGCAGCGCATTTTCACAAATAGTCCACTTTAAATGTAAATTAAACTACAAAAAGAGTTTATTTTCTGCGAAAATATTGACATTTATTTCAAAAGAATTTGCGATCGAGCATATATTTGTAAGGGCAAAAATGACAACTTTGGAATTCAATTACAAGAGAACCATGGTCGACCGCCAATTAATTTCTGCACGTAAATTTCTCATAATTCGCGGTCCATCGAGGAAACCTTATTTCGCGAGTTTTAGGAGCTACTTACGTTATAGTAAACATTTACCCGTTTTGGGGGGTATGTAAACGTGTACCAAAATTCTAAAAGAGAAGTATATTTTATATCCTTCCTTAAGATTATACAGGCTTTGGGGAAGGCATGCCTTTGATACCAAATTACTTTAGTTTCTTTCTTATACATGCACTTTGTTCCATTACACTGTGCAACACTAAAAAGTTGATCGAGTCGAGACTAAAAAATTCTGAAAGGGTATGATGGTAGTACAAAAAAATTCGCTGGGTTTGGTCTGGTTAGCTGCCGTTTTCTTTTTATTGAACTTTTAAGTTTTCAGCTTCTGATTGGGACTTGCAACTCCATATCTCGTAAACTATTTGGAATTTCGCTTTGACGTCTTAGAGGAAGGTGTTGCTTTTGGCTTGGCTTACAAAACATATCTAAGTAGCAAGTCAAAAAAGTCACATCTATATACTCAAAACTACAAAAATTTCCTTAAATCATCATGTTTTTCCCTCATTTTGTACTGTTTCTCAACTTTGTCTTGAAAGCTGTAACGAATTTGACTAAGCAATGCAGAACAAAATCGTAGCTAAGACTTAAATAAACAAACGATTGGAACATACCAACTTCAGTCGATTGGTCCTTCATATAGTTACGGGCCCTAAAGCATGTATAATTGTAATCAAAACTCGAAGAATGGCCATTTTTGGTAGCAATTGGCTGACACAGTCAAAAATTTCGATTGTTTGGTATTAAATCAAGAAAATAGTAAAAAAAAACATAACTTAAAAAATATAGTTAAAAAATTTAATTTTTTTTACTTTTTTTACCGAAAATATTCGATTTTTCGAGTTTTTATGACAGTTGTACCTGCGTGTTGGCCTATAACTATGTGAAAGAGTAATTAAATGAAGTTGGTTCGTTCTAACGTTTCTTTATTTAGGTCTAAGTTACAACTTTGTATATACTTATTCAAATTAGTAACGGGGCTCAAGATGTAGTTGAAAAACTGTAAAAAAGTGGTAAAAACTTGGTTTTTTTGAGAAACTTTTGTAATTTTGAGTGAGAAAGAAATGCTTTGTAGGCCAATCCAACAGCAACAACTTTACCAAAGATATAAAAGCAAAATTCAAAATAGTTTACGAGATATGGAATCGTAAATCCTAATCTGAAGCGAAAAAGTTCAAAGTGCAATAAAAAGAAAACGGCAGCTAATCAGACTAAACTCAGACAGGGATTTTATACTACCATCATACCCTTTCAGAATTTTTTGGTCTCGGCGCTATCAACTTTTTTTTGAGTTCAAATATGTGTCACAGTGTTATTACACCATTTCAATCCGTTAGTTGCTCCACAAAAACACTGACTTCTCCTGAAGCTATTCCTGCTGAGTGTTGGCTCTTTACTTTAGACAATCGGTAGATCAGCTTCATACCATTTGTGGCCTACAACATTTCATCCTCCCCTCTCGTCGGGAAAAAAAACACATGTTTCGCTCAAACGCCAGATGTGTCCCCAAAAAGAAGACGCTACAACAGCAAGTTGGTTGGTTTTTTATAGTTTTTTTTGTTGTTCTTTGTTTCTCTTTTAATTTTTACGAATATAGATTTTTTTTGTTTTGTTTCTATCCCTTTGTTAATCTTTGCATAATTACACTTTTCACATTTTCAATTATTAACGGCTTCTTTGTGTGTGTATTTGTGTGAGTGTGTTTAAATGTATGTGTGGGCGTGTGTGTGTTCTTTTGCGGAGTAAACATGCTCAGCATAATAATTATAATAGTTGTAGAAAAACGAAATTAGAATTATAATAAACATTTTTCGCTTCTAGTTTAGTTATACATAGTTTCTACATTTTTTGTATTTTTTGTATTTTTGTTGGCTTTTTGTTTTAAGGTAGAAATGAAAGAATGCCTAGAGCAGCTAAATACATTCATACGATATACGATTTACGATATAAGATAAGTTTTAAGTGGGCAAAATGTACAGTTGCTGTTTGCTCGTGTGTGTTTGTGTGCAGGTTGCGAAGTCACTTCGATATATGAGTAATATCGCAATCGATAACCCATATGCGCCTATGTGGCATATCTGTTATGCTACCTAAATATGTTGTATGTATATATAACTATAATATAACACACACACACGCACACACACTTGCCAATGGACTTGTAGTCCCCCCGCCTGAGGTGTGTATATGTGTGTGTGTGTGTGGGGGGCTTATTTTGTATTTACATCGAATATTTTGTGTTTGTTTGTAAAACTAAATAACTTAGAAGTACGCAATGCTGTGGTGAGTTTCCGAAAAATAAGAACAAAAGCTTTTAAAACGAAGTTAAAATTATTGTGTTTTCCCCTCTTATTCTTGTGTTCACTTTAAAATTGACGAAAGGTTTAAAATATTAGAAGCGAAATAAATTTGCTTTGGATTGTTCCTTCTAATCTAGATGCGCTTGCGTACGCGCTCATGACGCTCGACGGGACTGTCCTTCCACTCGGGATCATTGGGATCATCGTCCAGAAATGGATCATCCGCCAGATCCTCTTCCATGGCATCTTGGTCACCCAAGTAAGCATTAATGCATGAGTTATACAGATCCTTTTCATTATCTACAGGCAGTTGCTCATCTTCAAGCGGAGCCAAATGATGTTTGGGATAGTCATCATCATCATCCACCTCCTCTAGCAGGATGTCCTCCTCCTCCTCGTCTTCCTCCTCTGGCGCATAGTCGATGCCATCGTCATCTGCTTCGTCTGCAGCTGTTCCACCGGCCAAACCATTGAGAGCCATCAACTGATGGTGACCATTAATGAGTGGTTTGCTGTTACTGCTGCTGCTACTGCTGCTAGCCGGAGGCATAGCTTTAGCCTTGCTACTGCGTCGACTACTGGAGCCCGTTGAGCTAACTTCGCAGTTAGAGGACACGGATTTGCTTTTGACTCGCTTGGAATGAGTCTGCGGCGTTTGAGGCTCAGCGTAGGTTTCAGCCAGCAGGCGTTGGTACACTTCATCCGAAAGTGGAAAGTTCAACGGTTCGAAGCGCGAAGGCTGCGGCGGCTGCACCTAATCAAAAGAGAAAAAGGAAAAGATGTTAGTGTGGGTTAACACTCATGGACCATAGGAGTCCATATACCCAGAGATCAAAAAAACATCATACGAGAGCTGAGATGGGCTATAATCAGAACCAGAGATTAACCAGATATACCGAAAAGAACCGATATTTTGAATTTGTTGTGTACCGGTATCCGAGTACCGATATTTTTAAAAACGAAAAGACCGAAAAGAACCTTAAGCCCCTCGCACACAGAAAGCGGAGCGGAGCAGAGCTATCTAAGCTTTTAAATTTTACATACAAAATGTTAAGCTTTTGCTGTGCAGGCTCGCTATGTGCTCTGTGTGTTTGATTTTCCAAAGCTGATATGCTAAGCTCCGCTCGGCTGCCTGTGTGCGGCGGTCCTAAAACTGACACTAATTTTTGGGGGACTTTTATACAATTTGGTTAAATCGAAAGCTTTAAAAAAAAGAGTCTGGCGTACCAAAACTATGTATTCTTAGACCCTCATCGAACAGAAAAGTACTTGTGTTATCCATTTCTGTTCAAGTGAAACTTAATGATGAAAGCAGCTCTGACAGAAATCCTTGAGCTTAAAGTGGAGGCAAATAGCCAGATTTCACTGAATTTGTAACTTTACTGGAAATGTACATTCTCAACCGAAAAAATAGAGGAAAGCTAACTTCGGCTCGACCGAAGTTTATATACCCTTGCAGCTTGGATAATTTATATAAATTAAGGTTTTAAATGATTTTCGTCGAAAATTCTTAGCTGAGCTATTTCCCAAACTCAACAATAAATGGCGTCACTTCTTTGACCATTTGCTTGCCAGTTTGTTATAAGGCAGCTGTACGATATATTCATCAGATTTTGACCACATTCTCTAAAATGGTATGGAAACATATTATATTCATAACTGGGAAGTTTGAAAACAAAAAAGTTATTCTCACTAGAACTACTTTTTCGACCGATCGTTCCTATGGCAGCTATATTCTATAGTCGTCTGATTTGGCAGAACTGCGTGGTAGCATATAATATTGACCAATAACAAGTTTGGAAGCGATAGCATTTAAAACAAAAAAGTTTTTCCTACTAAGACTTTTTTCGGACCTTGCTTTTGTATGGTAGCTATACTATCTGCCATGTTCCGGTTTTCACAAAAGTGAATTCGAATTTTTTACATGTTCTCTTTTCTATTAAACAATCAAGAAAACCCGTATCAAATCTTTAGTTTCTAATTACTCTTTACTCGACAGATTCAAATTAAAACATTCTAATCTGATTAACCCAATCAATTTTATACAACAGCATATTTAACAAATTCGAATTCGACAATTTTCGTCGAAAGTGAAAACCGGAACAGGCCTGTATATACTTGTCCGATTTTAATATAACTTTGTGGAATTATGTGAAAGCATAGAAAACTAAAAAATAAAATGTTCGGGAACGTTCACGTTGAAGGCAAAAAAGTTTTTCTAACTAAAACTACTTTTTCGACCGATAGTTCCTATGGCAGCTATATGATATAGTCATCCGATCTGGCCTGTTCCAACAAATGTGCAGCGTCTTTGAACCAAAAGAATTCGTGCAAAGTTTGGTTAAGATAGCTTTCAAACTGACCGAGGAGATCGCATAGAAACAGACGGATGGACGGACAGACGGACATGGCTATATCAACTCAGCTCGTCATGCTGATCAAGAATATATATACTTTATGGGGTCGGAGATGCTTCCATCTATGCGTTACAAACATCTGGACAATTTTAATATGCCCTCTACAACTACAAGGGTATAAAAAGCATAGTAAGTTTAGGAAAAATACTCAAAGGGTTGTTTTCTCATGTTGCTGTTTTTGCAAATCTGGGTGGATTAACTGCATTGGCTTTGCTCGTGCTAAAGGCTAACCATCTAGGTGGATTTTGTAACCATCTACTTCAACCTTACTGATTTCAAAACCATGCCGTTAGAACGAACCAACTTAATTTAATTACTCTTTCACATAGTTATAGGCGCCAACACGAAATGCTCGAAAAAAACGAATATTTTCGGTAAAAAAGTAAAAAACTAAATTTTTTAATTATAAATTTTAAGTTATGATTTTTTTTACTATTTTATTGATTTAATACCAAACAATCGAAATTTTTGACTGTCAGCCAATTGCTACCAAAAATGGCCGATTTTTGAGTTTTGATTACAATTCTACATGCTTAAGGGTCCGTAACTATATGAAGGACCAATCGAATGAAGTTGGTATGTTCCAACCGTTTATTTAAGTCTTAGCTACGTTTTTGTCCTGCATTGCTTAGTCAGTTTTCAAGACAAAGTTGAAAAACAGTACAAAATGAGGGAAAACATGATTTTACGAAATTTTTTGAAATTTTGAGTATATAGATGTGACATTTTGTTTTGTAAGCCAAGCCAAAAGCAACAACTCCCTCTAAGACGTCAAGCGAAATTCCAAATAGTTTTCGAGATATGGAGTTGCAAGTCCTAAACAGTAGCTGAAAACTTTAAAGTGCAATAAAAAGAAAACGGCAAGTATCCAGACCTAACCCAGCAAAAGTTTTAGTACTACCATCATACCCTTTCAGAATTTGTTAGTCGATCAACTTTTTAGTGTTGCACAGTGCATTTACTACACATTTTTTCCGGAACCGTTTTAAAAAAGTGGTTTCGAGATAAAAGCGTTTGAAGTTTGGTTTTTGTTTTCGATCAGCTCAAACTAAATTATATGTTTTATAATTTTTCTTTATGCATTTCGGTTTTAGCTATGACAGAAAAAAAAATGTCATCTAAATCGGTGGATTGGTTCTAAATGCTAGAATGAAATTAATTTTTTGAAAAATTACGAACATATTACAACTTTGTTTACAGTTTTTTGATTAAAAAAAACATGGAATTTTTAAAAATACGATGGTCGATGAACATTTTTTCATATACGAGGGTCGGAAATAAATTGGTTTTTGTTTATTTTTGTAAAACATATTGTCGGATCTGCTTGAAAGTTGTACGGGTATTTTTAAGACCCTAATAGAACGTTTGAGCAAATAAATTTAAACCGAAAAATTTTTCCCAGGGTAGACCCTAGTAGGATCACCGTTAAGGGTATTGTTTTCTTTATAACAACCAAAAATGTAAAATATTGGATGTGCCTTTTGTATAAGACACCTGCAGACATTGCTGAAGAGACGCTAGTTTATTGCTTAAGCTAAGATCCAACAGGACAATTATTTGGCCAAATTTTGTTTAAAATAACCATGATTGAAGATTTTACAGTATTTAAAACTTAAACTATGGTTTCATAAGCAAATAATTTGATCAAATATGGCCGGAAAGTTCCCCAATTTGGACTATATAGCTAAATTTTCATCATAATTTGTCCAAATTATTTGCCTGTGCGAACTGAGCTTTAGGCCTATTGCTTAATTTCCCTTTATAATAACAAGTCTTTCCGAAAGGAACACCTCCTCTGTCAAATGATTGCTTTATTTTTTAAAATTGGCGCGCAATACACAGCCGAGTGTAGAGGTGCTGCCAACCTACTATTAGTGCCTTACCAACCCTGCCGGTGTGACCGTGGAGCAATTGCCCAAATTGATAATCAACCTACATGAGACAACCAAATGCAGAAAAACCACCTAGTTGCAAAATCTAGGTTGATTTCGATTTGAACAGCCCTAGTATTTGTGACGAATGGCAACATATTTTCAAAATGTAGAAAATTGAAGAAAAAAAAATGTATATAGGAGGCCTAAAAAATATATGTATGTGTCAGTGGAATCAGGCTATTAGTCCATTGTATGAAAACAAACAGGACAATACAAATAGTTCAGTATTTTCACAAAACAGCTAAATAGCATCAATCATTACACAGTTCTACAAATTGAGATCATTTGTGAGTATCCCAAACATCTTAAATTAATTCCTCTAGGATAGTATACATATTAATGCAACTGAGAAAAATCAAAAACACGGTATAAGTTATGCCAATGGTGTCAAAATTGGCTTTCAAATTTTACTTAATTTATAGCAATTTTGTCAAGCTAAACCATCTGCCATTGATTTTGTCGGACTTTTATTGAAGCCATCTTATCATATGGTTAAACATATGTACTAATTATGGAATTTTGTTGCATTTTTGTCAAAACCATAAGCAAACTTATAGCCTGTTAAAACCGGAAATCAAGAACTAAATTTATGGGAGGACAACATCGCCGTCCCGCGATCGAGTTGGCCTTTAATGCTTCTATCCTTCATAAAAAAAATGAAGCGCAGCAAGAGTATACAAAGGTAGGACCAACTTACTCCTACATGCTCTATATTCCGACAAAGTGACATAGCCTACATTATGAAGGCGTGAGGGAATCTGTTATGGTTGAACAGCCGTCCAAGAAGGATTGTTAACGGTGTTAACTATATAACTGCAAGGATGTACAAGTCATCTGCATTTTATAGGGAGATGCTCCATGATTAGTGGAATGTATTCGGAGTTTTGAGAAAGCCTGACGAAAGAACTTTACTATCATGACTCTAACAAATTTCTTCGTTCTTAGCCTAGTTCATTGTTTGACTGTTGCTTTGCAAACTTCATGCGTTCAGGCAATCTGATTCGCGTTTGAAGGGCTGAAGGCTTTAAAAAAAATATGTTTTCTAAGACATTGACGTTGTTATATTAAGGTTCTTTTGCAACTTTGAAAGGATTCTCTTAGCTCTCGCAGATCAACAACCTATTAACATGAAGCTGGGTCCAGATGGGTAATTCCTTATTTAAGGATATGGCTGGAGAAAGACGTGGTCATAACATGTTTTGGTATCCGCCTTGCCTTATCATGTCACGAAAAGAATATGCTTACCTCTCTCGTATCTGGGGTGGCACTGCGCCGTTCGTTTTGCTCCTTTAGTTTGCTAGATGTGGTACGGCGACGTGCCTGGCGTATGTTGTTGTTGTTATTGTAGAACTCGCCATTTTCATTGAATCCCTCCAGCGGATGAGCCAACGGCGAGGGTATACTCTCCTCGCCATTACCAGCACCCACAATATGTGGCGCTGGTGAGGCCGGATCTGGCGTATTGGCGCCACTCGACTCTGCCCGGCTGTCCACACGTCGATTCGCGCGTGAACGTGTGCTCCAGGGAAATTTGAGAAAGGTCTCGAATCGGCGACGTTCTTCTAGTAAAGCACGCTGATGGCGCACAATATATGCCTCGTCCGAGATGTCCTCATCTTCCTCCTCTCCCAACTCTGCTTGTTGTTGCTGTTGTTCAATTTGTAGTTTGGGTCGTTTGGGCTGTGGCTCCCCCGTTTCCAATTTCTCCAGCGTTTTGGGTTTTGCAGTTTCATCTTCCACTTCAGTAGTTGTTGTTTCAGCTTTGGTGGTGCTGCCTAAGCCATTGACCATTACCTCATCCTGCGTCGCTTGAATCTCCTCCGTTTTAGCATTACCGTTGACCAGCTTGTTGTTATTGTTGTGCTTGACTGCCGCCACTGGCAATGGCATGTCATCTGTTAGCGACTTTTGCCGCACTCCATTGACTTTAGGCGAAACTTTTACCGGCTGATTGTCCTCGGGAGTAGGTGTGGCTTTGCCATTGCTATTACTCAGCTTAACATCTGAAGGCGGTGATGCTGCTGATCCATCGAGCGACTGCTGTTTCTTGTCATTACTTTCGCTGTCCACAATGCGCCATCTGTAAGAGATCAGAGTTGCGTATTAAGAAGGGAGAATAACTTATTGACTTAGGCCTTAGGATTGGAAAAAAAAAACCCTGAAGCAAAGGTGAGCATTTTCGGCTTATTTGGCTATTTTACTTGATCTATTGTGAGCCTGATTCTGAGATTACAATCTTATTTCCTGAACAAATGTAAGGGGATCTTAGGGTCTAAGTTCCAATTTTCCGTGTAACCAATTTCCCAAAAGGTAGTGAGATTGCGACTCGATAGAGCTTACCAGTGTGCTAGTATATGCCCCAAAGATTCCTTCTTCTTTCTGGAAAAGGTTCGAATCAATTGAATATCTAATGTACGATTCGCTGACCGAAAATGTTTATTTGTACCTCAAATTCAAGGGGTTCAAGGAAATTTGAACAGTGAATTTCAGTCCAGGTACCTGAAAGGAATGAGTTTTGAACTCAAGTGTAAACTTGAATAATTTTTCAGATAATTGAAAACAATTCCTGATTACCATTTTTTAACAATCGTAAATGTAACTTGGAATTACGATTATTCAGTGAATATTACAAAATTTAATTACTTTTACAATTACATCGATAATTGTAACTGTAAAGGGTGATTATTGAGTAATTCCGGCTTGAAATGTTAAATTATTCAGTTATTTTTAGGTGTAATTATTTACTAGTTCGAATGCTCATACATTGTTTCAACTGAAGCTGACTGTGTTAGTGGCGGGCGTTTATCACTCTCACATTTAGCATTGGATTTTTTTCAAGCATATCGAAATTTTCCAACTGTTCTTTAATATCGAGTGTTATTTTGTACGGTTGGTAATAAAACAGATGCCATAATAGCAGCGTTCGCTTCTTTGAAAAGTTGAAAAATTTTTGAAAAGAGCTTCTTCACTTTTTCCAGAACTCCAATTGCGACACTTTTTAAGCTAACAATCTCTGTGGAATCAGAGATTCTTTTCAATGCCAGAATGAGACTTCCATAATATAAAATGTCCTCTTTCTGCAGAAAGTCTCATGTTGTTGCTATTGGCGTCATCAAAATGCGGTATTCTTCCAATTAATGAATATCTCGTTGGGATCTGCTACATAGCAGCTATCAGGAAGAAGAAATATCGGACCTTAGTTTATCTAACACATAGCAGCTAGAAGATGTCAAATAGGCACTAAATAGGTTAATTTTAAAAAATAACTTGTTTCATAGAGAAAAACAAATGTAAAACAAATGGAGAAAGAGTGCAGCTACACGACTGCAAAATACCCTGTACCAAGTAATGTCCTATAGCTGTGATTGATACAAGGTTCAAACTTAAAAATGGTCGCTCTGACAGTTTTTCGCGGTTAAAAGGAAGAGTTTCTAAATCTGAAACAAACTTGATTTGGGTACGGTATACACCTACATACATGCAAAAATTGTGGCTCTATCTCTTATACTCTCTGAGATCGACGTGTTCATACAGACAGACTGACATGGCTAAATCGACTCGGCTGTTGATGCTGATCAAGAATATACTTTGTAGGGTCGGAGATGCTTCTTTCTTTCTGTTACATACATTTGCACAAATTCATGATCCCCTTTTCCCATTTAAAAATGTTTTGAAGTCGGTCAAGCCCGACTGTAATATACTCTGTACCTGCCAGTGTTGCCAACTTTTGCCGAGAAAAAAGTCCGAGTTGAGTCACCTTCATTACATTTCTGAGTTTTGATTTTACAATATTAACCTGACTGAAGACACGCTCAACTTCAGCGTTGGACCATGACAAGAACAACATCTGAATCGCAAAAGAGGCCACTCAAAAAGTCTTTGATTACCTCCAGAGTCCTTGAAAGCGATTACTTTACTCCAAAACTTTAGTTTCATCGTCTTTCTTCCATTTTGCTAAATGTATATTATTACATTGAACCTTAATTTTCCAATATCTTCTGAGCAAAATACTTTTAAAATGGTAATATTTGGTCATTATAATGATGTCTCAACCAAAAATATGTAAATTTGTTGAAGAATACTAAGATTGTCAGGTAAACTGAAATCAATTAAATAGCTTAATACAATAAATTTTGTGAAAATCCAAAAAGTAGATCAGCGCCTGACCTTCAGTTGCTTAATAAGGTCAACTTAAAAATTTGGCAGCAGTCTCAAATAGATTTCTCCAATTCGCTATCCATAAATCTTTGAAAACAAATTTCTCAAAATCGTCTACTTGTATTTTATTAATATAAATGTCTGATGAAATAATCCATTTTTTTAAGTTCATGTTGTCATATTGTGCATTTGAAGTAACTGCAGTAAACTCAAGAGGTAAAAGACTCATTCTTCCTGCCAAGCCTTAAACTCCGGGTTCAGCAACAAGACTTTACGACTTTTTTGTTTTGAAAACTTTAGGCATTTTTGTCAACCGATCTGTAAACTTGGCTAGCACTTTGAGATGACTGTTTCCTGAACGTTAGAGGTGGCAATTAGGATAGATAAATGACTGACAGAGGTGACAAGCTAACGATTTGCTTATAAAATTTTGCTCCAAAATAAAAATAAAGCTAAAAAAAAGCCGAAATCATTTTTAAACGAGAAAGGAAAGCTAATTTCGTGTGTGCCGAAGTTTTAATGCACTTAAAAAATCTCGCTCCAAAGGTTAGCGATTTTGACCAAACTTCGCAGATCAGTTTAAAAACATTTAATTTTATTAATGACTGAGTTATAGAACGCTAGCATTGATGATTATATTCTGTGTACCTGTGGTACAGAGTATAACAACTTTTATTATACATATACATACGTATTTTGCAGATCAAAATGTATTATTATTATACTCTGTACTTAAGGTCCAGATCATCCAATCCTGCCGCCAGCCAAAGCAAGATTCTTATCATTTGCAGATGCTAAGTCATGAAACTGTTTCAATGAAAGGGGCACGATTGATGTATATCGTTTAAAACACTTTGAATGGTGAACTTCTGCCTTCACAGGAACTTGGTTTCTATAGGCTTACAATTTGGTGTGTAATTGAAGCGTGCAGCCTCTGTTGTCAAACTAATCTCGAGTTGCATTAAAAGATGGACCTTTCTAGTCTAGTTTGTCATTTAATGCTTTAAATATGCTCTTGGCTTTTCCTGAGTAGACATTTGTCTTAAGATCACGATTTGTGTTGTCCTTTACAGCAACGATTATATTTTTTCATGATGCAATGTCCATCACGGACTTTAGTTAGGCTGATATGCTATTCTTAAGCTAAGTTCACACAAGCAAATTAATTTGCCAAACATGGCGAAAATTTGATAAAATTAGTTTGAATTGTGTGTGAACGCCATAAATATTTACAGTCAAACGCATTTGCAAACCGATTTGACGAGTTTGACAGGTCAAACTTTCGAAAAGTTTGTGTGCTGTCTGAACGCAATGTGAACACTGTTTGTCAAACAGTCATTTGCAGAGTTTGATCTTGCAAGACAAACTACTGCAAACTTCTGATGAATGTCCGAGTGTTTCAATTGCTAGGACTTTTGTAAATCATATTGGATATTTAATTTTGACAAGAATTAGCATTAAGGTGTAAGATAAAGTAAAATAATTTTGTTTTATCTTAACAAAGAAAGCACGCAGTCGTCTCCGAGTGGGCAATTCAATAACCGAAGAAGACAACTTAAAATTTATATCGCTGGTGGAAAATCGGCTTAAATTTGGAATGCGTCCGATGCCAACTACTCAAATAAAATTGCAAATGATGGGGCAGATATGGTCCAGCAGTTTGACCGCCAGTTTGAGGAAGCGGAGTCGCAGGGAAAGTGGTAAAATCTCCGTATCCAATACCGATCAACTTTTGCCAGAGCGAAAGAAACAAGGAGTATTGGAGAAGACGCCGTCTTGTCGCTATTTTGGTGTGATGAATTTTGTTGTCGTCGCAGAGCGGTCTCAATGTCAGGACACAATTTCAAATCTTGAATAGAGAATCTCGGGGAAAGATGAGTGTTCACATAAAAAAATATGACTCGACCCTAGCTAGTGCCATATTGGGCACCATGAAAGGAGCAGTTAGCCGGATTGACGATGACGACATAAGCACATCATTTTGTAACAACAAATAAATGGCGCTCAAGCAGATGACAAATAAACACGCAGCCGACATAAAAATACAACTTATGAGTTTATTTATGTATTAGAGATTTCGATTAGCCAGATATTTGTGTATCGTACTAAGTCGATAGCTTGTCGGCTGTTTTGACACACCACAAGGTTTGTGGGAAACACAAATTTGTCGCAAACCGAATATGCGAGTGTGAACAATAGCCAAATTCAAAGGAAACTTTAGAAATTTCAAAATTCTGATTTATTTGACGTGTGTGTGTACACTTCTTTGTCTTTAAATTTGGACACAAATTAGTCAAACTTCGCCATAAAAGTTTGTGTAAATTAATTTGCCTGTGTGAACTTAGCTTCAGTTAGTAAAATGCTGGAACCTTTCTTGACTGGACTCGCGTAATTATACAGATATTGAACATTTGCTTTTAATTTTAAAACGATATTTCTGAACATCATCCGAGACATCATCTGATCCGATCAATATCGATTTAAAAACCACATTCCAACTACCAAACAATTGAGACATTAGCTATTCATTAAATTCTAGAAAGCCGTTCAGATCGTATCAAGCCATGGTACATTTTGACTGAAACGATTTTCCACTGTAATTCTCCATATCTTGTTTCAGCGATAATACAAAACTGTGGAATTATTTGATATGTAAACATACTTGGGAGTGGGTATTTCCTTATAGGGCAGTATCTCTACCCGTGTTTGGGCAGCCATGCTGTAGGGTATCACGATGTTGTCTATATCAAATACTGGTCGAGAGCGCCGTTCCGATGTTCTGTTTATGAAAAAGAAACGCTGTTTTAGGACTCGCTCCTGCTGCTTCTGTTGTTCAGTTTTACTCTTTTGTTACCTCTCGTTACGATGATTATGCGTGGGTGAGGAATTGCGGCGACTACGTGAAGACTGATCACAATGCTGTTCGCCTAGGCATCTGTTGATGTTATCACCATTTAGCTGCTGCTGACTGCTGTTGTTGTTATTGTTGTAGTGTGTAGAATTACTGCTGCTGGAGACGGATTTTCGTTGCTTTTTAGCGCCGTTGTTGCCGCTGCTGGAGATCGTTAAGGAGGGATGATGGCTGTTGTTGTGCTGTTGGCGTTGGCGAGAGTCGGGCCACAGCAAGCTGGAATTTCTGCTCCCAATTGGCGGCTGGTTGTGCCTTTGCTTCTTGCCCAGAGCTGCTGCAGCCAAAGAGGAGACGAAACGAAAAGCGAACGAAACGAGGGCAAAATAAAACAAGGAGTTGGTGTTGGTTGTTGGTGTGTCGTGAAACGAAAGGAATGCAAAGAAAAAGAAAAGAAGATGCAAATTGTTGTTGTTTTATGTTAATAACAATTATCGAATTTGTCATGTTTACAATAATTTACTGTTGGCCACAAGTGGCGTTGTAGTAGGCGTAGTAGAAGAAGAAGTAGTAGTAGCAGTACCAGTACCATTTCCGCTGTCCACCGCCCCTCCTCCTGAGACTGCAGCCGCCGCCGCCGCCTCCTTATTTGAGTTGTTGTTGCGCTCTTTGCGACGCACATACCGCCGCTTGACCGTGGAGTCACCAGGCCGACGGCCCGAGGCTGCACTACCCCCACCAGCGCCGCCACTATGGGCCATTGCCTCCCGTTCCGCCTTATAAACACTCTTGACAATGGCCTTGGCCTGGCAACGCATGACACGGTACTGCCAATCCGGCTGTCGACTTATGGCCTCCAGGTGCACAGACTGGCTGACATCTGTAAGATTAGGTACAGTGAGTTTTGGCAGAGAATTAAACACAACCTCACAGCCACTTACCATCCTTGAAACTAAGCACCGGATGGTAACCAGCATCGAGCAGTGCCACCCGATTTTGTGGCATCATCGTCTCGGGGAGTTCTCGCGGTGCCGTGGGATCCGTTCGACCCGTGCACAGAGAGCAAGGCACTTGGGGCCACTGGCAGCCACATTTTATATTGCTGGGTCGTGCCGCCTTCTTTGAAATGGCATGCATATTGGTTGTCTGGAACAATTTCCGTTTGCGAAACTCTGTGAGCACCAACGGGCGCACCCGACTGCACGACCAATCACCAGTATTTGAGGTTGTGGACTCATCCTTGTAGCCATTGGCCGGTGCCGCCGTCTGGCTTTTGGGTGACGCGCCCTCCAGTTGCACCGGACCCTTGTTTTGAGTCAGTTCGGCAAACAGATCAATGTGCTGACGTATTTTCATATCCAAATCGGCGAGCTGGGCACAGAGCCAGGACCAGCGCAGAGCTATGGCTGCGCGATCACGGGAATACCGCCACACGGCTCGTCGGGTGCTGAAATGATGGAGAAATGTGAAAGGTTTGATTAGAAACTTGAAGAGGATATAGTATACTAGTAGAGATTTTGGTTAATTATATTCCTTCTGACTCTAATTTATCTATTCTCTATTGTTAATAACTTAGAAAACTTTATGAAAAGAGGCGCAATTCATGCACAAATATGTCCAGAACCGTTCCCCTAAAAACTAGCTTGATTCAGTTTATTTTAGTCCCTTGAACCGATCTCTATGAATAAATAGTCTCCCGAAGCGAATCCATAATTTTAAAAGAAATGTTTGAGGACACAAATATTGGCTTCGATGTAATTTTTAGTACAAAATTGTATGCGTGAAAGATATCGATTAGAGGTGGGCGCGGGCCTGTATTTTGAGGCCCGGGCCCGCACGAACACGAACTCTTTTTTGAGAGGCCCGGCCCGGCCCAACACGAAACTTTTTCACCAAGGCCCGGGCCCGGCCCGGCCCGGCACGAAACTTATTTACACATATAAGGAAATTTAAAAGACATGCAATTTATAGATATATATAAGTACATATTTATTAAGGTATACATACATGAATATTGTTATGTATTTAATAAAAAACAAGCTATGTCATATTTTTAATTGAAAATAAAATTTTTTCTAAATTTGTGCTTTTTAGCCTAGTGCGTCGTTTTTCATTTAAAACATGGCCCGATGTTGAAAAAAGCCTTTCGCTCGTAGACGAACTGGCGGGAATAGCCAGAAGGGTCCGAGCTAATTTGGGAAGGTATTTTAAGTCCCTTGCATTTTTCCAGAATTCTAAAATACGTGTGCCAGGAGCTGCTGGATAGGCCAAATATTTGTCAATCTCTATGTCGATAGCGTTTTTCTCAACCTTTTGTTTTTTTATATAACTTAAGTCTAAAAATTCAGCAAACATTCCATTTTCGGAATTATTTGGGCTTATGTTATTAGTTATGTCATCAAAGCTACTATATTCATGATCCCCTATAAATTCGGAGAGCATTGCTTTTACCGTAGCTAACACATTATCTCTTTTTTCCTCTGAGAGGAAATTCATCTCTCTATAAGGAGGGTTCAAGAAAAGCCCAACCAAATGAGCGATTGCCGGAAGAAACCTTTTTTCTAATGCGCTTAAGGTCATTGTTTTAAGCTCAGTTATTATTTGGGAATCAAGTGTGTTAGTTCTGCAAAGTTTACATAATTTTCTGACCACAATGCAAATATTTGCATTGTTGTCAATTTCACAATAGGACGCCAATTTTGAATTAGTGGTGTGCAAACAAGTAAAATATATATAAGCAAATCGATAGTGGTATCGATAAACAATTAAAATGCGATAAATGGCGGTTCTAGTTCGAGCATAAGCAAAAATAGCGCGAACAAATCAAAATTGTTTTCGGGCCTATTTCGGGCTTTTACGGGCCGGGCCTTTTTGCTAAGGCCCGGGCCCGCACGAAGCCCGCACGAATCTTAATTTTAAGGCCCGGGCCCGCTCCGGGCCTGTGTAAGCCCGCGGGCCACGAAAAAAAGCCCGGCCCGCGCCCACCTCTAATATCGATTTAATTTTTAATTTGAATTGAATGGAATTTTTTTTTTTTTTGCATCCACCACAATCACAAAAATTAGCTATTATGATTGCACATCACATTCGTTCACCACAACATTCGAACTAGATCCATCGATTTGTGCTGGTGAACTTGGCCATTGTTTTCAAACAATTTCAGTCTGGAATGACACTCTTCTCTTATGGGAGTCGAAATGGGTGAGAGCGAGATAGACAGTTGTTGAATTCGCCGCACAATATATTGCTGCTGAAGGCAGAGCAGGCGGCAGAATTGTTTTGGATCGATACAATATTGTCGCTGGACAGCAATTTGCTGTGGGCGGCTATTTTTAAATACTTATTTAGCTACATAAATTTACTTTATGCATCTTGCAATTAAACTAATTATTTATTTCAATAATAAAAATTCAGTTTTTTATTATGTATACAATGTTAATTTACTATACAAAAATACATTTTTCATTTGTAAAAAGCAAGTTGACTAAGGGCCTATATTTCACATCTTCTACATAGTGCTATCTGTCACATAAACTAACAATTAACAAATTAAATTCAAGACTTTCCGACACATAGCAGCTATCTGGGAGAAGAGAAATTAGCCCTAAGACTCACGCAGACCAATAGGTTGCTTCTTTTGTAAACATTTGGCTAGCCAAGCCACAACGGACATGGTTAAATAAGGTTGTGCTTCCTTCTATGCGCTGAAAACATCAGACCTGATTACCCTCTGCAAGATATAAAAAAATATGCAAAGAAGTTGTCTCCAAGATGGCTCCACGCACCCATTCTTTGATGACCTGGGTTTCTGCGCCTAGAGGATCTGGCTAACCACTCATCCCCAGCCTATCCACCATACTCCTATTTAACCCGCTATTAGGCATCACGATGGGCCATAAGGTCTTTAGTTGATCACGGCCTCAGCCGAGAAGCCTATTTAACCTAACCTATTCATCCTGTCAACCTATTAAAACCAGGGCTTAATACCAGAACCGGTACCGGAACCGTTAACCGAAATAAACAGTTTTAAATCAAGTACCGGAACCGCAACCGATACAAATTTTTTTTTGAGAACCGAAAACCGTTAACCGTTATTAATGGAACCGATATCACCGGAACGAAACCGAAACGTTAGTACCGGTACAGTTTCGGTTTTTTTCGCCTTTCCACAGCGCATCGTAGTTTTGGTCACGCGTTGAAGAACAAACTACAGGATGCTAAAATATTTGCAGGCGGAAGACATCTTCAACATTTGCTCCAGTTTTTTGGCTTCAGATAACGACTTTCTTCTGCACCGGAAGTGTGGGACACAGATCGCGAAATTGTACGAACCAGCGGAAGTGGCCACAACAAAACTTTGGGCCGTAAATCTAGTTTTGTGTGATTTTTATTTTTCATTTGGATACACTGCAAATTGGAAATATGAAAAAATGCGTCCTCTCTAGCGAAAACGTTTGTTCAAAGAAAGCGAGGGAAATCACTTTTTAAAACAATGCTTTTTGATATGGCATATTTTTGGACCCTAGTTATAGCGTAACGCAAAGTACTGAGCAAAAAAATTGTACATGAATCAATCTTTTAATAAATATTTATGCACAAATTTCGTCGGTTGCTGATCAATCACTGCTTAATGATGAATGCAGTTTTAATACGAGTTCATCTAAAAGCGCCGTCGAAGTTGAGGCATATATGATATTGCAGGAAAAGAAACTTGTTGATAAAAATACATCAATTGTGTCAACAAATAAGCTACTGGATTCCATTAAGACTTTTTTTTAATACTTAAATGTGTTCGAAACCATGAAAACATTCTTAACTGGTGGTCAAAATCCTTCACAAAGTTCCCACAATTGTATGTGATATCAAAAGTCTTGCTTTCTGTTCCAGATACGCAGGTTAGCGTGGAACGGCAATTCTCGATCGTAAAATTTATAATGAATCGGCTAAGATGTTGTATGGACTCAACCACAATTGAATTGAATTTTGACTCGTTTTATTACACAGGAATAAAATGTATTAGGTTTATCTCAGAATTTAATTTTTCCAATAAAAATAAGTACTACTTATACCGGTACGTACCGGTATGCCGAAATAAAAATCCGGGTACCGCATCGAAACCGAAAACCGAAATTAGTTGAAAACCGAAATAGAACCTTTAACCGAAACATCCATTTCGGTACGTACCGGTACCGGAACCGAAATTCGTTTCGGGATTAAGCCCTGATTAAAACACATTACATTTTCTACTTTTAAATGTGTCAACAACAGCCAGTGACTTTTTTTGTTGAAAATAGCAAAAAAAAAATCAGCTGGAATTACTAGATTCTCATCGAACTTCAGGATTTTTTTTTGGTATTTTATTTAAGCTTGCGCCAAATTTGACATGTTCGTCAAATTCGCTCGACAATATTGCTGTTAGAAATTGTCGAAAAAAAAGCAGGTGTCATCCCAGTCTCACGGACAAAATAATTGGAAAGTATATGATCGGGTCATCATTTCGTAAAAAGTCGTGTCGAATATACTATTGGAATTCCAAATGTTTTGTTTTACGACTTCGAGGCAAGGACTGAAAGTACTAAAATGGCGATATAAGAATCAGAAGATAAAAACACTGGGACACATTCAAAGAAATGTTTATTTTCAATCCTCCTCAAAAGCTGAAAACTCCAAAGTGCAATAAAAAGAAACCGCCAGCTAATCAGACCAAATCAATCCAAGGATTTTAAACTACCATCAAATATTTTCAGAATTTTTTGGATTTGAAGCGATCATCTTTAAAGTGTTGCACAGCGCTGCTGATTGTAAAATATGGTAATAGCGTTGATATCTATAGATTAAATCGATTCGACTTTTTTTTTTTTTTAAGAAATTTTCACCATTTAAAAACAAAAGTTTTGCGATACATCTTTCACCTAATCGTAGTGGAAAATACCAGAAACAGTCGACCAAGAGCAAAAAATTGAAAGTGGTAAAAAAAATACTGGTTTCTTATATTTTTATAGGGAATCAATTAAATTAAACTAATGTAAGCCAATGGGCCCATTCAGCAGATAGTTCCGATATTCGATTTGTGATTTATGATTGCCGACTTTACCTGCTGCATTCAGTGATTTCCGATTGGGGTTGAAAAATTTGACAATCATGTTTGCTGAATAGAAATCGAACAAAACGTATGATTGGTTAACGATTGTTGGATCAGCCTACCTTTGTGCAGACATTCATATGAAATTTTCTATTTAATAAATCCATAAATATTGAAGACTTTGTGTGAGTGTTTTCTATTGATTAAAAAGTACTAAGGCCACAGAATATCTTAAAGTCTCCAATCAATGCAGCAATCGGAAATCGGTAATCGCTAATCGGAATTATCTGCTGAATACGCCCAATCTTACAATTGTTTGTTTTTTTTATTTGCAATTTATTTTGCTCTGTCAGCCAACATTTTGAACTAAGCGCGTTTGCTAAGAGCGCGGGAGTAAACGACGCACACTCACACAAATAAGGTATGTGAGTATAACAAAAAATTAAAGCAAAGACCACTACATAATATCTAAAAATCTTTGATTATAGTCGAACTCATACCTATACAAAAATTTTGAAAATTTCGCGCCTTTTTGGGACCGTTTGATCTAACCATTTACTCGTCTACAATTTCCATCTATAAAATCGTAAAATTTCGCGAAAAATCTAAGCTCAAATGACAATTTTAGATATTTCGCGATTTTTTGGACAGTTTGGTCTAGTCTTCATATATTAAGTCTTCATAATAATCTTTGGTCACATGAAAAACTCGCAAATTTCGCAATATCTTGGAGTGTTCAATCTACTAAACTCAAACGAGACCATTTGTTCCACACCTTCTTTATTTACCTGTGTACTCTTGCAGTCTATCAAATCTTCATCATAATGAGAAGTTTAGAAATTTCGCGATTTTTTGTCCCGTAATTGGGAAATTTCCCAATATTTTGGACTGTTCAATCTACGCCTCTTATTTACCAAAGCCTGCGCTTATGTAAATATTCAAATAAAAATTTGGCACATGTCGCGGTCTTTCCTCTTTCAGATGCGTCTTCATAATAATCTTACATTATCATCTAATCAGCAAGCGCTTTCGTAAATACTATTATAATAATTTGGCAAATTTCGGGCTTTTTCGGGCCTAGCCTATGTTCAAGTCCAAATTATCAACTATCTGAGCGCCAAATTTCATCCGAATCCGATTGATTTAGTAACAAACGGGCAAACATACAAACTTTCACATTAGTAAGATAGGGTTGGAAATGATTCCCTCTTCCTGTTAGATACTTTTGCACAAACTTGATATACTCTATGTACCTTTGAGTATACCTACAGAGTGTAAAAGTTTTAGATTTGCAATTTTGTAATACATTTGGCGATTCTTTGGACTGTTTCATCTACACCTCCGTCTATATGACAATCTATAGAAAAACTCGTATAAGAATTTGGGAAATTTCGCATTTTTCTTTGAACCGATTGTCCTAAGCCTCGTCGGACAGATCTGTCCAAAAACAGTCTACTATGTAAGAATCGGCCACTGCAGTGGGGACTGTTTGAAAAATGATGTCTTCTGACCAAGTTTTTCAACCTGATTTCTCCTAGCGAGTTGTGTTATTGAACAACTGCAGCTATTCAGGACTGTTCCCGTTTTCGATCAAATTAAGCGGAATCGAAATTGGAAAGTCTTCCCTTTTTTAAAAAAACGATTATATGATTCGGTTTTTACTTTCTAATTTCCAATTATCTCGATTCAAATGTCTTATGCTTCTTTGGGATATCAGATCTCTTACCAAATCCGATCGATAGAATTCGAAAACAAGAACAGGCCTGAATGTGTTTTTGAGTAATTTATTAGTGGCAACTTTGTTTTTTAATATCAAAGGAAATGCTCCCCCCTTTTCGGCAAGCTGACAGAATAAAATAAAATCACTTGAAACTCTATATATCCCAGTGTCTACAAAAAACAACTTGTAACTTACATGGACAGGGACAGCTGCTGGGAATTATTGTACGTGACCATTTCATCGGCAGATTCACCGCCCGAGCTCGATTCCGTGGCATCCGAGTCGATGGCCTGCTGCACTTCACACATTTCCGTGTGCAACAGTCCGGCCACATGGGTGAGTTCGTTTGTCACATATGTGTCGTAGCTGGGCACAATATTATCGGCTTGCGGCGCGTTCGTCGTCGTCTTCGTTCGTTCTGCTGTTCCTCCAGACACAATTGTGGACGCAGCATCCTGCTGATTTTTGCGAGGGCGCTTGCCGGGCAGTGTGGAATTGCTGCTACTGGAGCTGTTGTTGTACCACAGGGCAGAGGAGGCAAGTGTAGCCGAACTGCCGCTGGTCGTATGGCAGATTTGCTGATGACGTGCCGCAGTTCCAATGTGTTGGATAACATTGCTCATTTGGATGGCTGACAGCGGTTGCTTACATTGCTCCTCCCAGAAATTGCTATACGGCCGGCCAGACACAATGGACATCACGGTGGACTCCTGTTCGCTTAGCTGGGAGCTGCGCACGGGATTTTGTGCCTTATGGGAGCTGCGGGCCGACCATTCGAAAATACCAGCCACCTCCTCGCTGGTGTGGCGACACATCTGCCTGGCCTGGAACTTGCGCATGCGGCGAAGCAAGAAATCAATCTTGCGACAAAGTACATGCTGTTGTTCCTCCAGCTCCAGCTGGCTTTCCGGCAGTGGCCGTGGGGCATTGACGGTTGTGGTAATGGGCTTGGAATCCTCCACTACACTCTCAGGCAACACCTGGCTGGTGACGGCCGTTGCAGGCGGTTCCTCCCACACTTCGTTGAAGAAATTGAAATCACAGATGGCATCGGCATTTACATGACCACCGTCAAAGGTTTTAAGAGCCTTTAAGACTTCCTCAATATCCTGATCCTCTAAAACAGCGCCAGCTGCACCATCCTTGAGGAAATTAATAGAACTGGAACTGGCCACGCTCTGAGGGGTCAGGTGCTGCTGCTGTCGCGTTAAAGGTGATGAAAGGACAGATGCTGGAAGTGGCGGCTGCTGCTGCTGTTGTTTAACGGGAGTGGTGGGAAGCGATGCTGCGTTTGGAAGAAGAGGCGGCGGCGGTGGCGGCGCAGTTGAGGGCTCTTCTCCAATGGGCGGTGGAGGCAGAGGAGACTCCTCCAACCGCACGGGCGCTGGTGCACTGCCATCCAATTGACTTAGTCGTTCTAAAGGAGAAGATTGGTCAGGAAACAATTATAGTAGATTCCCAGTAAGCTTACCCTCAAGTTTATCTTCAATTTTTTCAGTTTCCTGCTCTGCTGGAGCTGCTGCTGCTTTACTGGTGGATGTGGCGGGCGTCTCCTTGCCCAAACTCACCTCGGGCAAAGTGTTGCGCAGACAAATCTCAGCCGAAATGGCCTCCTCAAAGTCACTGGTCAAATCGGCCAGCAGCTGAGCCGTAGCCGTGGAGTTATCCTTGCTACTGTTGTTGTTGTTATTGTTTTGCTCAGGAGCGGCTGCCGGTGATAGGCAACTGGTACTGGTGGAGGCCACAACAGCTTCTCCTGTGCTGGTTGTGGTTGCTACTGCTGCCGCTGTGGATGCTGTGGCTGTTGTGGCATGGGTGGGGGCCGTGCTTAGGCCCATGGCTGGCTCATTACTTGGCTTGCACGTTGTGAGGGATTTCCTTTTGTTGTTGCTGTTCGTCGACTGAACACAGGGCGAGTTGCTGGCACTCTTCGAGCGGGTCACACGCGTACTGGCTGCGGCCGCTGTGGGCGTCGATGGCTTCTGCTTGACTACTCCACTTCCCGCGCTGCTGCTGTTATCGCTGCGAGCAGCTGGCGAGGCGGTGCTGGTTAGCTTCTCCTTTGGACTCAGTGGCTCGGCTGTGAGAGCTGGTGCCATGCTGCTGCTGCTGCTGCTCCTGGCCAATTCAGCTTTAGCTGCATTTGGCCAAAAACGGATGCTCTTTTATTTTGAACTGAGACGGACGCTGGGCGTAGGCGTAGGCGTTCACTCGCTGCTGAAAATGAAATTATAATTTTCCAGTTTTGAAAATATTTATTTTTTCAAGTCAAATCGCAACCGATTGCTTGGTTTAGCTTCAATTTGTGTACAAAAATATAAAAAAATGCCAAACGCCCGCCCGCCCTCTATAGGAAAGGAAATTTCGTTTTCCGGCGTGTGGCTGTGTGTGTGTGTGCGAGCGGGAAGGAGAGAGCAAGAATCGCGCTCTCTATTGCTCATTCACAGTGATGCGCAATAAAAAAAAAACTGTATAGACTTCTGCCGACCCCCGACAAACAGACAGACACACAAACTGACGAAATCATTTGTTCTCTTTTTGAAAATCACATTGGTTTACTTTTATTTAAATATTTTAAGCCACATTTTTTTTGCATTTGCTTGCATGTAATTACATACACATGTACAAATGCCACTTTTTTGATTTTTTTTTTTATGTAATTATAATTTATTGAATTTTTCGTAAGCCTTCATCGCGCCTTTACACACACATACACAAGTGTGCGTGTATTTTTCAGTTATTTACACAATAATCACATTTTTAACAGTTTGGATTTTTTTTTTATTTTTTTTGTATGTATGTCTGGAGAGAGAAAGAGAGCCAAAGGGGGAAATAGTAGTAGAAAAACGTTTTCAGCGCGAACGCACACACACACACACACATACACATAAACTGACAGCAGCATGCAAGAATTTTTGTAAGTTACACTAAAAAAAGTAAATTTAAAAACTACTTTTTCTACGCACAATCACAATCTTGCAACCGCTTGGCGCACACACACAATTGTTGAAATCTCGCGTTGCCTTACACAATGGCGTGACTCGACTCTAGGTTTTTGTCTTCCAATAGTTCTTGCTTCATGAATTTGTATTTTTTTCCATGGCTGCCTGCTACGCTTTTGGCAAAACGACGTGTATTCGGAGCTGTACGTTCCTTTTCTTTTTCTGCCCTGGCCAGAGCAAAGTACGCAGACCGCATATATAGTTGTCTCGCTTGCACTTGGTCAAAACTAAGCGTGAAAGAGATGTGATGTGACTCGTTCTTTGGCATTTTTCCAGTAAGTGGCCTGCGGTCATACTGAGATGGAAATCATTTTTTTGAATTTTTTAAATTGAATTAATGATTTTTATTTATGGGTTACTTTGGGGGCTGGATTGGAGTGTGTACTGAATGTTAGGGCTATCCGCACACAAATGTAGTTGCTAAATCAAAGATAAGAAGGGTATGTGTAAGCCACTCAAAACAACACTTGCAGACACTTCCAGTTATGGTTTGTTGATCCTGGTTACTGGTGCATTGATTATTGATATTGATTTCTAACGTTGTATGGTAAAACCCTTAAAGCTATAGGCCTCAATTTCCTTGGTCGGTGTGAATTCGGCCTTTTCAATTACCGACGAGGGGCTGCCTTTGGTTTCAAGCCAATGCTTCCTGCAAATTTAGGTTGTCAGTTCAGCCACAGAATCAACATTCAAGTAACATATGTATAAGTCCTAATTACATTTCATTTAGCTGGGCTAGAGGCGACTCCAACTGTCCTTTAACTGTGTCCTCTCTAGTATTCATGCACCAACCTCTTACGCCCAGGCTGTTGGCTTTTTGCGCCGTGTACTACACATAACATTAGATTAGTTTGCATCCTGGCCAGATCAACCACCGCCAGTCACTTACCTTGCGAAAGAATACGCCTAAAAGCGAAATTAGATCAGGGTCAATGAAATTTGGTAAAAGCAAAATTAAAAGCCAACATACCTTGAACCCGTCCAAACACCTCAAAGTTACAGGTGTACAACTGTTGTGTTGCTAATTTTGCCATTGTTGCTGCTGCTGCCGGTTGGGAGGATTTGTTGGTGGCTTGAACCTGATGAGCTGCTGTCGCCAGTAATGACAGTAAAACAAATGTTCTTACAACTAAATCTGAGTGTGATTGCAAAGCCATAACGATCCACCGCCGGCATTAGTGATGGTAGAAAACTTTCGATACTATCGTAAAGTTTTTTTATTTACCTAATATTTTTGTCAATTTTAGTAATAATTTAAAATATGGGCATTTCCACAGCTACGTACGTGACAATCGTACGAATTTTTTTGCCTTTATTATGAAGAAAAACAAAGAAAAATGTTATAATAAATTTCCGTATATTGGTTTTTGGATAGCACTTGAGTAGCACTTTATTTAATGTAAAAGCTGAGAGTTGTAGACAGTAAGGTCCCAAGATACAGGCAGACAAAAAGGCATACGCAACGTGACATAATACGGAAGTGCGTTTTGTCTGCTTTCACAAAAAAGCAAAAATCTGCGGAATGCGTTCGTGTTTTTTAATGCAACTATCTTTAATATGATCTGCAATGTTGTAACTGTATATTTATAGCTGATTCGGTCAAAAATAAATTTCCCTTTTTTTTATATTTGACTCATTATGATACGCAACGTGACATACGTTACGTGGCAAGCCTTTCTCTAACGATGTTCTTATGATGCTTTCGAAAAATTTATATATGTATCCGTTTGCGTAATCCTAAAAAACATAAAAATTTTGATTCAGGTAGTTATATTGATATACATAAGATAAGTTAGCTGCATAAAATGAATCGATGTTTTCGGTTTTTGGTTTACCTTTCTGTGGAAATGCCCATATAATACTCGAGTAGCCACGGTCTACTACGGCATGGTCACCTCTAGTGCTTCGTCTTTTCACTTTGAACTAGAGATGGGCGCGTGCCTTTTTTTCGAGGCCCAGCCCGACCATGAAACAAAATATTTGGGGCCTACCCAGGCCCAGCACGAGAATATTTTCTAAAAATATAATCTAAATATATAAAACTAAGTCGTGTTAGTAACACCAAGAACGGCTAGACGGATTTTTTAAGTTCTTTGATATGATGGATTTGTTTCCGCTCCGAATAGCAGAAAAGCAATTAAAAACTAAGTCAATCGGTCCGAAAAAATCGTCGTTTTTTGGTCGAAAGAGATTTGTAGAACACCCGGGAATAAGTTTAGATTATCATCAAGATATAATAATTGGCAACTGTCACCGAGTAAATAGTACGTTGGGCCAATTGGCCCAAAAATATCGCGAAAGTTTGCAAAATTTTATAATCTTTAGGCCCGACTGACTGATTGTCAACTAAGATTTGGCGTACAGCTTCGTTTAGTTATGCAGGTGCACTATGAAAGAATATTTGGAAAATTTAACCGCAATGTGGGTGGGATATAACTCTCTATTTTCTCTGTAACTGTTGTCTATTGACTCCATACATCAGTGCCGGGCAAACGGAGAGGACAAAAAAGTGTGTTAGTAAGCAAGAGAGCTTTCTCCAGACTACAGCCGTTTTACTTGCAATTCAGTGTTCACCGATTCACACAATATTGAGTTCGGCTTGTATTTGGGTAAAAACACAACTGACTTCGGCTCCTGGTAGCTATGGCTGGCCGGCTCCGCCATACATAAATGAAACCAACAAAAGTCGCAAAGGAATAACACTTACGCTCTCAAATGTTCTCACGACATTTCTGCTCTCATGATCGAAATCCGCGGGAGTGCACTGCAAGTAGCACCAACAACGATAACAACAACTACATACATACTAGGGTAAAGGTTGTTCTTTTCACTGAACATGTTCACTTGTTCTTTTTTTTAAGTGAGTCAACTCACTCAAATTGCTACTTGTTCAGTTGTTTTGGTTCACCTGTTCTAGGTCTATGGCGGAAGGTTGTGTGAGCTTACGTATTTTTATACCCGTTACTCGTAGAGTAAAAGGGTCTACTAAAGTCGTGCAAATGTATGTAACAGGCAGAAGGAATCATTTCCGACCATATAAAGTATATATATTCTTGATCAGCATCAACAGCCGAGTCGATATAGCCATGTCCGTCTGTCCGTCTGTCTGTATGAACACCTAGATCTCAGAGACTAGAAGAGCTAGAGCAACCAAATTTGAAATGTAGACTCCTATTGTCTGCACGCAGATCAAGTTTATTTTCAATTTTTGCCACGCCCCCTCACGCCCCCGCAATTTGGAAAAAACGTCATATCTCCTACAGTTTTGATGATAGATGGTTCGTACTTTCTAGAGATATCTAGTACTTAAAATTATTTATCGATTTGCTGAAGGAATGATAAAGATCGGATGAACGATACTCAAGTTATGAGCAAAAAACGATCAGTTAACACCCACCACCCACCCCACTCATAACCTAAGCATTGCGTTCAGCAGCAATCTTAGTGAGAGAGAGAGAGAGAGAGAGAGAGAGACGAGTTAAAAAATGTTGCATACTTTTCGGCTGACCCACCTCAGGCATACAGGAAGGCTATTAAACATTTGTTTCCATGAGTAACGGGTATATCGAAGTCGGTTAGAGCCGACTTTAACTTACGCTCTCGTTTTGTTGTTATACCCGTTACTCGTAGAGTAAAAGGGAATACTAAAGTTGTGCAAATGTATGTAACAGGCAGAAGGAATCATCTCCGACTCTATAAAATATATATATTCTTGATCAGCATCAACAGCCAAGTCGATATAGCCATGTCCGTCTGTCCGTCCGTCCGTCTGTCTGTCTGAACACCTAGATCTCAGAGACTAGAAGAGCTAGAGCAACCAAATTTGAAATGTAGACTCCTATTGTCTGCACGCAGATCAAGTTTATTTCAAATTTTTGCCACGCCCACCTCAGCCCCCACAATAAAACATGTTGAATACCTTCCACAGTTTTTGAGATATCGATCTCAAATTTAAAACTTACATTTATATACTCAACATCTATAAGCCCTGAAAATTTAATCAAGATCGGATGATAAATAGCCGAGTTAAAAAAATGTTGCATACTTTTCGGCTGTCCCACCTCAGGCACACAAGAAGGCTTGTTCAAACATGAACAAATGTTCAAACATGAACAAATGTTCAAACATGAACATGAGACGAGACGTCAAACCACACGTAGCACAGCCGATCATAACTCAGCATCATAAATATGTCATTAAATTTAATTACGGTTGCTTTTCAAACCACTTGAAAAAGGGCAGCCGGTGCACTTAACATGCATCGTGGAAGGCAATGTGTAGTCCTTCCACGAATGCATTTCTATATTTACATACACGGACGTGACTACACTCACATCCTTAAGATAAGATTAGAAATAAGGGATGAGAATTTATGAATAAAAGGTACCTTGCTCAGACTGATCAGGTTAGTACAATTGAAACCTGCAACAAGCGTGCTCGATTAAAGGTGTATAAGTTCATACAAGGCTATTAAACATTTGTTTCCATGAGTAACGGGTATATCGAAGTGGGTTAGAGCCGACTTTAACTTACGCTCTCGTTTTTGTTTCGCCGATGGCATTTCTAAGGGGTTGGTTTCGGTTGCACTGACCGCGTTGTTATTTTAGCATTGCTTTTTTGTTGTACACACATACAAAATTTGTGTGTATGTGCGTCTTGCGCACACTCCCGCTCTCTCTCTCGCTTAGTTCAAAATGTGGGCGCCATACTTGTTATAGTTGTACGTACAGACACATAAAACAACTCAAAAAGTAAGAGAGACTGGGAAGCTCAAAGAACACAGAACATCACTTAGAGCAAGGCAGAGCAAGCTCACAAAGCGAGACAGGCATAACAACCCTCTGAGCAAAAGAGACCAAACAGCTCTTAGAACAACTCAGAACAAGATGGATCGAACAAAATAGACTGAACAAGACTCGCTGAACAAAAATGAACAATTGAAGAAGAACATGTTCACTTGTTCAGTTTAAAGAACACCTAAATTTTGTTCACTCACTCATGAACAACCCAACACTATTCTATTGGCGTTGCAGGAAGCTGAAAGTTTTAAAAATATTTAATTACTAGAGTTTATTTTTATTTTATAAACTTACTTATTTTAACCTAATTTAAATATATATAAATTGATTTTCTTTCATTGCAGCGTGCCAGAGTTTCTATAAAGGCGAATCTTACCGATTCTTCTTCTGACACTCTGCTAAAGCTTGCGGCTCAAAAGCTGCTCAATCCTCCGGATTATGAAATGAAGATAGCGGAAACTTGGGCAATAAAATTTAAGAAAATGACCCCAGAGCAGCAGCTATATGCGGATCGAATGCATGTGAATTTGCGCAATAACTTGTGTGGTTTATTTGGCGCTTTAAGCAAATGAAAATTAACGATAAATTCGTGCATTTTTGTGTAGGAGATTTGCGAGAAGCGTAGTAGAAATAATAGAAGCAGAGCTTGTTCGTTTGAAGATTAGACAAAGAGTGAGAGAGAGTTTATTGTATAAAGATTCATTTATACATATTTACACAAGTATCGAGCGCAGTATCGATAATCATATGACTTCTGTTTACATTGGAAAGAGAGTTGCCACAATGTTGTATTGCTCAATTCATATAATTCAACAATTTAATATTAATTAAAGTCGTCGAAATGTTGTGTGTTCTGAGGGGATTTGTACCACTTTCTTTGCTTTACTTTTAATGAGTTGCCCAATTGGGTGTCTTCAAATAATTCAAATTTATATATATTCACATCGAATATGATGTGATATGATACAAAAATAAAATGCGAAATTTAAAAATGTGTTCGCACCTCTCATGAAGTATAACTTGCTAGCCCTTAGTCAGTTGGCTATCACATAGATGGCGACACCATCGCATCATACGCACGCGTTTGTTCGCCGTGGACCGCCGTCTTTGAGAATAACGGCCGAGGACAGATGGACAGACGGACATGGCTATATCGACTCGGCTGTTGATGCTGATCAAGAATATATATACTTTATATGGTCGGAAACGATTCCTTCTGCCTGTTACTTACATTTGCACGACTTTAGTATTCCCTTTTACTCTACGAGTAAAGTAAAAGTAAAATTGGCTCAAACAGCAACTCCAGGAGGGCCAGGGCCAAGCTTCTCTCAATCTCTTGGCGTGTGTGCTTATAATTTTTCGCACAAGAGAAAGGGACCTACAGTTTAACGCCGAATCCGAACGGCAATAGTTAGAGAATTTTTGCTTTTTCATGGCTAGTTACTTCCTTCACAGCTGGCGCCAGTAGCTGGTGAAGGTGATCGGGTGTGTAAAAGCTTTTTTTTAAAAAAAGAAAAACTTTTTCTATTAGATGGTCCGAGTCGGGATCGAACCCACAACCTCCCGCACCAGCAGCCACACGACTGGTACGTCACGCCCGACCACTACCACCACTCTACGAGTAACGGGTATAAAAAGTTTGTTTATGATAAATTTCCAACAGGGATGCAAACCGTTTCTCAACCGAACCGAACCGGATTTAATTATAATTTGTAATTTCTCTTGACAATTGAGAAGGATAATACTACTTACCGAATTGTTTTTCAATTTAAAGTGGGTTATTAAATTAGTATAAATCCAAATTTTCACCTCAATCAACCTTCATTTAAAAAAGTGCATGAAATCCGATGTCTAGTTATATATAATACATTTTATTTATTAAAATTATTATTATTAAAATAAATTAAAAAAATTATAAGAATTTCCATATTATGCGTTGTCCGCGGAACTAGTTTTTTTCTTGCACAAATGAGTTTTTAAATTCCTTCCATTCACAAAGGTCTAGCCGCACCCTTGGCAAGGGAACCGCTCCCCAGGATGAGCTTCTTGAATGTGATTCTTCTTGAAGCCCACCACCGGTTCGTTGCAAATCAGGCATCTATTAATTGCAGTAGATACCGCTGGTGGGCGCCTGGTGAGCGGTGGTGTGGTTACTGGAGGTGGGCGCCCGGGGAGCGGTGGTGTCGATGCGTTTGGGGAGCGCCCGGGGAGCGATGGTGGCCTTGCATTCGCGCCAATTCGATTTTTAAAGATGTCCACCAGGTTGGCGATTAAATTGAGCGCTTGGCCCGCGCTCCTTGACCGGCTGCGGTACCGGTCCCGGCCCCGGCTTCTTGACCGGCCAATGCTGTCTTCAAACTATTTACGATTGACTTGGTTGCATTATTGTTGTCTGACATAATGCACGCAACTTCAGCATACACCAATGTTGTTGTATTTAGAAACAAATCATTGGTCATTATTGTGAACATTTTGATGATATAGCCCTTTTTTTCATAAACAAATAACTCGTCGGTGGTTGCTCGGAAATTTTGCATGGCGGAATATTTTATTTCCCGACTGTTCCTGGTCCGCCATTCGACAAATCTGAAAAATAAAAAAAAAAGCTAACTTCGGCTTGATCTAATACCCTTGAATACCCTTGTATAATTTATATAAATGAAGGTTTTAAATGATTTTCGTCGAACATTCTTAGCCGAGTGATTCCCAAACTAAGCAATAGATGGCGTCATGCTGATAGCTGTGTGGCAGCCCTGGCCACCTCTGGTCACACCATTTATCGAGCACCATCCCTGACGCGATAGCAGAGCGCTCAGTTTCTGGCTTGGCTTCGATAACGTGCGGGTGGCTCCCGCTTCGCTCCGTTCGCCTCAGCAATAATTGTTAGCTTAAGTTACATTCAATAAAGTTAGCAACTAAAGTTACTAGGTTTAATGTGTAACTAACTTTATTGAATATCACATAAGCTAACAATTATCGTCAAGTCGAACGGAGCGATGCAGGCGCGTGGCCGAAGCCAAGCCAGAAACTGAGCGCCAGGGATGGCGCGTGATGTCGTTCTGCTATCGCGTTAGGGATGGTGCTCGATGAATGGTGTGACCAGAGGTGGCCAGGGCTGCCACAGTACTCCCCTTCCAGAGACCATATGGAAACGAATGATCTTCAAAATTAAGTATAGCTGGGATGAATGTATGTCCGGGGTGAGCATCTACAGGATTGTGCAAGTCCCAATGTGGGGGAATGCTTGCGTATAGTTCTCGCTGTGATGATTGTGTCGTAGTTGAGTCGATGAATTGTTTCCGTTGAGTATAGAAACTGGGGAATCCGTAGTACTGAGTATGTGCACAGAGTACAGATTGGAGGAGTTGCGTCAATGGTAACCTCGCGTTGAGGCGTCGATGGTAACCTCGCGTTGAGGCCGTTGCTTCGAGTGGGGGTCGATAAGCAAGTTCGCCCAAGCAGGGTTGAGGTTGCTTCGATTGTAGGTCGATAAGCAAGTTCGGTCGATCAGAGTTGAAGTTGCCAAGTTAATAGTACTGGGTATTGTACCCCGAGTAGAGACTTTCGATTGCCACACGTTGTGGACTTTCGTGGTGCCTCTCGTTAAGGACTTTCGTGATGCCTCTCGTTAAGGACTTTCGTGGTGAGATCGAGAACTTGTAGGTAGACTCAGGCTGGCATCAATTACCAAACAAAGAGCGTCTCGAGTCGTAGCATGTAGCTAGTGGTCGGTCAGGTATGGGGATCATTGTGCCTGAGCATCGGCGACGACGAAAGATGCGATGAAGATCCGAATTCAGCTGCGCGACGTACTTCCATAAGTATGATCGATCGTCTGGCAGGCTGCGTACAATGTAACATCTGATAAATTAGTCGGATGCTTGACCAACGTGAGATCGGTTACATGTAGTTGAAGAGTCGGTTTGGCGCACATAAATAGCATGCGTGAGCAGCGGTGTAGGGCAGGCTGGGCGATGGACGTTTTATTGGCAGCGGTTAATGGACAGGCTGACGTGGAGTGCATTGGCTGCAGCAGGATGTGGACAGCAGGATGTGGACTGCTGGACGTGTAGGACCTGGGCGACAGACAGGAGGTCAGTGGACAACATGCGTGAACAGCAGTCGGTGTCATTTGCACAAAAAAAATTTGCTGTTTGTATTTGTGTGTGTTCGCTGGGAGATACTGTCTGTGTGTGTGTACGTGTGAATGTGTGTTTACGTTGCCGGCGTCGTTTTCAAACCAGGAGCTCTCCTTACTGTGGACGACCCGTTTCATTTTCGGGGCGCCAGCGGAGTCGTCAGGCATCCAGTTGTCGAATACATTGCCACATTTATTTTCGTGGAAAAAACTGGCGCCTGCTGATCGTGTGTGTGTGAGTACGCGCCGTTCGATCGTTCGATCGCATCCCTCTAGTTTCGGGCACCCTCCAGTTCTGCTAGAAAACATAAAAAATATTTATGACCTGTATATTCTGTAACCCACCGTGAACCAGAGTACATGGTTACTTTCCTGAGTAACCCTATGGTAATCGAACGCCGAACCAGTGTACGAAAAAAGAAAGAAAAGCAAAGCACAAAACAAATGCAATGCACCGGTTTTTTTGTTTTCTAGTTTGCACGCGTTTTTGTACATTGCTGGAACATTCTTCGCTTTTTTCGTTTATTTCAGTTTGTGACAGCATTTGCAGTTGCGCGTAGCTACGAATCCAAAGTGAAACTAAAGTGAAGTGAATAATATACAAACAAGAAAGAAAGTCGGTCAAGTCCGACTACAACATACTCTGTACCCTTAACGTCGCAGCTCGCATTTGCTCACGAGTTATACTCGCTCATCTCTAAGTTTCACTCTCTTTCTCTCTTTCTCTCTCTCTCACTAAGATTGCCGTTCAATAGAATGCTGTGGTGATGGGTGGGGGGTGGTGTGTGCTCATTTTTGCTCATAACTTGAGTATCGTTCATCCGATCTTTATCATTCTTTCAGCAAATCGATAAATAATTTTGTTTACAAGGTATCTCTAGAAGGTACGAACGATCTATCTTCAAAACTGTAGGAGATATGACGTTTTTTCCAAATTGCGGGGGCGCGAGGGGGCGTGGCAAAAATTGAAAATAAACTTGATCTGCCTGCAAGTATAAGAAATATATGCCCCATACATGTCAAACCTCTATCTCTTACCATTTTTGAGATCTCTTCGTTCATACGGACGGACAGACGGACGGACGGACAGACGGACATGGCTATATCGAATCGGCTGTTGATGCTGATCAAGAATATATATACTTTATAGGGTCGGAAACGATTCCTTCTCCCTGTTACATACTTTTGCACAAACTTAATATACTCTATGTACCTTCGGTACAGAGTATAAAAAGGTAAGACAAATCACTTAATTCATCTGATATCTGAATTTTAAATTTTATAGATCCGATTCCCTTTACATGGTAAACGGTACTGTACAGCGGTAAACGGTGTGGTGTCACTAGTCCCCATGTGCGCGGACATTTCATATAAAAAAGGAAATGATGAAAAGCATTTGTAGGGGTTAGTCGGGTAAGTACTGGTGGTCTTTGAGTAAGTAGTAATTTCGCTACTTATGAACTAGTGCCCGAAACTAGAGGGAATGTTTTACGCATTAGATAATTGTTGCAGGAGTTCGCGTATTCGTTGCTTATCACGTCGGAGGTCACCACTTTGGTAACGAGGTTTTATGTGTAACTAACTTTATTGAATATCACATAAGCTAACAATTACACAGTACAACACTAAAAAAAACCCCGGCATGAGACCGTTAAATTATGATAAAAGGGACCTCTGTAAGCATCACCTCATACTCAGTTTTTCAAATAAAGGCTCGGTTCGCGTTTAATGGGTACTTTTGTACCTGCAACACACAACGACAACAATTTTAACTTAGTTTTTAAGGGTTTAAGATAAAAATCTGCAAAATTCAGCCAATATGGACAGGGTGATGGGGAACGTTTATCATAATTTAACGGTCTCATGCCGGGGTTTTTTTTAAGTGTTGTACTGTGTAATCAGTCCAAGTCTTAAAATCAAGGTCATATATTTGTCTGGCGAATCATGTAATGTGGTCAGTTCTTTTCTTATTATACACTTACTTAGCAATGTTATTAAACGTTACATTAAGTTGTCTCTGAGAAGCAGCGTCACAGTTTTCAAATATTTCAATTCCTTAACAAAAAGTTTTTTTGCAATAAGGAGTCTGAGATTCGTCGGCAAATAACATTTAGGCAACGAAAGCTGTTTTAGTATTCCGTCAGATTTTCCAGCGGCTTTAGTAACTTGTTCATTCCAGCTAAGAGTGTCATTAAAAGTTATACGGCTTGAGCAACATATTCTAAAGGGGTGCCAGCATTATTTAGTCGTGGTTGATCTGTGATCTGTGTAGTAATCATTGGCCGTGTTCAGCAGAACAACTTGCTCCCTGATCAAGTATAAATTTGCAATTATCTTAATACTGAACTCGAGAGATGCGGCATCATAATAGCCAATTTGAGGTATCATGATACAGGAGCATGTATCAAAGAAATAGTACGCTACTTTAAAATGATACTGCTCCCTCCAATAGCAGAAACTATTCGATACAACATTTTTTTCTGATACCTGCTCAGGGATCAATTATTCTGCTGAACACGCCCAATGTTACATATGTCGACGCAGTCATTTATTCTGTTTAACGGACGGCTAACATACATCTGCATACATGTGGATATTACAATTAGACAACATATCTGGCAGGTCATTTACATATAATGAAAAAAGAAGGGGACCATGGACTGATCCCTGGGGAACACCTCGCTTAAGGTACAAAGTGGGTGATATATCAGACTCCGAAACCACTGCCTGTCGTCTATCACAAAGGTACGATTTAATAAGTTTTAAAGCTGTATTTGCGAATTTATAGAATCTGTCTAGCTTCGTTATTAAGATTTCGTTGCCTTGCTAAAGTCGAGTAGTATTAAAAGTGTAACATTTCCGTTTGCCTTCTTATATCCTCTGTTATGTTTATTAATGCCGTGGTGCAGCTTCTGTTCTTTCTATATCCTGACTGTTTATTAGTTAACATTAAGTTGTCCGTTAAAAAGTTACATATTTGATTTGCTATTAACTGTTCTACTACTTTTGACAAAAATGGTAAAATTGAGATTGCACTATGGGTTTTTTTTCGATTTTTTTGGCATCAACTTCAAATTGATAGATAGGAGGTTAAGTTTTTGCTAAAACTAAAATAAACTATTCAAATTAAAGTAGAATTTCGGATTTTGTTAATTTTATGATTCGACCATGCATACATCCCCTTCCCCAAACATGGTATCTAAAATTATTTGGAAAATTAAAAAAAAAATGTTTTTCCATAGATTTGATCTGTTGTGTGCAGTTGTACTGACCGAAACAATTGGATATAGATAAGAACATTTAAATTATCAATTTGGGCCAAATTTATAAAAAACAAGTGAGAAACTCGGTCAAGCCCGACTATAACATACTCTGTACCAGTTCATTTGCCTTCGACTATAATTATATAATACATCCAAGGAGTCACGCGTTTATCGTGCAATATTTTTATTATACGCTTATTTCTAAGGATCTCTCTCTCTCTCCCAAAGAATGTGTTTGTTTGAATACAGCGGTGGTTGGCTGGGTGGGTGTTGGTGGGTGGGTCGTATAACTTTTTTTTGCTCATAACTTGTGTATCGTTCATCCGATCTTTATCATTCCTTCAGCAAATGGATAAATAATTTTGATAACTAGATATCTCTAGAAGGAACAAACAATCTATCATTAAAACTGTGGGAGATATGACGTAATATATAATACAAACTTAATATACTTTATGTACCTTCGGTACAGAGTATAAAAATAGAGGAAAGCTAACCTCGGCTCGATCGAAGTTTATATACCCTTGTAGCTTGAAGGCGCCACTACTTTGAGCATTTGCTTCCCAGTTTGTTATATGGCAGCTATACGATGTGTTCATCCGATTTTGACCGAACTCCCCAAAATTGTGTGGAAACTGATCATGTTCGCAACTGGAAGGTATAAAGAAGATACCATTGAAAACAAAAAAGGTTTTCTAACTAGAACTACTTTTTCGACCGATAGTTCCTGTGGCAGCTATTTGCTATAGTCATCCGATTTGGATCAAACTTGGTAGAATTGTGCAGTAGCATATAATATTGATTAGTGACAAGTTTGGGAGTGATAGCATTGAAAACAAAAAAGTTATTCCTACTTAGACTTTTTCTCAGACATTTCTTTTGTATGGCAGCTATACTACATAGTTGTCTGACTTTCATAAAACTTGGTGGAATTATGTAAAAGCATAGAAAACTTAGAAACTAAAACTACTTTTTCGACCGATGGTTCCTGCGGCAGCTATATGATATAGTCATCCGATCTGGACGATTCCGACAAATGTGCAGTGTATTTGTACCAAAAGGCTTCGTGCAAAGTTTGTTTAAGATAGCTTTAAAACTGACGGAGGAGATAGCAAAGAAACAGACGGACACACGGACGGACAGACGGACATGGCTATATCAACTCAGCTCGTCATGCTGATCAAGAATATATTATATATACTTTGTGTGGTCGGAGATGCTTCCTTCTATGCGTAACAAACATCTGGACAATTTTAATATACCCTCTACAAGGGTATAAAAATTTGGTCCTAAACAGCGGACCAAAGGTTCAAGGGCGAGCTTCTCAATTTGAGCAATTTATAACAAATTGACACAATGGACACACACGCGCAAATGGACACACACACGTACAGAGGCCACAAGCAGCGCGGCTCTGGCTCGTTGTGTCTGGTTTGCTGTTGAATCGCATTGGAGTTCCCAAGCGATTATGGCATCTCAGGCATGAGGAGGGAGTTGTTTTCTGATTGTGGTACCAGGTGAAGACCGCTGATGATATGGTAGAGATACCATTGAAACAGCTGTTCGGTCAACTAACCTCCTCTGTAGTGTGGTGTGTCCCTGTTTTAAAGTTATGTACCAACATAGCGAGACCTAGAGCCGGCAAAAAATTTAAAGGTTCAAATTTATTAATGTTAACAAATTTTAAACATCTGTGATAAAACTATACTCTAGCAGCATGTACAAGCCAAGGCAACAAGTTATTATTAACCTCTGAAAGCTCTGTCGCCAACTTTCGTTTTTGTCAGGAGCTAGCATTCTCATAATCCACTTTTGGACGACCTCCTCTATTCATAGATCCACAATTTACTTCGATGTTAATTACTATATTTTTATCAAGCCATTCAAAATGCTTATTTTTAAATCTTAGTATTTGTCGCACTCAATTTATCCATTTCCTTTCAAAATATTTGACAAAAGCGCGTGCCTTTTTATTTACTTGTCTTTCGGTGGTTTTACTTAGGTGGTTTTCGCCAATTTTTTGCAGTATATGCTGTTTGACTGCGGCCTCTGAGCGTTTTGTGCTGATAAAAATGTCTAGCAGCTGTGCATGTTCAAACACATATCCCTCTGGAAAAAGGCGATTTTTTCGAGAAAAATCAAATTAAATTAATTACCGGAACCGTTAACCGAAATAAACCGTTTCAGATCAAGTACCGGAACCGATTCAAGTTTTTCCTTGAAAACCGAAAACCGTTTACCGTTATTAATGGAACCGATAGCACCGGAACGAAACCGAAACTTTGGTACCGGTACAGTTTCGATTTTTTTCCCTTTGCAGAGCGCATCGTAGATGTGGTCACAGGTTGGAGCTCTACATACAAGATGCTAAAATATTTGCTGGCGGAAGACATCTTCAACATTTGCTCCAGTTTAGCGGCTACAGATTATGACTTTCTTCTGCACCGGAAAGTGTCGGACTCAGTTCGCGAAATTGTACGCATATTAGAACCAGCGGAGGTGGCCACAACTAAACTTTAACCGAAAATCTTGTTTTTGGTGATTTTTATTTCATTTGGATACACTGGATCTCTATCAAAACAGTTACTGGATTTCATTAAGACTTTTCATGCACTTAAGCGTGTTTGAAACCATGAAAACATTTTAACTGGTGGTCAGAATCCTCCACAAAGTTCCCAGAATTGTATGAGATTTCACAAGTCGTGCCTTCTGTTTCACCTACGCAGGTTCCCTGGCGATAAATTTATAATGAATCCGCTTAGAAGTTGTATGGACTCAACCACATTGAATGCAGTTATGTTACCGCGAGCAAATCACAAGAATCCTAAGCCCTGCTCTGCACCCTTACACTCGCATTTGCTCACGAGTCAAACGGCCAGTTAACACCCACCGACTATCTCTATTCTCTATCCTTTACACAAAAGACCTAACATATATACCTGCATGTTATAAAAGAAACCCATCTACACTAGATCTGTCTATTACAAACTCTCCCTTTCATCTGATCACCTCCCAGTTATATGCAAGTTTACTACGAACATATTAGTACAAATTGATAAATTCTTAAAAATTTTTAAAGGTGACTGTAAAAAGTTTAAACGTCTTTTAGATAAAACAGCACAGGACGGACTAGAAATTCCACTGGGTCCTCTCCTAACACCTGAAATTCTCGACAATATGGTTCAACATCTTAGATCTGACGTAGAAAAAGCTATAACTTAGTGTGTTCCCAGTAAGCCAAGCAAAGAATTCACCCGACAAGTCCCAGCTCACATCACCAAATTAATATCAGAAAGGAACACAGCACAAAGAACCTGGATCAGAACTAGATCACAACTAGAACAATTTACAAAGTAAGGATACATTTTCTCAACAGGGAATCAATCGACTCACCTTGTCATGCTGATCAAGAATATGTATACTTTATGTAGTCGGATATGATTCCTTCTATGCGTTGCCAACTCCTGGGTGGGCGTGGCAAAAATTTGAAATAAACTTGATCTGCGTGCAGACAATAGGAGTCTACATTTCAAATTTGGTTGCGCCAGCTCTTCTAGTCTCTGAGATCTAGGTGTTCATACAGACAGACGGACTGACGGACAGTCGGACGGACGGACATGGCTATATCGACTCGGCTGTTGTTTCTGATCAAGAATATATATACTTTATATGGTCGGAAATGATTCCTTCTGCCTGTTACATACCATTGCACGACTTTAGTATACCCTTTTACTCTACGAGTAACGGGTATAATTATATATAATATTTAGCAACAATTATTTAATATTTTTAACTAATTTAAAAATGTACTAAACTATGATTTAAGTAGATACAGTTAAATACTTTTCAGCAATATTAACACGAAACCTGTCCGATAAACCAAACCTGAGAAATCAAGTTTTTAAAAAACGCTTTTTTCCATCTTTTCGATTTTGACGATTTTGAAATTGCTTATAAAATTAATAAAAAATGTTTTTGCAAATCCGAAAATCACGTTTTGGTGTGCATGTCGAGATCTAATTTCGGATTTTTTTTTATTAAAATAAATTAGTAAAATGGAGAATTTTAAAACCAGTTCGGTTTCAAAAAGAATGACCCTTATGAGCCAGCTGAGGACTCGAAACTGTCTACGAGATAAAATGAAGCCAATCATATTAATATCCAACAACACAATTTCTCAAAATCTTAAAAGCGGACGAAGTCGTGGCGGGTTCAGCTAGGGTGGCTGATGAATATTGCTACATTAAGAAACTCAAATAACTTTTTTAAGTGTATGGAAATAATTTTTTTTTATTCATGTTAAAGCTCATTCAATTTTATTAAATATAGCTTAGTTAATTAGTTTTAAAATTTATTGAATTTAAATGCCCCCTGCTCGTTGACGACATGTTTTTGTCCTCTTCCATCATTTAAAGCATCTTCTATCAAAATTCCCAGCGAATCTACAAGTTTGCTGCGTTCAGTTTGTTAGCCATTTGAATTTTTTAAGGGAATAAGTTCAAATTTTTGTGCATAATTGTCTGCATTGTCTGATGATACCCATTTGAGCAGATAAGCTCCTTGTCGAAACTCTTGGATTGTTTTGTATGGCAGCAACTACAGCTTAGTTAGTTTCTTCCGTCCGAACTGAAGGGATTCGATGGTAAGGTCTTCTCGCGACTGTCCCATCCTCGGTAAAATTGTTTACAAGCCTCATTATGGTCCATTTGCTCGGAGGATTGCCGCCAAACGTGCGCCTATACTCTCTTTTAACCGAAACTACGGACTCCAGTGCGTGATAGCGGCGGACAATCCAAATTCTTGTTTCAGTGTCCCAGTTATCTATTTTTGTCAAATCTAAAGATCAATCAACTAAATACAAAAAAAATAATTAGGCAGATTGCATAAATAGAAAAAAAATTATTAATATTTTTTGGTAGCGGCTTTCATCAGCCACCCTGTAGAAATTTGCAAAATTGTATAATGAGTTTAAATTGTCATGATGTTGGGTAAATACAATTGTACAGGGTGTACAACGAATGGTCTAAAAAACTCGACATTTGAAAAATTGAAACAAGAGATTAGATTGTCATAAACACGGTTAAATAGACTAGTAAATACACCTCCTAGGTCAGCGAAATTTTAAAAATTGTATAATGAAGACGGGTAAAGATCAAAAGTACTTAAAAATGGCGAAAATTATTCATTTTTCGTATGAGCTTAGAATATTATTATGAACACGGGTGAATTGATAGATGGTGAAGGTCAAAAGGACCACAAAATTTTGCTTAACTTTACATTGAGATTGATTATCATGAAGATTTGAGAGAGAGCAATTGTAATGTAAGTTTCACTTCCTCTTTTTGTGGACAACTAGTTTTTAATAAATCAGGTCTATTGAGCTAACTTAGGTGTTTTGGGTACCAAACTACAGAACGAGGCAATTAAAAATTTCTTAAGCAATTTTTATACCCGATACTCGTAGAGTAAAAAGGGTATACTAAAGCCATGCAAAAGTATATAACAGGCAGAAGGAATCATTTCCGACCACATAAGGTATATACCTAGTAGTCGCAATTGATTTGTACACGTATTGAACACACTCGTTCTCGAGAACCATTGAATGCATCCACTCCAACTTGATGGCTATTTTACAAGTGACATTTACGCTATATTACTGCGTCTAAAGTTTTTGGCGTCAGTTATTTGCAATCATGGAATGGGGGACGCTGGAAAATGGTGTTGGCCTGCATAAATGCGGCAACGAAAAAGGTGACGTGAAGCTATTTGAGGATACTGATGGAATAAAAGACCGAGCGAAATCCGGCCGTCAGCGCACTCTGCGAACGCCACAAGCCATCAAAGTCGAAATCCACTACGCAAGCAGAAAATCATGTCTCGTGAGATGAATATCAGCAAGGACAGCTTGTCGCGCATCATAAAACATGACTTGGGACTCAGTGCATACAAGAGACACACCGGCAACTTGCTCACAACAGAACTGAAACAAATCCACAAGACAAAATCGAATGCTTTGCGTCGCCAGTGCGCGAACAATGCCCACGGACGAATACTGTTTACTGACGTGAAAATTTTCACCATCCGAACACATTCCGAGAGTTCAAAGAGGTCACCATTCGGCTTATATGATGGTTCGGTGGGGTCACCAAGCTACATTATTGTGAAAAAGGAGCCAAAACTTCTGCGAAAGTGTATCAATCCGACGTTTTGGAAAAGGTTGTGAAGCCTCTAAGCACGACATTATTTTCAAATAAGCCGTGTCCCTTTCAACAAGACTCCGCTCACAAGGCAAAAACGACTCAAACATGGCTAAAAAACCATGTTTCGAACTTCACTTCTACGGATGATTGGCCTGCTGGTAGCCCAGACCTGAATCCATTGGACTACAAACTGTGGTCCGTTTTCGAGGCTATGGCTTGCTCTACTCAACACCCAAATATTGAGTCTTGAAGCGCGCCCTTGTCCGTGCAGTGGACAATTTCTCAATGCATGAGGTGCGCACTGCAATCGATGAGTGGGCAGAGAGACTTTGGCGTTGCTGGAAGGCTCAAGGCTGCCATTTCAAATAAGTTGTTCTACGATTTTTAGCCATTCAGTGACCGAATAAAAAGAATAAAAAAGATTTGAAAAATATTCATTTGGTTTAATTTTATGACCAAGACAATTGCGAGTACTAGGCAGTGTTGCCAACGCCTCAACACAAAAAAGGACGGTTGACCCAGAAAAAAAGACAGAAAACTGACAGATTTGTTTGAAAAGGCTACAAAATCAGGACAAGCTATGTTTCCTTATTAATATATTAAAGCTTTAATGAATATCAAAAAGATGATAGTTGCCGACCTTTCTAAATCGTAGAAAATTGAGTTTAGCCGGCTCGAGGTCAAATAAAACACACAGATGTATATGGGCATTTCCACAGAAAAGTCCACCGAGACTAAAAAATTAAAAGTGCTCAAAAACACTTTTTTGTCATATTTTCATGAGGAAGCAATCAAAATGAACTAATATGAGCCAATCTTAAATATATTCATAGCCCAATCCGAGAGTTTCGAATCCAAAGTCGCGCAACCGCCATTTTTCTCATATGGATACGTTTTGTTGTCATAAATATGCCTTAAGATTGAATTGATTTTTGGTCTCTAAAATATTTCTATATTTTATGTAAAATTTAAAACATATTACATAAGACACCATAAGAAACTATGTGATTGCAATTAACTGTAAGTTTTTGCTTTATATCAAAAACAACATAAATAAAATAAGGAATTTTCAGTTACGTAACGTCACGTCAGATACTTATGCAAATAAAAAAAATTAATGAAATATTTTTTAATAAGATTACCTGGAAAATTAACTTGTACTATTTCAAATCCTACCAAAAAAAATTTTATACAAAAAGCTTTGATCAATTCGCAGAGTTTTGCAATTTTCTAAAACAAGTCAAAACCCACTTCCGTTTTGTGTAACGTCACGCCAGCACATATTTTTGCTTATATCTTTAACTCCTTATGATCGAAGTATGTCACTGTTTTTGCTGATTGTAGTACTACTTAATTGCTACCCAAATGTAAAACAATCTTTTTAAAAATCCAAGATTTTCATATTTTTATACCCTTGCAAAGGGTATTATAATTTTGCCCAGAAGTTTGCAACGCATAGAAATATTCATTTCCGACCCCATAAAGTATATATATTCTTGATCAGGGCGACGAGCTGAGTCGATTGAGCTTTGTCCGTCCGTCTGTCTGTCTGTCCGTCTGTTTCTACGCAAACTAGTCTCTCAGTTTTAAAGCTATCGAACTGAAATTTTGCACAGAGTCTTCTTTTTACTGCACGCTGCTAATATGTCGGAACCGACCGGATCGGATGACTATATCTTATAGCTGCCATAGGAACCATCGGCCAAAAAATGGGTCTTAGTGAGAAAAACTTTTTCGTTTTCAATGTTAGCGGCCTTAAACTCGGTGATTCTTAATATGAAACGCTTTCAAACTAATTTTAAAAAGTTGATCGACATCGGGTGACTATATCTTATGGTTGCCATAGGACCGATCGGTCGGAAAATGAGTCTTAGTGAGAAAAACTTTTCTGTTTTAAATTTTATCTTAAACTCGGCGATTGTTAATTTGATATGTTTTCAAAAAGATTCCGCGAAATTTAGTCGAAATCAGATGTTTATCTGTCGGAAAATGGGTATTAGTTAAAATTTTCTTTGATTTTTATGTAAGCGTTCTTAAACTCTGACATTTCAAAAACAGCATTTGCAAGGGTATAAAAACTTCGGCACAGACGAAGTTAGCTTGGCCTTCTCGTTTAAAAACATTTTATCGTACAAACGTCACGTCAGTTTGGAATATGCTGTTTTTCGGTTATTTCGGTTGCTGACCTGCAATCATCTATTTATTGTTTATTGTTTATTATTATTATTATATTAGTGCTACCCTTACATGGACACTTATGTTTATGGCACTAGTCACAGGTTGACATCGATTTGAAAACAATACAAAAATATACTAACTTAAACTAGGGATAAATTATATTAACAATCAATAGTTAGATGAGAAATTTAAAAAGAGGAATGGTTATATTTGAGCTATTGGTTGAGATGGTGTTCTAAACTTTTCTTAAATAGTGGTCTTCTTCAGGGATAATTATTTTAGACGTCAGTGACGTCTGACGTGGAGTTTCGACTATCTTTATTTTTGTTTAATTCATATCGAGAGTGGTATTATCAGGATCAATTTCGTGTGCATTCGTTCCAATTAACCGAAGACCACTATAAGAAACTGGATAATTTTGGCCACATGTTTGTCCTGACGACAAGCGATGTTGAAAGTGGCTGAAACGTAATTTTGTTTTCCTTGTGCGAAGGGCACTGCATTTTGCATGTGTTTGCATTTGTGCATTTGTGTGCATTTAAACTGCAATTGCAGTATGCCTCCGGATCCGGATCCTTGGTATTCCAAGGACATTCAATTCTTTAATTCAGGTTCTTCTAACCAAGATTCGAGAAATTTTTTATTGTAAACGGCATGTTGAAACTTTAAAGCGCATTGAACCGATATTCGATACATCTGATTTTGATTACAAACAAATAAAACAGGGCTGCATCGCTTTGAAAAATGCTTATCGAAGGCGGAAAATTAATATGAAAACGATGCCACATACTTGTAATTGATAAACTGTATGAGCGCCATAGAACAATTAAAAAAGGATCAACAAAGGATAAAATAAAATAAAAAGGGTATTTTTTCCGAATAGGGGACGCTTCAAAATTTTTCCGGAAAAAAGGACAAATTGGCAACACTGGTACTAGGTATATGAATTATGGAATTAATATCGATTTGCGGCATTTTAACAAGAATTTGATGCTAGACTTAAGTTTCATTGCTGATACTTGATACTTATTGATAATCGGCCTATAGTTGTTGTAGCTGGATTTGATATTTGCATATGCCATACAGCATAGACATCTGTGTGTTTCATTTGACCTCGAGCCGGCTAAACTCGAATTTCTACAATTTAGAAAGGTCGCCAACTATCAACTTTTATTTTATTTATTTATTCAATGTTCCACTAAGCTCATTCCATTGTTCCAAATCGAAAAAATCATTTCGACGCTATGCTGACACTAGTTGGGCGCCATCTTGTCTTTTTAGTACAGTCATTTGGAAAGAAGACGGGTAAAAATATATTTTAACAAGAATTGATGCCGTATAAATTCCAGCACACGATGAAAACAAGAAACTATTGGATTATAAAAACGATGTTTTGTCAATAGCGGCCTGATTGACCTGGAAGAGGATGAACCAGGGGGATTACTTGAAATAGGAGAGAATGGGAAAGCTCCAACCCCGGAAAAGTAAAAATCGGACTGTGATGGCCTGGAAGAGGATGAGCCCATAGAAAAACGAGAAAGCTAACTCCGTCGTGAGTAAAGGTGAAGGAAAATGCAGCTGAAATGCAAAATAAAAAAGAAAAAAAGTAATTTTTTATTTAATTTTTTAATTGATTGTCACGGAGTCTCGGTGCAGATTTCCCAATTGACCCTCAAATAAAATTTCGTTAATAAAACGATCCGCATATAGCTGCTGCTCTGGGGTCATTTTCTTAAATTTTATTGCCCAAGTTTCCGCTATCTTCATTTCATAATCCGGAGGATTGAGTAGCTTTTGAGCAGCAAGCTTTAGCAGAGCGTCAGAAGAAGAATCGGTAGGATTCGCCCTTTTAGAATCTCTGGCACGCTGCAATGAAAGAAAATCAATTTATATATATTTAAATTAGTTTAAAATAAGTTAATTTATAAAATAAAAATAAACTCTAGTAATTAAATATTTTTTAAAACTTTCAGCTTCCTGCAACGCCAATAGAATAGTGTTGGGTTGTTCATGAGTGAGTGAACAAAATTGAGTTGTTCTTTAAACTGAATAAGTTAATATCTTCTTCTTCAATTGTTCATTATTGTTCAGCGAGTCTTGTTCAATCTGTCTTGCTCTGAGTTGTTCTTGAGTTGCTCTAAGAGCTGTTCAGTCTCTTTTGCTCAGAGAGTTGTTCTGTATATCTTGCTCTGTGAGCTGTTCTGTATCTCTTGCTCTGTGAATTGATCTTTCTGCCTTGATCTGTGTGTTGTTCTGTGGGCTGTACCATGATACAACTATAACAGGTATGGCGCTCAGCCAACATTTTGAACTAAGCGCTTTTGCGAAGTCCGCTAGAGAGAGCGGGAGAGTAATCGACGCACATTCACACAAATTAGGTATGTGTTTAGAACAAAAAAGCTATGCAGAAACCACAATAAAGCAATCGGTGCTACAGAAACCCACCCGGTACTGTTAATGTAAATCGAATTCATCCGTATATGTGTGTGTGTCTAGGTTGTTTCCTAGTACATACCGAAATAAAAATTCAGGTACCAATACGGAACTGAATACCGAAATAAATTAGAACCAAAACTGAACCTTTTACCGAAACTAAAATGAATCCATTAAGAAACAAATTGGACGCAAAAACAATTATGATACTTAGATCAAATCATATGTAATTTTCTTATAAATATAAATGTATTTTTAACCGTTTTGAAACTGGTATCTGAAACTATTAATTTGAAACCGAATCGCAACCGGACCGAAATAAAAATAGATAACCGAAACCGGTAAACCGATACAATTTGATTGTAATTACCGTAACCATAACCGATAGCGATATTTGTTTCGGTTTTAAGTCTGATTTTATCTTGCTGATATTAACAAATTATTTACGAAAACCATGCGGCACCAAAAAAACATTGAAGCGGGACAGTTTTAGAAGGTTCATGGAGAACGAGTGCAACAGCACCATCACTTGAAAATTCGCACTCTCGAAATTCAACAGATAATGCCAAATACATAGGGGAACAATATGGCCACTACTTTAATCAAGAAAATAAAGTGCCTTGGCATAATAAAATTGATAATTAAGTTAAGTAAATTAACTGAAATTGTGTACTTACTTTTACTTTAGCCATTGTAGAATGGGATTCGGTTGCTTTCGTATCGTTTGCTGTTGCATTTGCATCATAGAGAAACTCTAGCGCTTCAAAATAAAATAAGGGTGACGAGTTGTCTTCTTCTTTTACGTCGATGTAACATTTTGCAGACTCGTTTAGCTTCTTCCGATGCAGGCGGTAATTCGTTCGCAACGAATTAATTTTTTTAATCACCGCTGTTTTGTCGGCATTCGGATAGCGCTCTTTGTATTTTTTTAGCAAAATTTTATATTGGGAGTTCTTTATCTCTCTGTTGGCATACTCCTTCGATTTTATGTTCCACAGAGCAGGTAAAGAACGATAAACTTCTATGAATTCTAAAGTAAAATTCTGCTCCGCTTCTTTTTCCATGACTAACTAAGCACAATTTGCGCAAAGAGCGCACTCAACACACAAACACACGCTAAACTTTGCACAAAGAACCCAAAAAAATCAAAACGTTTTTGCGCAAATGCATGCGTGTGACGCATACACCCATATTTCACTAACTATGCTTACGTCATTTCTTATTACGTCTTTTCCCTCAGGAGTGCCCACATTCTAAGCAAAAGTGGTTCATTGCGAACGGCTCTTCAAGCTAGTGACGAAAGCTATCTATATAATAATAAGAAGAGTGCTGCAGTCGAGTACCACAACTGCAAAATACCTTGTACCAAGTAATCTTATTGAGAGAAGCTTGGCCCTGACCCTCCTTTGGAGGTGCTGTTTGAGCCAATTTTACATTTAAGTAATGTTATTTCTCGAATCTTATTAAGGCTTTCAGAATTTAAACTCAGAGTTCAACATTAACGAGAAAGCAAAGCAAACTTCGTCGTGCCGAAGTTTTATTACTCTGAGAAAAAGCTCGCTTCAACGGTTAGCGATTTTGACCAAATTTTACAGATCAGGTTAAAAACATATAATATTAATAATGAACGAGTTTAAGAGCGCTAACATCGAAAACAAAAAGTTTTTCTCACTAAATCGCATTTGCTACCGACGAAGAAGTAGTCATCCGATCCGGGCTGTTGCGACATATTAGCAGCGTCAAAAGAGGACCTCTGTGCAAAATTTCAGCTCGAAAGCTTCAAAACTGAGGGACTAGTTCGCGTAGAAACAGACAGACGGACAAAGCTTAATCGACTGAGCTCGTCACGCTGATCAAGAATATATATACTTTATGTGGTCAGAGATGATTCCTGCTTTGCGTTGCAAAGTTCTGCTCAAAATTATAACACACTTTTCAAGTGTATAAAAATTGAGGCTCTAATGGTTTTCCGCTGTTAAAAGGTCGACGCGTTCATACAGACGGACATGGCCAAATGCTGATCAAGAATATATATACTTTATAGGGTCGGAGAAGCTTCCTTCTGACTGTTACATACATTTGCACATCTTCATGATCCCCTTTTCCAATTTTTAATGGGAAATTGAATTGAACTATTGAAAATTGGTTACGAGAGTACCGGAGCGCGGACCTGACTACGGCCGCCCAATCTTTAAGAATAATTGCCGAGGTGAAGAAAAAAAAATAAATTTCCAACAATCCGGTTCGATTACAGCTCGGTACGGTTAGAGCTGTAATCGAACCGGCGTCCTTCGCAATCTCTGATCCGAACCTAAATGTAAAACCAATGTAAAAATGTTCGGTTCAGTTCACTGACGAAGTTTAAGACGTTAAAGTTTATCTTAAGAAAATAATACTTGTAAATTTAAGAATTTTAATTTTTATATAAGATAAGTCTTTTCGCTTAAATTACGTTACAAAAGAGAACACTCAAACACCGGATTGATCCTTAGCCATATAAAATCGGATGCCGTCGCATTCGAGCCGTGTTATACCCTTGTTCCATTGGTAAATACTAAATTACATTCTCAAAAAGTGGATGCTTCCATGTTCCTCTGACGAATGTGGTTTATGGTCACACTAACGTAAACAAAGAACAGCTGGTTAAATTGATATGAATCAAAGTTCGCCATCCACATGTCAAGCAGCATGCTCCCATGGCATTCAAACCACGATATGCTAGTTTTCCTGATTCATACAAAAGAAATATTAAATCAAATGGCGATAACTTTGTTTAATTTTTTTTCGACTTAAAAATTTTGATAAGTTAAATATGCATTTTTAGTGCTTTCGTGTATTTTTTTAATTTTAATTAAATTAAATTTTTAGCTGCAAGAAATGAATGCGCGAAAGGCAACAGATCTAGTGGTGTGTGCTGTTATTGCGTTGTGGGTGCTGGACGAAGATGAAGATGATGATGAACCCAAGGTAAATCGCTCATGATGGATCGGCAAAATTAATTTGACTCGAGGGAAAGAAGGAATGTTTGCCAAGTTGAATGCAAAGTGGCTAAGTACTCCGCACAAATTTATAAATTATGTGCGCTTGGATACATCCCTCTCATACAAGCATAGAATGTAAAAGGCAACAATATGTGGAATAATTCCGGAAATAGCATCGCCTGCATTTCAAAAGTATTGGAGACAAGTAATTGATCCTCCAGAACCTCATACTTTTAAAGATATTCTCCTCTCCTTCAATTTGGTCAAATTCATCCAATTGACTTGAATGTGCGGCCTGAGTAGGATCGGTTGGAAATGTAGCTTGAGTTGCCTCAGTTAGGCCGAAGCCTCATATTACCAAGTAGGACCTTCTCCTGCATGTTTGTTAACACCTATTAGGAACTCCAAAGCCAAATCCGCATGCTCATCTGCGAAATTATCTTATCCAAGCGCCCCAAGTCTGCAAAAATATCAATAAAAATTCAATTACATGCGGGCTGTTTTTGTATTGAATTGCAAACTCACACGAAATGTGTTTCGCAAACTGTTCCATTTGTCGACAACGTCTTTCTTGGTGACGCTAAGCTGATCGGCAACGCTGCTCCAGCTAGACTCCTTGGCGTCACCTTTTTTATAATTAACGCTGGTCATATTCCATTCCGCATTACGACTCCTCGACGGCTTCATTAAGCTTAGGGATCATATCGGCATTCCACTGCATGGCCACACGGCGAATCCAAATTATAATTTTTGGCTTATTTATTCTTTTCTATCGTTCTTTTTTAATTGTTGTTGATATTGTATTGTGGATCTGGCTCAGTGCTCATGAACTCGTTCAATGCTCACTTTTGTGCGCAATGTGAGCAATGTGACCTCTGTGACGACAACAAGAAGCTCATCTGAGCTCAAAAGTACTCATTTAGCTTGTCACAGCGCTGTGACATGCAATTTCTGTGCCGCCAATGTGAACACTTTTGACCTCTGAGTACTTTGGGCACAGAGGGTCACAGACGGCATTGGCACTGTGTGACGCTATGTAAACCTAGCCTTAGCTTGGTACGGAGATACTTGCGAGATGTGTGCGATGTCTCTGCACACTATTTCGCCGATAGCAAGTGCGAAATAAGACGCTCATCTCTAGTTGTTTTGTTTACAAATTTAGCTTGGCGGGAACATTTTAATTAATTAACAGCGAATAGTTATATGGCTTTTTTGTGATTTGTAAGAAGCGGTAGTGAAGGCACCTGGGGTTCGACAAAGTTTGGTTAATCCGCTTGCGGCTCTACATCTTGCGGTGACAAAGAAGTCCCAAGTTCGACCATTGCAAAGTTGTGCATCTCATCCGTTCGACATACAGAATCGCCGTCGTCCACAAATGAATCACTTAGAGCTGGGCCAATGTTCCTCATCATCAGCCACCTCGTACAAGGAGCTATAGATTCTGTAAAAGAGAACTAACGCCGACAAGTCTGGCAAGAAAGACATTTGTGGAGCTGACGGGGGGACTCCACATCGCTGCCTCCTTGAGTTGCGATGGGTATGCCACCATCGCTCCCACTCTTGGCGTGCTTAGCACGTCGGCAGCGTAAGCAGTCCTTTAACGAAGCCCAAGCCGCGTTGCAATGGTCTCCTAGAAAAAAAAAACAATTGTGAATTACATTATTAAACTCAATAATTACTATATTTATCATCCTTTTCAAGGGCAACATCGTTACTTTCCCAGATGATTTTTGACAAGCCGCTATCATAATGCTGCCACAGCACAATTTTCTCTTTTATTACATCAATTAGGATGACCTTCTTCTCCAATGAAAATTTTTAAACACCGCTCCAACGAAAGATATGGTTTACATATATTTCACACCTTCGAAATACTCACTCATCGTGTGACTATCGGGTGACTATCGCATGACACGTTGACGTCGGTTGGCAGCGCGGTGATATCGATATGACTATTTCGCGCTTGAACTCCCGACCAACTCACGAAATAGCAACCAGCGAAATCCGTGCGAAATCATTTTTATACTCTGTACCAAAGGTACACAGAGTATATTAAGTTTGTCCAAAAGTATGTAACAGCCAGAAGGGATCATCTCCGACCCCATAAAGTATATATATTCTTGATCAGCATCAACAGCCGAGTCGATATAGCCATGTCTGTCTGTCCGTCTGTCTGTATGAACGCACAGATCTCAGAGATGGTAAGAGATAGAGGTGTGCCATGTATGGGACATTTATTTCTTATGCTTGCAGGCAGATCATGTTTAGTTTAGTTTAGTTTATTTGGCTTTTTTATCCCAGTGCATCAAGATTATATCTTTTAAATTACAGCACTAGTCACGACAATGTGTTACAATATTTTTCTTTTATACTTATAATACCTTAAGACTAACAATGTTTTGACTAATAAATATCGTCTCTATAAACATAAATCACACGAGAAAAGTGGTTATAAATACATTTAAAAATTGATAAACAGGAGTAAAACAAAAAAAAATTATATAAAATAATAGGTATGGTAAAGTTGGTATCTCTGAAGATGTTCTTTAAGTTTAATTGTATGTTGTATGTTGGATAGCCAATCCTTCCCAGAGTTGTTATACTCTACCGTCAAAATAATTTTACCCTTTTCAAAAGTAAAACCATAAAAATTAGGAATGAAATTTGCGGCAGAGGAGCTGAACGCACAGCCTGAGGTAATGCGAAAATTATACTTGCAACAGGAAGTTGCTGCACCACAGAACGTCGTTCGTCCTCGGACTATGGATGCCCCATCTACATCCTTCTGCGTCGCCTCCTCAACCTGTCGCAATGCTGCCCCCCTTATGATCCACACTACCACCTCCAGCCAAAGTTGGATATTGGGAATCTTTGGCACCTATTGTCAGCGCGGTTTGGATGATGCTTGTATTGCCAACAACTGCAGTCGTGAGTTTAATCCCATACGCGTGGTCCAGAGTCGATTCATGCGCCTGAACGATCTTTGGCAGCAGCCTGTTGTGTCGTGAATTCTTTGTCGTCTAGGCAAATATTATATCTATGCCGGTCGTTGTATGGAGCTGTATTTACTACTTATGGTGACCGACTGTCGACTATATAGGGAATTCTGTTGCCCTTTTGTGAGTCCATTCTATGCTGCTCTACAGCAGTTTGGTGAGCAGCGTCAAGGAGAGGCCGGATAATGAAGGATATTTGGTTGCCTCTTGATGCGCATGAATTTCAGCAAATCGATAAATAATTTTGTTTACAAGTTATCTCTAGAAGGAACGAACGATCTATCTCCAAAACTGTAGGAGATATGAAGTTTTTTCCAAATTGCGGGGGCGGGAGGGGGCGTGGCAAAAATTGAAAATAAACTTGATCTGCCTGCAAGTATAAGAAATATATGTCCCATACATGTGAAACCTCTATCTCTTACCATCTCTGAGATCTCTTCGTTCATACGGACAGACAGACGGACAGACAGACAGACGGACATGGCTATATCGACTCGGCTGTTGATGCTGATCAAGAATATATATACTTTATAGGGTCGGAAACGATTCCTTCTCCCTGTTACATACTTTTGCACAAACTTAATATACTCTATGTACCTTCGGTACAGAGTATAATAAAACTAGAGGCATCAGGGAGCAACACCTTATACCCAGTTTTTCTTGATCACATCAAGTTCGCGTTTATGGGCACATTTATACTAGCAACCAAACAGCTACAACATCTCTTGCTGGTTAAAACAAGAATGAAAGTCGGTCAAGCCCGACCATAACATACTCTGCACCCTTAATGCCACCGCTCGCATTTGCTCACGAGTTATACGCGATATTCGCTGTTATACGCGTTATACGCTCATCTCTACTCATCATACGGACGAACAGACGGACATGGCTATATCGACTCGGCTGTTGATGCTGGTCAAGAATATATATACTTTATATGGTCGGAGATGATTCCTTTTGGCTGTTACATATATGTAGCAATGCAACAGGGCTATTAGACATCATGTAAAAGCTACATTTATGGAGATAAATCATGAACAATCCAATACCAGATCGGAGTCTTGTAGCCAATTTCCAATTGTTATTGTATAGATACCTTTGGTCACTAGCTTGAGCTGCCGTTCACAGTGATTACTCTTAATGAACCGGTTTGTTTACAGAATGATGGCACTTCTAAGGGCTAAGACGTAATCAGAAATGACGTAAGCACAGAAATACAAAATATGTAAGAAAATGGAAATGAACGAACGCTAAACTCTTGTTTTTTTGTGTATTATTTCATATTTATTAAAGTCGTCAAGCTATAGTGTTAATGTAATCTACTAAGGGTTAGTGTTTGGGTGGTTTAAATAACAAAATACTATGGCAGGGGATTTCTCCTCCCTTCTCCTTCGGCGCATGGTGCAGCTCCTAGTCCCACTAGCACTTCATGTTTTGGTGGTCGCCCGCCTGGTATCTGGCTGCTTGGAGGGTGTTGTGCATCAACATGGTAACCGTCATGGGACCCACACCGCCCGGCACTGGTGTAATGTGTCCAGCCACCTGTCGCACTTCTGTAACGGGGGAAGAAAAAACCGTCAGCTACTGACCGAGCGAGCACTTTCGAAAATCCTCTACTCACCCTCATAATCCACATCGCCTACCAGCTTAAACTTGCCCGTCTTCTCGTCCTTCATGCGATTAATGCCCACATCAATGACACAGGCTCCCGGTTTGATCATGTCCTTGGTAATCAGACCCGGCTTACCCACAGCCACCACTATGATGTCGGCCATGCGGCAATACTTGGCCAGCTCCTTGGGTGGGGTGTTGCGATGACAAATGGTGACCGTGGCATCCAGGGCCTTCGTGAGATTCTTGCCATCCGAGTTCAAAAGTATGGCCATGGGCAGGCTGACATTTTTCGAACGTCCCACCACAACAGCATTGCGTCCAAATGTCGGAATGTTGCTGCGCTCCAGCAGCCGCTTGACGCCAAGCGGTGTGGCTGGTATAATGCCTGCCATATCGAGAGCCAAACGACCCATGTTTACCTCATTGAAACCATCCACATCCTTCTCGCAAGACACCGCATTGCAAATGGTGCGCTCATCTATGTGATCGGGCACCGGCAGTTGGACCAGCACACCAGTCACACACTCATCCTTGTTAAGCTGGTCAATCAATTGAAGCAACTCCTCTTGAGTGGTGGAGGCGGGCAGTATTTTGGTCTCACTTGAGATGCCCACTTCTTTGCAGGCCAACATCTTGTGATGCACATAGGTCTGACTGGCGGGATCTTCGCCGACAATAACAGCCGTTAAATGGGGCACCCGATGACCAGCAGCCACAAATTCCTCCACCTCCTGACGCAACTCGATGCGCATCTCTTGGGAGATTGCCTTTCCATTGATAATTTGAGCCATGTTGCTGGAAAATTAAAGAAGAGGAAGTGGGGGGTATAAGCAAGGAATGTCGTAGTATAGATAAGGCCCGCCTGTAGGGGGAAGAACCGCAACTGGCGGCTGTGGCGCTGGGTAATTCCCCCCAACGCACACATGTGTAGACATTTTATGATGACTTTTCGGTGATTCACCTCTCAGAACAGAACTACAAGCGAGCAGCGTGGGCGGGGTGCTAAAATTTGATAGTGATTCCCCTTTTTCTGTTGTGTCAGCTAATTCATACACTAGAACAAATTTTATGGTTAACTAAAAGTCACCAAATTTGAAGCAAGTGCCACCAGCCATAAGCAAAAACAACAAATAAAATTGCGTTGTCTAAGTTAAAGCATATTTTAAGTGCGATCTTAGCGTATCATTGTGAGACTTGTAAAATAATCATTTATATATGAGTTTTAACTTTGAAACACAAAAAAAAGGCGTGTTGCTTTATGATATCTGGGTAAACCGGTAAGCTGAACTGTTCTGAAGATTTCAGAGAATCTGTGGATAATTTTCCCTTACATCTAGCCTATTAAATATCAGATATACCGTGTAAAAATCAAGGTTCCGATGCGGAACAGAGTTCCCATATAATAACACAACATAAACCGATTCCCACAGTTTATAATTAATTTTGATACATGTTTAATTTCGGTCTATGATTTTTAGCACGTATAAAAATCTCTATATATAAAATAGATTGCCTTAACTGATTCATTCATTCATGCGCAATCTACGCTATATTTGTGGTCGAAGGCATTTTGAAATAGAGGAAATTGTGTGGCAATTAGTTCTTTACGATGGGATCATCGACTTGAAATTCGGTTTGTTAGAATTATTATTATGGAAAATCAAGCCACAGCGAAAATATACGGAAATGTTGTTATGGGAACCTTTTTATTCATTAGATAAACGGTTTGAAAGCCAAGTAGCCTAAATAAATAATCAAAATGTTTCCAGATTTTCCATCCTTCTCAGAAAACAGGGGCCGTGGTGGGTGTGGGTGAAAGGCCATAAGGCAATTTAGAACCAAATCTGTATTTCATTTACACAAACAAAATTATATCTCCCAAATGAGCCAAATTAATGGTGAAATCGTTTTGGAAAATCCAACCCCAAGATCTGAAACTGAGAACGTGGTGGGTTGCACCTGGTAAAAACTAAATTGCTTAACAGATTGCAGGTAAAGAAATTAAATGCTATTTAAGAAAATGTTGCGTCGGTTGAGTTAATTATGTCTGTCTGTCAGTCCGCAATCTAGTTTAAAGCTATCGAACTAAAAATTCGGAATTCTAATATGTCGGAACCGACTGGTTTGGATGACCATTTCTTATAGCTAGTCTCTTAGTTTTAAAGCTATCGAGTTGAAACTTTGCACAGAGTCTTCTTTTTATTGCACGCTGCTAATAAGTCAGAACCGACCAGATCGAATTGCTTTATCTTATAGCTGCCATATGAATCATCGGTAGGAAAATGGGTCTCAGTGAGAAAAACTTTTTTGTTTTCAATGTTTGCGTCCCCAAACTTGGTCATTATTAATTTAAAATGCTTTCAAACCAGGGAATCAAACCGGAACCATAAACGGAACCATATACCGAAAAGAACCGATTTAAACTCAGAACCAGAATTGGAACCGATATTTGAAATTTTTTGTATACCGGTATCCGATAACCGATATTCTTGGAACCGAAAAGACCGAAAAGAACCTAAACGTTGTACCGGTACAGTTTCGGTTCTGAGCAACAACTAGACTGCACAGCTGGCACTTTGTTTAGGGGGACCTTTACGTAATTTGTTTAAATCGCCTGCTTTAATAAAAAAGAGTAAAGTAAAATTGGCTCAAACAGCACCTCCAGGAGGGCCAGGGCCAAGCTTCTCTCAATCTCTTGGCGTATGTGCTTATAATTTTTCGCACAAGAGAAAGAGACCTACAGTTTAACGCCGAATCCGAACGGCAATAGTTAGAGAATTTTTGCTTTTTCATGGCTAGTTACTTCACAGCTGGCGCCAGTAGCTGGGTGAAGGTAATCGGGTGTGTAAAAGCTTTTTTCTAAAGAAAGAAAAAAACTTTTTCTATTAGATGGTCCGAGGCGGGATCGAACCCACAACCTCCCGCCACACATACGACTGGTACGCCACGCCCGACCACAAAAAAAAGAGTGGTTCAGCAAATATTTTGTAGTGTGATATAGAAAAACGAGAAACCAGTCTCTTTGAAATTGTTGCATCCCATATTTTTAGATGCTCATTATAATGTCATGATAACCTTAGAACAAAAAAGTACTTGTGTTTTCCATTTCTCTTCAAGTAAATCTTAATGATACCCCTTGGAAAGTTATAGGTTCGCTTATCAAACCGATTTTTTTTTCTTATTGAACCTAAGGTTTTAATTCGAAGCTTGGTTCATGAATCGTTCAGATATTTTTTGGTAAAAAATAAAGCATATTTTTCGGTAAGGAAGCTTTCAGTTAACGAAGTCATTAAAAACTTCTATCAATACCCGAATGGACCTCATTCATTAGCTCTCTACCGGGGCCGCACCTTCTATGATAATCAATAAACGGATTTGATTTGTCATTTAAAAACTTGACTTTATTTCCTTCTCGAAGTCGTAATATGCAGTTTGGATAAAATTTTGAAATAATAATGCTCCGATTCAGCACTATAAACCATTTTTTAAACGGTCAAAATATTGTTATAATTTTAGATACTCTGAAAAACCTGACTAAAGATATTCTTTGAACCGAACCTTTTTCATCAGAAGAGCTCCGGTTCGGGTTCAGATTCGGGAGGTTAAAAATTTAAAAGGTCCGGTGTGATTGAGCCAAAAACCCAAACCAAACTGGTTCTACGGGTTCGGTTCAGGACCAGTTGAAAGTGAAAGCTTAAGTGGATTCATACATGTATTTGTATTAAAAGGAACAAGACCATTCAAATAGATCAGTATTTTCCCCAAACAGTTTAATGGCATCAAACATCATAATTTTTCCTGAAAAACGTTCTCAAAATAAAGAATTCGAAAACTCGACAAAGTTTCCACATTTCCCTTTGAGAAGGTCAAGTGAGCGTAGCTCGCCAAATATGGTCAACCAAATTGTTCTAAGCTGTCTGCTCACCGAAATGACAGGGAAAAATTTAACAGACTCGCTCACTCTCTCAACAGAACACTAGATTTTGCTTTTCTTGTGTTTTCTGTTTCATAGTTAGCGTTTGATTTAAGGTATTGCCAAATTTTAAAAAAATGCACTATATTATTTATTTGACGACTCATAATTGACGACCTTTGCACTTTATAGACAACAATCAACCAAGAAGCACACAAACATGCATACACATTAAAAGTTAACTGAGGCACACACGCATGCTTAGAAGACACTTTCGACAAATTCTGCCCAGCAAAGTGTCTCATAAAAACACATGAACAAAGCAACCGAATAAAAACTCTCATTGATTGAGCAAAGAGCACGCTGTAAAAAGTCAAAGGTGTGATGTCATTTCGTTTCACTTTTTTTTCTGTATTTTTTCAGACAGCCTGTGAAAAGGGAACACTTTTTGGGAGCTCTGATAATTACTTTTGAAATGTAAGTGGAATTGAAAACACATCTAAATATGAGCTCTACTTTGGGAAAATAAATGTGCTATGTCCAGCAAGAAAAAAGATTTATAATATTAAGAAATATCAAATACCCCGTCTGCAATTCGGAAAACTTTATCGATCACTATTTAAGTATTTTGGTCTGAGTAAAACCTACGTTAAAGCGCGAAAAATAAAAAAAGGAAACAAAACTTAGAATAGATTTAATTTCGGTACACAAATAAATTAAATTAGGGTTTTATCGGCTCATTTCGGTAACCCTCCCGTTTTAAGTCTGCAATCTACAGGCCTGTTCTCAATTCCACTTCGGTTTTGAGAACAGACCAGTTATTTTTTTTAATTCCACTAATAATTCTTCACTACCCTGAGGAAGCTGTTAGACTTATTATTTTTGGGATTTTGGGAACTTTCTAACAATTCGTTGATGATGAAGTAATAGATTGACGATATTAAAACGAAATTTAAAATTAATATTCAATTTCTATTTTCTTGTAGGAGATGTATGATAAATTGGTACAAATGTTTTTATAAAGATATATTTGGATACAATGGTTTCTGATTGATTCGACCGCTATATGAATGTGACTCTTAAGTTACTGGACCGATCAAAGTTATTAAGTAAAATTCGCAACTTCACAATTTCAAATAAAAAATTTTTATATTCCATAAAATGCTTAGACTAAAATTAGCTTTCTCTTTATGAAAAAATGTCATTTTATGAAGTTTGCTTCATCGTGTGTGAATCTCGTCTTAGACTGTCAAAACGTTTCAACTGAGTTCTCAAATTTTGGAAATCAGAACTTTTTCAAATTCACATTTTTTGAATTCAAAAACACAAACGAAAATAAGCTTCAAATTTAGTTAAAGAATAATCTTAAGTAATATTTATTGTTCAACATATTAAATACAATTAAATGTTCCGTTCTGAACTTTTGTGTAAACCTAACCCACTAATCCGGACTAAGCAGCCGACTGCCCATTTGCTCCTGCAGCGCCTGGGCAAAGATTTTATATTCTGATGTACTGGATTTATGGTGGATATAATCGAGCATGCCCTCGGCATTTGTCCAGAGAAAGACAAATTTCTCCATTTCCGATTTACGTGCCAAATGCTTCCATTTGGGCAATTGAGGATTGGGTGACTGGCCACAGGGCTGGTTGAGTAAAGCGGCCAATTTATCGTAACGCGTTTTATTTTTGAGTAGCCACTGTAAATGGGTTTCCGCTTCGCTGCTGCTGCTGGAGTTGGTGGTGTCCATTGAGTCATCCTCTTGCTCGGACTTGATGATCACCTCCTCCTCTTCCTCGTTTTTAATCTCTACAGCCGCATCGCTGCTCTCGTCCGAAGAGGAATCAATCTCTTCTTTGACTTTAAAGGGTATCCAAGTCATGGCCAGTTCACCGCGATCGGGATATACACGTTCCAGCAGTTGTACCACTCTACCATTGGCCTTGGAGCGCGCCAACTCGAGGGGTGTATAGCCAGCGGCATTGCGTGCCTGGAGTATGTCTGTCAAGGAGGTGTTCTGTGCATCCAAAATGAGTACCAAGAGTTCGACACTTTGCTCTAGGACAGCCATATGCAAAGCATTGTTACCGTCCATGGTGTTGGTAGCATTGATGGAGGCGCGATCGTGGTTGATTAGCTTTTTGGCCACATCGTATTTGTTTTGCCGTATGGCCATATGCAGGGGAGTCAAACCGTCATCATTTTTGAGTGTCAAATCCAATTTGACTGAAGGCTGGCTATTTAGGAAGCTGTCAATGCAACTCATCTTCTCCTCCTTGACAGCCAAATGGAGAGCTGTATTACCGGCATGATTCTGTTGATTGGGACTGCAGCCGAGGCGCAATAGGGGGCGTATATAGTGCGGACGATCATGCTGACAGGCGACATGTAGACCACTGTCACCATCTGCATTTAGAGCACTATTGGCCAATTCTTGCAGCTGGAAGTAGTTCAAAACCTGAAAAGTTTTGATGGCCAGCTTTAGATTGTCTTTTTTCTGGCTTATAACCTCATGGATGAGCGTATCATTGTTGTCATTCCTCAAAGCATGATCGGTAAACAGATCCTCCACACGTTTGCTAGAGCTTTGCCTCAACTCGGGACTCTCACCGGCACGCCGAATTTCATCGTATATTTTAAACATGGAGGTGAGATACTGACTGGTCAGATTTCTAGAGCTGCTGCCCGATGGCGTCAGCTCCGCTTGGCCATGGCCATCCTCTTGTAGTACACCAATATCCGGCTGGCAGAGTTTCTCCAGTTCTAGGGAATCCTGATCGCACAATTTACGAAAATTTTCCGAATTGATAAGATCATCCAAATGCAAATCACGGCCATATTCTTGGCTTATGGTCTGCTCATGATGTGACATGACCATGGGTATAGACTGTATGGCATGTCCTAGAGTTTTGGGTAATTCTAGTGAATTATGGGCACTGCCAGTGCCGGAACTGCCACTGCTGCTGGTGGCCGTAGAGCAGGTGCGTCTACGTTTACGTGAAACAATCGCCTCGCGTGGCTTATAGCGAAAAGGTAGAGGTGGATAGGAACGCTCATCGTCCGAGGGTCGTATTAGTTCGATGGAAACATTCACCTCACGATCCACATCCTTGTCTTTGTAGGCCGGCGTCTGACATACAATGGCATACTGATGATGCACATCGGATTCACGAAATTTGGCATAAGATTCCCATACAGTTTCTCCATCATCATTCTCTTCAAAGAAACGCACTTTAATGTTCTTCTTGCTGACCTTCTCCACTAGAAGAATGAGCTCATCATTGCCCATGACGCCGCCGGTGGGTTTGCTCAGCCTTACAATGCGCAATTCACCCGTTTGTGCGGATTTGCGATTATTAATGGGATTACTAAAGACCGGTGCAGCTATCTGAGTCCACGAGTTGTTGTCCTCAATCTTGAAGGCTTCAAAGCAGAGACGCACCTAAAAAATATGGAACCAAATTTGATTTAAACCATTTTTGTCAAAATTTTCCCTCAATTACCTGATTCAAATTCATATCCTTGGCCTCACGCTCAGTCTCCTGATGCAGTTCCTGTATTTGCTTGGTGGACAACTCCCGGCGATTCATTTGAAACACCAAGCGATCCTGTTTCTTCTTGAGCAGCTCATCGAAAATGTATTTCTTGGCCGTGTGTATGATGCCCATGTTCATAAACTGTGCCACATAGCCCTTCTCCCGCGACAAGTGCAAATCATGCGGATCACACACATCTCGCTCATCCTTGCGTACCACCAACTGATGGGAGTGTGGACTATCCAAATTGGTTTGGAACAGACTGCAACGTATCACAGCAGGCCCCGTATAGTTGCGCAGCTCCACTTCGGGAAAGGTTTTTGGTGTACGCTTGGAATTGGCACCATTGAGTGAGCCATGTGTCCCATGCATTTCACTTTTGTAGCGGAAACGGAATTTCTCCACGGGCTGTTCGATAATTTGCAATACGGCTGGATAAGCATGCTGCTGGTGCTGCTGTTGCTGTTGGTAACCACCGAGATAGGCTGGCTGCTGCTTTTCAATGGGTATTGGTGGCGCAGCATAATAATGATGATCCATATCCATGTACATGTTGCCGAAACTTGCATTATTCAACAGCTGTTGTTGTGGCTGCGGTGGATATGGTGAATTTTGCAATTGATGTAGTGGTGAGTTGCCGACCGTTGGTGGCAAATTCAAATTTGCAAATTCATTTTGAAGTGCCATCGTTATGGTTGTCTCTGGCGAATGGCGGGCAGGTGACATCGATGTGGAAGTGGGTGAATTGGCACTACTATAGCCGCTGGTACTGGAGGCATCATTCAGATAGACCACATTCGTACCCTTGTCTAAATCCAAGTATTGATTCATTGTGTACATCTACACGTGCCTATATATACGTGCAACTTTATTATCCGTCCTTGTGTACTGTCCAACTTGACTGCTTGATTGCGAATGATCGTGTTCGTGTACGTTTCGTTTGACTCAACTTCGTTTGGTTCGTTTTAGGTACTTCCCCGACGTCGTCCGACTGGGCAATTAACTCGTATCTCGTAGTGCGCAGCCACGTCAAGATGACTCATGGGTTTTTTTTCTGTTTTGCTTCCAGGCGTGTGATTTTTCGTTCAGTGGAATTGTTCAGTTCGCACAATAATTTGTTTACATAAAAAACCTCACTTTACTTTGTTTATGTATATTATAAACGCGCGCACACACATACACACACACTCACTGGAGGTGATATTACTATGTGAGTGAAAATTCTACTGAATCGTTGCGCTTCGCAGAACTTTAACTCTCCACTGTACAACGGAGAATGAGCAAGTAATCTCTCTTCGCTGATAACAGGTTTAAGCTTAAAGCTTTAAGCTTAAAAAAGCTTTTTAACACAAACGCAAATTACAAAAAAATTAAAATCTAAAAACTGGTTTTGATTTAAATATTCATATTCAACACACTACCGCACGTGCCTGTAGCCGTAGGGTTGTCAGCTGTGGCAAAGATTAAATTAGTGATGTTAAACGTTTCGTGAGTGGAGATTGATATTATTTCAATATGAGTTAGAAAGCACACTTAATTTTGTATACGCTCATGAAATTGTGCACATGTATGCTACAGCCAGAAGGCCGTTCCTCCGATCCTATAAAGTATATATTTTTGATCAGCATCAACAGCCGAATCGATTTAGCCCTGTCCGTCTGTCTGTATGAAAGCGTCGATCTCAGAGACTATAAGAGGTGAAGCCTAAAATTCTAGCATGTATGTAAATGTATACCGTACCCAGATCAAGTTTGTTTCAAATTTGGAAACTTCCCCCTTTTAACCTCGGAAAAAAATCACAATTTTTAACTTAGAACCTCGTGACTTAATATATATTAAGTTAGGCCCAACATCTATCTGTTCTGAAAAGCACAATTAGATCCGAGCAAAAACACCCAAGATATGCACGAAATATTGCGCTGCCTCATATATTTTAAATATATTTAAATTATTTTAAAATGAAAAGCAGTCCTATCAGAAACAGGTTCCTAAGTTTTCTCGAAAACGGCAGAAATAAATAAAATATAATAAGGATGTGTTCAGAATTGATGTGATTATTGCATATGGGCATTTCTACAGAAAAGTCAATCAAAAACCAAAAACTTCTACTCATTTTATGCAGCTAACTTATCTTATGTACATTAGGGTGCACGCCGTTGAGGTACCATGAAAAACTTAACAGATACCATCATAAATGATGGCATTTAGAGTGTACATAATTAAAAAATCAACAAATATTGCGAACACGACACGTACACCTAATCGAAATTTCGTCAACGAATTCTTTGTATCATTTTAAAAGTTGTCAAATTTCAATTTAACAGAGCAACAACCCAATATGGAGCAGGAATCGAATGTATTTGATCGGTAAACTAAGACCTAATTTTCACGAAGCGAGCTTATTGGGTGATGGAAATTAGTCCGCGTGAATTAAGACCGAGCGGTCTAATTTCATTTTGTTGTCGCGGCCCAAATTCATTTTTCAGAATGCAATTAGACCGCCGACCGCGGTCTAATTTCCATCACCCGTTGGTGGGTTCCATGGCGTTAAAAATCACAGTTTAATGTATCCAATTTGATTTTCAAAAAATCTCTTTCTTGCACAATGAAATAAAAGGTAGCAAAATAAACTGTAAAGTACCATTTTTAACTTCTCCCACAAAAAGGTATGTCTTTTTATACTTTTTCGACCAATCGTTCCTATCGCAGCTATACGCTATAGTCATCCGATCCGGCCGGTTCCTGTTTGGTTAAGATAGCTTTACAACTGACGGAGGCGATCGCATATTAACAGACGGAAGGACAGACGATCATGGCTATATCAACTGTACAATTTTAATATACCGTCTACAGGGGTATAAAAATTTAAATTTCCAACCTAAGATTTATAAGTCAAATGACGTCACAGACTCACAAAGTGTTTGCACTACGTTGTATTCATTGTATCATGGTATTCTTTAAACATTAAACTTTACCGATATCTATTATCAGCACACGCAACATCTCTAAATTTCACAAGCTTGGTAACCCTGTTTGCAATAACACAGCTGCTTTCGGCTTCCTTGGTATTTTACAGTTTTGCTAATTTTCAGTGAATTTTACAAACCTGGCGAATTTGTGGACAACAACAGATCGTCTTACTGAAACCATAACAAATGGGCTGACTAATTTTAAACGCGAAAACATTTCAATTTTGTGTAAATAAAGAGATTCTAATTTAATTTGGCACTTTGAAATACGGAGGTGGAAAAAAGTTTGACATGACACACACACACGCACACGCACACACAAACAAACAAACACATGACTCAATTACACTCTCTCACAATTGGATGTTGTTGTTGTTGTCAGGGCTTGCACACAAAATGTTACTACATATTTAAAAATGAATTGCAATTATTTTTCACCATTTTGTTTAGTTAAATATAGCTGATGATGACCTTAACCGCGCACCTGAACCTGGCTGCCCCCTTAAGCACTTGTTGCCATGCCCATGCCTAGTGTGGGGAGGGGTGGCAGGTGATTGACTGCTCGTTTCGTTGGCCTTATCAGCGGCTGCGTTTTGTTTATTTTGATAATAAATTAACAGGGCCTGACCATAAACAAATTAGGGGTTTAAGGTTCTGACTTTGTTTAGGCTACAAATTGAGTTTGTTTTTTCTTTGAAATTTTTCACTTTACCTTTTGTGACGTGAAAGGAAAATTTAAACTGCACTGATTTACTTCTACTGAATGAATAAATTTGTTGATCGCCAAATACGGCCTACACGTGTTTTTTTTTTTTTTGGATATAAAGCTTTTATCCAAACTGCGAGCGAGAGAGCGTAAGACAAAGAGCGCGACTTAGAAATTTCCCCTAACGGATAAAGATAACTTTTGCAGTCTACACGCGCCGCTGAAAGTTTGCACACAAGTGAACTTGTTGTTTAAAAGTTGATGTTGTTTATTCTTCTTTTTTTTCTAAACGCACGAGATGACGAAATCTGGAAGTGTGATTTCAAACTGCACGGAATTTGCAATTGCTATTGCAACAGCAAGAGTCTGACGTGACGTCAATTCCATCTCGAGGGGGTCCCTGATAAGCCTTTCATTCTGCCGTTACACGGGGCGTGGCCTGGTAACGGGCGATATTTTTTTGTGCTTAGCTAAAGGAAAATACCCGCGTCATTTTAAAATATATTTATTGTTCCCATGTAAAGATTTTGAGTTGAAAAACATGTTATTTTGCTTGCATGCGCCCCTCAATTGATAAGCCAAAGGGAAAGTGTGAGTGGGACACAAAGTCAATTGGTGTCAAAAAAAAAAAAGAAACATAAAATAAGTTGAGATAGACTCAAAGATTGAGTTTCATACATACAGTCATACTCCCATTTTCACTTTCGCAAAACTTTTGCGATTTCAAACAGGTTTTTAAGGCCATTAACATATTTTCAATTAAAATTAATATTTTAAAATTGAGTAAAATTATAAATGAAATTTCTAAAACTAAACTATTCAATTTATCTGTTTGACTCGGAGATTTCGCTAGTTTTTGGAAGGAATCCTATATAATTCCTATTCATAAGAAGGGACCAAAGTCAATCATTTCGAACTAGAGGTGTGTATGGAAACTATCGGACATTCCTAAGCTTCTTGAAAAGATCCTGACTTCCCAACTACAACATTATTGTCGCTCGGTAAAGTCCATATCTCAACCTGTTTTCATGAGGAATCGCACTATATCTACGAATTTACTGGAATTTACTACTCTTGTAAACAATGGATTTGTCAATTAGCGGCCAACTGATGTAGTTTATACTGATTTCAGCAAGGCTTTTGATTCAGTCAATTTTGAGCTTTTAGTAAATAAATTGGGTTTGCTCGGCTTTCCTCCAATTCTTCTCAACTGGATCAAGTCATATTTAAGCGATCGATATCAACAAGTTCGTTTCAAATCAATACTATTCAGCTCCATTAATATACTATCTGGGGTTCCCCAAGATAGTCATTTAGGCCCCCTACTATTTAACCTTTTCATAAATGATATCACAGGTGGTATCCCATTCGCATGCATTGATGTATGCCGATGACCTAAAACTTTGTTTGTCGTATAATGACCCATCGTCTTCTCTCCTCCTCCAATACGATTTAAACTGTCTTTACACCTGGTGCTCAGTTAATAGCCATACCATCCATATGAGTTTGATAATATGATTGATCTCATCCCATTGGAACGAACCTATAAAGTGGATCATTTGGGTGTACAATTTGTACACAATAGCGGTCATCGCAAACAAGGCAATGGGAGTTCTTGGTTTTGTTAAACGATTTAATGACTCAGCAACTGTATGTTTCCCTAGTGAGACCAATACTTGAATATGGGTCGTGTGTCTGGTCTCCATACTACCAAAAGTACCAAGAAACAGCTGTTAATTTTTGCTCTCCGAGGCTTAATCTGGGATCCTACCAACCCATCTTCCTCCTTACGAGGACAGATAGGTTAGGTTAGGTTAGGTTGCGATAGCTGAGAACGACAAGTCGTTCTCCCACTTAGGCCACTTTGGGCCCATTGCGGTGCCATGTTTATATGTTATTAAGTCTCGATACAGCACAGGAGGAATGGTTTTTCTATTGATCCGTGGCGAGACGGAGTGTTTCAGCTTTTGTGTGAAGCTTATATGTTGCCTGAAAGGAGTTCGAGTTGGTACCTTTTCTGGCCTGTTTGTCCGCAGACTCGTTTCCTTCTATGTTGCGGTGTCCAGGCACCCATATTAGGTGTATACTAAAATGTCGTGCGATCTCGTTTAGAGAAAGGCGACATTCCGTAAGTGTTTTAGCATTGTTGGTATGTGAGTCAAGTGCTTTAAGGGCGGCTTGACTGTCTGAATATATAAATACGATTCCTTCTTTGACCGTGAGCGTGTTAAGGTACACACTGCAGCGGTCAGGAAGGCGGAACGATAAGTTCAAATCTAAGTTGGGAGAGAATACTTCCCCTCCTACTTTTTCGTCGAGCCTAGAACCATCAGTGTATATGTTAATGGCATTGGCTCTGCTGTGGGGAAGGCTTTCCCACTCATAGACGTTGTATTGTTTGTCGAACGTCGTTAGTGGTAAACCCTCTTGGTCTTCGAGTATGGAGTATGGAGTGTCCTGAATTGCCTCTATACCAGGCATCGGAAACCCTTAGTCTTAAGGCTGTTATGATAGCCAGTTGCCTTGCTACAAGGTCTAGTGGTAGAAGGTGAAGAATAGAATTTAGCGCTTACGTTGGTGTCGTTCGGAGAGCACCACTAATACATATCTCCGCACTTCTCTGTACTTTGTGGAGGTTGTTCAGGACATATTGTTTCCCGAGTGCTGGCCACCATACCTGTAGAGTAGTATGGGACGTACAACGGCTGTGTATAGCCAGTGTACCATGGAGGGGGGAAACCCCATTTACGGCCCATAGCCTTTTTCGTTTATGTTGTCTTTCCAGAGTAGTTTCTTGTCCAGAATGACACCCAAGTATTTGGCATTGTCACCAAATGCAAGGCTTACTCCGTTAATTTTAGGAGGAACAAGATCAGGAATTTTGAACTTTCTGGAAAAAGATCTAATTCCGCCTTAGCCGGTTTAACGCCCAAGCCACAAGATTTTGTCCACTGAGCAAGTGTTGTCAGTGCGGTCTGCATAAGGTCACACAGCGTTTGAGGAAAAATTACACATTTGAAGATGGCAATATCATCCGCGTAAGCCACCCCTATGTGTTCCTCCGCTTCCATAAGTCGCAGCAGTTGGTTAACCGTTACGACCCACAGCAGCGGAGAGAGAACACCTCCTTGAAGAGTGCCTGTGTTAACATATCTGCGAGCAGTTGCACCGCCAAGTTGGGAGGGAGTACAGGACAAATCGATGGTCGATGAGGACAGATAACGCCTAATCAACCTGCCTTCTCCTAAGAATCGCCGAACTTTCCATAGTGTCCTTTTAATTCATAAACTAATGTCAGGAGAAATCGACTCTATCGCTTTGTTGTCTAATATAAGTCTTGCTGCTCATCACGAACCCTTCCGAAACCTTTGTTTAAACTATAACTTGCATTATCATACTCCTTGTTTGTAATAAAAGATAATTTATTGTCGTTCCTAAGTAGGCCTTCTTAAAGTTAGGCAGAACATTGTAAAACTACAAACTAAATAAATAAATAAATAAACAAAAATTGTTTTTTTCTCAACATCTACAAAGTATTTGATTAAAAAGTGTGATCCTATACCAACATTTCTTAATCTGGTTACTAAATGCAGCTAAAGGTGGTTATTATTTTGCAGTTCTAGCATTCTTAATGCAAGCAGAATGTGTAGTGAGAACCAAAACCAACTTATCAAATCACCAGTATAACTTGAAAAGGTATATATAGTGTTTGCATCTTAACGATGATTTTTTACGACCAGCGATCAATCCCATTTTCATACGTTTAGCAAATGCAAAATGCGCCACAGTTAAATTGTTTAGAAAAGGGCAGAAATTATGTTAGTTTAAACCCAGATTATGAGAATAATATGAGCTTAGCTTTCTCATAATTTTGTAATCAACCATTTCCGTATGGAAATGTTATAAAATCAACTCTATAAAACACACGTGGGGAACACAATCATCAAATATGCAATACTTTATGCAATATGGTAGCTATTTATAGCTATCTGATCTTAATAATTCTACAAGATTAATCAAAATTCAAGCAAGCTTATCAGCTTGAAAAATTATAAATTTGTTTTAAAATTTCTTAAAAAAAATATGGTTTTATTTTTGATTATTTAATTATGGTTAGAATATAAATAATACTTTATGTTGAAATGTGGATTATCTGATAGATTTGGTGTTGATTTCAAAATATTAAAAAAATAATAATTCATGAAAAGAAATTGAAATAATTAAAAAATTAAATACAGAAATAATTTTTCTTTCAATGTTAATGGTAATTGATTTAGATTTAAGGATTAAATGATAATTTTGTGATTATCAGCCATGCTCAAATTTTTGCTTTCGCAAAAATGTTGAGATTTTAAGTCCAAATTTGCTCCAAAACCCGTTTTGAAGTCACAAAAGTTTTGCAAAAGTAAAAATGAGAGCATTTTTGTCCTAGTAATCCTAGTATTAGGTAGTAAGAAGGTAGCAAATAAATAAATTAAAAATTTAAAAATTTCGTACCTCAAAAAACCAATTTTTTTTTTTTTCTCATAAAACACACTTCGATTTTGACTTTAAAATAAGTTGCACACAGCTTTCGTCATTAGACTAATGACTTAGCAGGACTCTTTTATGTGACAAAAAAGGTCCTGGCTTAAGTTTGCACTTTAAACTAATTCATGTTTAATATCAATTTCGTGAGTCACAAAAAAAGCAAAAAAAAAACATTTATTAAATTTACCTGGTAAAACGCATTTTGATGATGTTTGTTGTATTATTTTACACTTTTTAAAATTTATAATTTACTGTTTTCACGTACACACGCACACACACAAACGGTTTAGCTGACAAGTTGATAATGTTTTAAAAAGTTCAGTTTGCCGCGCTTTATATAAAGCCGCCCATGGGATTTTTTAGTGCATTTTCCCGTTTAACGAAACTTACTACTCGATAGTATCGCCGTTGCCAGCCCTGAATGAAGAAGCAACAGAAATAGTGTGACCAGCTGCGGCAAAGCCCAAACGAAAAGAGATAGAGAAGGGAGTGCAAATCAAATTTTAATGTTTGCATGAATAAAACGTAAATAAACCTTAAATTAATTGGCTTGGTCATGCAGTAAGTAGCGTTTCACACACACACCGAGTCACTGCCGTATGCTGAAATCTAGAGTCCTTTTACTTAACAGGTCCTACGGCTCCACTGGCTCCAGCAATGGCACAAACACAAATAAACCTGTCATCTTTCCGCGTCCTGCCACACCTTGGCTTCTAGATGAAATGCCTTGGAAAAGCCCCCAGCCGGGAGGTGGCATTATGCAGTTTGGATCCAATTACAATATTGACACCGAATGCAGCAGCAAATGGCCGCAACACAAACGCAAATCCGCTACGCAACATCCGCAATCTGTGCTGTAAGTAGCTGGAGCAAAGCCAAGAAACAGTAGTAAAAAAAAACAAAATTATTTGTAGTCCCCCCAAGCTGTTAATAACCGAGGAACGCATCACCCAGCACTTTAGTGGTCTACAAATTTCGGGCGAAACAAAAGTGGGCAGCAGTGGCGGCGGCAATAACAATAGCGTCTCTACGGTAACTGGCGGACTGGCCACCGATGATATACCCTCTACCAGTACTGGCAAAACCCATCATCCGAATCCCGCCTATCAAATGGCTGCCATGGAACTGGAACAGAAACTACGCAATGCGAATCGTATAGTCATTTGTGATGAACTGAAAGGTGGTGGTCCAGTTCAGGGTGGCATACCGCCCGAGTGGCTAATAAAAGCAATTCCACGTCCCTGTACCGCCTTGGTGCCTTGGCAACCGCCTGCCCTCCATTTGCCGTTGCCCAAACGTCAGCAGCCACCCAATCAGGAACAACTCGACGACTATGACGATGATCTGGAGTTCTTTGAGAACAACAACACATGCAATGTGAATCTAAACAAGTCTGATGAGCAAATGGATGAGGATCTGTAGCCGTAGTTAGTTTCTAAGATTATATACAAATATTTTAGATCTAAGTGAAGAAAGGAGAAAAGTTTTCATTTCTTCCTTTTGTAACAATATGAAAGCTATTCGAACTATGATGCATGCATATATGTGATTTTATCTCATTAAAGGAAATTGAGTGGATTGATTGAGAAATGTCTATGCCTTAGTAGGCTAACCCTTAACTCTTCACAAATTTCTCTCCATTGAACTCATCCCAACTGTTTCCAAAATTATTAACTTTGTTGTAAAAAAACATAAACTCTTACAAAACAATGAATTACTTGATACAACGCGGCAAGGTACGTCAACAGGCAATCAATGTGCCAGAAGGATTGCCCGAGCTGCTCTCGGATATCACGCGCGAAGCCTTACGCTGTCAGCCCACCAAAGAATGTCTGTGCCAGTTCATCATAGATTATCTACACTCCATCATTGTCACCCGGGAGAAGGCCATGGGTAAGTAGTAGCTTGCCATATAAAATCCTTAGCTTATTACTCTTCTTTTTCAGTGGCCAAAAGCATTTTGGATCGTGCCCTACGGCAGGTGGACAGCATTATCTCAGATCTTTGTGTTTGCGATTTAAGCAAGGAAAAATCGGACATTATGGCCCAAGTGATGGAGGATTGTTTCCGCAACTTTCTGGAGAAACGTCGCTGTGAAATGCGTCAAGGCAAGGAGACCATCAACTATGAGGACATTGATATGCTGGAAGAGTTGCTGCAAAAGTGCAAATTTTCAGACGAAGAATTGGCCATGTCGCGTCCAGCTATTGAAAGTGCCTACAAGCGTTTTGCCGACGCCTATATGGCCGCAGCACGCGGTTCAGATGGTACTGAGCTGCTGTATCAGTATTTCCGTGATCGGGAATTGAAGCGTATTGAGGAGATGATGCGACAGCAGGCAGCCACCAGTATACAGGCAGCCTGGAGAGGGTTTTGGGTACGCGTAAATATGGCTAAACATGTGTGCACTTGTACCTGCATGAAGGTAAGTCATATACTTGACAAGTTTTTTTTTGTTCTTGAATCAAGTACAAAATATTAATATGAAACTACTAATTTCTTATTTCAAGTAAGCTCTTTACATGATTTTAAACCGAAATTGGAACTTTGTGGGTAGTTAGAACTCGAGAGGAAGCACTTGAAACAGCTATAAAGACTCTCATATTTATTATTATATTTCATTAACCCCAGAGAGCACATAACTTAGTCGGGATTTATACAATGAATCAAACTTAAGGGTCCTCGCCTACTGAGAATACTTCATGAAATTTGCTCCATCGTGTAAATACCGTCTTACTCAGGGACTTCTTCTTTTTCGAAGCACAGATGATTTTATAATTATCTTAAGATTTGATAATCTTGCTACGAGGATCCTTAGTGGTATCTAGATGATTATGGGCTGTACTTTGTGGAATACTCAATGGAACACAAAGTATTAAAAACTATTGTAGACCCTAAAGAAACTGTACCAGAGACCTATAGGGATCCACGATGGTATCCAGAGTATTATAAGACTGTACTTGATACCAAGGATGCTCAATGAGTATCCTTTACAAACCATACTAGAGGCCTGTGATGCAATAAAAACTATTACTACACACATGAGATCCTACTTAGGGGTCACACAGCAGAGACATACATCAACTCACCACATAAGATTTACATATTTTCCGAATAGTCCGTGCATTAGAGGAAAGATGGAAAACTTTTTAAACCCTTGTAGAGGGCATATTAAAATTGTCCAGATGTTTGTAAAGCATAGAAGAAGGCAACTCCGACCACATAAAGTATATATATTCTTGATCAGCATGACGAGCTGAGTTGATGTAGCCATGTCCGTTTGTCCGCCCGTACGTCTGTTTCTATGCTATCTCCTCCGTCTGTTTAAAAGATATCTTAACCTAACTTTGCACGAAGTCTTTTAGTACAAATACGCTGCACATTTGTCGGAATCGGCCGGATCAGATGACTAGCATTTAGCTGCAATAGGAAAAATCGGTCGGAAAATGGGTCTTAATGAGAAAACCTTTTTTGTTTTCAATGTAAGCATCCTTAACTCGCACTTGCAAGGGTATAAAAACTTCGGCACAGACGAAGTTAACCTTCCTTGTTTTTTAAATTGTTCGGCTTGAGAGTTTCATCCACCCACAAGGAAAATGCCTGTAATATTTTGTATGGAAATTATTTTTTTTTTTACCCTATTGACTTGAAACTCGATTTGTAAGGTAATATGGCAAATTCCCAGTGTGGGAAGATGACCGGAAAATGTATGGATTCATACAAAAATCGGTTATGAAGCCAAGTACACTAATTAATTATTAATTATTAATGAATTTTGCCAGAAAAGTTATATTGAAAATTACACGATCTAAATTACCTAGGACATAGGACGGGATTCCTGCTGAATTGTATCGATCTTAAAATCGGTGATGCTTAATTTAATATGCATTTACACAGATTCACAAGTGAAAAGTGGCAATGGGTTTAGCAAAAAACAACTTTTGATTTTGTAGTCTTTGTAATTTTTTGAAAGTACCCGCCAAGATGTGGATATATCGTTATTTTAGTGTTAAGGTGTTTGTAAGAAATCGAATGTTGGTCTGTATTCAGACTGTATATAGAGAATGGAATATTAGGAGACGGACAGTAGATTGTGGCAGATGGACGAAGAAAGACGCTGTAAGTAAATGGACAGACCGACAGAAGGAAAACCCCGTATCGACAAACCGTGAAGAGACAACCCGTATTGACATTGTAAATATAAAGTTTCTAGTTTCTGTTAGAAACCCGTGTGTAAATAGAAAACCCCTGTAAATAGTGTGTAAATAAAAACCACAAAAACCGAAAAACACTCATTCTTTAGCTCTGATATTTTAAAATAAGCACTTGCAAGGGTAAAATAACCTCGACACATAAGAAGCCAGCTTAGCATTCGTTTATGGCAAAAATATGGATGGTAAGAGATATAGGTTGGACATGTATGGGACATATGATTCTTATACTGCAGATCACGTTTATATTCGAATTTTGCCACGACCCCGCAATTTGGAAAAAACGTGATATCTCCCACAGTCTTGCAGATAGATGGTTCGTATTATCTACTCATATTGAGATATCAGTTTTATTTATTGATTCACCAAAGAAATGGTGAAGATCGCATGAACAGTAGCCGAGTTATGAGGAAAACAATCAAGTATGATGGGTAGCACTGGAAGCAACAGCGATGGGCAGCCCTTTCTCGCGCTTTATGGGTGCTTTTCCACTTCAAAGTTAAAAATCTTACTTGTTTTTTAAATTGATGTTCTCAGAAAACGGCTAAAAGCTTCAAATAGCTTTATCCAAGCAAAGTGATTGTTGAGAATTTTAAGGGTAAAATAGTGAATTTTTGTTACATACTTTACTGGATCGTACTCAGTCCAAGAAATTTTTAAATTAGTTTAAGAATACGTAATTTGTTGTATTCCTTAAATATTTATGGTCGCTTCTGATTCGTACTTAATTCATATTCATCATTCTAGGATATTGAGGTGGATGAAGGGGATGCAAGTCGGGATCAGGCTGCTCGTGTTATTCAGCGTTTCTTCCGCGGCATAGTCGTAAGTTGGACCAATTTAGAGGATCGTCCAAATTTCATTCACCTTCACTCATTTCATTAATTTCAATTTGCTTTTATAGAAGACGTCCATCAAGCCTGTGGGTGATCCATGTGCTGAGTCTACGCCCTTACGTTCTAAGAGCGCTGACCATACCAGTTCTACACCCGAAACCGAGGCCACTGCGGCCACAGATTCTGCTCCGGTTAACACAGTTGCCACTGCCTTAGAAACAGCTGAAGGTACAGTCCCGCCCACGGCTCTAGTATCATTAACTGCTTTGCCCACCGATGCTGAAGCGCCTACGGAAATGGCCACCATTGAGCCAGTTGAGCAAACTGCAGTTGTAGAACCAGAACCAGTTACTGAGGCAGCACCAGCCGCTGAGGAAGAGCCGCAGCCGCCAGACTCAGCACCAGCAGATGTTGAGGCAGCTGCCGAAGAGCCTGAAGTAACGGAAGAAGTTCCAGCCGAAGAATTACCAGCAAATGAAGAAGCTGAAGAGCCAACCAATGTTATCGAAGAACCTCCCTTCGCTACAGTGGAAGAACCTGAGACGGCTCCATTACAGGCTGAGGAAGAAGAAGCAACCGCAGAGGTTCCGGCTGAGGTTTAAAATTGAAATTTATTTTTTTCTGTTCTTAGCTTATAGTCCTATAAATGGGTACAGTTTAAGTTTAAAAGCTACATCTGGGCTTGGATCCAATCACTAAACGTTGACACCCTGGTATAGACATCTGGTGAAATGTAGAGACCGCATACGACTAGACCATACGATACTATACCCACTTGTAGCAGTCCCTTATCCGTTTTCATTACCAAAGGTCCGCCAGAGTCGCCCTAAAAATATGGGGGAATCAAAAATACATACAAATAAGAGCTGGAAAGCTTAAAATTAGGCAGAAGTTTCTTTTAGTCGTTAAGATGGGATTGTGAAAAAATCCAACTACAAGTGGGTTAAAAGTATAGTTAAGCTTGGTGGAGAAACTAATACTGGTTTTTAGGGAGAGAGAAAGTCTATACGACTTCAGAATTGTTAGAAAATAGCCGCCAATATATGTGTTAAGGTATTTTAGAATGTTACATAAGGACATCATTTCCGAAATTAAGCTGATATTGACAAATAATGACTTCCCAATGAAGGTTATAAAATCATTAATTGGTAAAAATAAGTTTGCAAAACCAATAGACGATAAACAACCAAATCATATAGGTGTCTTACTTAGGTTTCGAGACTCTCAGAGTGTTTCGCGAAATCTGAATGTTTCAACAGACACAACATACAAATAGCCCAAAAACACAATGAGGAATTTTTACAACAAGACGAAGTCTAAAATAGACAAAGCCAACAAAAGCAATGTTATATATAAAATACCATATCCAATACCATGCAATGGAGATTTGGTGAACATGTGCAATAAACTTTACATTGGAACTACAAAGTCTAAACTCAAAACAAGGCTTTCACAACATAAATCTGATTACAAGCTCCGAAACCAAAAGACAATACCATAGCTCGTAAATAACTCTCAACACTTTTTTCAGTTCGCTCTGCTTACGTAACTGACCGAAAAACCAAATATAAAAGGGGCCCGGGCTTCCCGCAAACGAATGTGTTCTGTTATCGCGCTCACTGTTAAGTGGCTGTGGTTGACCACACAGCACTGATCGGTCTGACAGCAACCGAATAACAGGCCCAACTCAGTCAATTGGTCTTAAATTGCGTGCTTCTCGAAGACCAAACAGTCAAAATGTTATATGAAAAGGTTGCAGACTCAAGAGTTGCGCCAGAGTTTAACATAAGCAGAGAGAGAGAGAGTCTATGCGAGAGAGAACGAGAGAGCGCGTATAGTTCGTCGCATACATTCATATTGTTAGCCGAGCCTTACACACCGAAGCATACATACGAAGAAGACCTTTTGAATTCGGAAATTAGGCCAAACGGTCCCAAAAAGACCTAAGATGAAAAAAATCAAAAAAAATGTGTTTCTCTCCTCTCACAACCAAATAGAAGCAGAGAGCGTAGTAAAAGGTTATTTCGGTACCTCTTTTCAATGTGGTCGCACGAATGCTGTCGTTTTCTGGCAAAGGCAAACGGGGAACCGATTTTTGCGACCTATGGACAAAACAAAAAACTGGCACTAGAGCGACACTGTATAGAGAACGGACATTCACCGAATTTTGAACGAACAACAATCTTACAACAAGAGAGCAATTACAGGAAGCGCTTTACTCTTGAAATACTGCATATTATTGACACCAACAGACAAGAGACTAAACTACAAAACGAACACTGACTGACGGACTCAATATTACTGAACTCCACGCCAGACGTGTTATAAATTGAATGAAAAACATGTTTTTGACAGACGGAGACGCTGGTTATATAGAATGGACGCCGAGAGTAAACGAGATACAGAAAAACGGCGACAGACGCTGTATTCAAATTGTCAGAAAACCCGTATCGACTGTAAATAATCGAAAATAAATATCGATTGTAAATAACAAACCGTGTGTTATGATACAATAATTACAAGGTAGCGCAACCGGATGAGCCTCCTCGCATGCGCGATAATTTATCGAACCAGAGGGCTACAACACACAAAATCCAGGGATTTTCAGTTGTTACTTACATTTTTTGACAACTTTCGATTGAAGTTTGGTACTACAACAGAAAATCGAAGGCGACCATGTCGGCTCGATCAAAGATTTATAGATATTATATATGACGCATGTGAAACTAAAAACGATTTTCTTGGAAGCTGACATTGGATCCCAATTTTAGCTTCTCGCTGCCTTTACGAGGAATATATGTATAGAAGTTTAGCTATTCGTTTTAATAAATGGGTGTTGAATAATAGCAAAGATTTATAGATATTATAGATGACTCATGTGAAAGAAAAAGCGATTTTTCTTGGGAGCTGACATTGGATCCCAAAAAAAAAACAATTAAAAATTTTGTATGAGATGCGGTATCTATATATGTAGTGTTTTTGGTTCGATCTATCAGATTACAGCGTCATCGAACCAGGGCCGACTGAGAATATCGAAGCTACGCAGTGCGCTACCTTGTAGTTATTATATCATAACCTTGTGTATATAGAAACCAGTGTAAATAGTGTGTAAATAAAAGCCAGAAAAAACGAGAAAAACAGCCATTTACAAATCAGATGTGGGGTTATCCCAAGCCGCTTGAACAATCCGTATGGCGAAACACCGAAATGATTAAAGCCCAAGCCGCTTGGTCAATCTGGGTCAGAGCCTAAGTCATTTGACCAATCTGTTATGCCGAAACACCGAAGTGGGTCAAGAGCCCAGGCCGTTGGACACCGTGATTAGGAGCCGTAATGCCGGCCGTTGTAGTAGGAATTGATCCCGCTGGATTCGCCATTTCAACGCAAATCGACGCCCAGACACCTGACTCCATCGAAATGCTGATGAAATACGTGGAAGTGTGCAGTTACAAATGCAAGAAAGCAACATTGCGTGCGTGAGCGAGAGGAAGAAGATAAAATTATTGCAGAAGGAATTCAGAGGATGCAAAGGAACTAGAAAGTGACGATCAATATTTGGAACATGATTGGTTTCATATTGATTGTTTTTATTGTTTTTGTTTTCACTGTATATTTTCAAACCCGAGAAATGGCTACTTCGCTTGAAAGGCGTACAAGTTCAAAGTAAAATATCAAAGTGGCAATAACCATATTGCTGATTCGCCGTCTAGGCTCTGTCAGTTATCGGTTACCCAGAGCTTCGACGAGAAAGGCGAACACAGAATTCTTCACGTACTTAAGATGAAAGGGGCGAACATGGAGTGCTATATATTGAGACAGGTGCAAGTCCAGAGTCACTCTGAATAACGGAGATAGCGAAGAGTCGACACGAGATGAAGAGATGATGCACGCATTGGTGTGCTAGGCCGGAAATAGCTGGGAGTCAGCAACATCGAACAGACTTTAGCCATTCGGGTTCGAGCTGTCAACGAATTAGCCCATAGCCCGATAAAACGAGGACTAAGGTCGAAGGTGTGCTGACCACTGACAGACCGCGAGATAGATAAAGCAGTAAAGGAGTGCATGGACTGCGAATCAGAAAATCCGGCGCCGATGGACAGGACAAGTTTCCCCAACAGGCCCGTAGATTTGCGATGAATAAAGCTGGACACGGATAAAACGAAAACGAGTTGCCGCCGTATGGATACGTATAGCCATTCAACGCGAATGGATACGTGGAACCGTTGAACTTGAATGGATACATGGAGCCGTTGAGTGGAGCCGTAAGTCCGAATGGAATCGTGGAGCGTTGGACCCGGGTGTTGAATCGCGTTGACATCAAAGGCGATCTGGTGGTCAGGTTGGTCAAATGTGAATTTTGGTATTATTTAAAAATAGCCGCCAATATATAGGTATGTACAGATATATCGATATTTTAGCGTTAAGGTATTTTAAGACAGACGATGGTCACACTGTATATAGAATGAACGCCGAGAATAGGCAATCGAAGACAGACGCTGTATATAAATTAATAGAAAACCCGTATCGACATTAAATAAAAGAAAAATTTAATCCACCTTCTGTAAATCAATTGACAGCATGTTAAGTCAACAAGATTCGCTAAATATTCGCCAACGAGTTCAGAAACGAGCCCTTAACATTTGCGCATAATAAATAATAATCTTCGTTAATTTTTCGCCAAGTAGCTCAAAAACGAGCCTTAAACGCACAATTTGATACTTTCTACGTTGATTCAAGACAAACTCTTGCCAACGAACTGCTTTACAAAGATTTTGAACGGTTTACGAGTATACAAATAAGACATTTACATAAGAAACTTACCGAACAGGCACCTCTGAACGCACCTCTGGCACATATCTCCGTATTGGTAACACTTTCCATACCCATTTCCCGACACTCTTTGTTCGTTATTGTATGATAGCTCATGCGTTGCAATATACTCGGAAAGTTCAAACTATCCAGAAAAGGAAAAGGCACCGGCAAACGTAATCCCCAGCCGGTAAGTGTAACCGGTACTCCACCTTCCACGAATTCCTTACGTTTGCTAGCAAACTCTATGGTCATTATGCTTGCATTGTTAAGCCTTAGCATAGGTCGAATCGAAATTACAGCCAAATCGCTGGTAACCAATTCCTCGTAGTTGGGATGTATCACAAAGGACGTCACCTTTGAGCGTGTACCCGGTTCATTTAGATTACGTATGCCCGCCACCACAGACATTCGGGACACATTCAAGCCGCGACAGCAATGAGCCGCTGTGAGTATACGATCGGGTGCTATAATAGAGCCACCACAGAAATGGACATGACCCTCACGGGTGCGATACTGCAGGGATACCTGATAGGGTATATATTCACCGTTTGGTACGTCGGCTCCACCTACTATTCGTATGGGTTGACGAGCTAAATAAAGGAATAAATTTAATAAAAGATTGAGTTTTGCAAAAACCATTAACTTACAATTAAGACGCGTTGTGGCGCTAACTATGGAACTGCAGTAGAGCATCATAAGTACATGTTGGATCAGAGCCATGGTTGTTGGTAAATTGTCAGCGTTTGGTTGTCTTACCAGCTTTATGTAGAGGATGAGAGAGAAAATTTACATAGATATTGCAAATATCTGGGTCAGCTAAGTTATGCCATTAAATTTGATCTTGAAATTTAAATTATAATGAGTTTATGCTGGTACTTGATAACGGTAACCCAGAAAGACAGTTGGCAAAAATTGTAGACAAATTGTAGTTCAAATTAGATATGAACTTTGAACAATTGAAAACCAAGGGGGGAAAACCCCTGAAATTCTGAAACTCGAACTACAGAAAGATCGATCCCAAGTTTTCAATTTAATTCATTGCCGAACACAGCCTCATTTTGTGCTATGTTCAAAATTTCGGTTCCTGGAACCTTGTTTCGGTAAAAGGTTCCTTATTGACACAATGGATATTACTTCCATATGCCGAAAGTTAAAAATCTTTTCAAATTAAAGACTTGACACATATATTAAAAAACAGAATTCACAACTTGACTTCATGCCAGCCATTCTTCAATTAATATTCAATTTAAATTTGCTTTCCCTCTTTTTCCCCACCTCTTCACCCGCTCTCTCCGCTTAAGTTAGTGTTAAGTCACTGTTAAGTAACTTAAGTCACTGTCAAATAGCTGTTGTCACTGTTAAGTCACTGCCAAGTCACTGCTAAGTCACTGTTAAGTCACTTAACCCACTTCGCGGTCAAATTTTCCTTTCATAGTGCGCGCTTAACATTAAAAATAAAACGCCACATATTTCATTACAATCCATAGAAGAATATAGAAGTTATTGGCATTTAAGTACAAAATGGAAGGTTTCAAGTTCAAGCAAATTGACTGTTTGATATTTATACCCTTGCAAAGGGTATTATAATTTTTCCCAGAAGTTTGCAACGCATAGAAATATTCATTTCCGACCCCATAAACAATATATATTCTTGATCAGGGCGGCGAGCTGAGTCGATTGAGCTGTGTCCGTCCGTCTGTCCGTCTGTCTGTTTCTATGCAAACTAGGCTCTCAGTTTTAATGCTGTCGAGCTGAAATTTTGCACAGAGTCTTCTTTTTACTGATCGGATCGGATGACTATATCTTATAGCTTCCATGGGAACCATCGCACAGTGTGTCGTTTCAGCAGTGTAGACGATGAAAAAGGAAAAAAAAAAGTTCTCAGAAAAGATATATTTTCACATATGTTATACCAAAATGTCCCACTGTTACGAAAATGTACAAAAAATAAACCGAGAATTGAGAACTCAGAAGTAACGGGACGACGAAGTAGATGACTATGTCGGAAATTAAGTGCAACTTTAATTGATTGAACTGAAAATAAAAACGTATATTCGCCATAATGTTTTTGATTTAAATTATTGTGCTGATATATTTAGTTAATTTCGCATCAAAAGTGGACACAAAACTATTTGACTAACAAAGTTGTGAAGCTTTTTAAAATTGCATTTTTTAACGCTTTTTTTATACCCTGTTCCCATTAAAAATGGGAAAAGGGGATCATGAAGCCAGAAGGAAGCTTCTCCGACCCTATAAAGTATATATATTCTTGATCAGCATCAACAGTCGAGATATAGCCATGTCCATCTGTCCTTCTGTCCGTCTGTCTGTCTGTCCGTCTGTCCGTCTGTCTGTATGAACTCAGAGACTATAAGAGATAGAGACACAAATTTTGGCATGTACATAGTTGTATACCATACCCAGATTAAGTTTGTTTCAGATTTTGAAAATTGGGTGGGGAAGGCGGCCACTTCAAGCAGGCAGCGCTGCCTGCGCAGGCCGCATGTGAGCGCGCGTGTGTGTGTTTGTGTGCGCTCGTATGTGTGTATGCGTTTGTGTATGTGAGTGTGTTTGCATGTGTGTCTCAATTGAACAGGGTATTTTGTAGTCGGGAAACTCGAGTGGGATAGAAAGTGTTTAGTTTCGGCTTGTTTCGATTTGTGCTAAACGCGTTTTAAGGTCTTTTCAAAATGCATAAGTTTGATTTGCACCTATTTGCACAAAGTTTCCTTTTTTTAATAGACTGAAAGTCTAATTACAAGTTGGTGTTCGATGTGAGGTCAGAAAATTTCGTCTCAAATGTGTCTGACGCTATGATACACACAATATTGGAATTCTCCGATACTTCTACGTTAAAACTTAATGATTTTTCTTCCTTAAAACTTATCTAAACGATTTAGAAATGATAAACTCTTTCATAAATAAAATACTACATGGAAAATCCCTCTCTAATTTTTATGTGTCCCTAACTAACGAACGGTGCATGTCCGACCCCGTATCTGGAATAATTTTTTTCTTATTTCGACCTCATAAGTACAACAACGTTATAAAATAATTTTCATTTTCTAGATTGTTCTAAACGACACACTGTGCATCGGTCGAAAAATGGGTCTTATTGAGAAAAACTTGTTTGTTTTCAATGTTAGCGTCCTTAAACTCGGCCATTATTAATATTTTATGCTTTCAAACAGATTAGCAAATTTTGGTCAAGATCGGATGACTATATCTTATAGGTGTCATGGGAACCTTCGGTGGGAAAATGGGTCTTAGTGAGAAAAACTGTTTTGTTTTCAATTTTATCGTTCTTAAACTCGCAAAATTTGGTCGAAATCAGATGTTTATCTGACGGAAAATTGGTTTTAGTTAGAAAAATTTGTGATTTTTATATAAGCGTTCTTAAACTCTGACATTTTAAAAACAGCATTTGCAAATGTATAAAAACTTCGGCACAGACGAAGTTAGCTTGGCCTTCTCGTTTTTTGTTCGTCGTAGGAGGCATAATTAAACTTTTAAACTATTATATTTAAGGGCTACTATGACCTGCCAAATATGTTTTGTACCTGATTAAGTTTTTTGTGATTGGATATATCAGTCGCTGATACAATCAATCTGAAACTTGCGTCTCAAACTAATTTAGATTTATGGCAATAGCAAACACCTCCATTTTTTGTGTACTTCTTTGAAAGTTGCTGGTGACGATCTCTGTACCCGCAAACATGATCACAATATTTCAAACTTTTCTTTGGATACATCAAGTTCTCTTATTTAATCGTTAAGAGCAAACTGTGTAAAGAGGATTGGAGTATTAGTGAGTTCCGCATCACTCGTACTAGATTCTGTTGATGAACTAGAATCTTGAGCCCCTTGCTGCTTTCTTGGGTAAACAGGTCGGGCTAACGAAGATGTAAGTGGAACTAGTTTTATGAACGAAACTACTTGGGGATATAAAACATTTCGAAAACTACCACGGCATTTTACTGTTGTCAAGTAAAAATAGCAATCTGCACATGTAGCTATGTACATATCTGCTATGTCTGCTACGACGAACAAAAAAAAAATCAAACAGTTAATTTGCTTGAACTTGAAATCTTCAAGATTTTGTTTCTACATTTATTATTGTTTAGCATAAATATGTGTATGTTAAACTTAAACTATTACTTAAATTATTTAGAAAGATTTTGTCTGTACATTTATTATTGTTTAGCATAAATATGTACTATGAGTATTCCAATATTAAGGGCGCTGTCCATGGGTACGAAAACGGTCGCGCAATGAAAAACTCTATATATAAAAAACTGCTAAGGAATTTTTGTGTGTGGCCGTTTCAAATTCGGTTTCTACCAATCGCGAAAAATGCTTACGTTTTGTTCAAGCGCTGTTAAGTGCTGTTAACGCACTTACCGGAGCACGGTCTGCAACATCATGTGGCGTCTCCTGTCACCACAAACCACAAGCGAGGAGCTTAAAATCTATTTGGCCAGCATTCAAACACTCCACACTCCAGTCCCCTCAATCAGTTCGAGTTGATTCACCTCAACTATGACTTCGATCACAGCTACCAGACCAGAATGAAAATTATTGAACAGCCGCCGGTGCTCAATGATCGTGACAGTAAAACGGCCACAAACCAAATGCCCGCTACCAGTTCAGTGGACAGCAAAGTGCTGGCCACAATTGACCCCCTGAATTGATTGAATCTTTGCCGTGGCAGCCAAGTGCGAGGTGTTCGTTAAGTGCCGCTGCTCGGGACTACGTCGAACTGCATTTAATGCAGAGATGTGCATGCACACATATCGTCACACTTTTCATACGCATACAAGCACAATTTGCGTGCGCCGCATTCGTGTTCTATAAATAGCTTTCAATGCTTATAGCCTACGTGTGATTTTGTGCAGTCGGCCGCGGCAGAGGTCCTATGCCCACGCTGCCTCGTGTGCATTGGAACGTCGCGACGCGCCCATCTCTGATTTAATGCCATTGATTGTGCCAGACACAATTTTAAAGAAAATACTGCAGATTGTCAAAAGTCATAATGATAAGAACAATTAATTTATTATTAATTTCATTTAATAATAAAAATAATATTCATAATCCTGCAAGGTGTTGTTGTTTATAAGTTCGCGGGCATATTTAACAGCGCCAGAGCAGCGCAAGGTTTCTTTGAAACGTTTATCGACAGAGTAAATTGTGTTATCGTGTTATTACCATAGGCTTAGCAGACTCTGTTAAGAATCTGCGGACTATCAACTTTTTCACAAGAAATTTTTTGGCGACCCGTGGATACCGCCCTTAAAACTTAACTATTACTTAAATTATTTATTTGGCGAAGATTTTGAACGATTTTAAAGTAAAACTAAGTTTAAGAAACTCTTTTGCTCCAGTGCTTTTGAGCGATTCGCTTTCACCAGCTGACGTGAAATATTGGGAAACATTTCTCTCCTCCTCCTCGTCACCACCAAATACAGCAAATGCTGCGACAGCAATGAAAATGAGCACGCGTAAAAAACTGCAGAAGACAAATTCGCAAGCTATTGTAAGTGTGTATGCCTGTGAAATATACAAAAAAGAAAGGAAAGAAATCAATTAGTGTCAGTATATTCAATAAAAATACAACCAAAAAACATCAAAATACTTACTTATTTTTAAATGAAACGATCTCCTGACCGAGAACTGAAGACCTGAAGAATGGTAGTAGTTCACCTCTTATATCTACAGTTTTTAAAACTAGTCAATCCTTCGCCATGGAAATGTCAAAAAAAAAAAATGGTCTGATGGGCTGTGAAAAAATAAAAAAAAAATACAAATTACTTACTTTAGATGTCAAAATTCAGCTTGGTGGATGCCACCTTGTTGAAAACTGCCTCTGAAATGGCGCTTATACAATTTTTAGGATTCGCCTGATGTATCCATTTGCTGTACAAAACTTGAGTTGGCAGTTGGTAATTTAGCCTTCCACCATTAACATATGTAACCACACTATCTTTAAAATTTCTATTCAAAGATGATTTAACAGCTTTACGGATTCTCTTCATTCCGCGTTCGTGAACTGTGGCCGGCTCATTTTTAGTCAACATCCATTATACATTGAAATCCCACCATTTGGAGACTTCCTGTGGTGTTGCATACTTCTTTGGTGAAGAATGGTTGATGTGTTTTTCTGGTAAGTTTGGGAACAAGAGTAAATTTTTCCGCAGTTGCATAAAAGTGTTTTCGGTGCGGCACACAGTACATAGTGATGTGTGCCAGAATGCTCCACTGACACTTTCCTTGATCCATCTGGATTCGTTTCCATTATAGCATCCCTTATGGACAGTTTGGACGAGTCTATAAAATCATGAACATCCTGTAATATATTGAGCGCATCTTGATCAGTCTCATTAATCAACTCCGGCTCATGCTCAGGCTCAGGCTCGATAATCAAATAAGTCGCATTCATCAAATCCGGCTGATAATCCAAATCACAATCATTAATAAAGTCATACTGACTGTGTCGAGGAATTGGTGAAAGTGGTGGTGGTGATGGTGTTGGCTCATTCCTTGGTGAACTTCACGGCGAGGAGGTGAAGATAGGCGAGGTTGGTGGTGGTCTCTTCGGTGATTGTCCAGATTGATTCACGGAGGAAAATGGAGTTTCATTGTCAATTTGTTCAGTCTCAATTTGTGAAGCTTGATAATGTCCAGATTGATTCACGGAGGAACATGGAGTTTCATTTATTGGTGTAATCACAATCTCAATTTGTGGAGCTTGATAATGTCCAGATTGATTCACGGAGGGACATTGAGTTGCGGCAACTTTTTTTTTTCCTTTTTCATCGTCTAGACTGCTGAAACGACACACTGTGCGATGGTTCCCATGGAAGCTATAAGATATAGTCATCCGATCCGGTCGGTTCCGGACATATTAGCAGCGTGCAGTAAAAAGAAGACTCTGTGCAAAATTTCAGCTCGATAGCATTAAAACTGAGAGACTAGTTTGCATAGAAACAGACAGACGGACAGACAGACAGACGGACGGACACAGCTCAATCGACTCAGCTCGCCGCCCTGATCAAGAATATATATAGTTTATGGGGTCGGAAATGAATATTTCTATGCGTAGCAAACTTCTGGGAAAAATTATAATACCCTTTGCAAGGGTATAAATATCAAACTGAGTCAATTTGCTTGAACTTGAAACCTTCCATTTTGTACTTAAATTCCAATAACTTCTATATTCTTCTATGGATTGTAATGAAATATGTGGCGTTTTATTTTTAATAGATGAGTCTTTGGTGACCAGCAATAAAATAAATTTTACACAATTTTTTTCGTGGTGAAAATCGCACTTCAAATCCAGCTTTTTTCGAAAAAGGGATAAATTTGTTCAAAGTTGTCGATAAAAGACTTTATAACTTCGAAGTCAAGTACCAAATTAAGAAGTGATGTATGATTGAATGGTAGGGCATTTAATTACCTTTCAAGAAAACATTACTTTTTGTACCCTGTTCCCATTAAAAATGGGAAAAGGGGATCATGAAGTTGTGCACATGTATGTAACAGAAGGAAGCTTCTCCGACCCTATAAAGTATATATATTCTTGATCAGCATCAACAGCCGAGTCGATATAGCCATGTCCGTCTGTCTGTCTGTCTGTATGAACGCGTCGATCTCAGAGACCATTCGAGATAGAGACACAAATTTTTGCATGCACATGGGTGTATTCAGTTCAAGTTTGTTTCAGATTTGGAATATTCCCCCCCCCCCCCCCCCCCCCCGCAAAAATCTGTCACAGCCACAATTTTAAAGTTAGAACCTGGTGGCTTACTTTATATTATCCTAGGCCTTATATCTTACTACTCTCCAAAGGAAAATCTCAGGCAACGCTGCCTGCGCAGGCCGCGTGTAAGTGCGCGTGTGTGCGCTCGTATGTGTGTATGCGTTTGTGTATGTGAGTGTGTTTGCATGTCTCAATTGAACAGGGTATTTTGTAGTCGGGAAACTCGACTACAGCGCTCTTACTTTTTCATAATGCAAAACTGATACCGAAGATATCCACATTTTTCTAAAGCTACTTTTCTTCCCAATCAAAAAACTAGCTTTTTCGCGATTACTAAAAAACGGCCTCACTTAAAATTTTTATACTCTGTACCAAAGGTGCATAGAGTATATTAAGTTTGTGAAAAAGTATGTAACAGGGAGAAGGAATCGTTTCCGACCCTTTAAAGTATATTTATTCTTGATCAGCATCAACAGCAGAGTCGATATAGCCATGTCCGTCTGTCCGTCCGTCCGTCTGTATTAACGAAGAGATCTCAGAGATGGTAAGAGATAGAGGTTTGACATGTATGGGACATATATTTCTTATACTTGCAGGCAGGACAAGTTTATTTTCAATTTTTGACACGCACCCTTCCGCCCCCGCAATTTGGAAAAAACGTGTATCTTCCACAGTTTTGATGATAGATGGTTCGTACCTTCTAGAGATATCTAGTAATCAAAATTATTTATCGATAGCCGTGTTAACTGACAGTTTGATTCGTGAGCAAATGCGAGTGTAAGGGTACAGAGTATGGTATAGTCGGGCTTGACTGACTTTCTTTCTTGTTTGGACTGCATTTTTGGATCGGGATCGAAAATGCTGTGAACTAGTGTAATCAGTCAGTCAGGGGGACGTAGAGATTTATATGTATAGGTGTAACATCTGGAATGCAATCTGAAATCAGCCACTAAATTCTACTCCTTTCATTGTTATTTCACCTTTTAAATTTACTCATTCCAATTAAATATTATAACAATAAATCGCATTCATCACTTTTATTCCTTGATTATATTTATTGCAACTCGCTCTTTATTTCTTAATCTCCCTCAAGAAACGAGGGGAAAGCAGTAAATTTGAAAGGATATTCAATTCTAAGACTTAAAATCAATTTTTTTTACATTATTTTCAGACCACATTCCGTGCATTTTCTGTCCAGGGTCAAAACATAAGGACTACAAGTTAATTTTAGTCATGCAACGCGTCATTGTGAAGAAAGTTAGAAAAGCAAATCAGATTCTATAAAGTTTTGTGAAGAACTTCAGGATGAGCATTTTACTGCTTCTGTTACTTTTCACTCTAAAGCAGCGATAGTAACCAGTACAACTTTCACTATCAAAGCCACGACCTTGTACTCCTTTTCACACTTCGACCACCCACAGCTACCACCCATTGTTCTCATTTGTTAAAATTCTAATGAGTCTATTGGAAAAACCTACCAACTCATTGGATGACTATATAAAAGCCTCGTTGCATGTGAAATAGTTAAACAAAACACAACCATCATGAGTGGGCTAGTAGCTACATTAGTCTTGCTCTTGGTAGCACTTACCTCATCCAAACCAATGGGCTCCGTCATCGATCGTAAGTGAGGGGAAATCGAATCCGCTTATAGAAATTTCTAGTCACATTTTATTCACAGTGGAGGCCTATTTCGAGGATGCAGATAACAATTCACAAGAGCGCGTTGTCGGTGGTTATGATGTTCCCGAAGATGAGTATGTGCCCTACCAGATATCCATGCAGTTTTTGACACGTAGCGGAGTACAGAGACACTTTTGCGGTGGTTCGCTCATAGCACCCAACCGTGTTCTAACCGCCGCTCACTGCGTCAATGGCCAAAATGCTAGTCGTATCAGTGTGGTGGCTGGTATCAGGAATCTCAATGACAGCACAGGATATCGCTCTCAGGTGCAATCATACGAAATGAACGAAAACTACGAAGAGCTGGTGACCAGCGATATTGCCATACTCAAGATCGATCCGCCGTTTGAGCTGGATGCCAAACGTGTGGAAACGATTGATGTGAGTGGCAGCGATTTGGTGGGAGCCGATCAGGAAGTACTGCTAACTGGTTGGGGTTCGGTGTTTCATTTTGGCACAGGACCCTTTGCCAAATATCCCACAATATTGCAAAAGTTGTCTTACAAAACTTTGAATAATGCCAAGTGCAAGGAGACTATGAGCCAGCTAACTGATACCGAAATCTGTGCCCTAGACCGTTTTGGTAAGGGGGCGTGCAATGTAAGTATCACATACTGAGCAACAGAGCGGAACAAAAATTTTATAATTTGTATATGACTTTAACAGGGCGATTCCGGTGGTCCTTTGGTGATGCGCAATGGCGAGTCTTTGAAACAGGTGGGCGTTGTGTCCTATGGTACTGCTTTCTGTGCCTCCAATAGTCCCGATGTCTACACACGCGTTTCTATGTTTGATACCTGGATAAAGGATAGAATGGCCTAGATCTTAATGGCGATATGTATATACAATAATAAAATTTGTTTTTAACATATGCAATTTACTGCAAAATATTGTTTAAATTACTTGGGAATTGGAGCCAAAGGATTGGTAGCACTGTATAGCGATAGCCAATGGCAGTTCAAGAGCTGCCAATGCACCCTGAAAAATGCACTGTTTGGTGCGGTTTATAAATATTTCATTCACTATTGCAAATTTTCTGTCTTTGCTTTAAATTTTCAAAAAACAATAGCTTAAAAAATCACCATGTATTAGGCGGTACCAACGCAGCGCCAACGGCTCGGTCCATCTCTAGCCAAGTGTGACCGCACACCATCTCAGGCTAAAATACACACACAGACAGCCTCAAAGTGATATTGTATATTTTGCAGACAAGGTGGGAAGTCATTGCTGATCCCGCAACAAAATCAATGAATATGAATACACCTGATTCGCTGGCAAGCTCAGCAAATATACACATGTAGCTCCCTTGCGAATTCTGGTGAAATAGTTGACTCGCAACAACCCAGTCGGACTTGAATGCATGCCAAAAGTACAGATTTCATGAAGCGTTCCGCTTCGTTTTTCTTAAACAAAGCTGTAAAACTCAAGAGCTGTTGTTGTAACCGTTGACCGTTTGGGAGACGTCACGCGGGTTCCGCTTTTCTCAGTACGAACTCAGTACTTCAGATGTATAAACTTGGAATATCGTAGGTAGGAAGACATGAGCCGTTCGCTGACGAACCCCTGAAATTTGGAGGCTCTTTGTATGAAATGTCACCCCATAATTAAATTAACTAGAAAAAAATCAATCCATACGGGATCAAATCATATTCTTGAGCCGATCAGAAAAAGAATTCAGTTGGTCCTAAAAAGGATCTTAAACAAGATTTAACTAAGCAAAAAATTCGAGCACAATTTAATCCCAAATCAGGATCATTTTAAGCAGGTTCGAGATTAATTTGAGTTCGATATGTAATATTGATTTGATCCCAGGCAAGATCCCTTCCTTTCCTCCATATTCCATACATATACATACATATCTTATATGCTGTTTACACTGCGGTCGTACGACCTTTTTTGGAATTTTCTGCCTGAGACTCTGAGACGGTCGTCCGGCCATACAAAATTATGGCAGTTGACTTTGAATTTGGGACGGTCGCAGACTCCACGACCGAAAAATATCAGTGATGGCAGACCCTATTTACCTCAAAAATGTGGCAGCCATTCGAAAAAATTCTTTAAATTGGATAGGAGTTGCCTTGGGCACGTCAGCCTCCCAAAAACACCCGAAACTTTTCTTTAAATGAAAAATACAATGGGTTAGCTAATGGTTCATTCAAATGGAAATTATTGTTGTTACATGCGCCCACAAAGCTTTAAGAATGGGCTCTGATTAATAATATGCTAATTGGTAGTTTCATAGCTGGTGGCCAATGTGATGCAGTCCCAGATTTCGGTTCGCAGCTCTGGGTATTCGTCGTAGCCGTGACCTTGGCCGTTGTCACCGCCTTCGACTTAATTTCCACTGGCTGTGGGCAGTACCGGCTCATGCTCCTCATCCGACTCGGTGGTCTCACGGATTAGCTGCAGAGGCGTCCACAGCTGGCGTAGATATCACAGGTCTCATAAACATGGTGGCCAGGTGCTTGTAACGATTTAATTGTCCGCCATTTTGCTGCCCCATTGGAATTAAATCATCTCATCCGAAGAGAAGTCGATCCAATAGCGAGAGCCGTATATGTAAAGTGATGGGTATATCTCTACGCACATCTTTGTTGCGATTGATCATGGGGTGCCTGGTCCAGCAGAAGGACTGAATCATGGTGTGGAACGCTGATTTTAGACAAATGTTCAAAATTTAACACCGAAACTTGAATTTAATTTAAAGTAAACAAAAAACAGCTGATTGACGTTTGGGACTATTTGCGACTGTTCGCTCAATGTAAACACCAAAAAGGTCGTAGCCCCAGAAAAAGTCGTACGACCGCAGTGTAAATTCGGTATTATACATTTCAAGACGCACACCAGTTTTGGTTTATTTGAAACTTCTGAAAAACAAAGAAATTTAACATTTTTTTGGGCTTAACTGGAATTCGAACCCTCGACCATCACACAGCACCAATTCCATTGATTGTTGCCACATGTCCTCGCTCTCTAATTTATGAACATGTGATCTCGAAAGGGATTGAAGTCATGATACAAGGTAGTGAAAATACATGCTCCATTTCGCTTGCGCATAGCTTTGTGAGTCTGTGACGTCATTTAATTGATTAGTCTTAGGTTGGGAATTTCTGTGTACTTCTATTATTACTCATGTTCGCTTTCGTTGCTGACGTTAGCGATTTGGCCTTTAAATTTGTTGATGTTTTTAGTTTTTAAACAAATGACCTGTTTTAAGCAAAACAAATTATTAATAAAATTTTTGATAAATTAATGATAATAATAATAAATGAATGCTATTGAATGCCTAGATGTAATTAAATTCGATGCTCATCAACAATATATTGCGCATTAATAATAAAAAAAAACTATTATTATTATTAACTGCCAACACCTCTTTTTCCCGGAAAAGTACAAATCGCACTGACAAATTTTTTTTACGTTTTTCTCCCTCGTTTATTAGTGTTGTTAAGAATACATTACATTTGGACTGTAGATAAATTTAGCAGCAAACAAAAAAAAACCAAAAAACTATTGCTGGACAATAAACTTAATTTTTTAAATTTCGAATAAGCAAAGATTATACAATGATTATACCTATAAAGAATAAATTTCATCAAGTAGTTGCTCTCGATTTTCTTTTTTTTATGATCTCTCGAAATCTCTTCAAACTCATCCAGTTTCATTGTTGGAACTGCCAAATTTTTCACAATTCGCCTGCCTATAAAAGTACTCGAAAAATGGTTCTCACAAATTTTTAAATCTTTGTTGTAAGTTCCATCCAAATTTGTCCTAAAATTAAGGGGATATCAGTTAATAAAAATTGAAAAAATTTAATATTTGGGTAATTTCGGTTTGTTTTCTTCAATTTCTGAATTTTATGCCAGATCTAGCCAAATACAATTTTTTAAGCCGAGCTCATGTTGCAGAATTTCAGCCAATAGCCAAAATTCTGATGAAATTTTTTTTTTCATTTTTAAGAGTGGTACGGAGACGCTAACAATTTTGTCGGAGCGGAAAATGTTTGATAATTTCCAGAACCGCTCTGACAATGTAGTGTGACCAGGCAACAGCCAGAAATCAGCTGTTGAAAGATAACTTCGTCTGTGCCAAAGTTTTAATACACTTGAAAATGCTCGCTCCATAGGTTTCAGATTTCGACCAAACTTCGCAGATCAGTTTAAAAACATTAAATTTTAATAATGACCGAGTTTTCTCACAAAACCCCATTTTCCGAACGGTCGTTTCTATGGCAGCTACAAGAAGTAGTCATCCGATCCGGGCGGTCCCGACATATTATCAGCGTGCAGCAAAAGAAGACTCTGTGCAAAATTGCAGCTCGATAGCTTCAAAACTGAGGGACTAATTCGCGTAGAAACAGACGGACAGACAGACAGACAAACGGACGGACAAAGCTCAATAGACTCAGCTCGTCATGCCGATCAAGAACATAGATATATACTTTATGTGGTGCGGAGAAGATTCCTTCAATGTGTTGCAAACTCCTGGGCAAAATTATAATACACTTTTCAAGTGTATTAGAAGTGAAAATGGAAGTCACTAGGGGAAATTCAGCTGTCTGTGCTAATGGCATGGTCTATTTCATGGAAGCTTTGTGTGTGGGTAGGTAGAAGCCGTGCCCTTTATTTTGGGCTGCGGGAGCAGAACTTAGCCACTGAGACATACTGCTATACCGACAACACAAAACGCATCTGGAGATTAAAATTGCACAGTACGCCGAAGGAGTCACTACTATAATTGGATGAGGAGACTTCAACTTAGGGCTGCTTGGCCGTTGGCTGTAGGGCCGTTCCGTGGGCTGTGTAAACTGCGAAAGTTTAGACTCGGGTGGTGTGCATACATTAATCAAATGGCATACCGGGAGAAGCATACAGAGAAGGATTCTCCGCCACAAGTGATGCAGCTGCCGGTATCGAAATGCTTTTTATTGGCCAGATTCCATAAAATTGGTTGCGACTCGACCACTTTGATTAGCTCCACTTGTTTGTCCACCTCTCAGTTGTCCAAGAATTGTAGTTTTGTTTTTTTGGTCTTCTTTGCTTTAATTTTTAAAATTTTGTGCTCAATTCTCAAATGTACCTCTGACAATTATCAAACAAGTTTCATAATTTCTCGTCTCTATGGCAGCTACAAGAAATAGTCATCCGATCCAGGCGGTTCCGACAAATTAGCAGCGTGCAGCCAAAAGAAGACTCTGTGCAAAATTTCAGCTCGATAGCTTAAAAGCTGAGGGACTAGTTTGCGTAGAAACGGACGGGCGGACAGACGGACGGACGGAGAGACAGACGGAAGAATATATATACTTTGTGTGGTCGGAGATGATTCCATCTATGCGTTGCAAACTTCTGGGCAAAATTATAATACACTTTTCAAGTCTATAAAAATGAATACACGCCAATTTTTAATAGCCATAATATGAGCAATATATATATTTATTTTTCATTTTAAATCAAGCGCCAACAAATAAGCGTACTTAAAACGACGCGCAGATAGGGCAGACAAGGCATACTTTACATTCCGCCACCTCTTCCACACTCCAATGGGCCTTCGCAGAATAGTTTAAACAAAAAAGAGTAGAGGGCACGGAATAGGGCACCACCGCGTTGTTATGCAAATTCATCTGCTGCTGCACCGCGTTATCGGCGAGGCAGAACCTTGTCGAAGCCCCAGGAGGATGGCGGGGACCAAGTTATCGAGGTCCAAGAAGTACTTGTGAACCCACAAGTTATCGAGGACCAAGAAGTTATCGTGGACTATAAGGTGCTCATACTGAATGACGTGGCGTGGCTCCCATTGGTTCAATTATAAATTTTGAAACAAGTTCATGCCACACATGTTGCAAAATCCAATTTCGTAACAAGGAATCGTTAATGAAGCACATCCAGGATTTCCATACCATTTCGGGCCAAATATGCCCGCTATGTCAAAAAAGTGTCAAAGAGTGGAAGAATTTAACATTCATTATTTTAACAACCATGACCCTTTATTTTTTAAATTATCAAAATATGAAATAATTCTGTGGGCAGATTTTTGGAATAATCATTTCAAATCCAACATGATATGAATTACAAACATAGAACATAAAATTATTCACAGAGCCTTAAATGTGCTCATATTAAAAAATAATTTTTTAGAATTTTTATTTGTAAATCTTGGTGAACAACAGTGCCTATACCCTTAAAATTAAAAAAAAATATACTTCTCGAAATGTGCAAACAATTCATATTATTGCTTAAGCAGCACATGCAAAAAAATATATCTAAAGTTCGTTGCATAACATGCAAGACTGATTTTACGTCAATATCTGAATATAAAAACCACGAACACAGTGAATGTGAACCAAATAAAATTCAATGCGGCCAATGTATATTATGCTTCAGTTCAATTATATCTTTATCCAATCACACACTCAAAGTTGCAAAAAATTTGATCCAAAATTCACAAGAGGGCATATGGAAGAGATTGAAAGTGGGTGTGGTGAGAATGGAAACCAGGCACGTTGTAGATCCAGGGCCCATTGTGCATCAGCAGGGTATAAAAAAAATTAAATTAAGTTCAAATTTTTGGAGATTGCATCGGGTTAGTTGTAATGTATACAATTCTAGATTTGAATAACTAGCAAATTTTTATAATTACAATTTTTTTACTCTTGCTCTACTTATCTACTCAGGTTCCACAATCGCAATAAGGCCGCTGCTAGATGTGGATTATCCGGCCTATGGGGTTACCGGACCCAATTAGGATGTCTCACCGTCGGGCGATCGTAAACTGGCGCAAAGCGCCCAAATGTATGACTATCAACATCAGAATCAACTGATCATCGCCATGGAAAATAATAATAGTGTAATGAAAATAATAATAATGGAGAATTCATCATTTTGAATGGCTTCATTTACTTTACGTTGAAATTTCTGACCTGCGCCGAATTTTTCAATTAATTGGAGGGAAAACTGATTTGGACACCCAAGAGATTTAAAATAAGTGAGTAGGCGACTCGATAAATAATATGCATCCATCTTCTTTGTTGACTTCAAAATTAATAATTAATATAATATTGAAATGTTTTGTTCTTCTTTCCTCCAAAATTAACAGGTACAATCAGCGCTGCCAACAGTTCTCTGGCTAACAACAATACGGTAACTAGTATTATCCTTCTCAATTATCAAGAGAAATTGCTAATAAAAACTAAATCCCTTACATTTACAGCAGGATGCCCTCTCGACGACATCATGGCTGCCTATGTTGCAGCCGGTCAAGGAGCCAGGGTCGGGACCGGTGCCGCAGCCGGTCAAGGAGCCGGGGCCGGGAGAGGAGCGCGGGCCAAGTGCTCAATTTAATCGCCAACCTGGTAGACATCTTTAAAAATCAAATTTGCGCGGATGCAAGGCCAGCATCGACACCATCGCTCCCCAGGCGTCCACCTTGAGTAACCACACCACCGCTCCCCAGGCACCAACCACCGGTATTTACTGCAATTAAAAGATGCATGATTTGCAACGAACCGGTGCTGGGGCTTCATGAAGAATCACATTCAAGAAGCTCATCCTGGGGAGCGGTTCCCTTGCAAAGGGTGCGGCAAGACTTTTGTCAATGGCAGAAATCTGAAGACATTTATGTAAAAAAAACCAAAGTTTCGCGGATAACTCATGAAATGCAATGCATGCCGTCACTTAACTAAATGTATACAACTTGTAAGAAAATGTGCTATAGAAGCTGGGTTTATTGAGAAAATCTTATATTAATGTTAAAGTATATAAATTTAAAGTCTGTTTGGGGGAAGATTTTTTCTGAAACTTCCACTAGAGACACATTCTAGGCTGGGATTTATTTCGAAATAGTTTTAGAATGAATTCTGAAATCTTAAGATTAAGATCAGCATTTTATACGAATGAGTTGAAACTCTGTTTCAATCTTCCCGGATTCTAAAACATACGACAGGTGCGCTTTCTCCCCCCTTCATCTAACGTGAGCTGTCAACCAGCTATGATTTAATTTCTTTAAGCTCGGCGCCTCGCCCGCTGCCTATCGATAAAGCTGAGATGTTGATAGAGTCGATCGATAATGTGATTCGCAAATAGCAACATAGAGAAATCAAATTAGAAAAGAGAACGCTAAATTAAAAAATGAAAAAGAATAATTTGGATAAGCGAGAAGTTGTCCTTTATTTGGATCAAGAAGGCCTATGGAATCCTCTGACAGCCAAAGACATTAATTTGGTGACGACAAGGGAAGCAGCTATGCCGTAAGTTTATTTGAAATGCCTCTCCACCGTCAGTTGTACAGCTTTAGCTACGAGGTTTACGTGTAACTAACTTTATTGAATATCACATAAGCTAACAATTATCGTCAAGTCGAACGGAGCGATGCAGGCGCGTGGCCGAAGCCAAGCCAGAAACTGGCCGAAGCCAAGCCAGAAACTGAGCGCGAGGGATAGCGCGTGTTGTCGTTCTGCTATCGCGTCAGGGATGGTGCTCGATGAATGGTGTGACCAGAGGTGGCCAGGGCTGCCACACAGCTATCAGCATGACGCCATCTATTGCTTAGTTTGGGAATCACTCGGCTAAGAATGTTTGACGAAAATCATTTAGAACCTTAATTTATATAAATTGTACAAGGGTATTTAAACTTAGATCAAGTCGAAGATAGCTTTTCTCTATTTTATTTTTCAGATTTGTCGAATGGCGGACCAGGAACAGTCGGGAAATTAAATATTCCGCCATGGTGAGGATAGCGGCCGCCATACAAAATTTCCGAGCAACCACCGTCATCTTTGACGAGTTATTTGTTTATCAAGAAAAAGGCTGCGTGCATTATGTCAGACAACAATAATGCAAACAAGTCGATCGTAAATAGTTTGAAGACAGCGTTGGCCGGTCAAGGAGCCGGGGCCGGGACCGGTACCGCAGCCAGTCAAGGCGGAGCGCGGGCCAAGCGCTCAATTTGATCGCCGATTTGGTGTCTATGTTTAGAATGTGGGCGAAACTTAAAAACACCAATGCGCAAAAATGCAGCAAACAAAATTTATATTATTAAATAGATTGTGATTTTAATTGTGAAGAAAAATGGCAGACGTCAATGCCTGATTTGCAACGAACCGGTCGTGGGCTTCATGAAAAATAACATTCAAAAAGCTCATCCTGGAGAGTGGTTCCCTTGCTAAGGGTGCGGCAAGACCTTTGTGAATGGGAGGAATTTAAAGACTCATTTGTGCAAGAAAAAAACTAGTTCCGCGGACAACGCATAAAATGGAAAATCTTAAAATTTTTTTAATTTATTTTAATAATAATAATTTTAATAAATAAAATGTTTTTAAATATATATAACTGGACATCGGATTTTATGCACTTTTTTAAATGAAGGTTGATTGAGGTGAAAATTTGGATCTATACTAATTTAATAACCCACTTTACATTGAAAAACAATACGGTAAGTAGTATTATCCTTCTCAATTGTCAAGAGAAATTGCATATTATAATTAGATCCCTTATCTTTACAGCAGGATAGTTCATTTCTGGAATACAAAATTTAAACCCAGATTTAAAATTTGCAAACACACCTCAATCACAAATAATAGCAACTGTAATGGCAATCATTTGCTTTTTCATATGGCTATATAAATATATTGCAAATAGATGTCCGTCAAAATAGCGTCGAAAAGTTAGCGTCGATTTTGGAACGGTGGAGTCTGGAACACGAAGACATTTTTTATTTTTATTTGTATTCCTTAATAATTAACTTATTTTGGAATCTGTAAATGCAAAGTTGTTAAGAATTGTGGGGCGATTTAAGGTTTGCAGGTATTAAAAAAATTGAGTTGAAAAATTATCATTATACGTTTTGGGTCATATCTCCACTTTCAGGAGATGTGCTCTAATAAGCCATATACCGGTTTAAAGGATACACTTTCAAGAGTGTTTTAAAAAAAAATCATGAAAATCGTCTGAACAGTTTTTGAGAAAAGCTCTTCTAAGTGGACCAACCTCTTGTTTTCCCCATACAAAATGATACAAAAAAATTACTTTTTTACATAAAGCCCTATAACTCCACTTTTAGGAGATGTGCTCAAATAGGACTTACACCATCATGAAGGACACATATTCAAGGGTATCTACAACAAATTTGATCCAAATCGTGTGAACCGTTTTTGAGAAAAACGCCTTTAAGTGGGGGTGCCTTGGCTAGATATTTAAAAATTAGAAGAAGGCCGCCACTTCATCAGTCGGAACCAGTCATGGAACTAGTTATAAAAGCATTGCTTGTTAAGTTAAATTAAGCTAAATTAAGTCTTTGTGAACAACAAAAAAGAAGTCTCAATAAAATATTTTACTTCAAACCAATTTAGTATGACCATATAAATCGACGCTAACTTTTCTTTTTAAGATTGCGGGATAGCTAGGAGATGTGCCAAAATGCACGATATGTCAAAAGACGTGGATTTTAATTGCCTATAGTATACAAAAAGAATCAAAGCAATCGTCTGAACAGATTTCACTTTCAGTGACTGAGTCACTGACAGTGATAAGTCACAACTACATAACAACGCTTTTAAGACTTTCCGGCAACTCTACTGCGTGCAAAGGAATTTCGCCGTTATTCTGCTAGCAGAGGCGAACCAAAACAAAAACACAACAAAAACAATTTCAACAACGCGTATTAAGCCGATCGTCCAAAATGAAAATTAACTTAAATAATATAAGATGCATTAAGGGATCGGTAAGTATTCTGTATGTTAACTGGAATTTCAACAAAACAGTTCCTTAAACAATTAAATCTATGCAAATTAGATTTGAGAGCTGTTTTGTTGAATAATTGTATACATACATAATATGTATTACATATGTATATATGTATATGCATGTATATATTATGTATGCATGAATAAATAAAACTAATATTTATTTGTACTTATAGGTTACCATCAATTTACCTCCAATGGCTACGAATGGGCGTGTATCCAACCATGGAGCGGCTCAGAAGGCAGGCACCAAACATGGTCAGCAACGTGGTGGTCGTCGTGGGGGGCGCGGCAAGGAGAATGTAGGTGAAGACGGAGGCAATAACACTTTGCGTCCACCCAACGATGCAGGTGGACGTGGCACGGGGGGCTAACCTACCCGTCCTCTCACCGGGAAAGGAGGACGTGGTGGGGGTGGCCGACACCGCCGAGCTGGGCGCCATATTAGTCGCCGTCCACAAGAGCTGGAGACCATTGTTAAGGCCGAAGTGGTGGAGGAAGTCGAAATCATCGATCTCACCGATGAGCCAGGCCCAAGCCCTCCTGGTCCCCAGGACGCTATTAACTTAATTGATATAAGTGAACTACGCATTAATTAAGGTTTTTTTTAACAGTATATACATATGTATATTAACAAACAATATTAAAAAAAAACCCAAAAATATCTATATATATTAAACTCATTTCCGCACCACCAATGAGGTAGAGTTTATGGCGCTCTTTTTCTAAAGTGGTATCTCCAGTAGGACTAGTCCACATCGAACACAGCAGACTGTTAGCATTAGGTCTGCTTCGCTAAGATGGCCTATTGATCATCTCAGCAGACTGTTAGCATTAGGTTGCTTCGCTAAGATGGCCTATTGATCAACTCAGCAGACTGTTAGCATAAGAATGCTTCGCTAAGATGGCCTTTTGATCAACTCAGATGTAACGCACTAGGACGCTTCACTTTGACTGCATAGTTTACAGGTAAAATTACCATTTTCTTTTTCTTTATAAATATGTGCACTACATAAGGCACATACCAAACGATCGCAGTTTTTACAACGTGATGTATCGATTTCGTGTGACTCTTTGCAGCAATGAAGGCAAGTATATTTCACAGAATCTCCTCTATTTATTAATATTTCAAACATTTCTTTTCTAAACAGATATAACAAACAGAATACTTACCGATCCCTTAATGCATCTTATATTATTTAAGATAATTCTCATTTTGGACGATCGGCTTAATACGCGTTGTTGAAATTGTTTTTATTTGTTTTTGTTTTGGTTCGCCTCTGCTAGCAGAATAACGGCGAAATTCCTTTGCACGCAGTAGAGTTGCCGGAAAGTCTTAAAAGCGTTGTTATGTAGTTGTGACTTATCACTGTCAGTGACTCAGTCACTGAAAGTGAAATCTGTTCAGACGATTGCTTTGATTCTTTTTGTATACTATAGGCAATTAAAATCCGCGTCTTTTGACATATCGTGCATGTTGGCACATCTCCTAGTTATCCCGCAATCTTAAAAAGAAAAGTTTGCAAGGATTTTTATGGTCATACTAAATTGGTTTGAAGTAAAATATTTTATTGAGACTTCTTTTTTGTTGTTCACAAAGACTTAATTTAGCTTAATTAGCTTAATTTAACTTAATTTAACTTAACAAGCAATGTTTTTATAACTAGTTCCATGACTGGTTCCGACTGATGAAGTGGCGGCCTTCTTCTAATTTTTAAATATCTAGCCAAGGCACCCCCACTTAAAGGCGTTTTTCTCAAAAACGGTTCACACGATTTGGATCAAATTTGTTGTAGATACCCTTGAATATGTGTCCTCCATGATGGTGTAAGTCCTATTTGAGCACATCTCCTAAAAGTGGAGTTATAGGGCTTTATGTAAAAAAGTAATTTTTTTGTATCATTTTGTATGGGGAAAACAAGAGGTTGGTCCACTTAGAAGAGCTTTTCTCAAAAACTGTTCAGACGATTTTCATGATTTTTTTTTAAAACACTCTTGAAAGTGTATCCTTTAAACCGGTATGTGGCTTATTAGAGCACATCTCCTGAAAGTGGAGATATGACCCAAAACGTAGAATGATAATTTTTCAACTCAATTTTTTTAATACCTGCAAACCTTAAATCGCCCCACAAGTTAATTAAATCAATAGTTTATTCAATTCTTAACAACTTTGCATTTACAGATTCCAAAATAAGTTAATTATTAAGGAATACATATAAAAATAAAAAATGTCTTCGTGTTCCAGACTCCACCGTTCCAAAATCACCGCTAACTTTTGGACGCTATTTTGACGGACATTGCAAATAGAGCATAATTTTAAGCCATAGGATTGCCAAAAGAATGTAGGGCCACAGCAGCTCCATAACTGCGGATGCTAAGTACTCATTCTGGGTCACCTTTGCGCTTCGAGGTCTGATGATAAATTGACTTTGTTTCCGCTGGTCTCGGCCTTTTATATTATTTGCTCGCTTTCGGCTCACGCCGCCCTGAGCATTGAGTAGGGTTGCCTTCGATAATTATCGATTACTAATCGATATCGACAAAAGGCGCCAATTAGATACAATTCAAATTCAAACTCGCAACCTATAAGTCGACATGAGCTGATTCAACTTTGAATTTTTTCAAATAAGTTCCTTAAAAATTAACGTAATTTCAAAAGCAAGGAGAAATAATTGATTAAGAAATATATAACAAATATAAACAATTTGTTCATTGATTTGATTTTCATATTGGCATGCCGCATTTTCTTTTATTTCGACTCCGATCGAGACCCAACTCTAGAAAAAGTGACTTACTACTGTGATCCAATTGAAAGGTGAAATTTTAATTTAAGCTTCCCGGGTTGAGGTGCATTCTGAATTTCTTCCGCCGGGCCAAACTAACAATTTGAACGGTGTAAGAAAAATCACCTTTCAATTTGATCACTGTAGTATGTGAAAAAGTTAAGGTTTAATAGTGTAACACGGCTCAAATATGACGTGATGTACGAGAGGCATACGATTTTATACGGCTAAAGCCTCATTTAGACGACCTGATCACTCAGCTGAGTTTTCGTCAGACCTAAACTCATCTGAGCAACTCAGTTTCGCTTTTACACATGCCTTATGAGCTCCGATTAGTCAGTTACAGAACCATTGGTTCATCGAAATCATTTGGATCATATAAACATTGTGACGTTGCTTTGTTTTCATAAAAGAAGAAGACAAGAATAATAAAAAGCGAAATGAATCAGACAGAAAGTGGCAACGCCAGCACACTACAATTAGGCAACCCTTTAACGTAATGTTGTGTTTACATTGGGGCACAGTGCGGTCACAGTGGCACAGCGCAATGTGAACGGCCAATGCCTTGTTACAGGAACGAATACTTTTCAATGTGCACACAAGTACTCATTTGATGTCACAGTGGTTCTGTGACACGGGCGGGCACGTTTGTGACCACAATTAATTGAACAGCTGATCCACTGATTCAAAATTATCTCATTTGAACTATGTATTTTAACTGTGCCAAGCACATTGATCATTTGCGTCATTTTTAGTGCTTTCGTGTATTTTTTTAATTTTAATTAAATTTAATTTTTTAGCTGCAAGAAATGAATGCGCGAAAGGCAAGAGAGCTAGTGGAGTGTGCTTTTATTGCGTTGTGGGTGCTGGACAAATATGAAGATGATGATGAGCCCAAGCCAAAGCGCTCTTGCTGGGTCGACAAAATTAATTTGAATCGAAGGGAAAAAGGCATATTTGCCAAGTTGAATACAGAGTAGCGAAGTATTCCGCAGAAATTTAAAAATTATGTGCCACTTTCGATCAGCTGGTATGTTGGGTGACGTCACTTATCAGAAAGCAGACGACGAATTTTCGTGAGCCCATATCACCTGGCGAAAGATTAGCAGTGACACTCCTCTATTTGGCTTCATGATCCAGCAGAGCGTCACTCTCGTACGAGTTTAGAATGTCAAAGGCAACAATATCTGGAATCATTCCGAAAACAAGCGATGCAATTTATGAAGTATTGAAAGACGAGTACTTAAAGGTAGTTGATTATGTTTATTTATTTGATATACAAACAAAGTATGTATGTGATATTACTACTATATGCCGATAATAAATTATTTATTTATCTTGATAATCCTCCAGAGCCTCATACTCTTTAAATACCAGAGCTCGCAAAAAACTGTTAACACTATCAGCGTGTCTGTGTAAAACTGTTCTGTTACAGACACAACAAAAAGAGGTTGCAAAAAGACACTTTTAATTCTGTTTTGCTCAATAGCTGTTTTCGATCAACCAAAGATCGCTTTTTTCGTTTCTGTTTTGCTCATGTCTTTCACTGACCGTTTTGCCGAGAGCCGACTTCCAAAGTGTCTTCTAAGAATGTAAGCGTGTGTGTGAGTGAGTGTGTTTGTCTCAGTCAACGATCTTTGTACATATGTGGAGTATGGAAAAATGTATTATTATTAACCTATCAAATGAAATGCTGAAAATATTAGTTTTTGTTAATTGCTTAACGCCTAAAAACCATATTTATTTAATTATGTACATTGTACATATTGTACATAAGCCCACCGCCTACCACACGAACAAAACAAATAACACATTTTGCTGACACTTTTTTGTTTTGCTCATTTGAAGACAGTTTTTCGTGAGCGTTCGCTCACAAGTGTCCCTCTCAGTTGTTATTGAGAGACCGTCTCGTTTGTTTTGATCAACCGAAAATGCTCAACAGAAAACACATGAGGAGGGGAAAAAAGTGTTTTGCTCAGTGAGAGACCGAGTGCGCTTTGTTTTTTTTTCTGTTTTGTCAGTGGACTGATCGAACTGAAAAAAAATGTTGAGGGTTATTTGCGAGCTCTGTTAAATACATTCTCCTCTCCTTCAAATTGGTCAAGTTCATCCAATTGACTTGACTGTGCGGATTGAGTAGCCTCGGTTGCCTCGGTTAAGTGAGCGCGTGGAGTAGCCTTCATATTGCCAAGTCGGACCTCCTCCTGCACGTTTAATAAGCTCTTGTTAACAATTATTTGCAACTCGAAGACCAAGTCCGGATGCTCATCATCAATTTTGTGCAAACTGGACTCTAAATAGTCACAGAATTCAGTCCATATGTTAGATTTTTTCGTGTTTATTGCAGACATGGCTTCCGACACTGAATTTAATAAAGCCTGTTTCTGTATATTATCCGGCATTGGTTTCCAACGCTTCATTATCGGACTCTGAGTCTTAGAGCACATTGATACATCCGAAAACTCATCTGCTTCCATATCCGCAGAGCAAAAAAATGCTGCGTTCTCCCAACTTTGTTCCGATCCGGAACTTGATAATGATGGATTCTGAAACTAATTAAGTTGTATTAATTTTAATTAATTACAGATTCCAGGTACAGCTGCTGATTTACTTTTGGAAAAGAATGGAGTGCAAAGTAACCTCGTTGATCATGAGGTGGATCCAGAGCTTATACCGGGAATATGGCGTGAGTCGGCAACAGATTCTTCGCTATGAAGGATAAATGCTGGCCGTGGCAAAATGAAAAGATTTTTAAAAAAATAAATAATTTAAATATATTACCAAAGACGCAGTTCTGCCCTTGCTTTGAATTGTCATTACTGGCTGAAGAAATGACATAGTAATAAAATATGCAAAGGCTGGTTTCTTTTCCGACCCACTCTGGCCGCTCTTCACAGTCTTGCTTGCCTTCAATGCAGTCTGCAAAAATATCAATAAAAATTCGATTACATGCGGGCTGCATTTGTATTGAATTGACAGCCAAATGGCAAGACAAATGAGTACTTTTGATGTGAACGCTTCTTGTTGTCGTCACAGAGGTCACATTGCGCACAAAAGTGAGCATTGAGCGAGTTCATGAGCACTGAGCAAGATCCACAATACAATATAACTTTCTAACATTCATTTCTTGCAGCTAAAAAATTTAATTTAATTACAATTAAAAAATACACGAAAGCACTAAAAATTACGCATATTTACCTTTATCAAAATTTTCCCTTGTTCTACCGGCACATTCTAGAGGTCCTCCGCTGGATGATCTAAATGACCTCATTCTTTCTGTGTATTTCCTATAAGAGATGAATGTCCATTCGGTAGATCATCCGCGACGGATGATCAAGTCACTGTCATGGATGATCTAGCTACTGTCACGACATATAGCTATTTTCCGCTAAAAGGCTAGATTTTCGATCGATATGCTATCGAAGCTGCCATGTGTCACCAATAGGAACAGCTGCGCTGTCAATGGCATTGCCAAGGGCGGAGAGTGTTCTAACTCAGTGGGTAGGGGTTTAGCACAAGGGGTAGAAGTGTACGGACCCCTTTATTCAAAACAGTAATCAGTAATGTTTTCATGGAACAGGTTTTTGTGCAGGAAAATTTTTTAATTGAATCCAATAACTTATTTGTTGACAAGACTCATACAATTTATTTTCGCTCAGTACTTGGCGTTACGGGTCCAAAAATATGCCACTTAAAAATGTAAAGCGACTTCTTGAACTAATAATTTTACATCCAAAGCAAGATTTTCGGCAATCGCCAAATCAAACCACAGCGCTTATCCAAAAGCTCCCGTTGTTTCGAATTTGCCGCCACGACGTAGCTACAAATAACGTAATCGCAACGTCTTGCTGTTATTTGCAAGTCTGGTCACACTCTTGTTGTTGTTTACATTATTCACCGCATGTTTGCCCAGAAATTGATTAAAAAACATAAAAACTAATACAAAATGGAAGTGGAATTCAGCAAAGACAACTTTCTGTTGCCCGAGACCAAATATGAATGTAAGTAAAAGTAAAGTTTTACTTATTTACTTTCTTACTTACTTACCCTCCGGTAGATTTGGACCACACGGCGGATGTGCAGTAGGTTCGACCCACATGACTCATACATTATCAAATCTCAACTAATACCTACTTTAACTACTTTCTTTAGGCTCCATGCCTGGGGCAGCAGCCTGCAGGAGGCCTTTGAGCAATGCGGCGTGGCCATGTTTGGCTACATGACCGAATTGGATTACGTGTCGGTGGAGAGTTGTTACGAAATCGAGGCTCAGGGAGATGATCTTGAGGGTTTACTCTTTCATTTTCTCGACGAGCTGCTTTTCCTGTTCTCCGTCGAACCCAATTTGGTGTGCAAAAAACTGGAAATTACCAAATTCGATTTGGACACCTTCCAGATCGTCTGCCGCTGCTATGGCGAACCCTTTGAGCTGGGCAAACATCCGCAGGGTACCGAGGTGAAGGCCATCACATATTCGGCCATGCAAGTGGTGCAGGAGGTGGAGAGCAGCAACTACGAAGTGTTTGTTATAATTGATATTTGAAAAGGTATTAAATGAGTTTTGGCATTTTTGGTGTGCAATTTCAACCCCCGTTTTCTTCCAGCTGTGTGTACATTAATCATATGGAAAAAAAAACTGCACCAAAAAATCTGCAATCTTTGCATTCCGAATATCTCCCCCCACCCCAAAAACCTTTTCGGCTGACTGAGGATGATGATGATGATGATGACTTATCAAAAAACCATTCAATTGTGCGGCTGGAGATGCAGATGCAATTAAGTCTGTTCGTCTGGGGTTTCTTGTTTTTACCCTCTCAGTTTTGTTTGGGTTTTTTCTTTGTGGCTTTGTGAATTTTGAACTTGCTCAATTCCCAGACCAAACGTTCTTGTTGATTCTCCTCTGCAGTGTGTCCCTGCTCTAGAGTGTAGTTCAATGCACTTTCTGGTGGAAAAAGATTTCAATTCGAAATCTTATATAAAGCTCTAACTGCGAGATTCGAATCCTGTCCCAATTCCAAAACCAAATTCATCCCAAGCATCAACCAAATTAAGTTCCTATACCGAATTGGAATTCGGAGATCCTTTCCTATTCACCGGACTACCCTCTATATGAGCTTGTACACCCTTAACTATGGTCTATTGATTAAATTTGAAAGTAATTTTTCACTAAAATCCAAAACAGAGATAAGTTTTCTCAGAGAACATTTGTCAAATCTAAACCGACTTTCAAGCGCTCAGATTTGACAACTGGCTACACACACATAAGCAGTGCCAAAATGTGAACGTGTTTTTTGCCGACCCCTGACGCGAACTTAACCAAGTAATGTATTTTCTACTGCACTTTTTAAGCTTTATAAATGAGATTATGTTAAGGTTCTCGGCCCCGCCATACGAAACACATGAAAACCGCGAAGTACCTGCACTTGTATCCAAATTCAATTGGTTTGTTCTTCATGCAAATTTTGCAGCTATGATGACAAAAATATGGTAGCATTTGATCGTAAAAAGACAAATGTTCTTCAAAAACACCAAATTGCATTAATTGGTTGATTAATTTTTCAAAGAGTGGTCGCACTTTTGTATATTTGTTGCTACGATTTGTTTGCTATCATTAGCCCTAAAGTGTAGATTTAGCTTGACCTACAATTTTAACAACCAAGCGTTGGATTGGTGGACCAATAATTTTCTCTTTGTGGTAGCCGTTGTTCGAATACTCAACCAGACACTTTCGCAGATGTGCTAAAATCTCCTAGTGGTAATTTTTGTACTCATATTTTGGATCCCAAGGACGACTTGCAAAGATTCACTTAATTTAGATCAATATTTTTTATATAGCTGCCATATAACCGATCTGGCAAATTTGCTCCAACCTTGTTGTTTCTTATGCTACTGAACTAAACATTAGTTTGTACTCGTATTTTTAGCTCCTAATACGACTTGCAAAATCGGGTTCGACTTCGACCATTACTTCATAATGCTGTTGGTTTTTACCCTATTGAACTGAATTTCAGTTTAAACTAGTATTTTAAGTTCCTTAAGCGACTTATAGAAATTTGTTCAATTCGGCACACTATTTCTTATAGCTGCCATATAGCCGATCAGTCCGATTTGCATCAACTTCGTTGGTTTTTAAGATATTCAACTGAAATTCGGGTTGAACACGTATTTAAAGCTTCTTTAGCGACAAATTGAATATGGTTCGATTCGGCATACTATTTCATATAGCTGCCATATAACTGATCTGTACGATTTGCTCCAACTTTGTTGTATTTTACGCTATTGAGCTGAAATTCGGATTGTTGTTTTATTTGTAGCTCTAAATCCTACTTACAAACCTTTTTTTTGTTTGACGCTACCAAGCGAGAACATTTTTTTGTTGCAATAAAGCCGATTTTCTCGAAAAGTAGCACGTTGTAACCAGAAAACCTGCAACGTTGTGACTTGCTAAACTAATTCCACAAATCACAGTTTGTTTTACGCAAAGGAATAGGAATAAGAATACATAGACCAGCAACAAATTCATATGCGTTCTCTCTTCTCTTTCTTTCGGAGCGAAGGTTTTGTTATTGCCGGCGCATCGGCCTGTCACGCAAAGCATCTGGAGCAACAACTTTGATTGAGATCTCTCTTCTCGTTCTCTCCGATCGAAGGCTTTGTTGTTACCCAGCGGCGCAGAGCGCAACGTGTTCTGCCGAAAGTATGCATTACGCCTGACGAAAAAGTAATGCAATAAAACCGCTGCTTTTCGTTAGAGAGATAGTAATGGGAAACAAACTGAAACAACTATTCGTGCCACACACGAGCCGATGTCTATTTCGTTCGCTTAAGTGCTTTACCCCCTCATCCATAAGCTTTTTTTGACATTTCTTCTCCAAAAATCGAAAAATGCCAAATTGATATATTGACCATCCTTAAAAAGCTGACGAAAAAGAACATGCCCCCTGATAACGACGAATTTCGCATTTGTAGTCTGGACAATTTAAAGATTTGTAAAAACATACATTATATTTATCAAGGAATAACAAATAAAATCATTTAAAATAAACTAATATAAAAACCACTGCATTACTACATCATTACCCACTCATATAGGCTGTAATGCACGTGCATTACCAACCCATATACTTCTCTATCAATAGTACATTGCATCGTATAACACGTGCATTACTCACCCGTATAATTTTCCATCTTTAGTAAATTGAATCGTATGCTTTACGACTAAGTATACGATTCCTAAATTGTGTGTTGAATTGTAAACGGACTGCGAACATTATGCATACCAATTTAAAACAAGAAAGAAAGTCGGTCAAGCCCGACTATAATATACTCTGTACCATTAACGTCGCAGCTCGTATTTGCTCACGAGTTATACGCGCTCATCTCTAATTTTCACTCTCTGTCTCTCACTAAGATTGCCGTTCAATAGAATGCTGTGGTGATGGGTGGGGGGGTGGTTGGTGTTTACTGGCCGTTTTTTGCTCATAACTTGAGTATCGTTCATCCGATCTTTATCATTCCTTCAGCAAATAAATAATTTTGTTTACAAGGTATCTCTAGAAGGTACGAACGATCTATCTTCAAAACTGTAGGAGATATGACGTTTTTTCCGAATTGCGGGGGCGGGAGGGGGCGTGGCAAAAATTTAAAATATACTTGATCTGCCTGCAAGTATAAGAAATATATGCCCCATACATGTCAAATCTCTATCTCTTACTATCTCTGAGATCTCTTCGTTCATACGGACGGACGGACAGACAGACAGACGGACATGGCTATATCGAATCGGCTGTTGATGCTGATCAAGAATATATATACTTTATAGGGTCGGAAACGATTCCTTCGCCCTGTTACATACTTTTGCACAAACTTAATATACTCTATGTACCTTCGGTACAGAGTATAAAAATATATTTATACACATTCGTAATGGGAATTCGATGGCAGTTCGGCTCTGGCATACTTGTTTTATTACTAGTAATGCAGGCTGTGCGCATCCCGTTTACAAAGCGGCCATGCATTCGGCAAAGTAATGCAGATTGTATGCGATTATTTCCTTCATACTGAAAACAAAGTTATCTAGGAGTAATCGATTTTGTAATGGCAATTTGCGCCGCTGGGTAACTTCGTGCCCATCATACAGCACCAGTGCTGCCATTTTAGCTATTTAGTTGCTAGATCTAGCAATTTTAAAAGTGGAAATGCTATTAATTTTTTTGATAATGCTATTAGCTACAAATCTGTAAATTTTTGAATTATGTTTATTTTGTTATTTTTGAGTGCTATATAACTTCTGTGCTATAGAACTTCCCCTCAGTAGAACAGAAGTAAGCAGTAGAGGTGGGCGCGGGCCGGGCTTTTTTTCGTGGCCCGCGGGCTTACACAGGCCCGGAGCGGGCCCGGGCCTTAAAATTAAGATTCGTGCGGGCTTCGTGCGGGCCCGGGCCTTAGCAAAAAGGCCCGGCCCGTAAAAGCCCGAAACAGGCCCGAAAACAATTTTGATTTGTTCGCGCTATTTTTGTTTATGCTCGAATTAGAACCGCCAATTATCGCATTTTAATTGTTTATCGATACTACTATCGATTTGCTTATACATATTTTACTTGTTTGAACACGGTTTCTTCCGGCAATCGCTCATTTGGTTGGGCTTTTCTTGAACCCTCCTTATAGAAAGATGAATTTCCTCTCAGAGGAAAAAAGAGATAATGTGTTAGCTACGGTAAAAGCAATGCTCTCCGAATTTATAGTGGATCATGAATATAGTAGCTTTGATGACATAACTAATAACATAAGCCCCAATAATTCCGAAAATGGAATGTTTGCTGAATTTTTAGACTTAAGTTATATAAAAAAACGAAAAGTTGAGAAAAACGCTATCGACATAGAGCTTGACAAATATTTGGCCTATCCAGCAGCTCCTGGCACACATATTTTAGAATTCTGGAAAAATGCAAGGGACTTAGAATACCTTCCCAAATTAGCTCTGACCATTCTGGCTATTCCCGCCAGTTCGTCTACGAGCGAAAGGCTTTTTTCAACATCGGGCCATGTTTTAAATGAAAAACGCACTAGGCTAAAAAGCACAAATTTAGAAAAAATTTTATTTTTAAATAAAAATATGACATAGTTTGTTTTTTATTAAATACATAACAATATTCATGTATGTATACCTTAATAAATATGTACTTATATATATCTATAAATTGCATGTCTTTTAAATTTCCTTATATGTGTAAATAAGTTTCGTGCCGGGCCGGGCCGGGCCCGGGCCTTGGTGAAAAAGTTTCGTGTTGGGCCGGGCCGGGCCTCTCAAAAAAGAGTTCGTGTTCGTGCGGGCCCGGGCCTCAAAATACAGGCCCGCGCCCACCTCTAGTAAGCAGTGATAAATTATGACATAATCATTAGAAACAGTTCCAAAACAGGGCCAATAACGCCGTAAACGTTTCTGTCACTTTCGTGGTCCAATAAATACATTGAACATGGCGAGGGCTAAATTGCTCAACAGATTTTAGCTGAAGACGATAAATGGTATTTTAAACAGGGCTGCAAGCCCAATTATTGTTTTTACCTCCGATTTGCGGGTTCGAACCGACATTGGCCAATGGTTAATGTTCGGAAATTTTAGGGAGAGGTTTTGGTTCGATCTCTGGTTCGGTTCAAGTTTTACCCAAATAATAAAGTTTTTTTTTTTTTATTATTTATTAATTTCCAAATTTTCTGTCTTATGTAAATTTGGCATCTAGAAGACTGATAAGACAGTTTTCGCAATAGCTTTAAATTGCTTAATGTTTGATTAATTCGATTCTCTATTATTATTTGAAACACTTTGGTCATCGTCAAAGTCGCAGAGATAACTTTCGTCATCTTCTGAATTCGGAATTAAGGATCTAAAAAACAAAGCTTATTGTGGAAGATGTTTTTATTGCTTATTTTAAATGTCTTTTTAGAATTTTTAATAAGAATCAATTATACTCTCGTGACGCACAATATTGAATATATAACAAAAATTTTGCAAGATGTCTTTAAGTTTGTTGTACCGAACCGAAAAATTAGATTCCTAGCAGGATTTGGTTCAGCATTTTTCTCTACTTTGGTTACGTTTAAGGTTCGGTTAGCAGTTAAAAAAGTCGGAATTCCGGGTTTAAACCGGTTCGATTCAGAGCCAGTGTTTTTATACTCTGTACCGAAGGTACATAGAGTATATTAAGTTTGTGCAAAAGTATGTAACAGGGAGAAGAAATCGTTTCCGACCCTATAAAGTATATATATTCTTGATCAGCATCAACAGCCGATTCGATATAGCCATGTCCGTCCGTCCGTATGAACGAAGAGATCCCAGAGATGGTTAGAGATAGAGGTTTGACATGTATGGGGCATATATTTCTTATACTTGCAGGCAGATCAAGTTTATTTTCAATTTTTGCCAAGATAGCCAAGAGATACCTTAAGATAAAGATCGGATGAACCATACTCAAGTTATGAGCAAAAAACGGCCAGTAAACACCCCCCACCCATCACCAGAGAATTCTATTGAACGGCAAGTTAGATTTCCAAATTTTTTTTATTATTTCGCAAGTATGTACTACGCAGATATAGCAAACCCCCACTTCGACTTGGAAGGAAAATTGTTCAGTTAAATTTTAACCAAAGCAGCCAAAAATTCACCGAAGATGCATTTGTTGATTATGACGAAATCACAACCAGCTCACATCAGATTAGGTCAAAACTGAGACTTGTCAATTTTTATTTGGAACTATTCCAAACATCAGTTTCGGCTCGGACTCCTGAGCTGTTTGCAGACCGCAATTGAATTATTTGTGTTGTCTTAACTCCTTGAAAAGTACTTTTTTAAAAGTTTTCTTTTTATTTTAGTTAGTTATTTTAGCAACCTTTTTTAGCCACTTTTTTATTTTTAGCTATTTCTAACAATTATTTTTTTGCAAATTTAGGAACTTTCGCACTTCATATTCTGGCAGCTCTGAACACCACTAGCACACACACACACAAACAAAAATCGGGTTTCTCTTTATATATCTTGTGGTTGTTTTTGCTTAAGATATATTTTCTTCATTTGTATTGGTGGTCTAAGCGGCCGTAAGCTCATTCTGGGCAACCCTGATCTAAAGTCTATTTGAAATTTAGAAAATTTATAGTTGTTTTGCACCATTTTATCTACACGTCCTACTTACCTGTCTTCAATTGCCATCTATTAAATCTTCACTATGATCTGGACTTCTAATAAAATTTATCAATCGTGATTTTTTTGTACCGATTGCCATCAAATCTTAGATATATAAACTCGTATGAAAAATTTCGCTGTCTTTGGAAGCATTTAAATATATTTTAAAGGGTATTTTGTTATTCGGGGCAGAGACGTGGTCAAGTCAATTGGTTTTACTAGATCCTAGAGTATATTTTTTTTACATAGACAACTTTGTTGTTCATATGGCATAAAATAAAATCTGTCTGTTAAATATTCAAAGTACCCGGTTTTGATATGTAGTGTAACCATTTGCTGTAATTTCTGTCGAACAAACGGTCACCCTAATTAAACAGCTGCTCGTTGGAACAGCTGAGGTCGAACAGCTGAGTGTCAAAACGTAAACAACAAAAAAAACAAAAAAAAACGCTGGGCTTGCCGGGCCATCTGAATTGCTTGTTGTTGTTGTTGTTGTTTGATCTTCCCAAGGTAAAATCAGAAATTCACAATTGGAATTAGCTATTGTTGTTGTTGTTGTTGCTGATTTTGCCGCTGCTCGCTGATTGACAGAAAAAGCAACACTGGTATAAGAAAGTGTGTGTAAAAGAACAAACAAAGTATGAAAAGCAAAACGGGTAATAAAAACGCACACACCAATACACCCGCACACTAGCTCACACACTCACACAAATGTGGAGCCCAGCAAGTTGTTCATTTCGCTTTTGGTTTTTTAAGCGCGTCAAAGTCGCGGAGTGTTAAAAAAAAGGAAAATTTTATTTGAGCATCGAAATTGAAGATTTGGGATCCGGTGAACTGATTTTTATTGATAGATAAAGGCCCAAGAAATCGTCATCATCGCCGCGCGCCGCTTTTTAGTTTTTCTTCAATTTTTTCTGCCTTCTTTTCAATTCGCCGCTTGCTGCTCACCTCGCCTCGCCTCGCCCTGACTTGCCTCATATTCTTTCATTTCGCCAAGCAGCAGCAGCAGAGCACATTGTGGTACCTCAATTTTGAACTGTGTTTAAAGACCCCAAGTCCCCAGCTGAATTACCTCAAATCCATGGCAATCGAAAGGTAATTTTATTAGCTACAATTTGACATCAAATTCGTAAATGTAGCTTATGTATAAGTATGTGAAAAACGTGGCGGAAAAAATCCATATAAGAGAGCTGAAAAAAAATGTGGTAGTACTAGAAGTGGGGACGTGTTTGTGTGTGAGAGTGTGTGACGGCGGCGGCGGGTGCTCCGTTGGGCATTTTCTGGCAGCAAAGGAGCAGAGCTTATCCCAGCCGGGTGCTCCAGCTGACGCCTCAGCTGCACACAGAAGGAGCGTGGGAGTTTATATAAGTTTCGTTTTGCAGCTGATAATTGTTGGCCTCCCTTCCTTCCCCACCGCAGACACACACACACACCTGTAAAATCAACTTTTCTCTTATTCTAACGGACTTCAAACTTCAATTCAGTTTTTTTGTTGTTCTTGTTGCGGTTGACGTCACATTTCCAGCATTCTTACTCGAGTCATTTGTACATACATATGTATGTCTGTATATGTATGCAGTAAATAAGCTCAAACACTATTTATATGAGTGATTATATTCCTATCAAGGGGCAGACCCTTGGGGAATTTAAACTTTGATTGGATTTTGATTTTTTCAGTTTGAATTTTCATTCCGCCACGTAGAGTTGCCAGATGGTTTTGAGAAGGGATGCTGATTCGCTGGTTTCAAAAATTTTACTCAAAATTCGACGGGCGGTAATTTTGCCTATGCTTTGTACACGTGTTTTATGACAAACATTCATAATCATTCTCAAAAAGTGAAAAAAAGAAAAGAACAGCTGATTGGATTCCTTAGTTTGCAATTGAAAAACCAATGTTCGCCTTCCAAATCAAGGCTCTCTTTCCAGGGGCCTTATTTTTGACAGTAAGAAATAAAACGTCGTCTTGTAAACAGAAAAACAATGAAACGAATATGCTTATAATTAATTTAATATCGACATATTTAATAAACTGTGTGTGCTATCGGTTGATATGTGTGTGTTATTGATTCATTATTAGATATCAACATGATATGAAATATTGCATGTTATGCCATTCGAGAACTTCGGAAAGGAATGTTGCTATACCTGAAGACGACAGTCGGCGCATAAGCAACATTGTTTTTGCATTTTAATTTACCAGGTCTGCCAGAGCCAACAACAAAACCTTAGCACGGAAAGAAAGAGAGGATAGCACGCATATGAAATCGTTGTTGCTTTATGTAGGCTTATGGCGCGCGTGGACCGTATACGCGCGAGCTATTTCTTTGCGCTAAGCAACAACGAGTGCGTGGCTTCGGAATAGGCTTGGGCACCCCTGTTGTAGATCATCCGTCGCGGATGATCACCCGAATGGATGAATCTCTTATGAGGAAACTCACACGAAGGGTGAGGTTATTTAGATCATACAGAGAATGATCTCTAGAATAAGTCAATGGAACATGGTATTCCACTTGGTATTATTGGTTTAAAATCAAGGATGCAAACCGCTTGGAAATTGCAATTAGTTTGGATCAGTGGTTTTTAAAGAATTTTCAAACCGCTGATTAAGTGGTTTGGTTTAGTGATTTGCTCTTAATGTTTAGATGAAAATAACGGGTTTACCTAATTATTTCCGAAACTAAAATTCTATAATCAAAAAAAAATTCAAAAATATTTCCTGTTCAAAAAAAGTTTTAAAGGATTATTTCAAGTTTGACACTTTTTATAATCTGTACCAAAGGGACACAGAGTAGCAGTACTCGCAACTGTTTTGGTACACGTTTTTTTTGGTCATAAATCGAAAACGAATGAATATTTTTCAAAGCATTTTTCTTCTTTTTATTCGGTTACTCAATGTCTACAAATCGTAGAACAACTTATTCGAAATAGCCGCTTTGTGCATTCCAGCAACACTGAAGTCTCTGGTCGATCGATCGCAGTGCGCCTTTTATGTATTGAGAAATTGTCCACTGCTCGGACAAGAGCGCGCTTAAAAGACTCAATATTTGGGTGTTGAGTAAAGAAAGCCATAACCTCAAGAACGGACCACAGTTTGTAGTCCAATGGATTCAGGTCTGGGCTACCAGCAGGCCCATCATCCGTAGAAATGAAGTTCGGTACATTGTTTTTTAGCCAAGTTTGAGTCGTTTTTGCCTTGTGAGCTGGGGCGGAGTCTTGTTGAAAGGTCCGAGGCTTGTTTGCAAATAATGTCATGTTGAGAGGCTTCACAACCTTTTCCAAAACGTCGGATTGATACACTTTCGCCGAAGTTTTGAATCTTTTTTTTCTCACAAAAATGTAGCTTGGTGACCCCATAATAGACCACTCCCAACCAAACCAGTAATACGTGGGTTACTATTACTATATGTCGGGATTTACACGGTGAAGCAAACTTCATGAAGTTTTTGAAAAAGCTTTCTTTTGTAGGAAAGAAGTGTAGAGGGGCAAGCGATACCACTACACCTCTTTCCTACCAGCCAAAGCTTTTTGAAAACTTGCATGAAGTTAGCTTCACCGTGTAGGTTAGGTTAGGTTGAGATGGCTAGGGACAGTAAGACTGTCCCTACACTTAGGCCAAGATAGGCCCATTCCGATAACATATAATTCCCTATTTAAGCCAGGGAGTTCCTCCCGACTGAACCACTGTGACAACGTTAAAAATTTCAGTAGAGACGGAATCTGTGAGCGACGCCCAAGCGTGCTGCATGCCTGCCGATGAGGCAGTGACCCGTTAGGGCCCCAACCAGAAGTAAGATGTTTTCCCTACTTTGGCGCAAAAGACTTTTAGTTCGCTTCAGGTTAAACGAGGGCCGCGTGATCCTAGCTACAGCGCAAACCGGAAGGTTATTCTATCGTTCCGTAGCCAGGCGCCAGGTTTCATTACTTGTGATTAGCTTGTACGAGGCTAAGGGCATCCCTATCAAGCTCTTCTCCGGGAGGAGCTGAATGGTAGTACCCTGTCTTGCCAGTTTGTCGGCTGACTCGTTACCCTAAATGTTACGGTGTCCAGGTACCCAGATGAGGTGGATACGGAGATGCTGAGCGATCGCATTTAAGCATCTACGGCATTCCGTGAGCGTCTTGGTGTTATTGGTGTAGGAGTCAAGAGCCCTAAGAGCGCCTTGACTATCTGAGTAAATGTATATGTTCCCTTCTTCGATCATGAGTGTGCTAAGGTATTTGGCGGACTCCCGGATTGCCACCAATTCTGCTTGGTACACACTGCAATGATCAGGGAGACGGAATGAGATTTCCATATTTAAGTCGATGGAGAAAACTCCCCCTCCTACTTTGTCATCCGAGCTTAGATCTATCAGTGTAGATATTGATGGCATTTGCTCTACTGAGGGGCAAGTTATCCCAGTCGCGTCACTAGGAATATTGACGTCATAAAGTTTCTGGAATGACGTTGTGGGTATACAATAGTCTGTAATGGCGGGAACCACGTTTTGACGATTTAGTACAGTTGAGTGTCCTGAGTTACCCGCTATCCAGGCTTCAGACACTCTTAATCTCAAGGCTGTAATGCCCGCTAACTGTTTAGACATTAAGTCTAAGGGAAGAAGATGAAATATGGTGTTTAGTGCTTCCGTTGGGGTGGTTCGGAGGGCGACACTCGTACATATTTCAGCAGTTCTCTGTACCTTGTGTAAAGTGGTCAGTACTGACGGTTTCTCGAGTGCTGGCCACCATACTAGAACTCCATAGAGCAGTATGGGACGTACAATGGCTGTGTATAGCCAGTGAACTATTGCTGGGGAAAATCTCCATGCTTTGGCTTTAAAATTAAAATTTCAAGAGGTTTTCGTTGAACTATTTTTCACAACTTTCGACGTGGATTGTCTCAACAAAAGTGTTTCGATGAACACAGTTCTTTGTATGGCGTATATCTGTATATCGCTGCTATCACGAATTCCGTGATAGTCGTACAATATCGGCTGTTGTGCCAGAAAACATTGATGCTTTGCGTGAACTGATACTGCAAGATCATCATGATACATTATGATCCATAAACATTAGTTCCACCAGCATATGTAAGATTTTGTATGAACACCTTGCCCTAACAAAGGTTTGTTCGGGTTGGATTCCGCAAAATTTGACAATAACTCAAAAATGGTATGGAAAAGTTGATTTTTTCAACTTACTGTAAGCAACACAAATAGTGCTAGTACGTCAAATCGTGGTGAAACCGTTTATGCTAAAAAATGTCGAACTTAATTTTGGTATTACCAGATTTTAACTTTCCATATTAGTGTTACCAGTTCTTAACATAGTACACAACGTATGACCGCTACATTTTGTTTGCGAACATTTGGCGATGGTTTTTCATTAAAAAGTTACACATTCTTTGGTTTTGAAAGATTGTTAAATTTGACCGATAAACGAAATAAAAATTTAGATACCACATAGGGGACGAATTAAAAAAAAAAATTTGAACGAAACTAGAACCTTCTACCTAATAGAAATACAGGTTGCTTTTGTTTTTCTGTGATTATGATTTGGTTATGTTTCTTCAGAAGTATCGATTAACTATCTTTCCAAAGAAATGCAATTTCTTTAGTAGGAGCAATATTACCCGATGCCTTGACCCTTTAGTTTTGATAAGCGAATCAAACTGAATCGTGTTTCGGTTTTGGTACTAACCGAAACATATGTTTCGGAAAAGGTTGTTCTTGGTTGCAATTTATTCGGTTCCGTAGTGGTACCTGGATTTTTATTTCGGTTACCGTTATGTACCGTTCAAATATAAAGAAATATCGGTCATTGTTTTGCGTTTTAAATCATACAATTTAAACGAGTTGCGTAAAGATCCCCCAAAACTAGTCTAGTTGTACTCAGATCCGAAATTGTACCGGTACAATGTTTATGTACTTTTCGTTCTTTTCGGTTCTAAAAATATAGTTTCTTGCTTACAAATACACAAAAATTTTAAAATATTCTTTCCGGTCTGGGTTCTGGTTCTGAGTTTGAGTCGGTTCTTTTTGGTACATAGTTCCGGTTCTGGGTTGGTTCCCATGATTTCGACACAGTTTGAAACTGAAAATACTGAATCATCAGTTTCATTACACCATTAAAAGGAAAAAGCCAGCGCATGATAACCTTATCAGTGTATCAATTAACCCACATACAACCATATGTGAATGCGAAACTAGTGTCACTTACTATTAAGATAAGACTAAGAGCGGGATGCAATTCCCATCAAAGACATAGTTTGATGACCTCTCTAAACTCCAATTTCAATCGCGGCACATTTTTTTTTTTTTGGTATATGCTTCCTCAACCGGGGTAAATGGCGGCCATCGAACACGACAACGACGACAACAGCGTCGCTGTGTCATCAAGTTATTTGGTATTGGTCTGCACTTTTTTTTTTATTTCTTCTTATTTTTATTTTTTTTGGTTACTTTAATTTCGCTTGGCCTTCGGGGCCACTCTTCGAAGTCTCTTTTAGTTGAACCAGTTGTGCTCCTCTAAGCGCCTCTTCTACCTGTTTCGGTCCAGCGGAGTTTGATACATACACACACACGTGCTTAAATAAATTTGTAGACAGTAGAAAATCCGATATTAATACGGAAGCAGTGATTTGTACATTTTATTTGATTTCAGAAGCTTAAAATCAGGGTCTTTCATTGATTGATTACGGAGGAAAAAAACTGTGACCGACTTTAGTTCGAAATGCATTTGTAATTAGTAAATTTCGAGTGTATTGTTGGTGGGTTTTTATCTGTGCTTCTGCGATAAGACCTATTTTATTTACTTGAGGAATTCAGGTTACTAATATTATTTAATGTTTTACAGTGATTGAAAAAAACTACTTGGTAGTAGGGTTGTCGATATTTCTTAAAATATTAATATCGATATTTGATATATCGAGCCCAAAAAACATCGCTATATCGATAATATCGTTATTTTCTAAAGCTTAGAGAAAACTGAAGAGCTATTTAAGATCGTATACACCATAAAACTACTAATGACCATTGCTAGTGATTGAATGGAATAAGATATAAATGACTTAGTTTTTGAAATTATTTTTTTTCGTTTAACCTTAAAGACTTACAGATTTTGATTACTAATCAAGTGACGGATTGGTTCTTTTGACAATGATTTTAAAAAAGCTTCCCCAGTCATTCTGCAGCGGGTGTTGGTAACCAATAGTTTAATTGCGGATGCCATCCGTTCAGATGGTACTGAACTTTCAGGCGCAATTAAGTATCGAAATGTAATTTCAGACAGCTTGGTCCTTTTAAACATATTAGCTCTCCAATAAGCTATTGGGTTCATGTCGTGGTCTAAATTGACTTTCTCTAAGTACTCGTTCATCTCTTTAGAGAATGGTCTTTCCGGTGAATTGTACTCCTGTGCGACATCCCCATCCTTACCCAGCCCATCCTTCTCCACGCATCGAACCGTTAAATTATCTTTTCATACCATATAAAGTATGGCTGCAGTAATTTCTTTGTACTTCGGTCAATTTTCTATTGTACCCGTAATTAAAAAGTAATCATTAGTTACTGATTGGACCCTAAATGTGGCATTGCTTATATTTAACACTGTACGCAGGGTTGGACGTAAATCACTCCACAATGGTTGGTGGGTCAAAGTCCCTTACATTTTCGGACTCTGTTTCCAGTGCAACCAATGTCCATGTATATATGAATGAACTAGAGCTGGCAAAAAATTCGGTGTTCATGGTATCGATTTTTTCCCAACATTTTTAGGAAAACATCGATTAAAATTGACTAAAATCGTTTTTCAAATTTGTCTGGAATAATTACTAATCTATTACATAAGCCAACAAATAACAGTCCAAAAGCTATACAGAAGATGATAAATCAGGCCTCAAACGAATAAGAGTATACATATATGTAAAAATACAAATCAAATTTATTTGAGGTTACTCAACTTAAATTATACCACTTCGTGTAATACTTGTGATGATCTGATTTTAACACATTTGACTTGTGTAACTAATAATAAAAGAATAAAATTACTTCTTAAGCCATTGGTTCCTATTAGTTAATAGAAGTATACCGACATTACTTGGTTTTAAAGATGCACGCCTGTCCGAGATTATGTTTCCTGCTTTGCTAAATATACATTTCGATTGCGTTGAGCAAGCTGGGATGCATGAATGATGCAGATTGCAAATGGCCATTTCTTCGAATTCCATGAATCTGAAAGGGGACAAACTGATTTGGAAGCGTGAGGCTATTCAAAAAATGTATACATTATACTTTTATAAAGGCATCGTCATTGGGAGTGTAACGGGTTTTTTTTTCCATAAATGACACCAGGAAACCTAGAGAACTCATTGTGAGAATTGCTCTAGAAACCTCATTTGGAATCATCGGGTGTCGTCTTTTTAAATGATTAAGTAAATTTGTGGTATTTTCACAGGTCGTATAATTATTTCCACATTTTTCGCATTTTGCTTGATCACCGTGAAAAATCCAAAACACTTGGTTTTCCCTCTTTTCTTGACGTAGTTGGTAGCTGTTCATCCTCGGTCATTCTTGTCATTCATATCAACTTCGATATGTACCCTTAGCTCGAGTTTCGCCGTTTATATAAGTCTTGCGGTATTTTTATTGAATTTTCAATTGTTCATAAAATTGGTTATAATAATGCGATTTAAGTCAAATATGCGCCGTTTTGTTCGATGACGAGTTCCCAACGAGATGCCAACTTCATAATGCCCCTCTTATAGAAGCTCGCTTCCCCATTGGCCAAAAACTCGGAGAGCCAATTTTCACAGGACTCTTGTGGCCAACTTCCGACTACCAAGCTCGTTCGCCATGGACAGAAATAGGTGGTAATCACTTGGTGCGAGATCCGGACTATACGGTGGATGCAAAAGAACCTCCCATCCGAGCTCCCGGAGCTTCTGGCGCGTCACCAAAGATGTGTGTGGCCTGGCGTTGTCGTGATGGAAGACAATTCGGCCTCTGTTGATCAAAGATGGCCTCTTCTGCATGAGTGCTGCATTCAAGCGGTCCAGTTGTTGGCAGTACAGGTCCGAATTGAGCGTTTGGCCATAGGGGAGCAGCTCATAGTGGATGATTCCCTGCCAATCCCACCAAACACACAGAAGAACCTTCCTGGCCGTCAATCCAGGCTTGGCCACCGTCTGGGCAGCTTCACCGCTTTTCGACCACGACCGTTTGCGCTTCACGTTGTCGTAAGTGACCCACTTTTCATCGCCAGTCACCATCCGCTTCAAAAACGGGTCGATTTTGTTGCGATTCAGAAGCGATTCGCATGCATCCATACGGGCAAAAATGTTTTTTTGCGTCAAGTCGTGTGGCACCCATACATCGAGCTTCTTTTTGAATCCAAGCTTCTTCAAATGGTTTATAACGGTTTGATGACTCTTGCCCAGCTCTTGGCCGATGCTACGGCTGCTACTATGCCGGTCTCTTTCGATTAATTCAGCGATTTTATCGCAATTTTCGACGACAGGCCATCCGGACCGTGGCGCATCTTCGATCACCTCTGCACCAGAACGAAAACGTTGAAACCATCGTTGTGCGGTGGAAATGGAAACTGTATCGGGTCCATAAACTGCACAAATTTTATTGGCAGCATGAGATTCATTTTTGCCTGTATCGTAGTAGTACTGTAAAATATGCCGTATTTTCTCTTTATTTTGCTCCATGTTTGCGACGCTATAACTCACGAACGACTAAAAACGCGTGAAAAAGAGCTTTCCAAAAAGCTCTAGCGTGAACCGATGCGACGAATACAACTAGAACTACGCGCTTGCAAAGACAAGCTTGCGGAAATACCTTATATATCAGCACACTAATTACTCCCTCTCACACTCCACCAACACTAATATTAGTTATTCTAATACAGAATAGTAAATGAATATTCTTACCCTTATCACGAGTTTCGCCGTCGACGCTTGTCTTATTAGTGGTGGAATTTTTTTTTTCGATTTTAATCGATGCTCAAAAACTATATCGATGCATCGCCAACATGGAAAGTATCAATTCGTGAATCGAAATATCTATGTTTTTGCCAGCTCTAGAATGAACGTACGGCCTTGCGATTCTGAGAAGCGGCTCAAGTTGTCGTTGTATTGCTGGTTCAAAATTATGAATTCTAAGATGCGATTTTAAGTTGGTTATATTACAAGACCACAGTCTTTCCACATACATAATTTGCACGTGGAACAGTAATTTATTATTCTATAGAAACGACACATATGAACAATTTCGATGTGACCATAGCAATTTGTATACACTTGTAAAGTGTATAATAATTTTGCCCTGAAGTGTGCAACGCATAGAAGGAGTCATCTCCGACCACATAAAGTATATATATTCTTGATCAGCATTACGAGCTGAGTCGATTAAGCTTTGTCCATTCGTCTGTCTGTTTCTACGCCAACTAGTCCCTCAGTTTTGAATCTATCGAGATGAAATTTTGCACAGAGTCTTCGATAATCGCCTATATCGGCTTAAAAAATATCGTTTCGGAATAACCCTTATTTCTTGTCCAACTAAAATATCGATATATCGATCAAATATTGACTTCCCTACTTGGTAGTGTTGGCCCATACTGTACATTTTAAGCATTCACTCTTTCTTGTTCAGTTTCTCACTCAGAGTTGTATGTTTTAAGCCACCAAATCAAAATGTTTTTGTGAGGAAACCAATTCGCGGTTTCGGTTCGGTTTAGTGGTTTAGTGTCAATTTTTAAGCGTTAAGATATTTTAGATTTTAACCATAAATTAAATCAAAGTACATAGTAAAATCATGTTAATACCCTTTAAAACAGTGAAGATGGCCCGTTGCACCTGTAATGTCCACCCCCTTAATCCTCTCGAAACGACATTTAAAAGCAAACAACAACAAAATACAAGTACCGCGACTATTCTTCTTTTTTGGCCCGATATTTGCAACACAACCGCTTGACGGTCTCGGCCTCTGCTGTAAATGCCCTCCAGTTGCTTCTGCTTCGTGCGAGCTGGCACCAGTTGTTCACACCATCCGGGGACTTGTACTATCCAGCGCTGCCGCTTCTGCTTTATGATTGACCAGACTGGTGTCCCCCCCTCATACAGTTTGCGATTCATTCGAATGCGGATTACATCGCCAACTTTTAAATAAATAATAAATCCTCCAAAGAATTTTTCGATCGAACACGCCAATTGCCTTCCTATCCGCTGCTGTCAATGTTTATGCTTCTGCGTCGTATTGCAGGACTGGGATTATGAGCGACTTGCATAGCGGTGTTTTTGTTCTTCGAGAAAAGGCTCTGCTCTTGAACGCCCAACTGAGCCCGTAGCAGCATCGGTTTGCACCGCGACTCGATATATGGCGAGCTGAAAAATTAAGGCAATGATTAGATTTTGGTACCCACTGAAGCTACATAAAGTTGGGTATGCCAACGCCGTTTATAAGTTTCTGGACTGTCTTCGAGAGCAAGAGTTTCAAGTAAAACAAGTCAGAAATTGTTTTGGTTCGAGTTAGTCAGCTCAAATTCCCAGTGACTCCAAACATATCAAGCTCAAATAGATCAAGCTTCAAACAGATCAAGCTCATGTGGTTCATTAGATCAAGACAAGCCAGAAAATGAGTAGAACTACAAAATCTTTAGTGAAAACTCGGAAACGAAACACTAAGAAATACGGTATGGCAAGACATTAGCAAGCATGGTGTTAATAACTGAAGCCTCCTCGAGCAAAACAGAAAGCATTGGCGAGCACTTATAGCAGCGGCCAATACCGTTAAGCGGTTCAGATTTTAATATCGGGCCAAAGAAGAATAATGCTTCATTAAAAAAAAAGAAATGGGTCTTTATTGGTTTCCCCCCATTTTGGCGCATCTTCACTGAATCCGCTCCAACAGTTCGCATATGCTACCATTTTACTATAATTAATCAGTTTTCGGACTATTTTATAACAAAATAACAGGTACCCGGCGTGCGTTACTAGGTCCCCATTAGTATTTTAAACACAAAACTAAGAAGTGCACCTTACTTTACGATTGCCATCTATCAAATCTTCATGATAATCTAAACTCATTATAAATGCGTCTTCATGACAAGCTAAGCTCATCATATTGTAAAATGTTGCAATGTTTTCGCAATTTTTTAAGACGATTGGTCTTCACATCCTATTTACCCGTCGGCAGTTGCCAATATTAAATTATTAAATTTACGATAATCTGAAGTTTTTATGAAATTTTGCAATATTTCAGAGATTTTCTTTGGACAAATTGACTTTCATTTCCCATTTACTCGTCTACAATCGATATTTATCTAGTCTTCTTAATATTGTAAACTTTTATGAAAATTTGGCAAATTTCGCGGTCTTTAGACCAGTTAAACAAAAGTTCTTAATAGTTATTCTGCTATTCTGCGATAATTAATGTTACGCTGAACTGCACATTTGTGGAATCTATTTAAATAGGTTCTGCCACTCAACGTGTTGAAGTTAATTTACAAACGAGAACGCTAAGCTAACTTCGTCTGTGCTCCATGAGTTATTTGCGTTGAGCATGATTGATCTAGTTGCTTTGTTGAGCGGATCTGATCCTTATCATTTCAAACAGATCATATAGATCATGGCTCATGTCATGAGCTATTATTCAATGAATCAATAATTTTGTGAGCTATAAATAGAAATTCATAGATAGTTCAAATCAGAAAAAGAGTCAAGGGGAATTTTGATTAAATTCATGCATGCAGGGCTCTAATATTTATCTTCAGATAGCCTCTTTACCTTATTAAACTCGTCGATAAATGAAAGGAACCGTTTTCATTTTCGGTTTTTGTTTCAGTTCAACATATTTAAAATACGTTGGGTCGCTTTACGATCGTGAATTAGCGGTTCGGTTCGGTTTGGTTCGCTTCGGTTTTGAACCTTCCTTGCAGGAAATGTTTGTGATTTCTAAGAAACAATTTAAGAATTCGGATGAATACATTGGTTTTTAAGCTGAAAGCCTAATAACGCAGTCAATATTTTAAAGCGGGCACATTCCGATTCCGCATGATTTGATTGAAATAGAAAACGGGAACAGGCCCGATAATTATAAAACTTTTTTATATCCACCAAATGGAAGAATTTTTTAACAGCGTTCATTCTAGCCTGGGTTCTTAGGTCACTTAAGAATTTGGCCTCGGTGAATATGAATGAACCGGTATACCGACCTCTTCCACTGCTTCCAACAGTGTCTGGTCTTTAAAATTTGAAGGCAGCCACTACTCAAAATGCGTCGTTAGTTCTGAAATTTCAAAACTGCCCTTTTGCTTTAATTTCCTTTCCTAATTCGTTACATACCGAACCTAAATATGAATTAAAATACACAACTCCCTTAAAAACCGAACATGGAAAATGATATATGTTCTTATAAATGTGTCGGAAGTCAAAAACTGGAACCGATCTAGTTCTGCGGAGTTCAGTAGGGATGCCGAAAATAATATCGAAATATCTCTACTTAGCACTTTACAGATCTTACAGAGTAAAGATCTTAAAAAGGATACTACAAATGGTTCTTCCAAGATGTTCTTTGAAATTTTTCCAGTCATCTTAAAAAAGTGACTTAAAAAAAAGATGTATCTGAAATATCGATATTTAGAGGACTTAATATATCTAATGTACATTTTTGTGGATTTTAAATTTTGATATCGATAAACTTTTTGTGATTCGAGCTCCATTCAGGCGAACCTATCACTCCTCGGATGTTTCGGTTGTTCTGAAAGTAGATGCTTGAGTTTTGAGATCTGAGTCCTCGGAGGCGATGCTGGGTCAGATCATGAGTCATTGACCAGAAAAGGTGGTAGTTGGAAGTATAGTAATGTCTGATAAAAACGGCGGGTGAGGTAGGAAATCCCTTTGAAGCGCTTTTCGTCATGTGCTTATAGCTGATCTAAATACACAGAACCCGCTTTTTGCCATTATTATTAAGTTTGTCGGGCATATCGAATGATTTGTCGTAGAAGAATAACATTTCGTCTATCGACACGATTCGATGCAAAGAACCCTTCCTACTTTCCCTTTGAAGCTGCCAGAGGGTCCGTTCTTTGTAAATTCCTCAAAGTTAGTTTTTATACCCGATAATTATTGTATTGAGGCTTTGAAGCCAAGCGCTCCCTAGAATCATCCTTACAAAGCTGTATTTATTTTATTGTGAGTAAAATCTAGGCACCTTCATTACTGTCAGTTTCCCCACAGAGAAATTGGTACGAGGTCAGTTTGCTATCACCCTCGTAGGAGTTTTCAACTGATTTTCTTTTTGCCAATATCTAATCTAATCCTCAAAAAGTTATATCAACCTTATCAGACTTTCCTATCATCTAATGAAAAGATTGGACACCCCTACCTCGTCTTATAGGCTTCTCCAAGGCCTCATCAACTTAAATCGGAGCACTTGCTCAAAGCAATAGTAATACTTTTTATAAACCTGCGACTTTTGTATTGTAGACCGGCCACTTTGGGTCATCGTTTGTGCTCGTATCATGTTTTGATTTTTGTTGTTTTTTTTTATCGTACTATACATATTAAATTGTTGTTGTTGCACTTTTATAACACTGAGAATGCTGAAGTGGAGGCATGTCTCCATACCCGTACATACTTCCATACATATAGTACCTACATATGTACAAAATGTATATGATACAAAAAAACAAAAAAAATACTTAAGCGAAACGAGTTAAAAACGATTTCATTAATATGTCTTGTTGTCGTAGTTGTTGCTGTTTTCGTAGCTTGCGATTTTGATACACTATATTGATGGAAGAGTTGTATGAATTGGAAAAGTAAAACTTTGCTTTGTTGTATAAAGTAGAAAAGAAGCGGGTAAAAGTGTTTTAACTTTTAAATAAAGATAGAACAAGAAAGTATGAACAACTAGATAAAGGAATGAAAACGGTATATCCATTAAAATAATAGACCCAGCCGGCTTTTGATTAAAATCAAAACAAGACGCTAATCCACGTATATACGGGGTTCCAAAAATTTCTAGAGATTTTGTTATAAACGCTTGCATTTCGAATTAAAACTGCTTGCCTTCATATGTGATGAGCCACATATATGCCCGGCTACTAGATTAGATGACAGAAGTTGAGCTATTTCAAACCGATTGCTCAAGGCCAAGTAGATTTAACGCATACGGATTTACCTACCTAGGATCTAGTAACCGACCTTATTCCTTTTATTTCACATAAGAAGTCCTTCTAGTTTAGTTCCAGATCAAATCTTTTGTACGAAAATCTCTAGAGATTTCTGGTACACAACCGATAGGCTCTCCGAAATGTTAGTAATAAAATGCTACACGGTTTCTGTATTAAAAATACAAAAAATACCTTGGTATATATAAAGAAAGTATTCCTTTGTATAAGCACATAAACTCTTGGCCCTGTTAAATGAACACTGGGACGATGTCTTCTCGTAATTACATTAAAACTCCATCATTCACTTTGCATACTTTTCGGGCTTTTCTTAAGGAACACAAAAGCAGTCAGTGGTTCCAACATGAATGATCGGTCGCTGTAGTCCCATGTAAATACGATCCATAGGAACATGCAAAACGACTTGGAGTGTGACAGCAAATAAATAGTCTGCTGATATTAGGACCGGGAGGTCCTTGAAACTCTACTGTACAGACAAACCATGCTATCCAAATGTAATGTACAAAACTCTTTGTTGATTTATGTTGATTAATGTTGATCTTGAGCCGGCCAAACCGTTAAAATTTTGATGAAAGTTGGATCCAGAGGCTCGAACTCTTTGTAAAGTGTAAGGTTCGATTCGTGGACCTAAGGTTTTGGTTCGAATCTAGGTTCATAGATTGTTAGATAGTTGCGAGATTTTTATACTCTGTGCCAAAGATACACTGAGTATATTAAGTTTGTGCAAAAGTATGTAACAGGAAGAAAGAATCATTTCCGACCCTATAAAGTATATATATTCTAGATCAGTCGATATAGCCATGTCCGTCTGTCTGTTCGTCTTTCCGTCCGTATGATCGAAGAGATGGTAAGAGATAGTGGTTTGATATGTATGGGACATATACTTCTTATACTTGCAGGCAGATCAAGTTTATTTTCAATTTGTGCCACGCCCCCGCAATTTGAAAAAAAAAAACCGTAATAACTCCCACAGTTTTGCAGACAGATGGTTCTTACCATCTACAGATATTTCGTAATCGAAATTATTTATCAACCCGCCAAAGGAATGGTAAAGATCGGAGGAACGATAGTCGAATTTAAAAAAAAAAAATTCGTCGAATTCGTCGAAATCTACTGTACAAGCAGAAAATCTTGTCTAGTGAGATGAATATCAGCAAAGACCGCATGTCGCAACGTGACTTGGGACTCGGTGCATACAAGAGACACTCAACAGCATTGAAACAAAAACGCAAGACGAAATCGAAAGCATTGCGTCGCCAGTGCGCAAACACTGTCCACAGACGAATTCTGTTTACTGACGAGAAAATGTTCACCATAGAGGAATCGTACAACAAACAGAACGATAGAGTGTATGCTGTTTCATCAAACAAGCGTTCGAACTCATTCCGAGAGTTCAGAGAGGTCACCATCAGGTTTATCTGATTGTTTGGTGGGGAGTCAACTATGATGGCGTCACCAAGCTCCACTTAAGTGAAAAAGTAGTCGAAACTTAGGCGAAAGTGTATCAATCCGACGCTTTGCAAGAGGTTGTGAATCCAGAAAACGAACATTTTGATAACATTGTAACTATTTAATGATCCTTGAAGCGTTCTTCTGTAAATATTTCAAAGTCCTAAAGCGTATTCCAGCTTCGTCTGGTTTATTCTTCGACTTTTCCTTGCCGTTGACTGACTCGTTGCTTCTTTTTTTTTGGTTTGCCTGTTGGGCTTTCGGTTCGCCCCGGCTATTTTTAACATTTTGTGCGCGAAAGCAACAAGAAGAGAAAAGAAACGGCAAAACGAAGCCGGCGCAGTAGCAAACGGCATTGTTGCTGTAGCTGTTGCTGCTGCTGCTGCGTTGGTCACAACAACAAAAATGTGGAATATGGAATTTCTGTCTGCGGCAGTGGCCCCCTCACACAGAGAATGACAGCAAGAGCGGAGACACATACAGGCGTTGCGACTTTTTGTTGTTGTTTGTGCGTGCAAATTGGAGCAAAAAAAACGGAAAAGTTTGCTCTCTGCTCATCGATTTCCTGCTGCAGTCTGGAAGATGAGTGGCCAGGAGGGGGGCAGGATGCACAGAGACAAGTATGACAACTCATTTGTTGTTGCTGTTGTGGGTGATGTCGTCACTTGACGATGACAACAAAACACACGCGCACACACACACACACACACTCCTCCCCAATTGGGTCACATTGGTGTGGACGATAGTAGCATCCATTTTTTTTTATTCCTTTCGCACTTCATTGATAAAATGATTAATCGTTATGTTTAATGTGTTTTGCGGGGGTGTGAGAAGTAGTTATAAACATCTGAACATATATGTAGTAAGTCTGTCCGTTTGTCACACAAACGGTGAAGCGTAAAAGCGGATGTTTAAACGATTTATAAGCAGACATCATTAGCTTATTTAGTTGGGTCTACCCTCTGGTTGTGGAAAAAAACTTTACAGAGGGACTCGCGTTTTGATAACAATTCCGAGTTCAATTCAGGTCACTTTAAATGAATAGGAATTTTAATGTTGAAGCAAACTGATTACCAGGGAAGTCAAATTTTAGATAATTAAAATACAATTAAAAAATCTTATATTATGCTAAATATTTCATTCACTCAATTCCCCTTCCAATTCCGGACCCGAATAATTTGAACATACTCAGGATTTCCGACCTATCTCGAATTTTTATACACTTGAAAAGTGTATTATAATTTTGCCCAGAAGTGTGCAACGCATAGAAGGAGTCATCTCCGACCATATAAAGTATATATGGGCATTTCCAAAAAAAGGCCCACCGAGGCCAAAAATATAAAAGTGGTTAAAAATCAAGGCTGCAAACCTCTCAAATTCTGCAGAAGGTTCGGTCCGGAGGTTCGAATGTATTGTAAAGTCCAAGGTTCGGTTCGCGGACCGGTTCCTGGAACCCCTAAATCCAAGATTTTGGTTCGAACCTTGGTTCGCTTGAACAAAAAAGAATAGTTTGACTTTCGATTTATTAATTCTACGTTGATAATGAAATAAATATACCTCTCCATTCATATACTTAATCATAATATTCAATACTTAAGTTATTGTAATTATCAAATCCATAAGCTGAAATTAAAAATTTTTTGGAACTGTCTAAATCTAATTCTTTAATCAGAAAGAACAAACTTAAGTGTTAAAAATGCTAGTTCAACTGATACCTGATTCGTTATATTAAAGGCAATATTTTTTAAGTCTTCGTTGTTATGACCTCTCCAAAATTTTAAAACATTCGTCGATCTACGTACTGTATGTGCTCTTTGAAAATTTCCAAAGAAATCTATAACATCATTCACAGCTTTTATATTTGATATTTGTTTATTGCTTTCATAAGCTTCTCTTCTTCACAATCAGACGTTGAGTCAGTTGCTTCAGTAAAATATGAAATCTCGGGTCTCAGAGAGTACTGTAGCCAATTCTAGTACTGAACTCATAGTAGAAGAATGTTTGTCGGGGCAGTGTGATTGTAATAAACAATGATTTGGTGAAGATTTTTGAACACTTGATCGGCGTGAAAACCAAGTGTAATATAAATCACTTGGTAGTAGTTGTGATCTTTTCCGTCCCTTCAAGATTCATCATATGGTCAAACTGTTTTTTTCCGTATAATCTATCATCATTATCATACTTTATTTTGTCACTATATCAAAAATCATTAGTTAGAAATGCAATCGTTTATAGCAAAATCTCTAGAGATTTCCAATATTTCGCTGGATGTATCGTTGAATAAATTAATTAAACCCGAACCGAACCGGTTCTCAAGGGTTAGGTTCCGGAGCGGTTTGCAGCCTTGTTAAAAACACTATGTTTTATCCAATTTTAATGGGAAAGCAGTCAAATTGAACAAATGTAAGCTAATCTTACATTTATTCATAACCCATAGTGCAATTTTTCTAATTTGAACATTAATATTGCATATTATTTTTGATAAAAGTGCCTATAGATTTCTTTTACTTTTGCTATCTAAAATCTTTCTGAGGGTACAAATGGTCAAAAAAGAATGCACAATGTGATGCACACTATGTGATTGCAATAAACTTTCAGTTTTACCTTCGCATGATAATGGAAATCACATGAATATAATAATGGAAAAATTTTCAGGTTCGACATGTCACGTATCGACAGAAATAAATATTAATTTAGAAAAAAATACAGAAGAATTCCAAATCAAATAAAACACATTTCAAAGAACTGATCATTCGTAAGATATTAAAACTATTTGGGCTTAGTTATTGTGTCAGGCTTCGCTAACCTTTGTCTTTATATAGCTGCACCCGAAAACAACTTCTATTTTTGTCACGTTCGAATCACTTCCTATTTTGCCATTATTTTGGAAACCGAATTTCACTTGATATACACTTTAGCATTAATTAAAGTGCTTACTAAGAGCTTTATTAAAAAGTAAAAATCAAATTGAAAATTTGTTTAATTTTGAATTTTTTTATATTTTTAATGTGTACGACAGTCACGTTCGACAGAATAGAAATGAATATATATTCTTGATCAGCATGACGAGCTGAGTCGATTAAGCTTTGTCCGTCCGTCTCTCTGTTTCTAAGCGTACTAGTCCCTCAGTTTTGAAGCTATCGAGCTGAAGTTTTGCACAGTCTTCTTTTGGTTGCACGCTGCTAATATGTCGGAACCGACCAGATCAGATGACCACTTCTTGTAGCTGCCATAGAAATGATCGGTCGGAAAATGGGGTTTATTGGGTTCTCGTTTTATTTTAATTTTTAAAAAACAATATCTGATTACGAGTTGCAATTGTATATAAACTTCGATCGTGCCAAAGTAAGCCTTTCACTATTTTTATACCCTTGTAGAGGGTATATTAAAATTTTCCAGATGTTTGTAACGCATAGAAGGAATCATCTCCGACCATATAAAGTATATATATTCTTGATCAGCATCAACAGCCGAGTCGATATAGCCATGTCCGTCTGTCCGTCTGTCTGTCTGTCCGTCCGTATGAACGAAGAGATCTCAGAGATGGTAAGAGATAGAGGTTTGACATGTATGGGACATATATTTCTTATACTTGCAGGCAGCTCAAGTTTATTTTCAATTTTTGCCACGCCCCCTCCCGCCTTCGCAATTTGGAAAAAACTTTATATCTCCTACACTTTTGGAGATAGATCGTTCGTTAATTCTAGAGATACCTTGAAACAAAATTATTTATCGATTTGCTGAAGGAATGATAAAGATCGGATGAACGATACTCAAGTTATGGGCAAAAAACGGCCACTTAACCCCACCCACCCCCCGACCAATAACCACAGCAACATACCCTAACCGTTCAACACAGGCAATCTTAGTGCGAGAGAGAAAGAGTGAGAGAGAGTGAAACTTAGAGAGCGCACCGCGTTGTGCGCGGGGTGTTAACTGGCCGTTTGACTCCTGAGCAAATGCGAGTGTAAGGGTACAGAGTATGTTATAGTCGGGCTTGACCGACTTTCTTTCTTGTTTTTATTGAATCTGAAGTGGCACCTCAAGTCAGACATAACCAATTTAAGAGCAGAAAATGCCCTTTCAATTGACACTTGGGTTGCTGGCACGCAATGGAGCACTTTCGACAATTGATACAACCGAGGATACATGCACTTTTTGTCCTCCCAATACTTCATAATGTTCTCACTTATTTCAAATGGATTGGGAGAGTAGGCGCTTATTTCGGTTATTATTAGTTTCATTTCAGGATCATCCTCATCTGTCTTCCCATTCCCAGAACACGGTTCAATTGAATTAAGGAACTCGTTAAGAAGGCTTTGTGAAGTAGTGTCAACTTGACTTCAATCAGCTTATAGATGCACTCACATCTCATTTCCACAGCAACAGCCTACTAAGTTATACATGTTATTCTTTTAATAATACGACATGCTCAAAAAAACGATAATCGGCCTTGTTCCGAAACAATCTTCGGGTTTCGTGTAAGCGTATGAATTGGCCATTTTACTATTATGCCCTCGAAATTGGGGAAAAACGTCATATTTTCTACATTTTTGTGGATCCTATAGATGGATATTCGACATAAATTTTGTAATCAACATTATTTATTATTTAAAATCCTTAATATTGATCATTCAAGGACATGATATATATCAATGGAAAGGTATTGAAACACAGATCATAGACACAGATATGACTACTTTTGTAATGCACAGATATTTAAAATCTATTTTTATTTTCAGTTTTTAAAATAAAAATTGAAAAATAAGTCTTATTTTCAATTTTTAAATTAAAATAAGAATTATTTTTCAATTTTTATTTTAAAAATTGAAAATAAAAGTTAACGCTGTTTTTGGATTGGTTACTCAAAATTCGGACATGGGGTGGCTCCAACAATATCTAGGACACTTATTGGGCTCTCATTTTTTTAACGCCCATAACTCTTATTTGCGATCCCTGCACATAATTCCACAAACTTTTATGAAAATCGGCCAACTTTATAGTATACTGCCATACAAAAGATAGGTCTGAAAAAAAACAGTAGGAAAAACTTTTTTGTTTTCAGTGCAATTGCTCCCAAACTTGTTACTGATCAATATTTTATGCTACCACACAATTTAGCCAAGTTTGTTCCAAATCAGTTGACTGCCATAGAAACGATCGGTCGAAAAGTAGTTTTAGCGAGAAAAACTTTTTTGTTTTCAATGGTAGCGTCTTTTTACCGTCCATTTATGAATATTATCAGCTTCCACATCATTCTGGGTAGTTTAGTCAAAATCTGATGGATATACCGTATAACAAACTGGCAAGCAAATGATCAAAGTGTGGCGCCTTCTATTGCTAAATTTTGGAAATAGCTCAGCTAAGAAAGATTACGAAAATCGTTCATCCGATCTTTATGATTCCCTCAGCAAATCGATAAATAATTTTGATTACTAGATATCTCTAGAAGGTACGAACCATCTATCATCAAAACTGTGGAAGATAGACGTTTTTTTCCAAACTGCGGGGGCGGGAGGGTGCGTATCAAAAATTGAAAATAAACTTGATCTGCCTGCAAGTATAAGAAATATATGTCCCATACATGTCAAACCTCTATCTCTTACCATCTCTGAGATCTCTTCGTTCATACGGACGGACGGACATGGCTATATCGACTCGGCTGTTAATGCTGATCAAGAATATATATACTTTATAGGGTCGGAAACGATTCCTTCTCCCTGTTACATACTTTTGCACAAACTTAATACAAGCTGCAAGGGTATATAAACTTCTGTCGAGCCGAAGCAAGCTTTCCTCTATTTTTATAGAGAAGGTACCCTTGTAGAGGGTATATTTAAATTGTCCAGATGTTTGTAACGCATGGAAGGAAGCATCTCCGACCACATGAAGTATATATATTCTTGATCAGCATGACGAGCTTAGTTGTCTGTCTGTAAGTTGGAAAAGCTTTTTTGTCTTTTGCCCAAACCTCGTATTTATAAGTTTTCTATACTTTCACATAGTTCCACCAAGTTTGATAGGTCAACTATACAGTATAGCTGTCATAGAAATTGGGTATAGAAAATGTATATAGGAGGAGGCCTTGTCAATAATATGTACATTTGGCCGAATATACATATTTGTGTCAGTGGAATCAGGATACTAATTTATATAAATTATACAAGCTACAAGGGTATATAAACTTCGGTCGAGCCAAAGTAAGCTTTTATCTGTTTTAGTTTTTTAATTTTATCGTTTTTTACCCCGATAATTGGATATTTTATACGCTTTCAAACAGATTCACAAGATGACGAAAAAAATTTTGATTGCTTAAAACGAGCAACGTTTTTTCAGGGTTATAAAAAATTCGGCACAGACGAAGTTAGCTTAACCCTCTCGTCTTATATTATTTTCTCCCTACAAGTCAGATTCGATTTCGCACTAAACACGCTTGAAACAATATAAGAAGTCCCAAGTTCGATGTACCAAATTGGGTCACAATAACTTCCTAAACTCCTCTAATTCCTACACCAAATAAAACGACTCTGTTCTTTTTCAAACGAATGCAAAATCAGCGCATTTTTGGAAATCGAAGGATTTCTCAGCTCATTTCTTCTGGCCCTGTTTCTTTGCCCCATATTTTGTACGACAGAAAAAAAGCAACCCTAGATAATTACAAGAAATTGATTTGATTTGATTAGACTATAAATAAGACTACCTTCCTTACCTACCAGCTGGTATACATAAATTTCGTGCAATCGGTCCGTTTTCGTCCTTTGCTCTAATTGCCTAATGCATTTGAAATTATGTGAAAGCGAGGGGTGCCTTCTTTCACCCTAAGATCACGGAAGAAAAAAGTTGTGAAAAATCGATTACGAATGCAATTTATGGGACAACACACACATACACACACATCTGCCCCGTGACTTGAGACAATGGCTTTTCTTTTCTTATTTTTTTTTTGGGAAAAAATCGCAAAGTCGCTCCAGCCAAGCCGCATTTTCACTTTCTTCTGTTGTTGTCAAGGCAGCTGTATCTGTATTTATGAGCACATTTTGCAGCATCTTTTTAAATGAATGGAGAGGATCTTCATCATCGTCTTCTGCTGACTGTGGGATGATCTTTTATAATCCTGAATGCATACGACGGAAGGTACGTGCGCATAATTTACACACACCTGCCTTTCCTTGGGTTTTCCTGAGACAGCTGCCGCTGTGTTGTAGTTTTTCCTTTTTCATCGATTTGTTGTTTTATAATTAAGCGCCATCTTTGGCTCTATTGAGTAGAGTTTGAGTAGAGAACAGGTGGTTTTTTTTTTGGTCTTGGAGTATGCCACACCTCAAACATTTAGTTTACCATTTTTTTCTCCCCTACCTCCCATTCTTCCGGGCTAAATTTATGGCCTGCCGTTCAGGTTTATGGCCTGGGCTTAAAATCGCCACACGTTTCGCATTGCTTGATTAGATTATATTGGCTTGGCGTACACACCCATTAACAGACATACATCACACGCACAGCCACAGGCTACACACAGCCTGATCCTCCATAATATCCCTCTCGAACGAAGTGACGCCAAGTTCAAAGCTAAAAAAATGCCTGTTTTTACTACTTGACATGGCGTGTTCCTCTTGCTGCCCCTGTAGAGGACTCTTTCTAGAGGGGGAATGGTGAAAAAGTCTGGAAAAAAGTTAAAGAATTCGGTCGGAAAAGCTATAAACAAGCAATTCTAAAATAAACGACTTGATTTATTCTGAAACTGTAAATTATTTTTTCGTCGTGTCTTGTTTTTTGTCAACAGCTTCTGTATGTAATCTTTATTCAAAATAGCTGTCAAATCTTTTAGTGTTTTGCCTTTAAAGGAAAAAAACTGTTTTTTATCCCGAATATAAACTAATTTTTGTAAGATAAAACTTTGAAAGATGGCATTTAGGATCCATAGAACCAAATGATTCGCAAATAATTGGAAATATTACTCGAAAATGAGTCGAAACTGATCAGAAAAACGGGTTATAAACGACTCTTCAAGAAGAATCGCGGCTAGGGTACCATTTTCTAACGACCAAAGTATCATTTATGATCAGAAAACGAGCGCCATTTTGACTATTTTAATCACACAGAGGACTCGAAAAAGACTCGAAAAAGAATGTGATCAAAAGTTTTGTAAAATGAAGGGGCTAAGAAGGCTATTAGAGAGTTTGAAAGGAGCAGAAAAGCGCTCAACTCTACTTGTGCTATTCTTAACATTGTCATGTCATGCTATAAAGCGCTCACACTGTAAAAAGAACTCTATAAAGCGCTATATTCTCAATGCACAAAAAGCGTTTCAAAGCGCTTCTCTCCCAGAGTTAAAAGAGCTCTAAAAAGCGCTCCACAACGAAATTTTTTTATCACAATGTTACTGTTTTAGTGACCTTTGGATTATCAATCATAGAACTTTTTAGCAGGCTCTATTGTTTTAGAAACGTTATGAAGAAAATCATAACTTATTGACCTAGAGCCTGCTAAAAGTTCTATGAAATTTTTTATTCAAAATTTAAATAAAATTTTCAATTTATTTATTTAATTTGAAAATGAATATTAAAGTCTCTTTTTATAAGGTTTGATGCAATCTTAGTTTTAAACTTTTCACTATGATTTTTCCCATCCCCAGGGGAAATTCCGTTCGTAGCTGAACCGTTCTTGTGCTGATCTCAGTCAAATCAAATAATGAGTTCGTAGATAATGGAACTTTTCATCCGGCTTTGTCCATAATTTTTAATATGCTGTCGCTAGCGTTTCGCCTAATTTTGAACTGCACAATCCAATCTTTCACAGCATTGGTTAAATCAAAAGACTGAGCGGCTTAAATCTCACTTTTCTCCAATTTCAGGGGTGTCATCAACGAGTGCAGCACTGGGTAAATCTCATTCAACTTCTGCAATTGCATTCCCCTGGCTATTTCCACTTCCACCTTCTCCTACTTCTTACGCCACAAGCCTCTTTAAATGCCGCTTGCTGTAGCCGAGAAATTTGTGGGTCATATTTATGATTTCCTTAGTCTACAATAATTACGTTACGCTCGAGGCGTAGCACTTGCATTGTGTTCATAGGAAAAGTGTTGTGGTGAAGTAACTGCTTTCGTGGAGCAGTATTTACAAGGAGATTTGAGCCCTAGAATTTAGAGCTTTTTAAGCACTTGCCAGTTATCCTGTTTATACACAAAACGAGATCGTAAGGTTAAGTCGGCCCAGCCCGTCTTCCATTTACCCGTTACTTAGGGAATAAATTGTTTATGTGCGTTATGAAAATTTGTGGGATTATAGATATTGCGAATGTAAATGTAAGTTTTAAATTTCAGATCGATATCTTTAAAATGGTGGGAGTTATTCAACACTTGGCTGCTCCCTGATCAAGTATAAATTTGCAATAATCTTCCTACTGAACTCGAGTGATGCGGCATCATGACAGCCAATTTGAGGTATCAGTATACAGGGGCATGTACTTTAAAATTATACTGCTCGCTCCAACAGCAGAAACTATTTGATGCATAATTATACCCTTTCAAAGGGTATTATAATTTTGCCCAGAAGTTTGCAACGCATAGAAATATTCATTTCCGACCCCATAAACTATATATATGTATTCTTGATCAGGGCGACGAGCTGAGTCGATTGAGCTTTGTCCGTCCGTCCGTCTGTTTTTACGCAAACTAGTCTCTCAGTTTTATAGCTTTCGAGCTGAAATTTTGCACAGTCTTCTTTTTACTGCACGCTGCTAAAAAGTCGGAACCGACCGGATCGGATGACTACTTCTTGTAGCTGCCATAGGAACCATCTGTCGAAAAATGGGTCTTAGTGAGAAAAACTTTTTTGCTTTCAATCAAAGCGTGCTTAACCACCATTGTTAATATTATATGCTTTCAAACAGATTTGCAAATTTTGGACGAAATCGGATGACTATATCTTAAGGCTGCCATAGGACCGATCGTTCGGAAAATGAGTTTTAGTGAGAAAAACTTTTTTGTTTTCAAATTGATCGTTCTTAAATTCGGCGGTTGTTAATTTGATATGTTTTCAAAAAGATTCGAGAAATTTGGTCGAAATCAGATGTTTATCTGTCGGAAAATGGGGTTTAGTTAAAAAAAAGGTTTGATATTTTTATAAGCGTTCTTAAACTCTGACATTTCAAAACCAGCATTTGCAAGGGTATAACAACTTCGGCACAGACGAAGTTAGCTTTGCCTACTCGTTATACCCTTGCAAAGGGTATTATAATTTTGCCCAGAAGTTTGCAACGCATAGAAATATTCATTTCCGACCCCATAAACTATATATATTCTTGATCAGGGGGACGAGCTGAGTTCATTTAGCTTTGTCCGTCCGTCTGTCTGTCCGTCTGTCTGTCCGTCTGTCTGTCCGTCTGTCTGTCTGTCCGTCTGTTTCTACGCAAACTAGTCTCTCAGTTTTAAAGCTATCGAGCTGAAATTTTGCACAGAGTCTTCTTTTTACTGCACGCTGCTAATATGTCGGAACCGACCGGATCGGATGACTATATCTTATAGCTGTCATAGGAACCATCGGTCGAAAAATGGGTTTTAGTGAGAAAAACTTTTTTGTTTTCAATGTTAACGTGATTAAACTCGGTCATTAATAAAATTATTTACTTTCAAACAGATTTGCAAATTTTGGTCAAAATCGGATGACTATATCTTATAGCTGCCATAGGAATCATAGGTCGAAAAATGGGTTTTAGTGGGAAAAACTTTTTTGTTTCCAATGTTAACGTGATTAAACTCGGTCATTAATATTATTATACACTTTCAAACAGATTTGAAAATTTTGGTCAAAATCGGATGACTATATCTTATAGCTGCCATAGGACCGATCGGTCGGAAATGGGTGGGAGTGAAAAAAAACTTTTTTGTTTTTAAGAAAATCGTTCTTAAGGTCGGTGATTATTAATATTAAACGCTTTCAAACTAATTTGAAAAAGTTAATCGACATCGGGTGACTATATCTTATGGTTGCCATAGGACCCATCGGTCGAACATGAGTCTGGGTAAAAAATTTTTTCGTTTAGTTTTGTTAGCGTCCTTAAACTCGCTGATGACTTATTTTATATGCTTTCAAATAGATTCGCAAAATTGGGCCGAAATCGGATGACTATATCTTAAGGCTGCCATAGGGCCGATCGGTCGGAAATTGAGTCTTAGTGAGAAAAACTTTTTTCAGACGTTTATCTGTCGGAAAATAGGTTTTAGTTACAACATTTTTTGATTTTTATGTAAGCGTTCTTAAACTGTGACATTTGCATTTGCAAGGGTATAAAAACTTCGGCACAGACGAAGTTAGCTTGGCCTTCTCGTTTTTTTCTTATACCTGCTCAGGTATCAATTATTCTGCTGAACACGCCCAATGGTATCTTAGCCGCGACTCTTCATGAAGAGTCGTTTATACCCCGCTATTTGATCAGTTTCGAAGATTCAAACTAGCATTTGCAATGGTATAAAAACTTCGGCAAAGTCGGAGTCAGCTTGGACTTCTTATTAAATCAGTTCCTTTACCGTTATTTTTGTTGTAACGGCGTCTGGAAAGATATGTATGTAGAGAGAGAAAATGAAAGAACAGAAAGAGGGTAAGGTATAAAAGAGATGTAGAGCTAATCAAGGGCCAGGTCGACTGGGTGGCGCCAGAGTTGTGGAATTGCGGGGGCACTCAGAAAGATGATTGGTGTCATGGGGGGCTGTGGCCACATTTGGGGCATTCGTCCACGACGCACAGTGGTCCAGAATCGTTTTGCCTTGCTTGATTAAAAATTGTTCAAGGTCTTATATAGTTAAGAGTTTATTAAAATTGATTTAGTAGTTCCGGAGCTATAGAGCGCAAAAGTCAAAATTTCGAAAACTATGTTTCCTTTCAAGCACCTGTAAGGTATATTAATAAATCTAGGGTGCTGATTTTTGGTCAGAATCTATATAAGGTAATGCTCAGCTGTTTTTTCAAAACTACAATTTATTCGGTCAAGGTTTAGGTACATTTCTTATATTATTAAAATTTTTCACACCTTTTTCCACAAAAATTAGTGTAGGGTTCCATATTTGTATCAAACTGATTTTTTTAGTTGTTTCCAGATTTCTACCAAGTTTCGAGCCGATCGGACATCATTTAGATACATATAGCTCCCATACAAAATCAATATTTTTTCATTCTTTTTATAGAAAAAATCGAATTTTTTGTACAATATTAGGTTTTAAATAATATTTTAGTTGTTTCCATATTTCTACCAAGTTAAAAGTCAATCGGACATCATTTAGATAAAGCTCCCATACAAAATTTAATTTTTTTCATACATTTTCAAGAAAAAAATTTTAAATTGAAGATATTCGTTACGAAGATTACACAAAGCGGACGAGTCGTGAGCGGTTCTTCCATTGCGAAATTCATTCGTATACCTTTCGAACATCACGTTTTATACGTTACAATGACGATACGAGCCGTGTGCAAACGGCCTAAGGCGTACACAATCAATCCTTGACTGTTTTTACATAAGGTACTTTTTCTCGAGTTTGGTCACGATCGGTGTCGGCTAATGATATTTTCCTTAAAGAGGACATAATAGACTGTAAAATGGAGCAATAAGTTTTCTGAAGACATTTGAAGACAACTTTCGCCAGCCTCGGAAAGTTTAAAAATAGGTGTAAAATAGATACCTGCGGCAAAAGCTATTGTTCGCAAACTGCAACTTCGATTTTGAAATTTTACATATTTAAAAAATGAAAAACAGTACACCTATCCAACAAAATGTTAACATCTTAAAAATGCCCACTATAGCCGAAGATATGATAAGTCAAACTTAATTAATAAACCAAAATTTATGCATTTTTCGGATTGCGAAAAATTGACTTAGTCTAGGCGGCTGTAACATTTATATTCGTTAACATATCGAAGCAATATTTTGGCTACCTTAATTTGAGTATATAAACTGTCGATTTATCTAAAAAAAACTTCAACTTGTCAACAAAAATTAAATTAGGGTTTTGTCCAAGACGGGGTGCGGCTGGACCACTGTGCGACGTCAGAGTTGATCCGAGCCAGGAAGCTGTTTAGGAGCTTGGATTTTCCTGATCGTAGCTGGGATCAGTTCCGACGAGTCGATGGGAGGAGGTCTGCCACCTAAAAGTACGTTATGCCGGTAAGTTTCGATAGCTTCGGCTACGATGGAGGTGTGGGCCTGCTTCTTAGCCTATCCTATGATTTGACGGACAGGTGCAATCTCATTCCTGAGATCGAATCTTACTGCAAGTTGTCGCCGGAACATATTTGGTAGGATGCAGGCATGTTTAGGGTGAGGTTCATAGTGGCATCCGATTAGATTATTGTTGTGTGAGTAGTGTTCCTTTATCGTAGTAAGCTCTCCCAAGACAACCACCCAGACTCTTTTAGTATCTGTGGAAGAGTTAAAAAGTTTAGACACAAAAGAGAACCATTCCACAATTGTGCGTCAAGCTTCCTCCGTTTAATACACAAAGTCCATCATATCTAAAATCCACCGAAAATCGCATTAACCAAGGCTCGAACCAAAAGCTTTGGTTTCGTTCTATTACAAGCTTCGACTTTCCTCAGAATTTCATGCATTTGGAACACTCTTTCCTTTTGCAACTCTCTGATTCGTATCCACTAAAATTAGGCACACTATTTTCATCGAATTGGGGAAAAAAAAATACAAACAAACAAACAAAACACAACGGGGGTGCAATGTCATTAGCCGGCTAGCCATGAGGCAGCAACAATTAAAAACGCATTAGGTTATTGAGGTGGCTGCTGATTAGAAACGACGAAAGAAAACAAATGGTATTTCGCCCTTTCCTTTCGTTCAGCAGAAGTAAACAGCCCCCCACACAGTTGAAAATTTGCCACAAATATGCAAAAAAATAAAACCAGTTTCAGTCAACATGCCACATCATTGTTGTTGTCTGCCCCACTTGCTTGGGGCCAGTCTGCCGCTCTTGCTGCCTGCCCTCCTCTCTTGCTCTTTCTTCTTGGATGCGCTCCACATGATTAGCGCTACAACAACAACAACGCAAGAACGAAGAGAAAAAAAAAACGAAACGTTGCAAATGAAAATAAAATTTACAAATTCCATTCATGAAATTTTGCTGCGTTGGCCGAGCCAAGCTCCACTTTACACACACACACACATCTGCCTAGTGGGAGAGAAACCGAGACTGCAGCTTGCTGGTTCGTGTGTTGTTCGTCCTCGGTATCGTCGTCTGTGTGTGGCGCTCGCTCTGCTTTGGCACTTGCAGTTATGTAGTTTATGCCGCTTTAAATACCCTGTACTCTGATAGAGTATATTGGTTTTATAAATTCATCAGCTGTTTATGTATATTAATTTTTCACCGAAATATTGAAATAAACGACGAACTGTGTCGCCAGTCGGCTACTTGCCAACAGACTAAACTACCTAGCTCTTTAATAGCACAAGTCCCAATCCGTAAAGTAAATGCTTTAGACCAGGGGTCGGCAATTTGTCCAGAGACTTTGGCGGCATTTAAATCGCTTCAATACAGCTTACGTAAATGTTCTGCGGCAGCGACGCGTCGACTCACCGACATTATAAGCTATTTCACGGTGTGCTTTCGGCTCTAGTTGCGCTGTTTCGCCGATGCAGCAGAGCAAATTAAAATGTAATTGTGTTTTGTGCCGACCACTGCTGCTTGAATAGTATTTGTGAGTCAGCAGAGAACATTTTTAAATCACATTTAACCAACGCGCTCTCTGTTCTCTAAGAAATTAATGTAAAAAAGAGAGACATTTGACAAATCTTTTTCCTTTGCTTCTTTTTAAAGCAGCGGTGGTCACCAAATTTGAGTTTGGGAGACTCACAGTGGTCCCAAGTGGTTACGAATTCGAAGTAAAAATTCATAAAAACAAAATGGCGCGCTTACAGAACGTATTAATTGGTATTGACTTTTACTCATTTTACCATCTACTATGAGTGATAATACTTTGTTGCCTGACAGCACATTTTCTGTAACACGTTCTATAGATTTCCGTTACTGCGATGCTTTTGATGGGCTGCTTTCTGTGACATCGGTAATTACTTTTGAACCTTGTAAATTTCCTGAAGCCCAGAGAATCATTTGTGTAGCGAAGGCCGATTCCCCGACGGTATGTTCTTTTCGTTTTGGGAACTTCCTCCGTTTTGACCGATCAATCAAAACTTCCGCCCCATTGTGTTTAGCGTTGCAGGACTTTCCGTGGAAGTCTTCGAATCTGCATTTGCAATTGTAAACGACACAGGAACGATGAGCCACTCCTTGAATTTTGCGAAGAATTCGCTTTCCTTCCTGCAGACACTTTGCCACTTCCATCTGAATTTCAATACTAATTTCGATAAATTTTGACAAAAATTTTCACTTTTTGTTCTACATTTGTGCCCATAGCATTAAACGCACTTACTCTATCAGATTTTTGTCTGAAAACGAACTTTCGGCCAAGTTGCTGTTTTTTACATATCTTTACAGCTTTTCAATCGGTGCAAGCTCAAAAAAAGTTATGCGAGTTTAAGTGGAGGCAGCTTCGGAAAATATCGAAAAACCCGTTTATTGATTATATCTCGATAAATTTTCGGCAGATTTATTTTTCAAGTAGATTTTCGTGCTCAGTAGGCTAAAATTCTTTAGAAAAAGTTAGTTTGGTGAATTGGGGGAGAGTGCTGTCGAGCAGTGTGTATATACATATATTATGTCGTGACAATTATAAAAAAAAACTGCAGAAAATTCACGCATTACCGCACAAAAATAATCAACGAGACTGAATCTGTAACTATCCGCAGCTAATTTTTGGATATATTTTGAAGAAGTGTCTAAGCAACAATGTATATTTGGTTTGAGAGCAGGATCTGATAGGAGTTTTGACCTATTGCTTTTTCTAGCACGACTTTTCAGAATGTGACGAAGAAAAAACGTCTACTTTTACTAATGACTTACTATTGCATGCATTCGTAATAATAATAATTTCAAGCAATACATTCCAATGGCCCTTACTTTCTGGAAAAGAATCCATTTTGTAGAATCCAAATCGATTAACTTTTCGCGAATCTATGCGCTTCTAACGTTCTGAACCCCAATACGCATAAATTTTGTTGTTGTAACGCACTATGATGCGAGGCGAGGTGACGTCTGCTTGTGCGTAGCAAATTCGTCTGCGACTGACTGGCGCCACTCTGTCGCACAAGCAATTGCTTCCAATTGGCTTCCTTTACAATTGTTGAGGGAGCAGGAATAGCCCTATCTGAGTTGGTTCAAGAGATTCTGGGCAGCAGTTTCTCTAATGCACTGATTACAGGTGGGCAACCTCCGAGCACAACATTCCTATTGAGCCCATTTATGGCACATTCAACTGTCCGTTTGTAGATATTCTCCCTAACGTTTTGGGCTTCGACTCAGTTGGTCCACCTCGGGTTTTTCTAACATCTTGCCTACATCTTCTAACATCTTGCCTACTTGTTTTTACTTTGCTGGCGATTGCTTTTCGAGAATTCTGCAGTGGGCTCTGACTCCAAGGATTTGAGTTTTCTTGTGAAGATGGTCTTCATGGCTCATGGAGTAGCATCCTGAGACCGCTTTTGGAGAGGTGTTCTGCGCTCGCTGCACGTTTCGTCTATAGTGTGTTACTGACTGCTGGAGATTGGGCTGGAGCAGCGTAGTTAGTGAGTGTTCTCTTGCTTTTATGTAGTTGAACTGCTTCCAAACTCAAATTTTGTGCCCGCCGCTGGCTTAAAGCAGAGATGAAAATTAAAACGATTAATGGTTACGTTATAGGAAACTGTGTCGAACAGCTAAGGCTTCAGGTTCTCTGTTTGATCTTATACTTTGCAGAATTGAAAAATCCAACAGGGTATCATACTGGTCGATCATTAGCCCTACATAAAAGCCTTCTCACTTGTTGTCTTGCCGGATGTTTTGCTGTTTTCTGAACGTTTCATCTGCCGGCTTCGGTCTCTCTCTCTCTCTGTGTCTCCTATTGCCGCGTTGGTTGGCTGCAGGGGGAGGAGGTAAAGTCTGTTGGCTGTGCAACTTTGTTTTTGAGGACGTTCATGTGGATGCAACGCGTCGTCGTCGTCTGGCAATTACAGGCAAAATAAAAAAAAAATGTAAAGAAAATACTCGTTGTGGTTGGCAATTTTACACACATTTTATGCGCTCTGGTTTATTATGCGGGTGTCCGCCATCTCCCACCAGCTCCCCACCAACTCGCAGCTTAGCTCGTAATGCGCATCCGTTTCCCATTTAGGTTCTGCAAACTCATATATGCGCTTTTGTTATTTTTACACATTTTTATTGTACTTCGTCGTGTGTACCAAGTGGAATTCTTGCCATAAGCAGCAACGTCATCTTCAGTGGTTGCCGCTGTCGAAGCTGCCGCAAGCAAAACTCTTGGCGCATATTTATTACGAGACGCGGTAGACGCGTCTACAACCCGTTGCCGCCGCTTAACAATCTTGTCCTGTGCACTGGGCTCAATTTTCAAACGATTTCAATGGAATTCTCAACTTGTGTGTGTGTGCCGAATGGCGAGAGGGAGGGGGAGGGGGGTAGCGGTAGGTACAAAAACCCAGACACGCATCTCTCGACTCGAGACGACTCTTTGCTTGCATCCTTACTCCCTACTGGCACTTTGCTTACAACAGAAAACTTCAAGGGACAACCCACTAGCAAGCGGCACATAATTTGTTGGAACTCATTGTGGGAAAGGGTATATGCGATTTGTAATACAGTTTGAGAAAGGAAGCTAGATTGCTGAACTTCAAATGAAACATTTTGGGCCAGTTTGCAAACTCCGGAGAACCGGCGGGTTGGTTCGTGTTTTTGGATCAGACATAAATCGGAACTTTCTAAATCAGCGTTTCCCAAGAAGAGAGCGCGAAAATGTGACTGTGTCTCTCTTTAACACACAGTGATGCATGACTTCAGCAAGCATTCGGTGTGAATTGAAGAGTATGTTCGTCCCCCAGGGGCTATGGCTGGGGAACTCTGTTCTAAATTGTTGAACTGGGCTCCATCTGTTTCGAAAAAGGTTCGGTTTGAAGTATAACTATAGTCAGTTTTTTTAAAACTTTATCATTTCAAAATCATTTCCAAATTCGACTTATTCTTCGAGAAGGACATATATTTATGAACACAGGATGGATTTCCATTTTAAACTACAGGCATTGTAGAGAACCTCTGAATGATAAATGTAACGAATAAGGTCCGTTCGGGCAATGTTTTTAATAGCTTCGTAAGCTGGATGCTTTTTTCTCAACAAAATGATTTCTTATTTTTTCACCAAAAAAATTTCTCAACTATCTAGGAATCCATAAACCTTAAGTAAACGAACCGGTGCACGAACCGAACCTTAGTCCTTTCAATGGGTTTGAGCCCCCGAACCGAACTTTCTCCAGTATTTCAGAGGTTTGCAGCTTTGCTTCTGATTGTTGCTGAAATTGTTTTAGCAAGCCGATATTTAAGTTTCTTATGACAAGTTTCCAAGGGGGACTCGACAATTTGCTATTAGTTCGTGCCTTTGGTGGCGAGGCGAGCGCTAACTACGCATAAGCAACATTGTTGTTTTTGCTTTTTAATTTGCCAGAGAGAGAAGAGAGTCACATATGATGTTGTTGTTGCAGGTCTGCACGCGCCAACAACAAAACCTTAGCTAAGAAAAAAAGAGAGGAGAGCACGCTTATGAAATTGTTGTTGCTGAATGTAGGCTTACGGCGCGCTTATACCGTATACGCGCGAGCTATTCCTTTGCGCAAAACAACAATGAGTGCGTGGCTTGCGGAATATGCTTCGGCGCCCCTGATTTAGGTCTTAAAAATTGATTTTCCAAACTGATGGGGCTTTTCTGAAATCGGTAAAACCCTTGCTTAATTACTTCGCTTACAAAGCTTACATACATCAGGATATTTTTCACTTGGGGATGGAATTTACCAAAATCCTATACGAATTTTCAACAAAAATTTTACTGCGGGAATCATGACGGCCTACGAAAACCCATATAATCATCACAATTACACAACGAGAACGGCCCAAAACCAAATCATCCCAAATCAAAACTATTTTCTAAGGTTTTAGACAGGGGATGCAACACTGTCTATGCCATAAACAAGGCAGTTATTATTAGTCCAGATTTTCTTCTCCCCTATAGAATCAAAACAATCTGTCATTTCTAAACTTTTTGAAATGCTTATAACTTCTCAAATACAGCACTCCTGGCGCTCAATTATTTCATCACAGCATGGCTTTATGATAAAGCTTTCAGTTTCTTCAAACTTGCTCGACAGGAATAAAAACCGAAAAAAATATCGGTATCGGTTACGGTTGTTAAAAACAAATTTTTTCGTTTACAGTTTTCTGTTTTTATTTCGGTCCGGTTACGATTCGGTTATCGGTTACAAGAAAATTACACTTGTTTCCTAATGAATTATAAATTTTACACCAGATAATAGTTGTTAATACCACAGTTCTGGGTATTTATAGAAATTTTCTTCCCATCATTTGAGTATATCGGTATTAGAACTCAATCTTTGAACAAATCACTGCCGAAATGAAAGTTTTATATGCACCATCAACCATAATGCCACTTTTACTATCACAAAAGTTTTCATACCGAACTTGGTGGAAAAACCGGTTTTAAATCGAAAAAACTTTTGCGAAAGTGAAAATGGAAACATGGCTGAATAGAAAATTGCCAAAGAATTAACGAATTAAATTCGACCGATAGTTCCTATGGCAGCTACAAGAAGTAGTCATCCAATCCTGGCGGTTCCGACATATTAGCAGCGTGCAGTCAAAAGAAGACTCTGTGCAAAATTTCAGCTCGATAGCTGCAAAACTGAGGGACTAGTTTGCGTAGAAACAGACAGACGGACGGACAATGCTTAATCGACTCAGCTCGTCGCCCTGATCAAGAATATATATAGTTTATGGGGTCGAAAATGAATATTTCTATGCGTTGCAAACTCCTGGGCAAAATTATAATACCCTTTGCAAGGGAATAAAAACAATCAGCTGTGTATTGATAATATGATTTTCTTTATATGTAATGGTGTCTACTCCGACGTAAGCTGGTTCTGGGCACCCCTGGTTTAAACCGGAATTTTCGAATAAATTAAAATTAAAACTTTTACCAACTCCAATCATTCGACCTTAAAAGCGAGAACAGGCCTGCCGACAAAATATTAAAATTAGACCTTTTAGATGGTATATTAAAATATTCCAGATGTTTTTAACGCATTGAAGGAAGCCTCTCCGACCACATAAAGTAGATATACTCTTGATCAGCATGACGAGCTAAGTTGATATAGCCATGTCCGTCTGACCATCTGTTTACTCCTCCTTCAGTTTTAAAGCTATCTCAACCAAACTATGCACAAAGTATTTTGGTACAAAGACGCTGCACATTTGTCGGAACCGGCCAGATCGGATGACTATAGCATATAGCTGCCTTAGGAACGATCGGTCGAAAAAGTAGTTTTAGTGAGAAAAACTTTTTTGGCTTAAACGCAAACGTCCCCTAACCTCGTATTTATAAGATTTCTATGCTTATACATAATTCCATTAAGTGTGATGAAAATCGGTCAACTATATAGTATAGCTGCTATACAAAATATAGTTCTGAAAAAAAGTCTCAGTAGGAAAAACTTTTCTGTTTTCAATTCTATCGCTCCCAAACTTGTTACTGATCAATATTATATGCTACAGCTACCACAGCTACATACTATAGCTACCACACAATTTTACCAAGTTTGACCCAAATCGGATGACTTTAGAACAGGCATGCCCAAAAGCTGCATACGACAGAGCACTCACCAATACTCACAAAGATAAGCACCAATACCAATAATGAAATTGTTGTTGGTCAGTTTGCTTGCGCTCGCAAACGCCAATCAAAGAAGAGAACAAAACCGGTTTTTGTTCTACGCGTCGCATACACACGAAATCGCTAGCGTGTGTGTCGTTTTGTATGCCTCGCGCCCTGTATGTCATTGGTTTCCTATGTTTGGTGGAATTACAATAACAAAACGTACCCAAAGAGCATACGGATGGACATCGCTGCAGTAGTTATAGTTATAAAAACTTTTTTGTTTTCAATGGTAGCATATTTAAGCTTTCCAGTTATGAATATTATCGGTTTCCACACAATTTTTGGAAGCTTGGTCAAAATCTGATGAATATATCGAATAGCTGCCATATAACAAACAGGCAAGCAAATGGTCAAAGTACTGGCGCCATCTATTGCTGAGTTTGGGAAATAACTCAGCTAAGAATGTTCGACGAAAATCATTTAAAACCATAATTTATATAAATTAAACAAGCCACAAGGGTATATAAACTTCGGTCGAACCGAAGTTAACTTTCGTCTATTTTTAATATTTTCATTAACGATATTCTTCGTGTCTTGTTTCACTCTCATGCTATGATGTACGCTGGTTGTCTTAAAATCCCCCATTGACTCCTATACTTCTTCGATGGGTCAAACATGGTGTTCGGTTTACTGCCCACTAAACACTGAAAAGTGTAAAAGTATGTCTTATATGACTAGATGATGATCTGATTCCGTATCTCACTAAACATTTATACGTCTCACTGGTACGACCAATTCTTGAAAATCCCTCGTATGTTTGGTCACCTTATTAACAAAAATATCAGTACCAACTTGAATCGGTTTAAAACAAGTCTCTCTTAATCGATCTTCCATCTTTTAAGATCCGCCGAACTCTTGCAATGCTGGACAGAACATTGTCAAACTTTAAATATATAACTAAAAATGCATTTGCCGCTCACGTTAGCCAACAGCTCCGCTACACACGGAGACGCAGTAAGCCAGGATCGCGCTAGGCTCGCCAAGTTAATACGGTCACCAACTTTATCTCACTACATACGCCTCCCTAAGGCCTATGCCCCAACAACTCAATTGATTTTGCATTGCATGAATCATTGTTCAACACTTTTGTTCCTGGCACTATTTTTTGAAGTATACAAAAAAAAAATTGTACTTTACTTCTTTAAAGGGTATTTCATCTTTTGTCTTTTGATATTTAAATTGAACCTTCGATACTTTTAAGTTTTTGTAGTTGTAGTTGTTGTTGTTGATTTTCTTATGTAGCCGCCGTTGGCGCTGTTTCTTTCCCTTCTTACTTTTTGGCCTCTCTTGGCTGGTTGTTTACGTTTGGCGTTTCGTTGATAATGATGATGGCCCTTTGTGGAGTTGGCCGCCCCGATTGTCTGGCTTGTGGTCTCTTATCGGATGAACTTTCGGTATTAATACTACTACTTCTACTTCTATCACTAGATTGGCTAGCTTATACTCTAGAGCGGGGCTTCCCACGCAATTCATTTGACTTCTCTTGCAGCTTATCTTTGCTGCCCTGTTCCATGTTTTATTGTGGTTTCTTTTTACAGCTATTGTTGCATTTGTCGCATTTTTGTGGTTTTCGCAAATTCCTTTTTCCCCAGGACACGCAAGCCACGCGTTGCAAAAATAACAAATAATGAATTCCTTCTCTGGGGCTTAACCTCAAATTGGCTTAACTTCATTTATTTCATTTGCCTTGAGCCAGAGGAAGAAAAAAAAAAGATAAAATAACCAGGCGAAATTTTTCATTTGCGGTCTTGGAAATGTACACCCTTTGTTGTATGTTGTTGGTCAAGACGCGAGCCACGATTTTAACAACGTCTGGAAACTTAATGGGTTGGATATTTTAAGCTAAGCTTGACAAACTACTAAAAAAAATAAAAAAGGAGAGGGATGAAGGGAAGGAGGAGGTAGTAGACAGGTGTTTGGGGAAAGTTCCTTACATTACAAACGGATTTTATTTATAAGAATAATTTAATTTAATTTGTATTTTGGTTATATAAAAGAACTGCGTTTTGAACCCATTTTTCCTCTTAAATGAAAACAGCAACCAAATACAAGCACCGCGACTCTACGACGACATTCTTATCGAGTTAAATGTCAAGAGCAAAAAAATTGTTGTTGCTGCAAAGCCATTTTGTTATGATTTGGAGGCCCACCGTTACTATAGTATTAGATTTTTTTTGCATAATATAATAAAAACAAGAAAGAAAGTCGGTCAAGCCCGACTGTAACATACTCTGTACCCTTAACGTCGCAGCTCGCATTTGCTCACGAGTTATACGCGCTCATCTCTAAGTTTCACTCTCTCTCTCTCTCTCTCTCTCACTAAGATTGCCGTTCAATAGAATGCTGTGGTGATGGGTGGGGGGGTGTTGGGTGTTTACTGTTTTTTGCGTATAAATTGAGTATCGTTCATCCGATCTTTATTATTCCTTTAGCAAATCGATAAATAATTTTGTTTTCAAGGTATCTCTAGAAGGTACGAACGATCTATCTTCAAAACTGTAGGAGATATGACGTTTCCAAATTGCGGAGGCGGGAGGGGGCGTGTCAAAAATTGAAAATAAACTTGATCTGCCTGCAAGTATAAGAAATATATGGCCCATACATGTCAAACCTCTATCTCTTACCATCTCTGAGATCTCTTCGTTCATACGGACGGACAGACAGACAGACGGACAGACAGACAGACAGACAGACAGACAGACAGACGGACAGACGGACATGGCTATATCGAATCGGCTGTTCATGCTGATCAAGAATATATACTTTATAGGGTCGGAAACGATTCCTTCTCCCTGTTACATACTTTTGCACAAACTTAATATACTCTATGTACCTTCGGTACAGAGTATAAAAACGAAAAAGCTAAGCTAACTTCGTCTGTGCCAAAGTTTTAATACACTTGAAAAAGCTCGCTTCAACGGTTAGCGATTTCGACCAACTTTTGCAGATCAGTTTAAAAAGTTTAAGAGCGCTAACATTGAGAACAAACGGTTTTTTTCATTAAAACCCATTTTTCGACATATGTCGATCAGCTCGATAGCTTTAAAACTGAGTGACTAGTTCGTGAAGAAACAGACAGACGGACAGGCAGACGGACAGATATACGGACGGACAAAGCGTAATCGACTCAGCTCGTCATGCTGATCAATAATATATATACTTTATGTGATCGGAGATGATTCCATCTAAGCGTTGCAAACTCCTGGGCAAAATTATAATAGACTTTTTAAGTGTGTAAGAATAGAGGAAAGCTTACTTCGTCTCGGCCGAAGTTTAGGGGTTCGCAACTCGTAAACTGTATAGAAATAAAGGTATTGAATGATTTTCATAGAATAGTTTCATTCTCAAACTCACCAATAGATGACGAAACTATTGTGTGACCTGTGGCGATTTATACCACTTTAATTTTTTTAAGTAAAACAAAGATTAGGTTTAGTTTCGATCTATGGCGTCTTGCGTGTAAGAATGAGTATCACAGAATGCCGAAGAGTTAAGTGTGTGTGAGTTAGAGATATAAATATCAAGGCTGCAAACTGGTCCTGAACCGAACCCCAAAGAACCGGTTAGGTTTGGGTTTTCCGGGTTCCTCCAACCGAATCCTTCAAATATTTGAGCCGCCGAACCTTAACCCGAACCGAATCCCCTGTATACAAAAAAAAGGTTCGGTTCAAACAGCAAAATTGAAATACGATTAGAAAAAGACTCGCAAATGATCGGAAATATGACTCGAAATTGAGCTAAAACTAATGAGTAAAACGGTCTAAATACAGAAACGACTCTTTTAAGAAGATTCTCTGCTTGGGAACCATATTCTCCCGGCAAAAGTATAATTTATGACTATTTTAATCAGACAATTTAATTTAACAATCTATGAACCCAGACTCCAACCAAAACCTTGGGTTCGATTAGTACAGAAACCAGTCCGCGAGCCGAACCTTACACTTTAGCAGGGTTTCGAACCTCTGGACCGAACATTTACCAAAAGTGTACAGGTTTGCAGCTTTGGTAAATATAAAAAGCGTGGTCTAGTTACATGAACTGGAACCGTCTCAGGCCAGTTGTTTATATGGCAGCTATTTGATATAGGTATATGCATCTGATTTTCAACAAAATCGTCAAAAATATCTAGAAAGCTTAAAGACGCTACAATTAAAAACAAAAAAGTTTTTTTCACTAGAACTACTTTTTCGACCAGTCGTTCCTACGGCAGCTATATGCTATAGTAATCCGATTTGGATCAAACAAAGCAGAATTATGTGGAAGTAAAAGGTGATTTTTTTCGCAAATTTCTTTTTGGTCACACTGTTTTTGGCAGCTCAGCTGTTTTCGTGTCATATGTCACTGTCAGTTTGGTCTGTAATTTAACCATGAATCGACTTACAAACGAATAACGCTTGCAGATTATAGAATTTTATTATCAAAATTCATGCTCGTTTAAGAAAGTGCATCATGCACTTCTTCCACTTTATGGTCAGTTTGGGCGACCTTCTGTGGCGGATATTCGGAATCTTGTGACTAAATTTCACACCAAATTTACATTATTGGACATTAAACCACCAACACGCATACGTAGAGGATATAGGAAAATATCGCAGCTGCATCCGCCAGTGTTGTTAATGACCGTGAATTATCGATTCGGCGCCGTTAGCAGCAATTGGGCCTCTGTTATTCCACTACGTGGAAAATTTTGCGGAAGGCTTTGGGTATAAAACCTTTTAAAATACAGCTGGTGCAAGAATTGAAGCCCCACGACCTACCACAACGGCTAACTTTTGGTGAATGGGCGCTGGCAAAGTTGGATGAGCATCCACTTTTTTTTATCGGAAAATTGTGTTCGGCGACGAAGCTCATTTCTGGTTGAATGGATACGGGAACAAAGAAAATTGGCGTATGAGCAGCTAGAAGCATTGCAAGAACTGCCAATGCATCCCGAAAATGCACTGTGGATTATGGGCCGGTGGCATCATTTGACAGTAATTTTTTACCTGCTACCGTGTGATGATTACAAACTATTTTTTGCCCAAAATGGAAGACCTGGACTAGGCCGACATGTGGTTTCAACAAGACGGTGCCACACTGCACGCGAAACAAAGGCCCAATTCAGAGGCGAATTCGGTGAACAGTTTATTTCACGTTTCGGGCCGGTCAATTGGTCGTCAATTCGTGCGATATAACGCCTTTAGACTATTTTTTGTAGGGCTATGTTAAGGCTCATGTCTATTGCGACAAAGCCCGCCACAGTTGACGCACTGGAAGCCAATATTGAAGAATTTATTCGTAACATACCGGCCGATATGTTGGAGAGAGTATGCCGAAATTGGACCCAGCGTATGAACCATTTGAGGCGCAGCCGCGGTGGTCAACATTTACATGAAATTAAATTGTATAGATCGTTCTATCGACTCAATTAACCAATTTTTCTGAATTTTATGTACTTTTTTTTTTTATCAAATTCAAAAGCTGCTTAAAAATCACCCCTTAGATAATATTAATCTATGTCATGTTTGGGAGTGCATTCCGATTTTCATCAAACTTGGTGGAATTATGAAAAAGCACGCAAAACTTATAAATACGAGGTTTGCATTGAAATCTAAAAAGTTTTTCTCACTTAAACTAGTTTTTCGACCGATCGTTCGATCGTTCCGGCCGGTTCCGACAATTGTGCAGCGTATTTGTACCTAAAAACTTCGTACAAAGTTTAGTTAAGATGGCTTTAAAACTGACGGAGGAGATCGCATAGAAACAGACGGACGGACAGATTGACATGGTTATATCAACTCAGCTCGACAGGGCTGATCAAGAACATCTATACTTTATGTGGTCGGAGATGCTTCCTTTTATGCGTTGCAAACTTCTGGGCAAAATTATAATACACTTTTGAAGTGTAAAAAAAATCAGATTGTTTCATCTTAAAGTCGAGTATAAGATGGGTCAAGATTATCTCGTCTCTGTCGAGTTCTGACACCGTTTCGTCTCGTTTCAAGACTATAATCTTGCTTTTCGATTGATCTTTTTCTCAGTGGACTCTTAACTATGATTTGGTCGCTATCTGTCTCGAGTTCGTTCGTCTTCGAGGTCCTGAGTTCAAGTCCCAGACAAGGAAAAAAAAGAAAAATTTAAATGGTAAAAATACACATCTAGCCACAGCAAAAAGGGGGTGGGGTGGTAGTGTGGTCGGGTCTTGTCTCCCCCAACTTTCTTCCATTTTAAATACCCTGAACCTTCAGGGTATAAAAAGCGCAAGAGCCATATGCAAAACATAACTAAAATAAAAGAAAGAATACAGATTCCTGCTGGGCAGTGCATATGAAGAATGTTGTTATAACCAAGTTATTGACTGCACATTATTTCTGTTAAACAATTGATGAAAAACGCAACAGTCACGGACAACTTGACTTTGCAACCTTGAGACTTTTCAATATTCCTCAGCATAATTCGTGGCCAGCTTTTACGATATCACGACACATTTAGTCCCAAGCTTCTGGCCAGACCAAAATGGGGGGACTAAAATTACGCCAAATTATGCTGAAATGCAATGGGATCTCGGGTAAATATGCGAGAGATGTTTGTGCTGTGGCGGTTGTTGCAACGCGGCCAGTTTTTTCGGGAAGCCATAGAGCTGCGGCTGCTGGTCGAGGCTTGCCATTGGTGGTACAGGCCGCTTATCGGGCAGCCCACATCACAACTACGCGTAGTTTTTGGAGCATGCGCAAAAAGGACAACAACGAGTGCAGCAGCAGCGGCGGCAGTAACGTGGAAACGATGGGGGTGGGGGGGATGGCAAGTCCAACATACATATGTACCGTCCGTGCGTCGTCTGGCCTGCCTGGGGATGCATTGGGCATGAAATATTTTTAACGCTTCAATGGCAAACCTCTCACGCTTGCACACATACAAATAAATATATTTATTGCATTTTAATGTGCCACTGAAATGAGATTTAATTGGCATTGTTGAGGAGGCAGCACACTGCTCGCAATATTGTTACAAATTTCTGAACGAGGGCTGTCTTTTATGTATCTAGGACCAGCCCATAGTTGATGATGGACGAAGTCCCTCGTGCTTTTCACACAGACGCGAGCCAAACATATGAGTGCGAGAGTTGGTGAGCACAGGAAAGCAAATAAATCAGTGCCGGCCAAATGGAGAGACAAAAAAGTGTGCTTGTGTTGGTGAGCAAGACAGGTCTTACCAGACTACAGCCGTTATTTGCAATTCAGTGTTCACCGATTCACACAATCAAAAGTTCGGCTCGCGTTTGCGTAAAAACACGACTGACTTCGGCTCCTGGTAGCTATGGCTGGCCGGCTCTGAAGTAAATCCTTTGTAGTCTCTCTTGCTCGCCAACACAAGCACATTTCTCTGTCCTCTCCCTGAGCTAGACCAGAGTTCCCCAGCCATTGCCCCTGGGGGATGAACATAGTCGCCAATTCATACCGAATGCTTGCCGAAGTCATGCATCACTGTTTGTTAGAGAGAGACACAGTTACATTTTCACGTTCTCTTCTTGGGGAACCCCGATCTAGACTTTTTTCTCTCTCGCTCTCACATGTGTGCTCTTACTATGGCGAATGTTTGATTGCTTTTATCTACCTAATCTCTCATCTGTTCTTTCCCAAGCTAGATAGATCAATAAATAATGCTGATTACTATTGTAGACTTTGGAATTATTTGAAAAAAAAAAAACGGATAATATGTATCGATATTCTCTGTAAATAAGAATGGATGACGCTACCGAGAGAAGAACGCAGTAGTAGACAGACAGAGACGGACGCTGTGTATAGCATGGACATGACAGACAGAACAAACCCGTATTGACAATGTAAATAGTAAGCCGCATGTAAATAAAAACCCGTGTAAATAGTGTGCAAATAAAAGCCTGAAAACCCGAAAAACCATCGATATCTAAAATCTGAACACTCAGTCAGCTAATGTTATGTTACTTTTCAAAACAACCCTCGCTCAAAATCATTCAAAAACTCTCACTCAAACCACTGTGCTGTATGCCTTTGGACACTTGACTAGACTTTGCACTATACTAGCTAGCTGCTGCTGCTTCTGCTCCTCCTCCTCCTGCTCCTGTTGGCGCTGCATTGGTCTCCTTCTTAGTTCTTTGGGATTTGCAAAACAGACACAGAATTTTCTTTAATTAAATTCATTCTCACAGTGTGTGCAACATGTGGCAGTCGTCAGTGTCGACGAATGCTGGAATGCTGGATACCAAGCTCAAGTTCGACTCCCGTCGTCTTCCTTCTTCCTTCTATTGCACTTTGGCCAGGAGGAGGAATTTCAAAGAGTCTCTCTGACTTCACACAGGCTTCGTTTCTACCTACGCGAAAGCCCTTTAAACTCTTGCGCCGCGTCATCAAATCAGGTTTGGCCTGCTCGGCTCTGACAGACGCATAAATCGCTGGCGTTTTTAAAATACCCAACCAAGACTGCAAGTCTGACCAGGGCCCAGGGCCCAGGCCAAAACCATTGGAGCCAAAGAAAACAAAAAGTTATAAATGCCTCTCATATTTTTAACACCAAACATTGCTGGTGGTTACCCCCTGATCCACTCTATTGGTAGTAGTAGTTGTACTTGCCTCAAGTTTCTGTTTGATTTGACAACTTTGTTGGTGTTTGCCTGAGAACGACCACAGCGTTGATGGGAGGAGGGGGATTTTGCTCTACATCTTTCAATGAGAAATGTTGATTTAGGTATCTCTCTCTCCTTTCGACCCCGAGGGTAAACTTGAATGAGTAAACATTAGAGGAAGATGTGAGAACATTTTTTAAGCGTTCACTTGTGAATTAGTGTGAAATTGTCTACAAAAATCGCACCTAGGACATCCATTTGTCAGCCTAGGAACTCGATTTTTTTTTTAATCCCTTCAAAGTTTCTCACTAACTTCAAGCGGCCGAGTTGTCATGCCTTTGCTCGTATTCTGGCAGTCTTTGCTTCAATGATCGGCTCAAACGCATCAATAGTGTTCGGTAGAGGTGCCCTGTGATGGTTTCACCCGGTTGTATCGGCTAATGGTACACCACGGCCAATTGGTTCTATCAAATACAGAGCATGACCTTGCCACCGTAAATATTCGGCCTTGACATTGATTTTGGTGTATGGCCCGGCGGCCCATCCGATTTTTTGCGCTTGCAGCATGTTCCGCGTAAGCTACTTGCGGCATTCGATGGCCTTCAGCTGCATTTTTCTTCAAATGAAAGCAGGAAAGTAAACTTTCCCGCAAATTGTGTTTTGTTTTGCACAAAAGTTGACATATTCGGAGCACACAAAAACTATGTTGTTTACTTACACTTTAGCGAAACGACACATAATGAAAAAGAAAGTTGGTAGCAACATTTTCTGATGCGATTTAATATTTAGTAGTAATTTAATTTTAATAGTGACGTTAGCTCTTAAAAGTCCTTAAAAACTTTTTTGTACATGTAATAACTTTTCAACCTGTTCAAACTTGGTAGAATGCAGTTTTAAATTGGCGAAATCTCCCACACATCTTATAACCGTTTTTAACTGGCTTCCGGTTTATAGACTTGGGACACAGCCTATGACTCTTTCCCGATCGGCTTGATCATTCTGTGAAAATTTCGTGAAGATCGGTTCAGCGGTTTAGACGCCTATAAGGAACAAACATACATTCATACTTTCACTTTTATATATATTAGATAGATTTAGTATAGATTTAGAAATTAGATTTAATGGACCCGCGGAGGTTTAAAAGTTCAAACATCAATTAAGAGGAAATTGGAAACTTTGAAACCTCCTCGGGGCTATTAAAACTTAAAATATTTGAAATGAAATATCACAAAAGGAAGAAATGAAGCTTACTTGATAATCACCATATAGCAAAATTCGGGATTTTTTCACCTTTATCTTCACCATTCGTGTATTTAGGTTTTGGCAGGCATCAGAAACACTTATACAGCCTTGTTCTCAATTCCACTTTCACAAAAGTTTTTCGAAAGTGAAATTGATTCCTGTTCTGGTAAACGTAAAACGAAAGACTTTTGCGGATTTAAATGATTTGCCTTTTGGCCAGTAAAATTAAAAGTAAATTGCAAATTTGGCATTGAAAAATATATGCTACCCACAAAATAAAAATAAATCATAATTCTTAGGTCAATTTGAAATGTTTTTGTATCCCAAAGTGTTACAGAGGGGTATTAATTTATTTATAAATTTTAAATTTTCCAAACGCTTTCGATTTCTTTGAGACGAGCAAAAGTGAAAAGTAAAACGTCAAAAATTCGTGTTCTGAATTCCACATTGGGAAAGCTTCAACCAGTTCGATAGACATTTATCAATCGATAGTCGGTTATCGTTGGTCAAAGGGTCGCCAGTGGATTAAAACGTGATTATTTCGTACAAAATTGAGTTGATTTCCATTGTGCCCAATAATTTGAATGTGATGGTAACTCGGTGGATACAATTTGGCCGATTGTATTTCACAATAAATATTTTAAAAATTTAATTTGTTTAAGTGTTGTTGCTACAAAAGTTTGCAATTTTGAGCTGTTACTTATCATAACGACCTGCATTTTGTGTATTTATTATTGTAGTAACAAAAATTAAAACGAAAATGCTTTTATTCAATAGCTGCTATTTCACAACTATCAATCGATAAGCGGCAGTGGAACCACTAGTTCATAAAAGTAATTCCGAAGTAATTTCACGTGGAATTCAGAGCACGAATACGAAAACGTAACGGAATTGTTGCGGAATTACTTTTGAAAAGTAGGTGGAATTGAAAGAAGGCTGATAGGCAGACAAACATTCATCTATATATGAATAGCTTATTTCCCGTTTCATTTATGCACTTATGGCTGGGAATCCAATTGAAAATCACGGCTTTCAAAGTTCGATCTTTCGATCTTCACCTCTATTTACCAGTCTTTATGATTATCTAAACTCATATGAAATTTTTTGCTTTCATTAATACTCTTATGGTAATTTTGCAAATTTCCCGTTTTTTTTGGACCTTAGAAACCTCCAACCGACCATTGCTTAAAGTTTCTTTGGTTCTTGGACCATTTCCCGTCCATTTCTTCAATTTAGAAAACTTCCCGGGCAAGCGTCAAACCATGCCCCAAAGTTTCATCGTAATCGCAAATTTGGCAAATTTCGCGGGTTTTTGACCATTTCTCGCCCATTTCTTCAACTTGGAAACCGTCCAGGTGAAGCGTTCAACCAATCCCCAAAGTTTCATAACAATCGGATGAACGGTATAATTTTTCGAATTTCGCAGTTTTTGGAACATTTTTCGTCCATTTTTATAATCTGTAAAAAAGGTACACAGAGAATATTAAATTTGTGCAAAAGTATGTAACAGGGAGAAGGAATCATCTCCGAAGATATAAAGTATATATATTCTTGATCAGCATTAACAGCCGAGTCGATATAGCCATATCCGTCTGTCTGTCTGTCCGTCCGTCCGTATGAACGAAGAGATCTCAGAGATGGTAAGAGATAGAGGTTTGACATGTATGGGACATAGGCTTCTTATACTTGCAGGCAGATAAAGTTTATTTTCAATTTTTGCCACGCCCCCTCCCGTCCCCGCAATTTGGAAAAAACGTCATATCTCTAACAGTTTTGATGATAGATTGTTCGTACGATATCTAGTAATCAAAATTATTTATCGATTTGCTGAAGGAATAATAAAGAACGGATGAACGATACTCAAGGTTTGAGCAAAAAACGGCCAGTTAACACCCCCCACCCATAACCACAGCATTTCGTTCAACAGAGGCAATCTTAGTGAGCAAATGCGAGCAGCGACATTAAGGGTACAGAGAATGTTATAGTCGGGCTTGACCGACTTTCTTTCTTGTTTTTCAACCTAGAAACCATGGCGGGCAAGCTTCCAACCATTCTCCAAAGTTTCATCACAATCGGGCAGGCATAAGGGACAGACAGAAAAACATTCATTTTAAAATATATAGATTAAACAGATTTGCCAAAATTGGTCGAAATCGGAAGACGATCGATCGGATACTGGGTTTCAGTAGAAAAACTTTTTGATTTTAATGTGTTAGCGTTGTTAAACTCTTATATTTCAAAACGAGGGTATTAAAACTTCGGCACAGAAGAAGTAAGCTTAGCCTTCTCGTTATTGTTCTGGCGTAGCGTGGGCGTAGATATGTCAAAGTTAGGCCAAGGCGCTCGAACAAACTCATAAATCCAAAAAACACACTTTGATCGCCTGTTATTTATATATTATTGGTAGGCAATAGCATGTGAAGAATCAAATACATAACTGTTCTTTAATCGAGCTTCTTAATTTCCTATCTCTTATTGCCCTCCTTCAACTATCTTTATACCCTTGCAAAGGGTATTATAATTTTGGGCAGAAGTTTGTTCATTTTCGACCTACTAAACTATATATATTCTTGATGAGGGCGAGGAGCTGAGTCGATTGAGTTTTGTCCGTCCGTCTGTCTGTTTCACAGAGTCTTCTTTTAACTGCAACCAGCTAATATGTCGGAACCGATCAGATCGGATGAATATATCTTATAGCTGCCGTAGAAACTATAGAATGGAAAATGGGTCTTAGTGAGAAAAACTGTTTTGTTTTCAATGTAAGTGCCTCCAAACTCAGCCGATACTAGTATTATATGCTTTCAAACAGATTTCCAAAACCGATCGGTTGGAAAATAGGTCTTAGTGAGAAAAACTTTTTTGTTTTAAATTTTATCGATCTTAAACTCGACGATTGTTAATTTTATATGTTTTCAAAAAGATTCGCGAAATTTGGTCGAAATCAGTTGACTATCTGTCGGAAAATGGGTTTTAGTTAAAAGAATTTTTGATTTTAACTCAGGTATTTAAAAATCAGCATTTGCAGGGGGATAAAAATGTCGGCACAGTCGAAGTAAGCTTGTCAATTTCGTTTTCTATACTTCTTAAACCTAACCTAAAGTTGTGGTTACTCTGAACTAGTTTCTTTCTATGGAAAATACCGGTAACGGGAGATTGGTCATACTGGAACGTGAGATACGGACACTGTGACATTATAATGAAACTAACGAGCTATTACTCTGGTAACACTGTTAGTGACTGCTGCGCCTACTTATTCACATAATTTGGCTCCGTAAGATGAGGAAAGAGAAAGAGACAATGCAGCTAACTAAAATCTTTACCTTTTACATCTTTATCTTTTAATGAACTTTCTCTTTTGTTATTTCACTTACAGATTGCGGCTTTTACTCATCAAATTGTTGGTAAGTTCTTAAATAAATAAAATTACTTGATCTCTAGATCTCTATGTGGAAAGATAACAAAATGTACTATTCTCTTTTGGACAAATCCCTTAAGCTTACAAAGTATTGAAATTATTTACTCGTAGAAGATCTCTAGCTGTGCATTCACCCCTTGCGCGCGCCTTGACCGACTTGAACTGAACCTGAACCGTGGACAAGTTGACAACAGCAAACAACTAAACAAACAATATCAGGGCAGCTTAACCCCTTTTGACAAATGAACTGGCTGCAATGGTCGGTTCTACATGAAAGAGTCCGTCAAAAGGAATAGGAGCATTGCAAATGTCGCACGGGCTTGGGCAAACTGGTTTACAAATCAATTTCTGTAAATGTTTTCACAATTTGTTTGACATTCACTTGACATGGTTTTCGCTCCATGCATAAATTAAATGTCCTGAACAAGCCCTAACCCAAAGTCTCCTAACCCAAATGCTAATTAATCCCACGAGCGACAGCCCTGGGGAAAGGCGGGATTTTGCATGCCTGAGTGATTTTCACACACACACGCCGCGCCGTGGCGACCTACCTGAGCCCAGAGGAGAGTCTGCTCCGATTTCCTCCGATTTTAATCTCAGGCATGTAATTGCATATTGCAAGGGGGGCGACTATATGTCGCCTTATCTCACACGCTCCCTTGCATAATCTGTATTGATTTCGCAGTTTTCCTTCAACGAAAATCCATTGGGTAAATGTTATTGCAGGGAAAACGACGACATTTCTTGACACGCGCGATCCTAACCCTCCCAAAGAGGAAAAGGGACGCCAGCTGTTCGATGAACATTCCTCTACTGATTAGTTGTAACAGCCAACCCTCCTCCCCCCTCTGAATGCGCTCTAATTCTCTTTCTTTGTGGAAAGAAAAAAAAATATAAATTTATGTTTCACCCTATTTTGCTGACGTTTAGGGGTGGTTGTTGCTTTACGTTAATTATAAGCTCAGTACCAGGCAATGGCCAGTGCTATGATCACCCTTCTCCAGAGGGGCCCATCGACAACGTCATTTGGCACATGTCAATGGCTGCATGGAACTCCATGCTCCGGTTCAGCCCCACGACGAGCATTTTAAGAGCTCGACCAGCGGGTATTGCAGCACCGTGGTTTGAGTTGCTTTTGAAAGCTTTTCATAAGAATCAGTAACCAAGGGTGGGTTTTCAAGCCACTCGAAACGGTCGATGAAAAAGTTAAGGTTTCAAAATGATTTTTAGATCACTTTTTAAAAAACTTGCTTGATTTTCTTAATATTTTTACCGTCATAGAAAGATATCAAATTGTTGCCTAATAATGGAGACACTTTTGATTAACTTCTAAATATTTCATAAATTTTATCCACATCCACATCAATTTCGGTTCTTTTCCATATATATACCGACCCTTCGAATGAAAATTCTTGATCCAAGAGCGAATATCTTCATCAAAGAATGATCTTTTGATCCCGAATTTGTAGATCCATGAGTTTTGAACGCTTAACTCTCCCACTTGGCTCAGTTCAGCTATTTATTCTCACTCTTAATAAGAACGATTTCAAGAACAAAATTCTAAAAAAAAAACTCTTACCATGCTCCCATTTTCGCTTTCGTACATATTTTGCGATTTAGAGTCCAAATTTGGTCCAAAAATCTGTTTAAAATCGCATCACATTAAGCTGTTTCTCTATTACCCTGGTTATACACAACAAAAATATCATGATAAATGCCCTTCAAAGTATGCTATGATATATATAAATTATATATAAGCTGAATACGGGGCGACGCCCTACTCCTTTGTGTAGATATGTTTCTCATCATATTTTCAGTTCATAGCTTAAATAAAATCTGAGTTAGAGCTCAGAGCTCATCTCTTCTGAGATAGAGCTCAGAACCACTTTTGAACCCTTTTTAACCGGTTCACAGACTTGGGACATAGCCTTTAACTCTTTCCTGATCGACATGAACATACTGTAAAAACTTCGTGAAGATCGGATCAGCGACTTAGACGCCCATAAGGAACAAACAAACTTTCATTTTTATATATATGTATAGAAGATGTATTGATTATATATACCCAGTAGTCGCAATTGTTTAGGTCCACGTATTGAACACACTCTTTAGTTTCATCGATGTTCTCCCATTTTACCAAATGAATATCATAATTATCCAATATCTTCTTCGAAAAATATTTCCAAAATGTTAACAATGCTTTGTGTTTTTTGGTCGTAGAATGTTGTCAACCAAAAATATGTCAAGTTGTTGAAGAATGCTGAAGCCTAATTTACACGACCTGATCACTCAGCTGAGTTTTCGTCTGAGTTGCTGTCTGACCGTTTAAAAAGGCGTCTGAGGCTACTCAGCTGAGCGATCAGACGAAATACAACCGGTTCTATTTGGCCTGAGTGCTCATCTGAGTGCCATCTGTGACATTAAAGGGTTGCATAATTGCAGTGTGCTGGCGTTGCCACTTTCTGGCTGACGATATACATTTGTTATCGATTGTTTGATAAGATTGTCAGATAAAATGAAATCAATTAATTTGCCTAATACAATGAATTTTGAATCTAAAATAGATCAGTGCCTGAACTTCAGTTGCTTTATAAGGTCAACTTAGAAATTTGTGCAGCAGTCTCGAATAGATTTCTCCAATTCGCTATCCATATGAAGCATAAATCTTTGAAAACAAATTTCTCAAAATCATCTACTTGCATTATATTAATATTTGGTAGGTAGTTCCGGCTGGCCCCATGTAGTGGCCACACATAGACATTAAGGTCCTTGGGTAGGCCGGTCGGTTTTTTTGGTACCATTAGAAATCCAAGAGGATCTTTGACGTTTTGGCAGTGCCTCTTCCAGAGAGGTGAAACTTGGGAAGTGTAGATGTTTTAGTCTTGTCGTGGCGATCGCTGGGCAGCTGCAGATGAGGTGTTCCAGAGCTTCCACGACTCCACGTTCCTCACATTTCCTGCAGGTGTCCGCTGTCGTAATGCCTATCTTTTTTGCGTGGGCGGCTGCTAGGCGGTGACCAGTTAGTATGCCTATAAGCAGTCCACAATCTCTTCTTGGGAGCTGTAGCATGTACGCATGTACGGAGATAGAAATGTTTAGTGTAAATTAATATTAGTATCTGTTAAAATAATCCCTTTTTTTTATTAAGTTGAAGTTTAGTGAAGTCTGCATTGTTATATTGTGCTTTTGCAATAACTGAGGATTTCAGATTCATTCTTCTGGAGCCAAGCCTTAACTGCGGGTTTTGCAGCCAGACTCTACTGCTTTTTTGTTTGAAAACTTTTGGCATTTTGTCAAAAGCACTTTTGATGAGGTGGCAATTAGGGTCGATAAATGACAGGCAGAGGTGCCAAACTATCGATTTGCTTATAAGTTTTGCAATGACTCCAAAATAAAAATAAAACTGAAAAAAAGCTGAAATCATTTTTAAAAAAGTCAGAATTCGAGCCGTTTCTAAATTTTTCGCGCAATACACGGTAAAAAAAAGGGCTGGAAATGACGGGAAAAAGATGATTCGGCAACACTGTTCATATATGTATTAATAACAAGGCTGCAATCCGGCCCGGAATCGAACCCCTGAAAACCGGACCGAAACCCTACTGTTTTTGATTCCTCGAACCTGAACCCGAACCGGACCACTATTTCGAAAAAATAGGTTCGGTTTACACAATTAAGTAGTTTGCCCAACGGTACACACAAGGAAATATAGCAATTCCTTGTAAACTGCTATCATTCAAGTTCTCCAATCCTACGACATTTCTCTAGGTCATATTTAACCTATCACCGTCGATAATGGAGCGATTATTTTTCGAGCAGTAGAACTTTTAAATGACAACTGCCGTGCAGAAAAGGAATGCTACTATGAAGAATGTAATGTTGATGAAGGTTGCTTATGTGAATCAAAAGCATTTCTTGATTTGGACGATGACCAAGTTACCTCAATAGATTCCATGGAGGACTCTATAATTGCAGTTCGTTGTGCTAAACTTAGTAGTTAACGATTTTTTTAAGGATGTTCAGTTTGACATTACTAGAGTTCGCACACTTTGTAAGAAACTCCGTACTCACACAAAATAAAATCTTTTGCTTATAGAAAAATTTCAACTTTTTAAGATTTTTGCATTCAGAGTTATTTTAAAGAGCTCCACCTAAAAACATCTAAATCAAACGTAGTTCAAAATATATATTGGAGAATACTCGGTACATAGAACTTAATCTATTTACAGAAAGTTAACAAGAATTACTCATACTAAACGGGACTTAGACAGCACGGGAAACGCCTGGGATAACAACTTAAGACTCAGCACAGGTCCTGGGGGTGATCTGTCATCTTGCTCGGGAACCAGCAACGTGCAAATATTGGTAGAGGATAGTCCCAAGGAGATGCTTAAGCCAAGTTGATGAGCCTGCCCGATGGACGCCTTCCATGGACCCAGAGGTCAGAGGGATGTCGACGGTTAAGGCGTTTTCTGAGCCTGTTTGTAGCCAATTCAGAGGCATGTCTATTGGAGTGGACCGCCAGTCGGTCATGATACCTGCTGGTATGCATATTGATTTGGGCGCAAAACATCCAAATCGCTATATAAAGTTATATGCCTCACATACCAAGGAGCATCCGCGATGTGCTGGAGTACTGGGCTTATATAAGATTTTAGTTTCTTGAGTGTAGTGGAGCATGCCGTACCCCATAGCGGGATCCCCCAGGTCCAGGAAGGCATGATAATAGACTTGTAGACATGGATTTTGGATCGCAACGAAAGGCTTGAGAAGCCAATCGAGAAATTCTTAATGCGAGTTTTCAAAATTCAACTTTTAATGACTCAACGTCCGATTGCGAAGAAGTGAAGTTTATGAAAGCAATAGACATCAATAAACAAATGTCTAATATTAAATCTGTAAATGATGTTATAGATTCCTTCGAAAATTTAACAACAGAACATACATCGACAAATTTTTTAAAATTTTGGGAAAGGTCAAAAAAACAAGGACTTAGAAAATATTGCCTTAATTATACTTACTGTTCCAGCAACTGAGGTATCAGTTGAACGAGCCTTTTTAACATTTAAGTCTGATCTTTCTAATCTAAGAGATAATATAGAATCAAGGTTCGAACCAAAACCTTGGGTTCAGGGGTTCCAGGAACCGGTCCGAAAACCGAACCTCAGACCTTACAACGGGTTCGAACTCCCGGACCGAACCTTCTGCAAAATTTTAGAGGTTTGCAGCCTTGATTAATAATCCAAAATTTCGGAAACTGTTTTAGTTTTTTAAGACTTCATTTTTTAATGTTGTGTGTAGAAGAGCCTGATTTTGCATAAATGATAACCGTGAGATATTGTTGCCCGCTTTTCTCTCAAGCCCCGTTTTTCCACATCCCTTGGAACACTGTGCCACCGCTCTGCACTCATCGCCCCACGCTCGTTTTTGTGTAATCATTACAATTTTTGCAGAGCAGCAACAACCACTTCCCGCTTCCTGTTGGAATACGAGCGACCAATTCTAACACGCTAGAGGAAAATATAAACGCACACACATCTACCGTGTACCGTGTACTGTGTACCGTGTTGCTGCACCCTTAGCCCAAAAGAACGAAGCCTGCTGTTGCATTTCGAGCAACAATTTACAATATCTCTTTAGGGGTAATACCTCAACATGCAAAAAAAAAAAGAAACAAAAAAAATTACCTTACAGGACCTCAAAAGCCAGGCGACATTTGTGGATTTCCCCCTAAGTCGTTCGTTCGTTCGTTCCACTTTTCGACGACTGTCTGAAGTGTTGCGCTGAAGGAGGGTGCTGCTGCTGTTGCTGCTACTTTTTGGTTTTCCTTTTTAAGGGTGCTTCTCATTTGCGCAAAAGACGACAATGTCCAGGTGTGTCTTTCCACTTTTCCACATTTGGGACATCTGTTTTTGTGCCTGTTTAATTGTGAATTTGATTTCCTTCTTTTGCGGAAGCTCCCACGCTCTTAGAAAGCTCTTCCCTGTTCTTCTCTTCTGCTTGGGCTAATTGCACTTTTGGCAAACGCGAATGTCCTTTCTTTTGATTTCAGCTTTTTAGTCTTCATAGGAAACGCCAGCAACACCAACAACAACAACAACAGAAGGAGATTTACTGATCTAAAAATTTCCAAGAATTTCGTGAATGGGAAAACAAAAGCGCACACACACACACACAGGACCGAGTCTTCAGTCTACCTATGGACCTGAACCTAAACCTGAATCTCAACCTGGGACGCTGTTTGTATGTATGTTTGTTATGAATGTACTTCGTACTTGATGCCACAGCCAGAGTTTAATATTCGAAGGTTCTTCTTGTTTTTGTGCTGCCATTCTCCCTATCTCTGTCTCTGTCTCTCTCTCTCGCCTCGTTATTGTTACTTAAAATAGCTGAAAAAAAAATGAAAATAAAATCGTGAGCGCATATCCCAAAAATTTTTGAAACCGGTAAGCCGCCGCCGCAGTTGCCTGACCAGGCCGAAAGGCATTGGCCCAGGTAGTCCACACACTCTTAACTTACACACGGTACCACGATGCGGTGTTTTTAATGATCAATCGGGCTTAAGAAGGGGTGGGCGTTGATCACTATTAAACGATGGAGCCATCCTAGGCTCCTGAAGAGTTTGACCCCTAGCTCAGGTGGATAATGGATTTTTGGAAACTCAATTTAAATCTCGTCAGGTTACTCATCACGAGACCAATTCATATTTCAGTTCCGGTACCTTGACTTCATTCTTAATTCAGAAGAATCATTGATTAGATCTGGGTAGGATACTTGAACCTCTACCGATATTATTAACTTCATAACTCAGAATCAGAATCTAAACCCATATTTTTAAGCTCACAAGAACTGGCATTCGAAACATCGTAACTGTACAGAAATAAGCAACAAAGGTACCAAAACAAAGCCGAATACTAAAAAAAAAAAACTACAACTTTAACATCCAAGCATAATGGTTTTCAAAAAATTCATACACTCAGAAAGAAACAAAAATCCGGAAATAGTTGATTTCAGAATGTTTCGGAATATATCAAGTACATTTCGAACTATTTTAAAAACTTTTTGATCATACTTTTAGGCTTAGATCTTAGGTCTTAGATACAACCCGTCTTACTCTTTGAATAAGTGAAAAATATTCCGAATTCTAGTCTAATTAATTTTAAAGTCAACCCCAATATATTCTTGAAACAAATAAAAAAAAGTTCATAAAATAGGCACAAAATGTTCTTGTTTTAAGCCCATTATATTTTAAAGCAATTCCCAATTTGTTCTTGATAATATACCTCTGTATTAAATCAAATAAGGCTGTAAAATTCCAAGGGAAATGAATTACCCAAAGACCAAGATGGTTTACTTTAAGTACGAAAGAACGTTGGTTCAAGAACGTTTGATCTCATCTTAATAACATTATCAGTGGTTTTCGATTCTAGAATGTTTCGGACTTCATTTTAGTACATCCAAAAACAAAACTTACTTGAAATTTTAAGTACGAAATGTTGCATATTCTATACGGTCGAACTCTGAACTTTGAGTGTAGCATCTGAAGAAATTTAATGTCATGTTTAATGTCAACAAAAATATAAATACGTTACAAAAATTTTTATGAGCTAATGAATCCCTATCAAAGAAAATCTAATAAAATTACAAAATAAACTAATAACGACTCCGACACGGTGGGGGAGTTTTATTTGCCCGTCCGACCAGCCAAGCCCCTATTCACAGCCAATTGTAGTCAGAGACGTTAAGAGAGCTAGCAAAAACTTTAATAACATAAAGATCGAGAAGAGGAGAAAAAAAAGAATAGGACATTCGCCCGGAACATTAGGAGCGTTAGGTGACCAGCTTCCCATTTTCGTCCTTGCATTGTGTGACTCGGGCTTGGAACCTTCAGTAAGTCGTCTAATCTTTTGATCAAATTTTCGATTCTCACTCATGCCGAATAGCATCTCGACTTCCGCGTTTCTCCTCTCTCCTTTTCTCCCGGAATCGCTGTTTAACAGCCCGCGTTGTTCCCGACTGCAGAGTTCTCCTGTAGTCAGCGTCTTTCTCTGCAGTAGCGCGGCGGCACTCCTCATCATAGCCAAGTCGGCTTTCAAGGGTACTCGGCGTATCCGAGTATTTCCATGGCAGCCGTACTCATGGAGTTTGAGATATGATTCCACTGTTCGCATACACCGGAAACGTATGGTGAGATATCTATGAACAGTTGGGTGTGTTTAGCTGTGTAGACTTCAGAGGTCCGTTGTGATTGCAGATTGGGTTCAGATCTGGAGCGTGAGGCATGCGCCGCACTGAGCCGCGTGCGTACTTTGAAATGAAGAAGGAATCATTTCCGACCATATATTGTATATATTCTTGATCAGCATCATCAGCCGAGTCAATAAAGCCATGTCCGTCTGTCTGTATGAACACCTAGATATCAGAGACTAGAAGAGCTAGAGCAACCAAATTGGTAGACTCCTATTGTATGCACGCAGATCAAGTATATTTCAAATTTTTGCCACGCCCACCCCCGTTCCCACAGTAAAAAATGTTGAATAACTCCCACAATTTTTAAGATATCGATCTCACATTTAAAACTATAAAGATCGGATGATAAATAGCCGAGTTAAAAAAAGTTGCATACTTTTCGGAACCCAAGACCTTATGAAGGATTCTAAACTTCGGATCGAAACTTCTTTAGAATTCTACATGTTTTTAGAGAATTGATTCATACTGCAGACTTATAAAAGAAAAATCAAACCTTGTCAAAAATGGTTGAGAAATTATTTCCTTAAACTACATTGTTGGTGTGTGCGTATGTGTGTGTGTGTGTGTGTGTGTGTTTGTCCTTCTTGTAGTTACTCCCCTTTTGGCATGCGCTATCCGGCAATACTTAACAGACGACAGCTGCAAACTATCCTCAAAAGAAGTGTGTACTCCCGTCAAGCAATACAATGAACTCAACTCAAATGCACGAAGGCAAGGCATAAAGCCACATAGGTTGTGTTATCCTGGGGCAGTATGCACACAGTACAGTACCCCAGCGAGGACACTAGGCTTAGTGGGAGTTGGTGGGGGACATGAAGTCATCTCCTGTTTCATATCCGTCAAAGTCTCGTCGCTTTTTTTTTGTTGATGATGGTGGGTAGGAGGAGGTGGGGAACCTTAAACTGATTAAACTTAAATTGCTGATGGATTTTTTTTCTCGTGTTCGCCGGCATACTCTATAATTTTGGCGAGTGCAATCAGGCCCAACTCCTCTCTGTTATTATAAACGTATGCCGAATGTATTTTTTGTGATTTCCGGTTGAATTTTTGATTTGCGTAGGACATTGTTGTTGTGCTACAGTGTAAGAGTTCAATGCACCTTCTAGACCCACAAGAACTAGTTGGCAATTAGCACCTGTCAGCCATGAGAAGACCTTTTTGTTTGTTCTACTTGGTACAAAGTGATGAGAGCAAAGCAGGTCAGACAACTTTACCTAGTTAAGCATTTGGGTAGACGACGAGCACTTTGAGTGCGAGTGCTCGCAGGAATCTCCATCAAGGACATGAAACAAAAGAATAAACCAGACGGTATTGTTGACAAACGCTGCCAACTCCCCTTTTACCCTCACTGGGTGGGCTGGTAAGAAAGCTTTGAGCTCGCTCTCTGTCACTCTCTCTCTCTCTCTCTCAGTAGGGATCGTTGCATTATCCTCCCTTATGGCTGGCTGCTTGCATTCCTTTCGTTCATTCGTACACCCCGTTATTTAGAGGCTTTCTCTTTCTCTCGCATACAAATACTGCAATTGCATTCCTGTTTTGTCTGCGCCTCTCTTTCTCTCTCTCCTCTCTTCCTTATTTTTTCGGCTTCTGCTATGCCTGGGCCCAGAACTACGCAACATATACAAAACGAACGCAGCAGAAAGTGGAAGTGATCAGAGAGACGATCAACTCGGTTCCAACTCGAAAGATCATCATGTTATTGTTATAGTTCTAAGTGTTGTGTACTCCAGAAAAAGAAGAAAAAAATATCATTGATTGTTGAGCGTGTATCTCTAAGATACAAAAAAAAAATAAATAAATAAAGTGTTGTTGTTATACAAATGAAATTTCTGCACCGAAATGCAATACAAATTTTTCTACTATTATTTATTATTTATTACAAAAATCTCATTAAGTTTTTAAGTGTTTTATTTGACTTGTTCTAAATTTTTAAATAAAATTTCGTTCAACTTTTAAATTCCAAAAATTTAAAACCAAATTATTTATTTAATAATTCAACAAAAAAAACCAACGCATTTTAACTAAATTTATAAATCTATTAAATTGTTGCTGTCAAATTACAAAACTTAATGGATTACCTTCTTTTAACAAACTTTGCGTAAGTAAAAAACAATAATGGAAAGAATCTAGGGAATCATTACCTTTCAACCGTCTAGATACAATGCAATGGAAATGCAATCAAAGTGGATATTGCAATACTTAATTAATTTTTTAATTACTACAATTACTTGAATAATTGCCACCCGTAAGTGTGCAAAAATCATAATTTTTTACACTCAAATACAAGAGTAATTCAACATTTTAAGCGCAATTACTCAATAATTACACTTACCATGTACAATTATTAAAGTGGTTGTAAAAGTAATTACATTTTTATACCCTTGCAAAGGGTGTTATAATTTTGACCAGAAGTTTGCAACGCATAGAAATATTCATTTCCGACCCCAAAAACTATATATATTCTTGATCAGAGCGACGCGCTGAGACGATTGAGCGTTGTCCGTCCGTTAGTCTTTCCGTCTGACTGTTTCTACGCAAACAAGTCTCTCAGTTTAAAGCTAACGAGCTAAAACTTTGCAGAGAGTCTTCTTTTTACTGTACGCTGTTAATATGTCGGAACCGACCGGATCGGATAACCATATCTTATAGCTGCCAAAGGAATCATCGGTCTTAGTGAGAAAATCTTTTTGTTTTCAATGTTAACGTCCCCAAACTCGGCCATTATTAATATTATAAGCTTTCACACAGATGTGTAAGTTTTGTTCAAAATCGGATGACTATATCCTATAGCTGCCATAGGAACCATTGGTCAGAAAACGGGTCTTAGTGGGGTAAACTTTTTTGTTTTCAATTTTAGCATCCCCAAACTCGGCCATTACTAATATTATAAGCTTTTACACAGATTTACAAATGTTGGTCAAATCGGATGACTATATCTTACAGCTGCCATCGGACAGATCGGTCGGAAAATGTGTCTTAGTGAGAAAAACTTTTTTGTTTATCGTTCTTCAACTCAGCGAATGTTAATTTGATATGTTTTCAACAAAAATTCGCGAAATTTGGGCGAAATCAGATGAGTATTTGACGGAAAATGAGTTTTAGTTGAAACATTTTTGGATTTTAATGCTAGCGTTCTTAAACTCTGTTATTTCAAAACCAGCATTTGCAAGGTTATAAAAACTTCGGTACAGACGAAGTTAGCTTGGCCTTCTTACCATTATAAAATTACAATTTTTTTTTAACCGTCTGCTTAATTCTTTGGTTATTTGAAGATTACTTTATCCTAGAGTTGAAGTCTTAACTAACATAAACATATTGTATCCTTGATGTCTGTCTGCGGTAGTCCGGGCACGCTGGGGGATGTAACAGAGAAGCAGAAGGTACTCAGCCTTTTACTCGGGTTTTTATCTACACACTTTTTATGTCAATACGAGTTTTGTTCTTCTCGGTCTGTCGATACGGGTTATTCTTTTTGTCTCTCTGTCTCGTCCTGTCCATTTATTTACAGAGTGACCATCCAAATACCTTAACACTAAAATATCAATACATCTGTACATATTGGCGGCTATTTTTAAAAAACTCCCAAGACCACATAATATTTGTTTTTGGTAATAAACAGACTACTCAGCCGAAACGCGTTTGATAATTATACTCTAGCCAAGATGCATGTCAGGAACTGTTAACCGATGCGATACGTACAACGATTACGATAACTCCTCACACATCATTTTCACTTGCGAAATATAGAAAAATTGCAAGCAAGTTGTCAAAGTAGTGACGCCATCTATTGCTGAGTTTGGGAAATAACTCAGCTAAGAATGTTCGACGAAAATCATTGAAAACCTTAAATTGTATAAATAATACAAGCTACAAGCTTGTAAACTAAACTTCGGTCGATCCGATGTTAGCTTTCCTCTATTTTTATTTCAATAATATCGATGAAATTCACTATCGATTGTCAAAACTATGATGACGATGTTTTCCCAACTCTAATAAAAAATGTGTACAGCCAACTCTATTCGAAATCTCTTTTTAAATTCGGTTGAACCCTAATTGAACTTGAAAAGATTTAATGACAGTTCGCTCCGGGTGCTATTGAATGGCTTAGTTCACCAGTAAATACATTTAAAGTAAAAATAGTCAAAATAAGACTTTTTTTATTTTGAAAACGGGATTAATGGGATATATAAGCTAATCCTAATAAGTGAGTTTAGCTGGCTCTAGGTCCGAAAAAGTTGCGTTTGTTCACAACTGTAAACAACTTATGCATTGTACCACCAAAAAGAGCTGTTTGCCTATACAGAACTGTTTCATCGTTATCCCTAACGATTCTTCAGTAGGCTTTTCGCTGAAGAAAGCATGATTGCCAACTGCCTCTCCATACAATCATTGCTTAGATCAGTTGGGAACTGCTAAAAGCAATGGAAGCAAAAATTGACAAGCAATGAGTGCTTTCAACTTTCTGCTGGTAATGCTTAAGCTTTGAGGCTGAACTTTCTAAGTGCAAAAGCTTAAAACTTATGAGCGAACTTAGAAGTACCGGTTAATTTTGAAGTGCGAAGCATTCCAAAAAGCGTTTTTTGCGTTGTTTCTTGAAACTTTTGTTAGTTTCGTTTACAAAAAAGAGTGCGTGCCGTCTCTTATATAGATTGGTAATTTATTCGGCGACCTTTCTAATGTTTAATAAGTGAGTTTAGCTGGCTCTAGGTCCGAAAAAGTTACGTTTGCAATGCATATGTTGTTTACAGTTGTGAACTAGCTAAACTCACAAATGAAACATTAGTAAGGTCGCCAAATAAATTACAAGTTAATCTTATTTAAAAAAAATAAAAATTTGTATTTTTACTATTTTTACTTTAAATGTATCTGACGAAAGTGACCGAAATCATGGAAATGCCCATATGCTAAAATTAGACTAATTTTCAGAAATATTTTAGAGTTCATAATTGTAAAGTTGGAACACTTTAGATGATACTGCAGATAAGAGGGGGGAGTTCCTATTCTAAAAAATTTAATTTAAAGAATGAGTAAAACTTGTACATAGTTCATCATAAAATATCATCTTATAGAAGTACACAATATTTGGAGCGTTCGTTACTATATAAATATGATCCGATTCGACGAAACAAGGCAAAAACCTTTAAATGAGACAATTCAAAAGAACTGAACGGCCAATATATCATGTGGCCATTAAAAGAAATATAGATTATAGACTATATTGCCACAAGAAATATCATATCGGAATATTGTATAATGTGCAAAAACATTGGTATATCGATGTATCAAAATAATATGGACGACCCTACTCCCTATACTTATAATTGCAAATTTTTTAAAAGTTTAAAAATGCATACATTTTGTATTCAAGTTTCCAACTTTTTCGAGCGATTTGCATTACTTGGGACCAGAGTTTTTTAAAATCGTCTCTTAGTGTGAAGTTCTGAAACAAAAATTCATCTCTTCTGATATGGGAGTTGATATTGGAAACAAAAAGCATTTATTTTAGGGTTAATTTGGTGTTGAAAAGCTAAAAACTCTAGAACTAGCTTTATTCAGCTCTCTTTGTAAAAGCACTTGCTTAATTTACCTTCCTACTCTTAATTTTGGTTTGCACTTTTCAAAAAAAAAAAAATAGAAAAAACCAAACTAAATGAATAATTAAACAATGTTGTTGTTTTAAAGAGGGCCTTCATTTTATGGCTTAGAGAAGTTCATTGAACGTGAGCTGAAACAAAATTTTTGTTCTGTTGTCCAGTTAGCGGAGAGCGAGTCACAAAACCAAGTCAACTCAGGTTGTGGTCTAACCATATAAAGAGTACAGAGTCTCAGTTTCAGTCGCATGGTACATACATGTGATTATTATTGTTGTGTTTGTTGCTCTGTGTGCGTGTAGTTAGGGCGGACAGGTAGTAGATAGGCAAAGGTATCTCACCTGGTTACGCTTGCGCTGAATCGTGATCTATCTTGGATTCTTTTTGTGTGTCTGTGTGCGCGTGTGTGTGGGTTTGTGTTTTTAACCCTAAATCATCAACGCTTTTCTGTTAACCTTTTAACTTGCAGGCCCCCTCCCCTAACTTAATTAGTATACACATATGCATAAACATGTATAAACCAACTCAATTAAACTCTTTGAATAGTTACTACAGTAGGGATTGCCTTTAAATATATACCACCTCTACTGGGACCAGAGCGATTTCATTAAAAAGATTGACCATTTTTAGTCCAATCTTACTCAGAACTTTTTGTTTTGCGGCCACCTAATTGCTGATTTTGGTTTTAATCCGCACGGGAATAACTCATCGACCACTCCTCTCTTCCTTGGGTCTGACTGGTGCCAAATCCCTCCAGCATTCCTTCGTTTCTATAATCTATCCAGCTCCACTTCATACTGCGTGCCGACTCCCTCCATCGTCGGATCCCACTTGAAAATCAAATATTTCTGCATTAAGATAAAAGTAAGAACGAAATTCCAATGAAAAAGCGTAAGAGCAATTAGAAACCGAGAGCTTCTTCGAAACTACTCTAAGACAATAGTGAGAGAACTAATACAGTAAGACTAAATGGGTACATACTAGAGAGCTGCATGAGTGATTCGAGGGTGCATACTACAGAGCTGCACGAGTGATTCCGGCATCGTATGATTACAGGTAAAAAGTAATCAATTTTGAGTACTAGTAGTACTGTACTACGATGCGGATTAGGTAATCATCTCAAAAATCGTGCTGTCGTAATTGGCCTGCATAAATGCGGCTACGAAAAAGGTGAAATCGTTCGGATGTTGCACCCACTGGAAATAACCCGAAACTTTGTGTATCGTACCGTGAAGTTATTTGAGGATACTGATGGAATAAAAGACTACGCGAAATCCAGCCGTCCGCGCACTGTGCGAACGCTACAAGCCATCACAGCCGTGAAAGATCGAATTCGTCGAAATCCACTGAGAAAGCGGAAAATCATGTCTCGTGATGCATGTTTCGCATCATAAAACGTGACTTGTGACTCAGTGCATACGAAAGACACACTGGCCACTTGCTCACAACAGCATTGAAACAAAAACGCAAAACAAAATCGAAAGCATTGCGTCGCCAGTGCGCGAACAATGCCCACAGACGAATTCTGTTCTGTATTCACCATAGAGGAATCGTTCAACAAACAGAACGATAGATTGTATGCTATGTCATCAAAACAAGCTTTCGAACTCATTCCGAAAGTTCAGAGAGATCACGACGTTTTGGAAAAGGTTGTGAAGCCTCTCAACACGGCATTATTTGCAAACAAGCCGCGGACCTTTCAACAAGACTCCGCTCCAGCTCATAAGGCAAAAACGACTCAAACATGGTCAAAAATCCATGTACCGAACGTCATTTCTACGGATGATTGGCCTGCTAGCAGCCCAGACCTGAATCCATTGTACTACAAACTGTGATCCGTTCTCGAGGCTATGGCTTGCTCTACTCCACACACAAATATTGAGTGTTTGAAGCGCGCCCTTGTCCGAGCAGTAGACAATTTCTCAATGCATGAGAGGCGCACTGCGATCGATGAGTGGCCAGAGAGACTTCGGCGTTGTTGGAAGGCACAAGGCGGTCATTTCGAATAAGTTGTTTTACGATTTGTAGCCATTGAGTGACCGAATAAAAAGAAGAAAAAAGTTTGACCAAAAAAACCGTGTACCAAAACAATTGCGAGTACTAGGTATGTACCTTTGGTACAGAAATGTAAAAATGGATCCTAAAATCTAGGCTGCACACCTGTAAAATTTTGGTGCAGGTTTGGTCCGGAGGTTCAATCCCGTGGTAAAGTGTTAGGTTCGATTCGCGGACCGGTTCCTGTACTAATCAAACCCAAGGCTTTGGTTCGAGTCTGGGTTCATAGATTGTTAAATAGTTGACAGATTTTTGACTCAATATTCGGTCAAAATTTGTATGTAAGTCGTGAAGTCGACTGGACCGACTGTTATCATTCATAGGTGTTCTTAAAAGTCTTTCAAAAGTGCCAGATCTTTGAATTTTGGAAGGTTCACCTTCTACGTTCATACCCAGCCAGCATTATATGAAATTTCTGATCACATTTGAGTCTTTTTTAAGTCATCTGACTGATAAAAATAATCGTAAGTGATACTTTTGTCGGAAGAATATGGTGCCCAAGAAAACGTTCAGCATGTTCTCTGTCACTGACCAAGGCTCAGTAGAATTCGCAATCCTTGATAGAGATTGCTTTGCTACTCAAGGTTATGCTACTTTCTAAGTGGTTCATAAGGAAAGACCCACCCTTTACTGTCTAATAGCCTATTTCCACCAAAGAAATAAAGCATACTCGTTACTCTCTGGATACAGAAAGTTTCATCACCAATAAACTGTTGATTTGAATTTAAAAAGTAGGTGAACTTTTGTTTAAAATATAAACTAGTCTGAAAAAGTTGTGTATTTAGCTTTCTGCAGAGAATTTAGGGCAATAACAATGTTCGCCCCTCGTAATTGCTTTCCTGACGGGTATGTCTTTTTTTGGCAAAAAAATTCCAAAAAGTCAACGTGAGTTTAAAAGTGGCGCCTGTTATTCAAATTGAACCATTCAGCTGTTTTTGTCAACGTGGCATTGAGAATGAAAAAAAAATGACGATTTGTCAATGGAAACAGCAAAATTTTTAGAAATGAAAATGATAACAAATGATGCCAGTGGAAATGGGCTATAAAAGTAAAAATTTTGGAGTTATATGGTATCACAAGGGACCTTTTTTGGCCTAAATGAAGAAGCTTCACCGCTTCTACCATCGCAACCTAACCTTACCTATGGTGACCAAGCTATTGTTGTCGAATATTTCAAAAATATCTATATCGATATTTTTGACGATATAGAAAAAGTATCATTTCGATATAAATATTTTGGTGTAAAAAGATCGATTTTATCGGTATTTTCGATATTTTTCAATAAAAGCCCGGATCTTAACAATGAACACCTATTGAGGTAATTGAGACGTCATTTGACGCCAAAAAATATGCAGATTTAATGTATATTTATTAAATTAACAAAAGATATTTATTTCTTATTTCATTTATAACATAAGAAGTTCTGCAAACTTATTCATGAATTTAAATTTATGGACCGAAAGAAGTGTTTTCTTTTTAAAGTCATCATCTTTCAAAATAGAGCATTCAAACTACAAAGTATAAAAAAAACTTATTCAGTTAAATCTACGAAACGAAAAACTTCTGATTTTACCAATAATAGTTAGGCAGAGATTTTAGGAAGACCCGTTTTGTTATGTGCTCATCGGTCATTCGGTTTCTGGTGTCACAAACCACACTTTTTATAGCCGAATCCAAGCGTTCCGATGACACGGAACACGGATCTTTATGCTTTGCTTTCAAGCGCGCTTTTATATTAGTTGAGTTGCCACTGGTCTTTACAACTTTATTGCGATTTCTGTGCATCAACTTTAATAAAATAACTTTAAAACATTTTGCTTTACATGTCCAGAGACACGATTACATGGGGAAATAATCAAAATGAACTAATATGAGACAATTTTAAATATATTCATAACCCATTTCAAGATTTTCGAATGCAAAGTCGCACAATTGAGATTTTTCTCATCTGGATACGTTTTGTTGTCATAAAAATGCCTTTAGATTGCATTGATTTTTGGTCTCGAAACTATTTCTAAGGGTACAAAGAGTTAAAAAATAATGCAGAAGACACCATAAGAAACAATATGATTGCAATTAACTGTAAGTTTCTGCTTTATGTTATAACAAAAACAGCATAAATATAATGAGGAAATTTAAGAAACGTAACGTCCGGTAACGTCACGTCAAATACTTATGCAAATAAAAAAAAATTGGGCAAACATTTTTGAATAAGATAACCTGGAAAATAAACTTGTATTATTTCAAATCAAACTAAAAAAAATTTTATACAAAAAGCTTTGCCCAATTCGCAGAATTTTGAATTTTTCTAAAACAAGTCAAAACAAACTTCCGTTTTATGTAACGTCACGCCAGCATATATGATTGCTTATATCTTTAACTCCTTATGATCGATTGATGTCATTGTTTTTGCTGATTATAGTGCTACTTAATTGCTACCCAAATATAGAACAATCTTTTTAAAAATCCAAGATTTTCATATTTTTCAAAAAGATATTTTCATACGAACGTAACGTCACGTCAGTTTGGATATGCCCATATCGAAAATAGTTTCGACATCCCTAGCCCAAGCTGAGTATCTTCTTACAGAGTGGTTTATAGCCCGCTTTTCTCATCAGTATTGACTCAATTTCTAGACATATTTCCAATCATTTGCGAGTCTTTGTTAGTCGTTTTTCAATAAATCAGATTTTGGTCTTTAAATTGGACATGAATTTAATCTTTCAGAGCTAATTTTTTAAGAGCTTAAAAAGGACTCATCCGGGTGATTCTTGTTAAAATGATCTTCCAAATGTATTTACTTTCCCCTTCTCCGTTGTTTTTCTATCTTCTCGAAATCGCCATATGGATTGGATTCTAAAAAGCATTTTTAATTATCAAATCAAGCGATTCTGAATCATATTAACACTCAGCACAATCACAATAAGCTATCAATTCCGCTGTCGTAAATTTTTGCTAATCTGAGTACTAAGCTTTAAGATATATTTTTGAAGGCATTCAACCACAGGATTTGTTTCAAAACTTGGTTCATATCTTACGAATAAAGTCTAACCACATATAGTCGGTAAAATTATATATATATAGTTAAAAATTAAAATTAAATTAAAAACTGAATCTTTTCCTGTTTTCACTAGTCCACCTAACTGAATTACCACTGTCTGCTGGTCTAAGCTCACCCCATGGCACATGGTTTACCATTTTAGAGTGTTTCTAACCGCCCGACCTTCTGTCTGTAAAAATAATTAACATTCAAATCAAATTAATTTGCAATTAGTGTTAAAAAAAAAAGGGGGGAAGAGGGGCCTAAAGGAAGCTTCCACGACAACATCAATTTTCCTCGCCTCCGACGCGACGCGTCAGGGTAAATTCAATAAATGTTGCGCCAAGCCAACTGAAGCGTTGCACACACACACACACACACACACACACACAAATGCACTGTAAAAGCTGCGTCATGGGCCCACCCTATCCAACTGACTGACATTCTGTCAAACATGCAACGACGTCGTCGTCGTCGTCGTCGTCATCGTCATCGTCGCCGTCATCATCAGAACTTTAATGCTTTTTCTTCTTTTTTCACTTTTATTTTCAAATTTGAATATCCGTGCTGCTGCCGCCGCCGCCGTCGCTCAGATTCTCAAGTAGTTTTCTTGTTGATTGCATTCCAAGCCGGCGACGCTCTTTCATTTCCCATATGTACAAACATTGCCTTGGGGATGGGGCAAAAGGAAAAAAAGGAAAAGAAAAAAAACGTGGAAGGAAAAGAGAGGCTGCTGCTCAACAATTTTGCACCCCACTTTGAAAAGGGGTTGCTGGGCTTTTTTCTTTCTTTCTTCTTTTGAGACACTGAGACGTAGGCTTTTATGCTGCCGCAGGCATTACTTGCCGTAGTCTGGTTTTTATTTTTGGTTATTTACCTTCTGTGGGATACGCTACCCTTTAAAAGGATAAAGCATATAAGGCATGGAACTAACAAAGATGAGTAACAGCCATACAAGTGAATGGGGATCCTCTATTTTACATGTGTTTGAAAAGTCTGGCGAACAAACATTGCACACACATGTTAAATAGAAGGTCCACATCGCAAATTTCCCGGACATTCACTTGTATCTCGTACAAATCAATGTTTTATAACCATATTTATACCCTGTACCCCTGTAAAATAGTTATAAAGGGTATCATAAAGCATGCAACAGGCAAAATGTAACATTCTCCATTCTGTAGTTTCGTGTTCAAGTAAATTCGGTTTAAAATCAGTTTTAATCCCTTCTCAGATCCGGCTCGAAGGACCATTGATTGGTGGTGGGGTGAATTCTTCATAATAATGCTGTTTTTGCTTTCTTACTAAGGGCCGATATCTCATCTTTTATATAGAACTATATGTTACACAAGCTTACAAATAGCAGAGTAAATTTTGAGCTTATCTGACACATAGCAGCTATCTGGAAAGAGAGAAATCGGCCCTAAATTGTGAGCTTATCTGACACATATGTAGCAGCTATCAGGAAAGAGAGAAATCGGCCCTAATTTTGATAATTACAATTCAATACTTTTTTGACGATGTTCAATCTCTGACCCAATAAAGTTTATATAAATTCTTGATCAGTCGATCATCTTTGTCACTTTTAGAGTCTTTGGTGCAACTCTTATGCTTTTCTCAACTATTTAGAAGAGCCTCAGCAGTGGCCCACACTGAATCTAAATTTCATCATATTTAGAACTCGGAATGGCTCGCTCGCTAGCTCGATTCTCGCTCTAAGCCGAGAGTCACGACTTAAGAGCCGGATGGGCTCATCGCATCTGCTTCAGAATCTGAAGTATAGATCCCAGTTGAATAGCTCCTACAATTTTTAAGATACAAGTATTTCCACCGATAGGTCCAGCTTTTTTTGTCACGATCGAGTGCAATCATCTTAAAAACTAAAAAAAACGTAAAAAATCAGCCTTAGCACCAATAAAAGGGCTTACTAAGAGTTATAAGTTAAGTGGTTGACCCGTGTGATGGTTTCAGAAAATCAAAATTTTTTTTCATAAATCGCATCTATAAATTATTTTGAATATGTGGTTAAAAGGATTTTTCGAAACCGTTAAGAAGTTAAAGAGATAAGGGTAAACGTGTATACATCTAAACTTGAACATACACTGATCATTCAAACGCGTTATTCTCGAAACCACTTTTTTTCAACTGGTCAACATGATATTTCAAAAACGACTTGACCGATCGCCTTGAAGTTTTTAGGGTATGTTCAGCACACGTGGGGATACAAGCTTTACTAGGATAATTGAAAAAGGTCTCCTCGTTTTTTTTTATGCAACAAAACAGGCCCAAAAAAAGTGTTTTTCAGGAAAAACAAATTCAAAGTCGCGTAAAATTTTTATTTTTCAATATATTCAAATAATCCTTTTATATCTCGTAGCTACAGTCACACTGATTAAAATGTTTTTTTCCTTTTTGTTTTCTGATCACTCAGTCAGCCGGAATCGTGTTGACCAATGCAGTACTTTTTCACCCGTTGCCGGGTGTGGCGCACCAGTAGTATGTGTGGTTGCTGGTGCGGGAGGTTGTGGGTTTGATCCCGCCTCGGACCATCTAATAGAAAAAGATTTTTTCTTTCTTTAGAAAAAAGCTTTTACACACTCGGTCACCTTCACCAGCTACACGCGCCAGCAGTGAAGTTAACTAGCCATGAAAAAGCAAAAATTCTCTAACTATTGCCGTTCGGATTCGAAATATTACAAGCACACACGCCAAGAGATTGAGAGAAGCTTGTCCCTGGCCCTCCTTTGGAGGTGCTGTTTGAGCCAATTTTACATTTTACTTTCCCGCGCTGTATCACAGAAAGTTTTCAATATTTTGAGTTCAAAAAATTTCCAAATATCACTTCAATAGTAAGTAAATATATGGTAAAAAATTCTAAGTTCTAAGTTTTTATCGGTGTTCTTCAAAAAATTCCCGAAATACAGTAAAAAAACGGCCGTCACACGGGTCAACCCCCTTAAGCCTATTTTTTTTGAATTAATACTGCTTGCCTTTACCGAACTATGATCTAGTAGCCGACCTTCGTCTTATCATTTCACATATATAGTTCTGCTAGTTTAGTTCATAGTCAAATCGTTTGTACGACAATCTCTAGAGATTTGTGGAACACACCCGATAAAGCCCTTATCACATTTTGTCATAGCTAACCGCTATTAAATGTTAATATGCTTACATTAATGTTAATGCTCTGTTAATTAATGTAAGTGGAGTTATGCAAAACGAACCAAACTGTACCGACCCACATTTTCATTTCACTCGGCACTGTGATTTAGGGCGACCATAGAAGCAACCTGACTCGTCACATACACCCAGAATAAAGATTTTCATAAAATTTTAGAAAAATGGATTTTATTACCTAAAGTGCGATTTTCAAACAATTATTTTCTAAAATATAAGGCATTTTACCTAAAAAATCTTGTTTTGGAAAAATTTCAAAATGAACTGATTACTACGAAATTCGAATGCACCAAAAGAGGGTAAAATTTGCCATTTTCTACATTTTAATTTAAAATTTAAAGCTAATCCATTAAATATATGTAATTTCTAGAGGCAGATGTGGGATCTCCATTAGAGATATGTAATTTCTAGAGGCAGATTTGGGATCAGCGTGATAAACTTGTCAAGAATCATTAATTTATTTTCCACTTGAGCTCCTGTAGTGAGAATAATTAAGTTTCGACATTTTTTCAAAACACTTTCTTGACACTTTAAAATTTGGATTTTATTTGTTTTTATACCCTTGTCCAGATGTTTGTAACGCATAGAAGGAAGCATCTCCGACCACATAAAGTATATATATTCTTGATCAGCATGACGAGCTGAGTTAATATAACCATGTCCGTCTGTTTCTATGCTACCTCCTCCGTCAGTTTTAAAGCTATCTTAACCAAACTTTGCACGAAGTCTTTTGGTACAAATACGGCGCACATTTGTCGGAACCGGCTGGATCGGATGAGTATAGCATATAGCTGCCATAAGAACGATCGGTTGGAAAAGTAGTTTCTGTGAGAAAAACTTTTTTGTCTTTAACGCAAACGTCCCCAAACCTCTTATTTATAAGTTTTCTATGCTTTCACATAATTCCACCAAGTTTGATGAAAATCGGACTTCTATATAGAATAGCTGCCATAGAAAAGATAGGTCTGAAAAAAGTCTTTGGAAGAAAAACTGTTTTTCAATTCTACTGCTCCCAAAATTGTTACTGATCAATATTATATGCTACCACACAATTCTGGCAAGTTTGATCCAAATCGGATGACTGTAGCATATAGCTGCCATGGGAACGATCGGTCGCAAAAGTTGTTCTAGTGAGAAAAACTTATTTGTTTTCAGTGGTAGCGTCTTTATACTTTCCAGTTATGAATATTATCGGTATGCATACAATTTTAGGAAGTTTGGTCAAAATCTGAGGAATATATCGTATAGCTGCCAATATAACAAACTGGCAAGCAATTGGTCAAAGTAGTGGCGCCATCTATTGCTGAGTTTGGAAAAAAACTCGGCTAAGAATGTTCGACGAAAATCAATAAAAATGTTAATTTATATAAATTATACAAGCTACAAGGGTAGCTGGCTTCGGTCGTGCTGAAGCTTAATATATAAAATTATATTTACAAAGTGGTACCTGTAAAAAGGTCACAATAGTTCATGAGATTTATCATTTCAATCTCAGGAGAAGATTGTTGAACGGTTAGTCGATCGCCAATCGGACCTGGTCTCTCTAAAAACTAGTCAAGTCTTGAAATATAAAATGTGACCCTTTTATTTTAATTTGTTTGCATTCAGCTAAATCCAGTTTTCATTTATGAAGTTTTTTTTTTTAAGTTTCTCAGTTGAGAAGACTTGAGGTTGAGGTGTGGTGTTATCCTTTCGAGATTTCTGGGGTCATTTTTTTTTTGTGTTTTTTTTTTCTCATAAACCGACAGGCCAGACACACATCAACCCCCAGAGCATCTGCAATTAGAGTACATATCTATGCTACGTATGGTTTTTTTTTTGCCAGATTTTTTTTTATCAGTACACTCCTCGTTGTCGTTGTCACTCATAGATTTTTTTTTGTTTTTTGCTGTTTTCCTCGTTGCGATCGTCTGGGCTTGGAACTTCCCACGATCCTTTGTGGACTTTTGTACTTGGAAGAAGACATTTATGCGCATGCTTCTGTGTGTGTGTGTGTAGTGTCATAAATACTTTTAATTAACTGGTAATGTGTGTGTGTGTGCGTCTGAAGTTATTGAGGGTAAGAAATTGAAAGTAGCTTGGGCGTGAGTTGTGAGGCGTATTTACCATAATTTGTTTGATTTTGTTTCCAGTGGCATAGTTATCCGTGTGCATATTTGAGCAGATGTTTCTTTTTTGGATGGTCAATGAACTTTATGATCGTGAAATTTGGCAACGAGTTTGGGGAAAAATGGCAACAATGCGTAACGTTTGATAAAAACGTAAAGAAAAACACGCTGCCAACAGTAAAGTACAAGAGTACGTAAAAGTTTGTTGTTGTTGTTGTGGGTGCGGTGACTGCGACTGCGCCTGCACGTCGACCACTTCCGTCTCAATATTTTACTTTTTTTTTTGTAGCCGGCATTTGAGAGTCGTCTCCCCCACCCAAACACAGAGTCTGGCTTCCACATGCCACAAGCTCAATGTTGCTCAATGCCTACGTTCCACTCTCAGCTGGCCGGCCGCTCTCCCTCTCAGCTGTGTTCTGCTGCTGCCCTGAATTCGCCTTGTTTTTTTACATTCACGTTTTTCTGCCTCTTTAAACTTGTGGGCAAAATTCGCCGCCTTCAGTTTTTCGTTTACGCTCCGTGGTCGTGGTTGTGTCTGTTTGTCTCTGTTGTTGTTGTTGCTGCTGCCGCTGTTGTTGTTGCTGCTGCCGTTACGTTAACACGTAAAAAAAATTCAATATACAACAGCATAAATAAATTGTGAAAAAAAGGAAATGAAATAAATTCTGGCGTTACGTTGCCTAACGTTTTCTCTACTGTGATATAGTTTGGCTCTCTCGCTCGCGCTCTCTTTCTCCCTCTCCCTCTCTCTCTCTCTCTCCTTCTCTGTTGTGGACTTTGTTGGGTTTGCCGGTTTGGCTGTCGCTGTCGTCGTCGCTGACTCCAACACTTTGCGTTTACGTCGTGGCCCATGAAGTTCGATGATAATTTTGCTGCTGCTCGGTTTCCCAGCAAAATGTGAAGAAGAAGAAGAGATAAAAAAAAACTCAAACAATTTTGCCAACCAAAAGACTGTCTAAAAAGTGTTTAATCAAATGAAACGAAAGAAGTGACGCGCGCTTGTAACAAATTATGTGATATCTACAACAACAAAAAAAACAAAACCAAACAACAACAAACACAATTTTTACTGTTTTTCCAAACTCAAACTGCTGACGTCACGCCCGCGTAGTAAATGCTAAAAATTTCCCCCGCACACACACACACACACACACACAAACAGCAGTTGAAGGAAATCGCAAAATATGAAACGTGTGTGATATTAAAATAAGCAAGAAGAAGAAGACTCCCCCCCACTCCGGGCAGCGGACGACGACGACGACGACGTAGGCAGACCAAAGAAGCAGCAATTTTGCGTTGTTGTGTGTGATATATATAATTAAAAGAGGAACAACAACCAACCAGAAAAACCGCAAAACGAAAGCAGAAATTCCGAAATTCCAACTTAGGTGCGTTCCAATAATAAGACACTCTTATCAATGACTTTCAAACTGTAACCATGTGTGGGTGTATTTACTTTATGTGTGCAAATCATTCAAAATTTGTATGTATATGTGTATTTTCCCTGTGAATGTTAACTTAACAGCTGTTGCCGCTGCTGTATACTAAAGGTGTGTGTGAAGTGAGACAACGGTGCATTATCGCCGTATTATTAGAGATGAGCGTTTACCTCTTTATTTACTTAGACTGCGTGACTTGTTATTAGAAATGTTGGCTTAAAATCCCACTGAAATTGTGTCGACACGAGATGGGTGCGGGAGCAGGGGCGGGCATGAGTTTTTGAGTTTGAAAAACAGAAAAAACAACCGTTATCAGCAAGACTCGATCGCCCAAAATGCAGCTGTTGATCCGATTCGCATTGACTTTGTTGTTGTTCACAATTTGAAGCGAGTTAATTGCGAAGCAGTTTATTATGAGACTGACTGGCGCCAATTGTCGAAAAAAAATATCTCGGCTTGCCCACCGCTGATCTTAATCGTTACTTAAAATCAAGTGCTTGACCAGGCGGTTGTTTGAAAATTCTCAAATCCTCATGTGTTGAATTTATATCAAAATTTTTTCAATTAGATTTCCTTAAACGGGGGCAGCTCTCCCACTAAATTGCAAATTTTGATGCCGTACAAATATTGTTGGAAGAGGAGCAAGATGAGGATGCAAGAAGCAGACACCAGTGTCTTAGTTGCCTTGATATGAATATTCTGATAAAGCGAAGACAGATTGCTAGATATAATGTACTCTCCTATAATACACGATATTTCACAAGGGGGCTTACCGCAATGTGAGCAGCCTAGGTCTACTGTTTATCCCGTGAAAACGATAATAGCTCGGTGGGCTTCTCCCCTTTTAGCCCCGACAGGCTTGGTTCAGGGAGTATCGACTCTGCAGACCCCAGTCGGTGCTCCCTGTTGTCAAGACGTACTTTCACAGAATAATTCGAATACTTCAAATTTTCCCATATGAGCGCCAACAGTTTTAATTGCATCTTTAGTTTATTGGTAGTGCACTTGCCGCCAAATCGAAACACCCTCTCCATACGAGATACGAATACGTTTTCGTGCAAGATCAATAAAAAATCTAATACATTTTTATTATTCATTTGTTTATATTTCAGAAAACTTAAGCTTAGGTCCCAGAGGCAAATATTTTGCCCAAATTTAATGATGTAAAATGTATAATTAACCATATACAGCTCTCAAAAGAGGGCCATACGCCACGCTTCTCTCTTAATCTCTTGGCGGGTGTGCTTAAAATTTTTCGCACAAGTGAAAGGGACCTACACTTAAACCCCGAATCCGAACGTCAAAGTTTGAGAAACTTTTTCATGGCCAGTTACTTTACAGCTGGCGCCAATAGCTGGTGAAGATGACCGGGGCGGTATAGAACCCACACCTCCCGCACCAGCAGCCACACACAGTACTGGTGCGCCACCAAATTTGACAACTTATTTGCTTATGGAACCATAGTTTCGGCTTTAAGTCATGCAAAATCTGTTTTCATGTCTATTTGGTCAAGCTTTTATCACAATTTGGGCAAACTATTTGCCTGTGGGACCTTAGCTTTAGTATTACTGTAATTGCCATACGCCCGGGCAAGCAACAATTCTGTTACAGCTCTTTCTGCACTGCGGACTGCTGCTGGAGGCTCTCCATGTACATTGCATCAAAATGGTTTTTATGGTGAGGTTCCGAACAATTACCTCTGCCTCTACGGCATTTATAAGCGTAATTTATTCTTTCTCATGGAATCGCTTCTACTGAATTTTATGCTTACGTTTCTATTCTCGAGATTTTTTCTCTACCGATCGTCAAAATAAATAAATTTAATTTTCTGTTCATAGCATCCACAAATTCAGAGCTATGTGGCAACGCCACGACGGTGTGGATTTTACTACCCTGTTTGTTAGTCTCCGTTTAAATACAAATTCTAGAGAAATTAAAATAGAGTTAAAAAGGCTTAGCTTAAAAACCGTTTGCCTGGCGTTCTCCAGTGTTTTATGCTCGAGTATTGGGCTAAGCTGTCCTCTGCCTTAGAGTACTACACGCAGCTTCCCCTGCATCGTTCCTCAAGACAGAGGACCACTCTGTTGTCGCATGTTAATACTACAGATCTCCGTAGTCAAGCAAGATATCCTGACGGTACCGCATACATTCCCGCAAGAATATTGCAAGGGGTCGCCAATTTTGCCCATTAAGCAGCGCAATACTGTGAAGAAAACAAGTGAATCCGCCTGAATACTTCTAGAATGGGGCACCGAGAGACAAAATGACATACATCTTCCCTCTCGCGTAGGTTCCACAGCTCGCATTGGTCATTTGTTCTTGCGCTGTAAGGAGTGCAATTTAGGTAAAGGAGTTCCGTTCGCGCCTTAAATAGCATTCAAATTTTTGACGCGTCAAACTGATCGTTGAAATAGTTTGTTTCATTTAGATTATATTCCAATACCCTGTACGTATATCTAGATTGACTTTGGCGTGCCTGGGCCTCGAAAAGATTTCGTGCGTGTTGATTTATCTTTTGCAGAAGGTTGATATGAAGGTAATCCCACGTGTCTATTGCATTTAAGTAGTAAGTATATATATTCTTGACCAGCGTCAACAGCCGAGTCGAGTATGGCCATGTCCGTTTGTCTGTATGAACACGTCGATCTCAGAGACTATCAGGTCTGTTCTCTTTTCCTAGTGGATTTAAAAAGTAAAACGATTGTAATTCCGAATCGTTTTCATTATGATCCCGTTTCCGAGTGAAATAGAAATCGATTTTCTTTTCGAATGAATGTTCAAATCGTTTTCGAATTATAATTTAGCTGAATGGTAACCTTAACAATTTCGATCAACACTGCGCATGCGCTGATGCGGAATCGCGAACAGCTCGGTTTCAATTCGATCGTTTTTGCTTTCGTCTACATGCAATTTCTGAGGTACAACTTTGAAAAAATTAATTTTAAATCAAGGTCAAAAACTTCACACTATTTGACTTGTAAAAATAAAAATATTTGATAGACGAAATGTACATATAACCGTTGACATGAAAATTGTCAATTACTTTTCATTCCACTTACTCAAACGCAAAGCTTTTGAAAGCGAATAATTTGACCATTTTTCGGAAACGGGATTCCGCATGATCTGATCTATATCGAAAACGGGAACACACCTGTATAAGAGATGGAGACACACATTTTTGCATGTACTTCGGTGTGTACAGTTCCCAGATCAAGTTTGTTTCAGATTTGGAAAAATTCTCCCCCCTTAAACCGCAAAAAACTGTCAGAGCCGACAACTTTAAAATTGTCGAAGACCTTATATCTATCTATTCTAAAAAGCACAATAAGATCCGAGCAAAAATACCAAAGTTATACACGAAACAACTAGCTTGTTCGAGCGGGGGGAGCACTGTGCCTACTGCAGCTAGTCCGCGTGTGTGTGTTTGCATGTGTGTCTCAATTGTACAGGGTACTCCATTTCATTCCTCTAATACAACAACTTGCTAGACAAGTTTCAAATGTGCCAACATATTCGGCCATTTCCGAGAGGGTGTTCTCTACGTCCTGTAGAATACTGGAAGAAACACGCACTCGCCTACTATGCGATAACTTTGAAAAGGTTCTGTACCTTAATAAAAATTACTATAAAATTATGAACCGCTTTTATTTTATATTTCATTACAATGTTAAATAGAGTGATCCATTAAGAAGATTTTTAAATTACAAGTAATACACAAAAGTAGGATGTTGAAATCTTTATTACGGGCTGAAAGAACTATCTCTGACATTTACTTTTTAAAGATAATTTCATTCAAATGGTGACCGCAAATGGTCCATTCGGATGGTCCAATTTTGGATCACTCTTTCCAGTCACATTTCTGGCTAAATGGATGAGCAACCCGAAGAGACTCTGAAACTACTGTTGCAACCACAAAAATGCACTGTTTGGTGTGGTTTACGGGCTGCTGGTACCATCAGTCCGTATTTCTTTAAAAATGAGGACTGACAGAACATAACCGTCAATTGCGAGCGCTGAAGCACCATGAATGTCTTTTTGTTACCGGAAATTGAAGTCCTTTGGTTTCAGCAAGATGCTGCTATGCTGCTTACTGAGAAATTAATTCGGTGAGCTTATTTCGCGTTCCGGACCCGTTAACTGGCCGCGTAAATCATGCGATATCACTCCACTGGACTTTTTCCTGTGGGTTGACGTGAAGTCAAAAGTCTTTGTCTATAAGCCAGCCACGATTCAATACTTGGAAGCCAACATTAATCGACTAATTCGCGAGATACCCGTAGCAATGCTGGAAAGAGTAATCCAAAATTTTAATTAGTAGTTGGTAATAATTCGACGCGATCAACATTTGAATGAAATTATCTTTAAAAAGTAAATGTCAGAGATAAAAATGTCAGAGGTAAATAAAAAAAAAAAACCTTAATGGATCATCCGTTATAAAGAAAACTGTCTTCAATTCCTAAAAAAATATCGGAGCGGATCGAGAAAGGCTTGGGTTGGGATCGGGAAGCGATTGTTTCAGTGTTGCCAACGCCTCTACACAAAAAAGAACGGTTGAATCCAGAAAAAAAGACAGAAAACGGACAGATTTTTTTTAAAAGGAAAAAATCAGGACAAACGATGATTCCCTATTAATATAACAAAGCTTTAATGAATATCAAAAAGTTTATAGTGTGCACCCTTTCTAAGTTGTGGAAATTTGAGTTTAGCCGGCTCGAGGTCAAATGAAACACACAGATGTGTATGCTGTTTCTTCGATATATTTCGGTTGCTCATCATTATTTTCGTTTAATTCATATCGAGAGTAGTATTATCAGCATCAAATTCGTGTGCATATGATGCATTCGTTCCAATTAACCAAAGACATTGCTAGTGTCGCCTCCTGACGGCAAGCAGCTGATGCTGAAAGTGGCTGAAACGTAATTTTGTTTAACTATGCGAAGGGCACGGCATTTTGCATGTGTTTTTAAGGTCAATTTTTGGATTTAAACTGCGATTGCAGTATTTGTCTCCGGATCCTGAAAATTGGCATTTCGGCGCATCCAATTCTATAATTCAGGTTCTTTTAACCAAGTTTCGCGAAATTTTTTAATGTAAACGTCTTTCGGCATGTTGAAACTTTAAAGCGCAATGAATACACCTAAATAAAACAGTGCTGCAGCGCTTTGAAAAACATTTCAAAATTTTTCACGAAATCGCTGTTTAAAAAAACACAGATCTGTCTGCAAAAAAGACAAATTGGCAACACTGGATTGAATAGAAAATTTGTGTTTGGGATCGGGACTGAAACGAATTTTCCTTCCCGCGCCCATCTCTACTTCATACCTTGGTGATCACCAAGGTCTCTCTTTTGCTTCAACTTCGTGTCACGATGTGTTACTCTAATTTAATTGCCCCTGTTAGGTAACAGAGGGCAGCAATGTTATCGTATATACGCATAATCAATTTAGAATGCGTCATCCGAATTTGCCAGCAATTCAGTTATACAAAAATGTTTTCTTGACCTGCGAGGGAGTTCCCCGAATTGTAAGTTACTACATTTTCCCGGGAGCTGCCCCCACCCGCACACACACACACACACATATACATATACACAACAATAAAAAGTAGGTGTATATAAAAAGAAAAGGCAAATAAAAGTTGTGCTGTGTTTTTTTTTTTGTATTTGCATTTCGTTGGCGAAATTATTTTGCGACGCATTTTATGCGCCACATTGTGTTTTGGCTTGGCCTGGCCTCTCTCTCGGTTTACGCTTTAGCCAGTTGGCCATTATTACTTTGTTATTTTGTTTTTTTTTTTTAACAGTGGCCTGTTAGTACACTTATTTAATTTTGGTTTTATTTATGGGCATTTTGGGGTTAAGCTTTTCTGTAATTGGCTTAATGAAATGCAAAAATGGCGCACAAGGCAGCAACAAAAACCGGCTACAACGTAATACAATTGAAACATGTCTTCCACACACACACACAACACATATTCAACCATGATACAACGAAGAAGGTATGGCACTCTCTCAGTGTGCCCTCTGATCGGGCCACAAAATATCAGTCTGCAGTTGACACTTGAACCGAAAGGTTGTGTGAGCGCACGTTTTTTTATACACTTGAAAAGTGTATTATAATTTTGCCCTATTTGTACGAACAGTCCGATCTGCGAGAAGTTGACATTTTTGAAAAGCTTCATAAATATAAAGCTCAATTGTCAAGTTTCAGTCACATAGCTTCGAAACTGAATGCGTGGCAAAGCTTTATTTAAGGGCATATTTTTATTTGTTTATAACTTCAAAAATGAATATCTTTTAAACTGTAAAAGTCTCCATCTTTTTAAAAGCACCGTAATTTAAGTTATGTTTAGGGCAATAATTTGCATATCCTTAGAAGCTATATCATGATGGTTAACACTGAGAAAAAATTATATATAAAATTGAGCAACAATTACTTAATATTATTAAATAATTTAAAAATGTATTAAACTATGATTTAAGTAGATACAGTAAAATACTTTTCATCAATATCAACACGAAACCTGACCGATAAGCCCTTTTTTTTAATTTTTTCGTTTTTGACGATTTTTGAAATTGTTTATCAAATTAACAAAAACCGAAAACCAAGTTTTGGTGGGAGTATCGAGGTCTTATTTCGGATTTTTTGTTATTAAAATCAAAAATGGTGAATTTTAAATCCCTTCGGTTTCAAAAAGAATGACCCATATGTGGGTATTTCACTCTCGCGTTCACTCTCCGTCTCTCTCTCTCTCTCGCGCTCTCAGTAAATGCGCTTGGGCCACAATGTTGACTGGAGTGCCATACCTGTAATAGTTGTATCATGTATTCAACCCACTACAGAGCATAATCAACACATGTGGATGGAAACTGTCAGCACTAACAGCTGTTATCCAGGCAAATACAACCGGCAACTGCCTACGCTCTCATGAGAGCAGCCAGCATCCACATACAAAAGAAATCTCTGCTGAATGATTGCAATTGTTATTGTTGTTGTTGTGGTTGTTGTTGCTTAACAGCTTATTATTTGCCCCTACTTTTTCTACTGCGCAGGCAAAATGCTGTGCAAAAGGAAAGCGAAACTTTTACTATTTGGGGTAAGTGTGTGTGTGTGTGTGTGTAGAAGAGTAGCAGAACTACCACAAGCATTAAATGCTTAATTAAATACAATTAAATGCATATTTAACAATTGTAAATTGTTAACGGTAAGGTGGTAGTCATGCAATTAGATTTCTCAACTAACACGGCATGCCCATTTACTGTTATCAGAGGAGGAGCTGCAGTTGCTGAGAAGGATATGATCAATTATGTGCATACATATATACCAGTTGCATCACACTGAAATAAGCTTCTTTCCTCCACTTGCACACCTTTTCTTCATTTCGTGTTGTTTGTTACCTTTACTAATTTAGAATAAACACAAACTCGTCGTCGCCGTCGCCGCCTTCTAAGGCTATCTCAAAAGTCACCGCTCTCTCTCGCTCTTTTACTATTTACTCAGCCCCCACCACACACACACGCACATACATTATACATACATATGTATAAATTTCTAGCTTTTTCCTTTATCAGTCAGAACTTTGCTTTGCGTCAATGTTGATTGAAAAAAAAGCTGGTTATCGTGTTGTGTTATTGCTTGTTATTTTTTTATTTATTTTCTCTCTAGGCCACATTTTCCACACAATTTTCCATGCTGGCTCTTCCCTGTTTGCATAATGCTCTGCGGCGAGTTTATTTGCTTTTTGAATAATGATGACTGACAAGTGCACTTAAAAGATAAACACACACAAATATTTAACTCGAGTCAAATTTTGGAATATTTCAGTAATTTTATACGTTTTGCTGTAATTTTATATTTTCAGCTCAGCTACTTGTGTTTTTGCTTCGGACTAAAAACAAAATACAAATTTTTAATTGAAATTTCAATCGACAGGACCTACCTGGAGTGCCCATTGTCTGGGGTTATGCCCACATAATTTTAAAGAACATTTCTTCCTAAATGGGTGAAGAGTGGGTAGGGGAAAGAGAGAGTATACAATTACCTGAACCCGTTCGCCTGTAAGAAGATACCGTTTTTTTTTCTTCTCTCAAAAAAATCTCTGCACAGCTAAAGTTGCCGCCAACGCCGCTTGGCATTTATAGTAGAAGACTAAAAGAGAGAGAGAGAGAGAGAGAGAAGCACCAAGGGAGGAAGGAAGCAAGGTGGAGTGGCGAGCACAGTGGTATTCGGGGAAAATGTGATAAAGATAAACTTACAATTTGCTTTGTGGCTTTTAAGTTTCAAGTGACAGTTAGCTCTATCTAGAAGATAAGAGGCCAAAGACTGTCTTACTAAATAAATAAATAAATTTGGTAATTGTAAGCCTAACCTAAGGTACCATGCGAAAACAAATTTAATTTGAGTTTTAACCTCTGCGTTTCCACAAATATTACGTATATGAAACTTCGTCAACGAATTACACTAGGTAACAAGGTTCAGTAAATTGAAGGGTTGGTGGTGATTTTAGATGATTTTCGTCTGCTGAACACAAATCTGTATTCAGAAATGGTCCATCACTTCGAGATTTTTAGTAATTTGAGCTTAAAGTTGCCTATTTTGAACCTTTTCAGACGCGGTTTGTGAGGAACCTATAATTTTGTTTTGACTTTTTTTGAAATTATCGTAAATCACTATTTCTTAACTTTAAAATAAACTATCCCAAAGAATTGAACAATATTTTTTAAGATACAAAGTTAAGGAGTAGTTATTTTCGATAATATCAAATAAAGTCAAAACAAAAGTATAGATTCTCCACAAAGCGCGTATAAAAAGAGTAAAATAAGGCATCTTTTGTATTTTTAAGCTCAAATTACTAAAAATCTCGACGTGATGGACCATTTCTGAAAACAGATTCGTGTTCAGCACACGAAATTCATCTAGTATCTCCACAGAGCATTCAATATACTGGAAAAAGTATAATTTTGTTGTCTTGTGTTATCTGTATCATTTTCAAAGTTGTCTTTGAATTTAATCGGTAAACTATGACCTAATTTTGACGAAGCGAGCACATTTCCCACGAAGAGATGCGTTTTACCCACGCTCTTATATGGGACTAAATTTCATAGCCTGTCCATTTCGGAAAGTACGACTAAAGTGGCTAATTCAAAATGCAAACTCTTACGCGAGCGAGAAAGCTCTGCATGATGTTTTCGACTTTATAAATAGACTTTATAATAGACTAAATAAATAGCTAAAGATGTTCCTAAACTCTGTTAGAGGCGGAAGCTGCAGATGTCCCTACGTGCGAAAGTCCATCTCAAAAAGAGCTGCTCGGAGAGGCCTTATGGCCCATTGCGATGCCTAATAGCGGACTAAAACGCTGAATGGAAAAAGAGAAGGATGGTTGGTTGGTTTTCAAATAATCACTTTCTTGCATAATAGAATAAAAGAAAGCAAAATCAATTACAAAGTACTATTTTTAATTTCTCACACAAAAATTTATGTCTTTTCATACTCTTAACCAACGGTACAAAAAGTATAAAGGGTTTGTGAAGAGTCCATAAAGCCATGTCCGGACCTTCTAGACAAATACGTATAGTAATCCGCATTATTTATCGATCCTCAATGTTTGGGAATGATCAAATGGACGAAAGTCTATTTATAAGCAGCATCGTATAAGTAGACTAGGCGCAGCAACGGCCGCAATCGTGATGCGCAGCACTTCAGTTCAGTTCGTGTAGCGACTCACTTCAAAGATATCCTGATAGCCTCCTAGGGCCGTTTTCTCATGTTGCTGTTTTTGCAAATCTAGGTGGATTTGCTGCATTTGCTTTGATCATGTTCAAGGCTAACCATCTAGTTGTTTTGGAGCAATGTACTTCATCCTCATCAAACCATATTTAGTATTTTTAAGTATGGTCATACTGAAAAATATTTGAACTGCTAAAAAAAAGTAAAGTCTCAATTGTTAGTAAATAAACTAAAAATGGAAAATATTGGATGTGCCTTTAATATACAGGGTGGTCCATTTCAAAATTAGAATTTAATTTTGCTATAAAAAAACGGCTCGATATTTTTCAAAGGTTGAACATTTATTGGAAAGGTTGGTTCATGTCATTTATTTATGACAAACAATTTCGGTCAAATGACCACAACGGCTGACTTGGCAGTAGCCCATTCGATCCACCCAATTTTTGAGAACATTTTTAATTGTTTCGGCACGTATGTCAGCAATAGCAACTCGAATCTCGTTCTTCAACTGATCAATTGTTTCAGGATTGTTTGCATAACATTTGTCCTTGACCGCTCCCCAAAGATAATAGTCTAACGGTGTCAGATCACAGCTTCTTGGTGGCCAATTCACATCTCCATATTTGCTGATTATTCGATTTTCGAAGATAGTCGAATAGAAGATCGATTGTGGCGTGCGCTGTGTGGCACGTAGCGCCTTCTTCCGCTTCAATTTCCTCGAAGAATCAATCACTTAACATTGCGCGGTAGCGCTCACCGCTCACGGCCACGGTGGCTCCTTCTTCATTTTCAAAGAAAAATGGACCAATGATGCCTCGACACCAAAATCCGCACCACACAGTGAGAGAGGTGCATTGGCTTCCCGACGACGATATGCGTATTTTTTGTGCCCCAGATGCGACTATTTTGTTTATTAACATAACCACCGAGGTGGAAATGTGCTTCATTCATTTTCGGTCAAATTCACCATCTTCGGACAAACGATCTTCCGCCCAATTTGCGAACTGTAGACGATTCGAATGGTCAATTGGCTTTAGCTGCTGCTCCAATTGAACTTTGTATGGCTTCATGGCAAGGTCTTTATGCAAAATTCGCATCTAAGAAGTGCGCAAAATGTCCAATTATTGAGATCGATGGCGAGTTGCACATTGTCAGCAACCGCAGCAATGTTTTCGGTCGAGCGCACCGGACGAGTACGTACACGGGTTGGTTTATCCACCAACATTCCAGTTTCACCAACTCGCCCCACGAATTGATTCACAAATTGAGTTTTCGGAACATTTTTTTTGTTTAATTTTTTTTTTCAAATTTCGCACAGTTTGAGTCTCACCACTTTGGTATTATGTTTTTTAAATTTCCCAACTTTCTTCAAGCGAATAGCGACCCATTTCGTAAATGTCAAAGTTTTTACTCAATATTAGTCGCTTTCCGAATGACATTTGACGTTTTTAAAGTCAAATTATGAATAGTTCAAATTCCAAACACTAGATGGACACCTGCAGACATTGCTGAAAACACAGATGCACATTCTAATTCCCATAGTTCATTGCTCAAGCTAAGTTTACTCATCCAAATAATTTGGTTAAAATTTGATATAAATAGTCATGATTAAAGATTTTACAGGATTAAAAACTTAAACTATGGTTCCATACGCAAATAATTAAATCAAATATGGCCGGAAAGTTCCTCAATTTGGTCTATATAGCCAAATTTTCATGAAAATTTGTCCAAATTATTTGCCTATGTGAACTTAGCTTTCATTGCTTAATCTCCCATCCCATAGTAACAAGTCGTTCCAAAAGAAAAACCTTATCTTCCTCTGTAAAATTCGTGCAAACAATAATCAGCCGAGTGCAGAGGTGCTGCCAACGACCGTGGCGCAAATGCCTAAATTTATTATCAACCTACATGAGACAACCAATTGCACAAAAACTACCTAGTTGCAAAATCTAGGTGGATTTCGATTTGAGCAAAAACAGGAACATGAGAAAACGGCCCTTAGTGTACGGCAAAAACTTGCTTTCGTATAGAAGTGAACATTGCAGAATAGTAGAAATTGCGAAGTAATATACGATTTCGCAAAAATATATATTTGGTAAATATTATTTTCATATTGTCGTGAAAAACAATTTTTCCTTTTTGTCAAATGTTATTACTTCAAACCAAGTATCCGCCAACTACTTAAAAATGTACACAAGGGCAACAATGCGTATGAGTGATAAAGTTTGAATCCAATTTGCAGACACTAAAACCCATTTAAAAATTTTCTTTTTCATTTTGTTATACCTATTTTATTTTATAATAAGGGCGTATCAGTTTTTCATACATCAAATGTCCGCCCTAGTGCACACACATACCTTCAGTTTTCTCATTATGTCTCCTTTGGAATTTCCAAACAGTCGTAGCAATGCTGGCATGAGATATGGCCTCTGTCGACTGGCAGAAGATAGGCAAAGCCTGCTGATGTTAAAACCGGGAGGTTCTTGAAACAGCTGTTCATTCGACCATGCTCCTTTGTGGTGCGTTTGTGTCTTGTGTTGGGGGTTCGTACGGTTCAGAGTGACTGCTCGACGCCAAAACACCACCAAATGTGAAACGGTCACACTGCACTGTCGAACTTCAAATTGTTTGACTTTTTAGGAAAATTCGCGTTTTAACCTCGTCTTCTTACTAAGAATCAAATTCATACAGTAAATTTTCGTGTTGGCAACCACTGTGCGCCGGGTTGTCTTCGCCTACCTACCTACCTACCTACCTACTTATCTACCTGCTCATTCCATTTGCCAATTTCAGCAAATTCCGCACGACATTTTCGGAGTTTGTTAGCTTTAAGGTTCGTTTTACAATTTGCACAATCTTTTTCATGCTGCTGCTGCAATTGAGTTATCAGAAAAAACCTCAAAAACTCAACTTTGTTAACAGTTCACTGTTATGCAAATGAACATTGCATGCCGGTAAACAGAGCAGCATTTTTGCTGCTGCTGCAAAAAGAAAAAAAAGGGTTAATTGCCAATTTGGCCCTGTTTTTTTCACGCTTGTTTGAGCAACAAATAGTTAGTTATAGCTGCTCGCTCGCTCTGTGCCCTGCTTCATTCATTTCTAATGGCCCTGACTTTAGCCCAAAGCGTTTACTCTTTTACCTGATGATTTTCTGGTTGTTGTTGTTGTTGTTGTTCCTCGTCTTTTTGCCTCTCCATTCTGTTGGCCTTTTTTCATGCCTGTATTGATTGTTTAATATTTTTCATGTTGAGTTTATTGACATCTGCGTGTGAGACTTTTATTTCTTTTAAACACAAAATAGTTTTTGCATGCTTCAGAGGCCGCCGCCAGCCAAAGCCAGTTTTTGTATGAAAGATTCTCGTTGGGTTTGAGTTCCTGTAAAAGTTCTTTGCTTATCAGGTTTTTTGTGGTGTTTCTTTTTATGCCTTTTGCCTTTCGCTCTGCGCATTTGCATGCCTAGAAATGTTAATTTTGTTCGTTTTCAAGCAAAAACAAAAACAAAAGTTTAATGTGCCAAATGCATAAAAAATATACTTAAGCGTAAAAAAAGCAGGTCACTAATCACATTTTTGTATTTTGTTTATTTGCAGATGTGAAAAAGAATCCCTAGGTGCTAATTTTAGTTGATAAGCGCAAAATAAAAAAACAGTACAATAAGTTATTAAACAAAACGAATCGAAGAGCAGAGAATTCCAACTGGGTGGGCATACGAAATAGCAAGAGCGCTTAAAAGTATGCTACATCAACTAGCTAGCCCACGCTGCGCTGCCAGGCCTACGTAGCAGCAAGAAGAAGAGCACACACACACACACACACACACACACATAGCGAGACTGAGCGGGAGAGAGAGAGAGAGAGAGGAAGAGAGCAAACCTATTTTTGTACTAACTGCAAAAGTGAAAAATGTCGAAATATTTTATAGCTGTTAATGCTCCCAACACTAACAAAAGTAACACACAACGGCAACACTATGGAGCAGCAGGCGGAGGAGGAGGAGGTGGTGGTCCCCCTTCTACTCATCACCAAGTAGCACGCAAACTCAATTATGAGATGCTTAGCAGCAACAACAACAACAACAACCACATTGTGATCAAACATGAAAATTTGGACATGGACTATGAGCAGGGCCTAAGTAGCAGCAATAGCGACAGTAACAGCAACAGCAACAGCGGCGTGGCTGCCCATCTCAGGGATCATGTCTACATTAATCTCAATCACAAGGGCAATACAACAACTACAGCAACCACCACAGCAACAACAACAGCGGCGATCAACACACAACAACAACAAGCTCGCAACGTCGTGACCAGCGGCAAATCGAATGATATCACACAATACTACAAGGTGAGTGTGTGCACAAAGGCAAGGGAAGCACAAGTCCAACACACATTTTTCTCCCCCCCAGGTCAAGCGCCGGCCGCATGCCACCCACGAGATCCATCCGAAGAAACAGGCCAAACAGAGCATTCAACATCAGACGGTTACCTATCAAAAACATGTGGCCAGCAGCACACCACAGCATCAGCAGCAGCACGACCTCAATCTCGATGTGGATGACGATGAAGATGTGGAGACTGGCAAGTCCATTTCACAGCAACAGTTTGTGCTGTCAACGCCACAACAGCAGCTATCCTCCTCCTCCTCCTCGTTGTTGACTAGCTCCTCGGGCGGCGGCGGCGGCGGTGGTGGTGTAGGTGGCGGTGGCGGCGCTGATCGCAATCGGGCCGACACTTCACTTGGTATTCTAACGAAAAAGTTTGTCGATCTGCTGCAAGAATCTGCCGATGGTGTGGTCGATCTGAATGAGGCCTCCAATCGTTTGTCCGTGCAAAAGCGACGCATCTACGACATCACCAATGTCCTGGAAGGCATTGGCATTTTGGAGAAAAAATCGAAAAATAATATCCAATGGCGTGGTGGTCAATCGATGGTCAGTCGAGAGCGCTCCCGACGCATTGAGGCCGAGAGTGAGCGACTCGAACAGCGGGAGAATGAGCTGAATATGCTGATCGATCAGATGCGTGGCGAATTGGCCGAAATCTCACAGGAGGTGGAGAATGCTGGCGGAATGGCCTATGTGACGCAAAATGATCTATTGAATGTGGATCTGTTCAAAGATCAGATTGTGATTGTGATTAAGGCACCGCCAGAGGCCAAACTTGTGGTGAGTATAAAGGGGGAGAGAATGCCAAATAGATTGAGAGTTAACATCTCATCCTGCCACATATCTTTTGAGTTAAATAGCCAACGTCAGTGTTGTATTTGTATTTGGTGTGTGTGTGCTTCTTCTTAGCGTCTGCATGCCATTAAACGTGGCGCTTATTTTTAGACTCCCGTCGCCAGACAACGACAGGGCAAAATGGAACAGAACAGAACAGCAAGCAAGCCAGCCAGCCAGCCAGTCAGTCAGTCAACCAACCCCCACGACTCGGACACCTTCTCTTCTTTTTGATATTATCAAGTAAAAATCAGTTTGTAGCCAAGAAGGTTTTCTCCAATCGAGAACTATTTATAAAAATAATTTCGCTTAATGTTTCCGCTTGCCTTGAACCGTTTAAATAAACTCGTGAGGAGAACAAAAAAAAAATTAATCCACCTTCCGTAGATCCCTTAAAGGTGCATTAAAAAGGTGAGGCAACAAGGCAGTGCGCCGCCTTTCTCATACTTTACAAAGTCAGCTGTTTTCGCAAATCGGTTATTGTCACAGTCAAAATCTTGATGGTTGATTTAGACTCTTTGATCAGCTTTTCTTTACTTCAAGTTTCTGTATGTTATGAATGAACGTAGACACAATTGTTCCAGAACAAAAAGTGGGCTTATAAGCTAATGAAAGGATTACAATTGAATCGAATGATTGCTTAAGTTCATTATGCCTGGAGCATAGTAACAAAAACTCGACCCTTTTTTAGTGAAATAAACCACCTTTACCCAAATGTTCTAAGAGTGTCTACTAATAACATCGCAAATCGTCAAAAAATAAAACTAAATTTATTTTTTATCATAACCAACCGCCTGCCCATATACTTTTCATTTAGATCAGTGTCCAAAATGCCCAAAGCCCATTCCTTGGGATAGGAACTCATAATTCTGCGTGTGTCGCAGCCGACACACGTGTAGAGAGAGCAAATACGTGTGTTCTATAAATGGCACGCTCAATGGCTTGCTCTCTTACGATGCGCGTGTTCGGATTTTTGTTCTCTCACGAGGCATTTGTTCGTTTGCTTGTTGCTCATGTTGAAATGTCAAACACGCGTGACGTTTACTTAAAGTGAAAGCTGCCATAAGAGGACGGAAACAGTGGTTAGGTTTCCACCCTTCTGGTAATTCGAAACAAATAAAGCTCAACGGATCTAAATCAGTGAACATGTCTTCATTGCCCCCTTACTCGATGAAAGCAAAAAGGTCTTTTCTCATTTCTGAATTTGATTGATCGAAATTGGTAAGAGTTGTGATTTGTTAATACCGTGTTTTAAATTAAACCCCGGTTTCACACCTCCTAAATAGCTGTATCTGTCACATAAACTAAAATATAACATATAGGGTATTCACCAGTCCTCGTAAAATGGTAAACTCCAAAAGTTTACGACACAACAACAAAATGCATAAGAAAAAAATTAACAACTTTTTGCTGTTTAAAAATTCGGGCGTAAAACTGTAAAAGATAAAGTGTTGTAAGATTTTTAAAAGTAATGACAAAAAATCACTTGGTATCGAGCTATTTCAAGATTTTTGTCTTCAAAATATGCGGTCACATCGAATGTCCGTTTAGCTGCATAAGGCCAGTAAATAAATTGAGTCAACTTCCTTAAAATAGCTAATAACACTCTGTCACAACACCTAGAGAGCCGCCATCACCTACTCCAAATATAGTTGTAGTTCTCCTTATTGATGCTGCTTCTCCAGTCGACCCCAAACGTAAAATCGCTACCTGTAACTCAAGTTCCATTTGGGGTCGACAAACATCATGGGTCCGCAAGGATCAATACGACAATCGAAGCAAATTGACTCTTAGTGACACTGAGAATGTAGAAAAAGCGACCATCATTGAACAATGGCAACACACTTTAAATGATTTGGGCACAAAAAAGCATGCAATTGCAGTTGTATTCTCCTCTCACTTTTCTCTTCTCACTTCATCGATTGCATCATGGTCCATACCTAAAGAATTTTTTCCTCTTCATATTCATATTTCTTCATGCTCGTATTTAGCTTGATTTGTACACCTACAATGGATGCATTCTACTTTATAAAGCGCCATGTCTTTTTTCGCTTAATCTATACTTCTTGTATACTTTCTCTCGTCATTTTTGATTTACATTAACGTATTAAGCTTTGACTCATAAGTGACAGCAAAATTCACAGCCTGTCAAAAACAGCTGGTTTACCACAACAATTATCAGGGTAAATCACAAGGGGGTGCTCACTAGCTCATGTGGGGTAAATTTACCAATTACGTTTTTACCAGGGCTGGCGAATACCCTAATACAAAATTTTTAGTTCACAGCAGTTATCTGTAAACAGAGAAATCGGCCCTTAGACCCTAAAATTATGGAATTTAAAAGATTAATTGCATAATTTTGTTGATGGTCATTGTTGGTCTAAGGCAATTGCTAGTAAAAATGCCCATAATCCGCGAATCTAGGCTTTATTAGATAAACTGGGTATAAGATGATGCTTTTAGAAGATCCTTGTATCAGAATTTAGGAGTCTACTATCAGGGGGTTTTTGTTTTTACTGTGTTTCAGACAATTAGAGTTATTTGTACTCAACATGGAGTGCGTTGGCAGCAAGAAATTGTGTTTGGCCAACACCGAGACCGTGTTTGCTTCATTTTTTGCTGTCTTTGATGTGTTTGTTGTTGTTGGTTATTTACGAGATTTGATATTTATGAATTTTCGCCGCATTGACGCATTGTTTCTCACTACTTCGAGTAGCTAAAATCTTAATTTTTGATAATTCCCATTTACGGGTTAAACTAGGGTTATATCCAGAATGAGCTTACGACCGCGTGAAATCAAATACAAATGCAGAAAATACATCAGAAACCCAATTTTTGTTTGAGTTTGTATGTCATGCCTCCGCGTGATTTCGGCTTGTCCCGCAGTGCGTTTGGTCACTGCGAGCTAACATTGCAACAGTGAGTTTGCCGGATACATAGGAGAGAGCGAAGAGTGAGAAGAGAGACACATACAAAATTGTTGTTACAGGTCTGCACGCTGAAAGAGAGGAACGCACGCATATGAATTTGTTGTTGCTTTATGTAGGCTTATGACGCGCGTGGACCGTATACGCGCGAGCTGTTCCTTTGTTCAAAACAACAACCAATGCATGGCTTGCGGATTGGGCTTGAGCAGCCCTGGGTTATACAGTTAGCCGGAAAAATCCAATTGTTGAATCATCAACAAGCTTAATCACCAAAAGAATTGTGAACTAAAAAAATCTTTTATAGGAAGAAGTAGTGTATCTCCCATTTTCAAACTTAAGCTGTTTGTAGAGAGATGGTTCTCCCTTAAGACATTTCGATTTCGCAAATATCCATGTGGAATGTAATTCGAAGAGTCTAAGGTTGGCCCACAGTTTTAAAGCTCTTTGAAGTAAAGAACATTTCTTCGACCTTTTCAACGCATTCCAATAGGCCTGAGTGTTGCAAAATTGAAAGCTACTCTTAACCTTCTATTCGCACAACTATGCGATGTGAGTATTTCAATTTTACAATTAAACTTTTGCTTCATTTTCCTTTTTAAATTGCCAAATTTACATAAGGTGACAGAAAATTTAGAAACAAAATAAATAATAAAGTAAAAAAAAAAACCTTTTTAAAAATGGATCTTCATTTATTAATGAACAGAAAATTATATAACCGAACCTTTTTTAAAACACAATTGCTCAAATTCGGGAGTCACTAACTAAGAAGGTTTGACTGCACCGCACCAGTTCAACCGGTCGGTCCAAATTCATAATATTTACTATTATAATATTATTTACTATTATAATATTATAATATTTGCTATAAACACGAATCTCCTTTGGGAAAATGATTCAGCAAGTCGTGATTTTTGTTCACTTTAGCTTAAGGTTGCCTAAAATGTACATTTTAACTATTTTTTGTGTTTGTTTTGTCCAAATTCTACATATTTTATCAAGTCTTTCATTTAATAAACATTATCGATTTTTTTTAAGAGGAGATATACCCTTTTGACGATGATTTTATGGAAAATTCTACACAAAACAGGCCTAAAAATGGTGAAAAGAGAAATTTCTAGCCACTTTAAACTCAAAGTAGCCAAAACAGAACCTTGCAGCTTAGTGTAATTTAATATTTGAAGCGCAATTGCTCAATAATCACGCAATACAGTCAAAATTATTAAACTAATTAAATTTTAGAAAATTTACTGAACTATCGTGGTTCCAAGGGTTGTTTTGTAACGTTTCTTACCGTTGCCTCACCCTGTTTTGTAATGCCCTTTCATGTTAAAGTTTTTAACATTTCGCTGCAGATGGTCTGGCATCTCTGCAAACACAAGCATAAGCCAAATAGCGCAAATATCATTTCTAAAAATACTCTGCCAAAAGTTGTAGCTGCTCACTCTCAACAACGACATTTCTCATTTGTGTTTCTCTTTGGCTGCCAGCGGTCGCTGCTACTTGACTGTCTGTTAGTTTCTACTCTGTGGAATTTTGTTAATAATTTGTTGCATTTTCTTTTACTTTGTTGTTCACAGTTGCCCAACACGAAATTGCCGCGCGAGATTTATGTGAAGGCGGAGAATAGCGGAGAGATCAATGTGTTTCTATGCCATGATTATTCACCTGAAAACTCGCCCATTTCAACGGGATCGGCTGGCTATGTGGGATCTACGGCTCCTGGTCAGGGGGCAGTGCGTACGGCTACATCCACAAGGCTGCATCACCTGACCAATCAGCGACTGAATGATCCGCTTTTCAATAATATTGATGCCATGAGCACCAAGGGCTTAGGTAAGAGTCTAATTCCAAGACAAAAATTATAAAAATTAGACTTTTTTTTAACTTTTTCCAGGCCACACACCATATCGCTCGGCACAGCGCAACCTTAGTAAATCAATTGAGGATGCCGCCAAGCAATCCCAGCCAGAGTATAATAATATTTGTGATATTGCAATGGCCCAGCAGCAGCCGGAAGAAGATGATGTTGATGATGAGCTAAATCAGTTGGTGCCAACGCTGACCAGTCCAGTGGTGCGCAGTAGTCATCATCAACAGCAGCAGCAGCAGCAGAATACAACCATCCAGCAGCTGTTTAGCAGCCTCACAGAAACCTCGCCTACGCCGCAGACGCGGCGACGTGCAGCAGCTGCTGCAGCCATTGCCGCGGGCAACACCACAACAACAACAGCAACTACGCTTAATAGTCATAGCTCCAGCAACCAACCCCCCTACAACAGCAGCAACAGCAGCAGCAGTCAACCTCCTCCCACCCAACAGCAACAGCAGCGACGCAGCGATGTGCCCATGTATAACTGTGCAATGGAAGGTGCGACAACATCCACCACCACAACAAGCACAACAGCAGCAACCAGCAGCACCTCCTCATCCGCCATGGGCTCACTGCAAATGCAATTCAATGCTGTTGCTAATACCAACAACAACTATGGCGCTGGCGCCCATCAGCAGCAGCAGCAGCAATATAATCAGAGTCGCCTTGGCAGTCTGCCGCCCCCACCGCCCAGTGTTGTCGATTGTGATGGCGGCAGCAGCAACAGTAGCAACGCCACGCTCCAAGGACTCGACGCTTTCTTGAATGAAATTGGCTCCGACTGTAAGTTTCTCAACCTTGACCATTTCTGCTGCCCAATGTTGCTTGTGTCTCTCTCTCTCCATTCATCACTTGCATGTAAATTAACAGCCACCAGCCAAGCCACACATACCCATTCTGTATGTAACATGTCTAACAGTGTTCTCTCTCTATACCGGAAGCCCTCTTGTCAAGATCTCTCTCTGTGACCTGCGTATAATTTAAAGCCGCATCACAGTCTGAGTTCTTGCTGAGCGGTGGACTTTGGCAAGCAACGGACCAAAAGAAAAGAGTGTGTGGAAAATGGAATATTTATTAATTTTTTTCTCTTTTTTGTTTATTAATTTTTTGCAACCTTTCGGCCAACCAACGAGAATCATTCCAAAATTGAAATTTATTTAGTTTTATTTTTGTTAATTTTAATTTTTAATGTGTTGCAAATGAGGTGTGTGACAAGAAATTGTGTTTTGAAGATTTTGTGTGAAACAATATTAAATAACATTAAAATTTCGAAAACGAATTCAAAAACAAATTGCAATTACATGTACATAGGGTTTAAGTTTAAGCATCGCAGTGTGCTATGTTGCATGTTGATATGCAGAGCAATTTCTCCAATTTTGCTGGAATATGCTGCTGTGATCAGAAAACTAATAGGACAGCCTTGTCTTAGGTTCCGTAAAATAAACTGCTGCTCCGACATTCTCCCTTCCAGCTTGGATTCGTTTGTGTAGATCAGGGGTCGGCATATTTTAGAATTGTGTGTGGTGTACTGCTCTGTCGCTGAGTAATTTTGTATTCCCAGTAAATAGCAACGCCCCGATCCATGCTGCGAGTCTGTCGACCAAGGTTTGGTTCTCCGATCACTTTCTAAAATCTCAAAAATTTTTATAATTTATTTTCAATTGATAACAAACTGCAAAAAGATTCTGTTTTAGACTGAGTAACATTACACTTTTCTGAACTGAAAGGGCGGGGCAAAGATGGGTAACAGACAGGATTAACGGTGGGTGACTCGAGAGACGAGAGACTAAAGAAGAGGGTTTTGGTGAGAAGCTCGTCCACTTGATTAGTCAACAAATACAGATAAGTCAAAAAATACAATCGAGAAAAGTTTCCACGAATTACTTTTTTGTCGGTAATAGTCTCTGTACACTGAGCACATTTTAGAGGAACACGTGGAATTTGATGATGAAAAAATGTATTTAACATTTGCTCAACAATATCAGTTTTAAGAATCTTATGGTGGTAGAAAATAATTGGCGGTCGACCATGTTTCTATTGTAATTGAATTTCAAAGTTTGAATTTTTGCCCATACAAATATATGCTTGATCACATATGCTTCTCGAATTCAGTTTGTTTTTGCAATAAATAAATTGAAAATATTTTTTATCTATATATAAGTCTAGTACTGAGGGCGTTCGAATTTTCCTTTCGTCACAGTATTTCACATAAAAAGAAACACTTTCTAAAAGCACATGAGCATCAAAGCAAAGCCAAGGTGCGTCTAATTATATGAAATACTGTGACGAAATGAAAATTCGAACGCCCTCAGTACTAGGCTATGGCTAGGCTACGCTTGCTCGAATTTGAGTGCGAAAGTGAGGAAAACTTGACAACTATTGGAACTGTTATGAACTATTTTCCACGCCTCCTAACGAGGTAAAAGTCAAGGCGCCTAATCCACTGTCGTCCTCCTCGTGAATATCCTCTTCCTACAAATTAATATTTTGTGAAGTGAATTTTTTTAAAAAAAAATCGCGAGTTCTTACGGAGGCCTTGTAAGAAATTGCACAGTAGCCTCTACTTCTTCTTCTTCTTCTTGCTCGAGCTTTCCAGCCAAGCGGTGCACCTGAATCGTTCACGATTTGTCGCATAAGCGATTGCACCTCGAACATATCAAATCCTTGGCTATGAAACCGTGATCCCATAAAAAATTTCTAAAGGCGTACGGACTCAGTGACAAACGGCTATCGGTACAGCACATTTTCGCAAAGTAAACATTCAAAGTGAATAAAACAACAAATGAATTTATTTCTGCGATAAATATTGACATATATTTCAAAAGAATATGTGATCGAGCATATATTTGTATGGACAAAAACGCAAAATTTTAAATTCAATTACAAGAGAACCGCCAATTGATTTCTGCACGCAAATTCTTCATAATTCGCGGTCCATCAAGGAAAATTAATTCGCGAATTTTAGGAGCTGTTTACCTCAAAGTAAACAATTACCCTTATCTTTAACCACTATTATGATTTTGTCGCATGTCATCAATGGGCGTGTTCAGCAGAATAATTGATCCCTGAGCAGGTATCACAAAAAAATTATGCATCAAATAGTTTCTGCTGAACGAAGTGCTACATTTTTAACAACGCCGCGAGGCGATGAATTAGCATAACATTAGCGCTCCGTGTCAACATAAATTTTGCATCTACGAAGTCAGAATTAGGCTTAATTATATTTTGGAATATATTATAGTTATTTACAGCCGATAAAAAAGCTTATCTTTGCAATCAATGCACAAAATGGGCATATTATGCCTATCGATACACATTACTGTTGGTGGGAGCAGTATCACTTCAAAGTAGCATACTATTTCTTCGATACATGCTCCTCTATCATGATACTTCAAATTGGCTATCATAATACCTCATCACTCGAGTTCAGCAGAAGGATCAGTGAATATTTATACTTGATCAGGGAGCAAGTTGTTCTGCTGAACAAGCCCAATGTGTTCCTCATGCCAGCTTCCATGCGAGGCGTTTTCAAGTGGGTTTCTGGACGACATAATATAAAAAAAAATTCTTATAATACATGACAAGTGTCTCTGCCATTACTTAGTTTTTTGAGGAACGTTTGGTATATAAACATTTTGCTTCAAGATGTTAGATGTTGCTCAGTGGAAATAGTTGTTCTTGTTCAGTTGTTTGGTTGTTCTTGTTCAATTGTTCACTTGATCTAGGTTTTTTTGTTCTACACACATACCCAATTTGTGTGAATGAGCGGCGTTTACTCTCTCGCTTCCTCTCCCGCTCTCTCCCTCGTGCTCTTAGCAAAAGGGCTTAGTTCAAAATGTTGGCTGAGCTCCATATCTGTTATAGTTGTGTCATGGAACAACACACAGAACAAGACAGACGGAATAGCTCACAGAGCAAGTCAGACGAAACAGCTCACAGAGCAAGGCAGACAGAACAATTCACAGAGCAAGAGGTACAGAACAGCTCACAGAGCAAGACAGACAGAACAACTCTCTAAACCAGTGGTGTCCAAACTCAACAATCAACAATCCAACATTGCGCTTGTGTGCTTAGCAGCGAAACACGAAGTAGACGTCACAACAAGCAAATGCCACGAACAAATGCCTCGTGAAGTAAAACAAAAAGCCGAACACGCTCATCGTAAGAGAACAAGCCGACGAGCGTGCTATTTATAGAACACACGTATTCTCTCTCTCTCTCTATGCGTGTGTCGGCTGCGACGCCGGCAAAATTATAAGTTCATTTTGGACACCACTGCTCTAAACAAAAGAGACCTAACAGCTCCTAGAACAACTCAGAGCAAGAACAACTCAGAACAAGATAGACTGAACAAGACTCGCTTAACAAAAATGAACAATTGAAGAAGAACCCAACACTACACTTACACTTCAGTGATGTCCCGACCCATCTTATATTAATTAAAAGCCCTGGTTAGCCTTAATTACAGTAAAATTATTCAATATGTTAACTTTTGAAAACATAATCAATAGAAAAATGTAGGTTTTCTTAATTTTATGCAACAAAACATTTGCCACTACACAAGCTTAAGACGGGGGGACTCCCGCATTTAATTTCAAAACAGTGTTGCCAGACTTACAAATTAGTACATTGAATTTGGGACAAGGCATTTAACTTTTATTTTGGAAATATACTATTTATCGTCTTCACACCTATTTTACTGTCCATGAGTGTATGTAAAATCGTTGGTCAACATCGCAATTTTCCCTGACATTCATTTGTATGGCCGTCACCCATTTTTGTGAGTTTAAGGTTCTTTGGTTAAACTCATGTCTAACATTTTCACCAACTATTTTCAACTTCTCACCATTCTCATACACCTCTGGCTAAAACGCAACGCAGCTCTGCTAAACGTTTCACCTCGTTAATAATTTCACCCGAAGAACACACACTTCTGTCATGATACAACTAAACAAGGTGAAGAAGCGGTCAGTCTGAAATTGAACGAGAGCACCTCGAGCGATCGCCATACCTTGCATAGTTGTAACAAGCAGTTTTCATTCAAACACACACACACATACACACGCACACTAATTAGCATCACAGTTTTTGTCATTTGTTTTCGTCTATTTATGTATGTTTGTATGTATATATGTATAACAAACCGCCGTCACATCAAAAAAAAAAAAAAAATGGAACCATTTGTTTGTAAATCCGCATCATTACCTCCATATAAATATATATGTATATGTAATATCTACGTCAAATTCATTTTGGAACTGAATTCTCGTGGGTCTGCACTGACACTGACCGCTTAACCAGGGCCAATTGTTCATTTTGAAATTGAAATTTTGTAGCACCATGAGATTCAGCTCTGGCGTGAATTTCAAACATGCATCCAAAAAAAAAAAGAACAAACATCTCAAAAAACGCAATAACATAATAAATTAACCACATAAAAATGTTGATTATGTGTGAAATTTCGAATAAAAATTGATTAATATTTTTGCCTTCTTTTGTTTTTGTTGTAGATTTCAACAATGACATTCCCTTTGTGTCCATCAATCCGCCAGATGATAATGATTATCCCTATGCATTGAATGCGCACGAAGGTATCGATCGGTTGTTTGATTTTGGTTCCGATGCCTATGGACCCTAAAGAATGCGGACGAGGAGTAGGAGGAGGACTGCAAAACAAATTTGGGTTTAATTTTTGGGGTGGGGTGTTTATAATTTTAAATTATATAATACGAAAAGCAAAACAGCACACACACACACACATATTAAACATTACAAATTTATGATTATATAAATTATAAAAATGCAAAAGAGAAAACAAAACAACAAACAAACAAAAAAATTATACAAAAAACCCTAAAAAGAAAAAAAAAATCACAAAACAAATTAGCAAACTTAATGAAACTAAGTTGTGTGTAACATTTTAAGCATAAAAACCTCCCAAGCTACATTTAAATTTATAATCCAAACTATTTTAAGTAAAATACAAAACAAACAAAAAATGTACTTTACAATCAACAAAAATTGCAAAATTCACATTTTATAAGCAAAAATTTCGCAAATTTTTAGCCCTTAATCAAGCAATCGGCGATCGAAATTGAAGAAACCCAAAATGAATGCTCTTTTTTGTTCAGTTGTTCAGTTGCTCTCTCTCTTTTCTGAGTTGAAAATACCCCTGGAAGGGTATTCAAAAATGGAGTAAAAAAGAGAGAACCAATTGCATTTGTTTGCTGAAATGAGCAGAGAGAGAGACAGAGAGGTCCCTCCTGCCCCCTTTTCTACCTTATTTTTAATATAAACTATTCGCAAAAACCCAATTTCAAATTGTAAAAAAAAAAAACAGCCGAAATCTCGCCCTGTTTAGTGCTACGCATGCTGCTTAAACAGGGATCCCAGCTGGACACGGGTACCCTGACTGTCTTCTTGTTTTGTTTCTATTTTTTGGTTGCCGTTTTCTCTCAGTTTATGTATAAATAATTTGTTATTGTTATCAAATTTAAACTATAAACACACACACACACCAGCAGCAGCAGGCAGTTTTCCCTTGAAAGCCAAATCATTCACCCCACACACACACACACACAGAGTCAACTACAAGTACATAATATAATTATTTAAAACAAAACTCTCGCCTAGAAGTTATACCACAAAACACAAACAATTGTAAAAATAATAAAAATATATGAAAAAAAACAACCTCTCTAATTGTACGTTTAATTTTGTAAGAAACAAAAACCACAAATTGTTAGGTACTTTTCTTTCTTTTATAAAAACAAACAAAACAAATATAAAAACAAACAAAAACAAAAAACAATAAGAAAAAGAATATAAATATTAGAAAAACAAATAAAAACTTCAAAATAAAACAAGTTTTAAACCAAAATTTATTCAAATGTGATTTTTTACTATAGCATACTTTTTTGGGCTCAAACAGAAATCGTATCCCATATGAAGAAGAGAGCTTGCCAACTGTGCAAACTCAAACTTACAGTGCTTCTTAGCTCTTACATGAAAAAGAGAGTGAAGATCATTAGTTTTTTTGTCGAGACACCTGGCTTTGTGTCGGACTTTGCATATTTCCACTGCGTTTGCCTTTGAAATAATTGAAGGTTCTTTTCTATAGTAGTAGTAGCCCTGCAAACAGTTTGTCGTTTTTCTTATCCCTCTCGTCAAACAGAGAGTATGGCGATAGTTTAAGGGGAGAGTTTGGTGATAGTTTGACGATTATACTAACAAAATACTTATGGTATCGCATTTTAGTGATAGAGAGAGAGAGAGAGAAACTTAGATATAACTCGTGAGCAAATGCGAGCTGCGACATTAAGGGTACAGAGTATGTTATAGTCGGGCTTGACCGACTTTCTTTCTTGTTTTTCATCCAAACAGTAAATTAGAGATATATCCCTAAAAAAATCGCCTTGAAGACATGAAAGCGATTCTTTTTAAAGCGGTCTCGCATCTTCATTATCCAATCTGGGCAATGGCGATTCGTCGCCAATTTCAATTGAACTATTTATGTTTGCTGAGTATGGAATTCGCTTAAGATCATCATTGTAGGTCAACAAGGTAACTCAGGATCGGCGAGTTGCAAGTAAGAGACAAAACATTTTAACTTTTTAAAAAAGATTAATTTAAAATGAAGTTGTAAAACTACTTAAAATTAAGAAAATTTAATAAAAATCTAACTTTTAATTAGTAAAAATATTTAAGCTCATTTTAAAGCTACTGAAATGCTCTATCACCTTCCCTTTGGAATTTTTCAAATATCTCTTTCCGTTCAAAAGTTACGATTTTTGCTACGCGAAAACGGCCCGAGTCTCGTGCACAAGGAAAGTTGCTTTCATTTCATATCAATAAATAGATTAATCATGCATAATGATATATTTAAGTCGCTCATACTCGTAAGAGGCAAAAAAGGGCAAGGCTTTATTTTTATATTCTATTTAGAAATATGTATTTTACAAAAATTTTCACTCTAGAAGCGTGAACTAGCGTGGATGCATTTTTAACAGTCCGTCAAAGTTTGAAAATATGGTACAAAAGTAGCACTTCAATAAAACGCCAATAACTCAACTAATTTTCAAAAGAAAATTAAATTTAGTAATTCATTTTTCTTTAGAACTGGTGCATCTTTAAAAAACAAAAAACCAGATTTCAATCGGAATATCCGTTTGGTTTTAATACGTTTCCAAACGTGACATTTGAAACCAAAAAAAAAAAAAAATTTATGAGTTTGAAAATTTGTTCAATTTTGAACCACTGTAAAAACCAGGGACCGCAAAAAAAGGGACCTAGAAAAAACTTCACACCAAAATCTTTATTTTTGTACAATCTGTGCATATCCGCCATGATTTTTAAATCTCTGATTTTTTAATGCTTTTCTTCAATGATAATCATTAGTTGAGTAATTTAATATTATATAACTTAGACCTAATCATTATTTTTGATCAAATAAAAATTAATCTCAAAAATATTGATTATTAATGATTTTTATTTTTTTTGCTCAAAATAAAACTCAACAGTAATTTATGGCTTCTGTGTTAGACTTTTCACCAATATTATTGCATATTCTTGAAAAGGGACCACAGTAGCTTTGTAGACCCCAGTACTAATTTTTGTTTCTAATAAATACTTTTAAAAATTAATTTATTTATAATTACACTAGTTTACAGCCAAAAAGACCAATTTCTACTGGAACTATTTTTCAGTGTAGTTTGGTTTGGTGATCTCAAAAATCGATTTCAAAAAATGTTACATGGCATCGTTCTTCAAATTTGAGTTTTTTTTTCATTTTTTCGGTAGGTGCACTTACATTTTGAGCCATATCTCACTTCATACTCATCAGATGAAGGCAAACAAGATATGAATCGAAAGGTAATTCAATTTTCAATAATTGCGCAAAGCACTTTTTATTTTTTCTACTTAAGAACCGCACTTCTAAAAAGAAAATATGATAATGATGAACAAAATCTATAAACAAATACAGCAGCTGTGAGTAATTGAGTGCTGAAAAAATTGTACTTGTGAGATTTTTTAAAATTAAATTTTCATTTGCTTCGATTTTCGTTCTGTTCTGGAATATTTTTTCTGATTTGGATATTCACTAAATTCTAATATTGACCAAAAGACGAAGAAATATAAAAAACAAGTGAGAAAGTCGGTCACGACTATAACATACTCTGTACCAGTTCATTCATCCCGACTATAATATTATAAATTATAATTATAATATTTGTAATTCATTTGGCGACCTTTCTAATGTTTAATTAGTGTGAGTTGGCTGGCTCTAGGTCCGAAAAAGTTGCGTTTGTTCACAACTGTAAACAACTTATGCATTGTACCACCAAAAAGAGCTGGTTGCCTATACAGTACTGTTTCATCGTTATCCCTAACGACTCTTCAGTAGGCTTTTCGCTGAAGAAACATGATTGCTAACTGCCTCTCCATACAATCATTGCTTAGATCAGTTGGAAACTTTCTAAAAGCAATGGAAGCAAAAATAGACAAGCAATGAGTGCTTTCAACTTTCATCAACAATGCATAAGTTGTTTACAACTGTTGTTTAATACATCCAAGGAGTCACGCGGTTATCGTGCAATATTTATACTCTGTACCGAAGGTACATAGAGTATATTAAGTTTGTGCAAAAGTATGTAACAGGGAGAAGGAATCGTTTCCGACCCTATAAAGTATATATATTCTTTATCAGCATCAACAGCCGATTCGATATAGCCATGTCCGTCTGTCCGTCTGTCCGTCCGTCCGTCCGTCTGTCCGTCTGTCCGTCTGTCTGTCCGTATGAACGAAGAGATCTCAGAGATGGTAAGAGATAGAGGTTTGACATGTATGGGACATATATTTCTTATACTTGCAGGCAGATCAAGTTTATTTTCAATTTTTGCCACGCCCCCTCCCGCCCCCGTAATTTGGAAAAAACTTCATATCTCCTACAGTTTTGGAGATAGATCGTTCGTTCCTTCTAGAGATACCTTGTAAACATAATTATTTATCGATTTGCTGAAGGAATGATCAAGATCGGATGAACGATACTCAAGTTATGGGCAAAAAACGGCCAGTTAACACCACCCACCCCCCCACCAACAACCACAGCAACATACCCTAACCGTTCAACACAGGCAATCTTAGTGCGAGAGAGAAAGAGAGAGAGAGAGAGAAACTTAGAGAGCGCACCGCGTTGTGCGCGGGGTGTTAACTGGCCGTTTGACTCCTGAGCAAATGCGAGTGTAAGGGTACAGAGTATGTTATAGTCGGGCTTGACCGACTTTCTTTCTTGTTTTATTATACGTTATCTTTAAGCTTTTCTCTCTCTCTCTCCTAAAAATTGTGTTTGTTTGAATACAGCGGTGGTTGGTGTGAATGGCGTGGCGGGTGGGGGGGTGCCGGTTAACTTTTTTTCCTCATAACTTGTGTATCGTTCATCCGATCTTTATCATTCCTTTAGCTAATCGATAAATAATTTTGACAACTAGATATCTCTAAAAGGTTCGAACAATCTATCATCAAAACTGTGGGAGATATGGCGTTTTTCCCAATTGCGGTGGCGGAAGGGGGCGTGGCAAAAATTGAAAATAAACTCGATCTGCCTGCAAGTAGAAGAAATATATGTTCCATACATGTCAAACCTCTATCTCTTACAATCTCTTCGTTCATACGGACGGACGGTCAGACAGACAGACGGACATGGCTATATCGACTCGGCTGTTGATGCTGATTAAGAATATATATACTTTATAGGGTCGGAGATGATTCCTTCTGGCTGTTACATACTATTGCGCAAACTTAATATACTCTATGTACCTTCGGTACAGAGTATAAAAATGCTTAATTTTGACTGTTAGTTCCTCCACTTAAATTGATCCAGCTACAATATTTATTCATAGATTTTCTTCAACATTACCTTATTACCTTTGTAGAAGTGCGATTCTGAAGTAGAAATAATACAAATAGTTTTTTTTTTTGATTCATTTATATTTTCCATGACGATTAAAAATGAAATGTCTTCTTACACTTTCGAGCAAAAAATCGATTTTTTTGAAATATTTTGAGTTAGTGTATTCAAACTTCAAAACCGATTTGAAAACAATTTTTCACGTAATTATTGAAAATGGAATTACCTTTCGATTCATATCTTGTTTGCCTTCATCTGATGAGTATGAAGTGAGATATGGCTCAAAATGTAAGTGCACCAACCGAAAAAATGTAAAAAAAAACTCAAATTTGAAGAACATTGCCATGTAAAATTTTTTGAAATCGAACCAAACCAAACTACACTGAAAAATAGTTCCAGTAGAAATTGGTCTTTTTGGGTATAATCTTTTTCAATATAGTCAAAACAAATCAACGGAGATTAATTACAACATTTTTGAATAGCAATTGGGTATGTCCGTACAACGATCGCTGTTTCGAGAATAACCAAATTCTCTCATCAGCGGACTTGTTTTGCTGTTCACACTTCAAACAAACATCCAATTAGTACATATTAAAGCCTCTTTTAATCGGCTAATAAAAACAGGAATTCCAATGTTGTAATTCGCAGCACGAATTTTGGATATGGTTTTTTGCTTGAAGGTGTTTGTTTACCAATTTGTTGTAAATAATTCTGTTGCTTATGGCTGCTGCTAGGTGATTGGGCTATCCGTCCAATGATCCTCCTTAGCAGGGCCAAGAGTTTTTATGTTTGGTTTTTGTTACAAACATTATGGCGTACTGACCATTATTGAGCTAGCCAGATGTAACTTTGACTAAAATCAAAAACAGGTCACTAAGCCTCATATACATACATAACTTATAATAATTACGGTTTCTGATAAAAAACCAAAATAATTGACCAAATTCAATAAACCAAAGTCTTTTGGGCTAGTTGGAGTTCGCTTTATTGAATTAAATTTATTCGGTCAAAAAAATCGACCATCAATTTTTGATTTTTGCAACGCTAAATCGGTAAAACCGGCCACTGTGTGCCGTCTAAAATGTCGTTCCTTTCGTGTTTCAGTCCGAGGGCCCCGAGTTCGAATCCCCGGCCGAGTAAGTACAAATTTTTTACATAAAAAATATAAGTTTGATTAATTTGTTGTTTTTTCGGAATTATAAAATATTCGGACTAATACAAATAAAAAATCTTATCCTCCCATATCTTCAGGATCTTTTTTATCCCTTAGAAGACACTTTTTCTTATCGCTTCAAAGGGACTTTTTCTTATCCCCAGAATGAAACGCTTTCTTATCTTTGAGAAGAGACGTTTTCCTATCTCCCAGAAGAAACGCTTTCCTCCCAGAAGTGTCGCAGAGTGGCACACTTCTTCCCGAAGGGAGATGAGAATGCGCTTGCTATGCGATATCGCTAAAGTGAACCTAGCAAGCATTTTATGAAATTTCTTATCACATTCGAGTCTTTTTCGATTCCTCAGTCTAATCAAAATAGTCATAAAGGATACTTTTGTCGAGAGAAAATGGTACCCTGGCCGTGACTCTTCATAAAGAGCCGCTTATACCTCGTTTTTCTGATCAGTTTTGGCTCATTTTGCGAGTCTTTCGAGTCGTTTTTTAATGAATCACATTTTGAGCAAATGCATGAGTCATTTTCGAGTATTCCTTAAATCGCACATGAAACTAATCTCATTTTAATCATCAAATGGGCTCGAAAAAGACTCACCAACCCAGCCAGCATTTTACAAAACTTTCGACTACATTCGGGTCTTTTACGAGTCCTCTGTCTGATTAAAATAGTCATAATTGCGCTCGTTTTCTGATCATAAATGATACTTTGGTCGTTAGAAAATGGTACCCTAGCTGCGATTCTTCTTGAAGAGTCGTTTATAACCCGTTTTTCTCATCAGTTTCGAATCATTTTGGAGTCTTATTTCCAATTATTTGCGAGTATTTTTCGTCGAATTTGAATAAATCACATTTTGAGCATATGTATGACTCATTTTCGAGTCTTCCTTAGATCGCACATGAAACTAATCTCTTTTTAATCAACAAAAGGGCTCGAAAAAGTCTCACCAAGCTGATTCTTGTTAAAATTATCCTTCAAATGCTGGGTGGGAAGCGATACCTACTGGAAGAATCGCATTCTTATCTTCTGCGATAAAAAAATGTTTGCTGGGAATGGAATTTTTCACATTTTTTCATTGTAACATACATTGGTATCAAACTTCAAAGGATACGTTTATCGAGATATACTGTAAGCTTGGTGTATAAACCGCCAGCCTGATCCTCTTTCCATCTTCATGCCAATACTACACACGGCTACCAAGCTCGTCGCAAGATACCGCATCGTTCCCAGCATAAATATAGATTAAAGATCCATCTCCAATTGTTTTAACTCTATTACTATTTAGATTATACATTTCAGTAAACTCCTTAGGCATTAGATTTTATTAATTATTATTATTATTGTGTTTGATTATTTTTTTAAATCTATAGTTAGCTATTGTAATAGTAGATTTAGTTTTATGTGCGTCAACCCATGTGATGTTCTTGAATGCTTCCTTAAAATTAAGTCGAATGCTGTTGGGTTGGATGATATGCATCCTAAATTCTTTAAGCTTATTTTACGAAAAATTATTAATCATGTAACATATATCTGCAACACTGCGTTTACGACTTCGACTTTTCCGGAAAATTGGAAAATAGCCAAGTTTGTTCCATTACCAAAGGCAAACGACGAATATAGACCGATATCCATACTTCCCTTCATGTCTAAAGTATTTGAGCATCTTATGTTACAGCAGATTAGTAAATTTGTAAGCCTAAATCCAATGTTAAGTAATATGCAATCCGGTTTCCGGAAGCACAGAAGTTGTATCACGGCATTAATCAAGATCACTGAAGATATTCGTAAGCAAGTTGATAACAGTCAGGTAACATTTCTGACATTACTTGACTTTAGCAAAGCCTTCGCGATACGGTAAACCATAAAATTTTATGTACCAAACTAGCTAAAATTTTTTAATTTCTCAGAAACTGCCATCAAACTTATCTCTTCGTACCTATGTGGAAGAAGACAGACGGTGATTACCGATCTTGAGAAGTCAGCAGTTTTGTCTCTAAAACAGAGATGGGCGCGTCGCGAAGTTCCAATGCACCCGAGGCAGCGCGCTGCCTCGTGTGCATAGCAGCTCTGCCGCGGCCGACTGCACAAAATCACACGTACGCTATAAGCATTGAAAGCTATTTATAGAACACGAATGGGGCGCACGCAAATTGTGCTTGTATGCGTGTGAAAAGTGTGTCGATATGTGTGCATGCCCATCTCTGCTCTAAAACGACGTGGTGTACCTCACACTCAGAGAAAAAATAGAGAATTTCGCTCTTGAATCAAGAGCATTCGTTCTCAAAAGTACGGTGAGAGTGAAAATTCTTGATCCAAGAGCGAAATTCTTGATTCAAGAGTGAATTTTTTATCCCGACATTCCTGATTCAAGAGTTTCAGCTCTTGATCCAAGTATGAATAATTATTGATTCAAGAGTTTAAATACTATGATCTTTTTTTTTGTATGTGACTAGTGCATTAATGTAAAAGGTTATCCATGTAGCACTAGGAATTAAGAAATTATTAAATAAAATAAATAAATAAAGTAAAATTTTGACATTTTTCTTTAAAAAGGCTGATTTGAAAACTAAGAAAATCGTGATTATTGACAAAGTTATTAGTAAAATTAAAAAATGGAGGAAAGTTAACTTCGGCTACGCCGAAGTTCAAATACCCTTGCAGTTAGGTGATCGCTGAAAGATTATTCCTGTTTTTATACTCTGTACCGAAGGTACATAGAGTATATTAAGTTTGTGCAAAAGTATGTAACAAGGAGAAGGAAACGTTTCCGATCCTATAAAGTATATATATTCTTGATCAGCATCTGCAGCCGAGTCGATATAGCCATGTCCGTCTGTCCGTCTGTCCGTCTGTCTGTCTGTCCGTCCGTATGAACGAAGAGATCTCAGAGATGGTAAGAGATAGAGGTTTGACATGTATGCACTCACCATTATCAACCACACCAACCCCAACACCACCACCCACCCACCAAACTTTATTTTAAGTTGTGATTGATTTTGAGATGACTACATAGATATTTTTTTTTTTTACTTACTTTTCTGGGACTTGAACTCGGTACCTCGAAAGACTGAAACACACACATAGGCGACGGGCAGTTTAAGCGGTTTGAGCTTGTCTGTACTATAAATCTGCAAGGATATGACAGACTATTGAGTAACAAGTCGCCATCCCCCATAATTAATTATACGTTAAAAATTTAAAAATATTTTTAATCTTGCAGTTTTGATACTTTTTTACACAACTTCTTATTATACTGCTTGCATGCATAGCTGTACACACACTGACGAATCTCTATATGCATACTACAAATAACAAACTGTGCATGCAGGCATCGAACTCTCTGCGAGAGCGACTCCAACGCTCCTCTCTCAAAATGGCATCGTTGCCCTCACTGCCTGGCCTTGCCTATTCAGAAATCCAATATTTGAGAACGTTTAGACTACTGCAGTTAGCTGCTCTGTAGTCCAAGAGCGAAATTCTTGAAACGATGTGAAGTTTAGCTGACTAAGCTTTGATTTGAGTTCAACCCGAGCGTGTCGTAGCGTCATATATTGATGTCGTTCTAAAACGATTACTCTATCTTCGTGTACGCTCAACTCTTCCTCAATACACGAAATTATTATCCTTCTGAACTGGGAGACTGGAAAGGATGGACTTCTATATATCACTATATATACTGTTTCTAGGTGCTCGAATGTAACGATCTGGCAAACCTCAGTATTATTTTCCGTATGAATATTTTTAAGCGACTTTACTTGCACATTTCGGGCGATGTAAGGTTTTGCATAAACTGCGATTCCATTTGGGGGACCTCCTACTGTCCTCCCGTGCACGACCATCAATCCTAGCTACTATATTTAGACCATTAATAGTAATATCTTCGCCTTCTCTGGACCAACTCTCCACCAAGCACAAAATGTCAGCTCCAGAAAACAGAAGAAGAGTCTTAGAAAATGCTAACGTCGTTTAAAACTTCTGAAAGTCAGGGCCTTCCATACACGCTAACTCTTAAAGTCACTGGAAAGTACAGGGTAACAGCAAATATTAACACCAGTGACGGGCTAGTAAATGGAGCAAGTGGACAACTTATGCAAATCGGCCCTACTCCAAGCGGATCGAACGATTCAGTCTCGACGCTTTGGTTCAAGTTTGTGGAATCATCGGTAGGATCCGAAGCTCGATCAAAAAAACCGAATGCAGCCCACCCCGATTGGACTCCTATTGAACGAGAAAATCGCACTTTTCAGTACCGTAGAAATGAGCAGGTTTCTATAGAGCGATGCCAATTCCCAGTGGTGCCTGCTGAAGCGATAACTATACATAAAAGTCAAGGTGCAACGTATAGTAAAGTTGCTGTGGATTTGCAGCAAAGCATGAGTCGAGCTGCACTCTACGTAGCTTGCAGTAGAGCAAAAAATTCGTCGGGACTATATATAATAGGAAATTTTCTTCCTCCAAGTATTACACTTGACCTAGAGTCCGGCAATTTTACCTTCGGAAATGTCATGCGGTACGTATTACAAAAAAGATAGTTCTCAGAGGAAGTCGGAAATTTTTCGGATAGATAAAATGCCTTTGAAATGTCTAAATTTCTATACTTTGTAGATATAACTGACCTATTTAGTACTCTAACCTGAAAAGGAAACCATGTGCCTCCGCAGCTCGTGCATATGTTTGTTGGTCCCTTCTTAATATTATTAAGAAATTGTTCTCGGGCCGTTGTAATTCTCCGCCGCCTCTGAAGATTGCGTTGTTCTTCTTGCTCTTCAGGTGTCATTGCCGCTCGATTCTCTCTGTTTCGCTGGGATTGACGTTCCGACTCCGCTCCGCGATGTTGTGCATTTTCTCGATAGCTGATAACCCGCGCTTCACTCATTTGCTGAATTTGTTCATCTCTCTTTCGCGTTTCCGCCCGAGTAAGTCGTCTCTGCGAGGAATTTACAGCTTGTTCACGCCTGCGCGCACGTACATGTAGTCTAGCATTTCGATGATTTTTAGCATCCATTTGGCGCTCCTCATCCCTATATTGCGCTATTCAATCTCCGATCAGCATGCTCCGCGGTATTTCGCTGTTGTTCTTCTCCTCTATATTCCTCATTCAGTCGCCGACTAGCATGCTCCGCGGTGTTTCTGCCCTGTTCTCCATCTCTGATTTCGGGAATACTCCGACGTGTAGCGTGATGCTCAGCACCTCGTAGGCGCTCCCCATCTCTGTAGTCCGCATATAATCTTCGGTCAGCATGATCCGCGGTATTCTGATACTGTTCCTGCTCTCTAAACGACACATTGCTTCGACGACTAGATGGCGCTAGTGCATCTTCCCTGCGTTCCTCTTGTCGAAATTCATTAGATTCTCGAGCATAAGTTAGTCGTTGGGCGTTGCGTTCGCGTACACCACTAGAATTTTCTACGTAGTAAGTCCGACTACGATTTCTAGCTTCCCGGCGTCTTTGTTCTTGAGACTTTCTGGCTACACGTGGCATTTTAACAAGTTTTTATAAAAATGCTCACAGCCGAAAAACAAACACTGACAAAACTCTAAAAGCAATACGAGATTAGTAAAATTTCTCACTAAAACATTTTCGACCGATGGTTCCTATGGCAGCTATATGCTATAGTCATCCGACCCGACCGGTTCCGACAAATGTGCAGCGTATTTGTACTTAAAGACTTCGTACAAAGTTTGGTAAGGATAGCTTTAAAACTGACGGAGGAGATAGCATAGAAACAGACGGACATGGCTAAATTAACTCAGCTCGTCATGCTCGTCAAGAATATATTTACTTTTTGTGGTCGGAGATGCTTCCTTCTATGCGTTACAAACATCTGGACAATTTTAATAAACCCTCTGCAAGGGTATAAAAACAGTACGGAAAACCCGATTTTACTTATCCCTTAAAGCTTTCAGAAAATGCCTGAGCAGCACACACATACAGTTTCCCTGACAATCGCTGCATGCGTTCGCCTATTCGCTTTGTAGAACTTAAGGTAAATGACCACAGGAGACGTAATCTCCACAAATTTATTTGTATTATTATTTTTTTATTAGTTTGGCGCAAAAATCTGGAAATAAAATAAATTTACCACAGTCACTGTAACTGCCAGAACGCTCATCTCTAAAATCTTATCGATCTGGCAGCTCTGTTTAACCGTCAAAAATCAGAGCGCGCCACTTTTAAAAATTTAACAACAATTTATTTGATCAACAGATTAAACGTTTGATTTGGTTTATAAATCTGCAGAGGATTGGCTGCATAAATGGTCACTGGCAGATTCCATACCATTGTCTCCACTAGCAGCTCGGCGGGAGCTTTCAGCTCACCCGACTCCAGCGGCACATTCTTATCCTGAGAACTGCCGGAGGTGGCTATGCCACTTGCTATGCTGGCCATGTTAAAGGAAGTGAGGGAGGAGCCATCATCAGCGGCAAATGGGGTTTGTAGCGCAGAATGGGGTTGCGTGCGTGTGGTTAATTCATGTTGCTGCAACTTCACTAAGAACTGGACACAACGCACTTGACACTGGTCAAAGTCAACTCATCGTTGGTCTCCACAGTGACGGGCGGGGTTCCCAACGCAATCGGGTCTATGTCCCGGAACCCACGCAGTGCTCAACACACTGCCCAAGGATTACCACTCCCGGCAAAAGGGAAGACAATTCTGCTGTTTCATCTGGACGCGCTATAATGGGTAAGGGCACAGTCAAGGTTTGACGCTCTGGGTGGCTATGGTGATATTGTAAAAGTATTTAATGTCATGACCGCGTTAGGGGGCGGGCCATCGCGTAGCACCAACTCATTGAAAAAGTCTGAAATTGTGCCAGGGTTAAGCAAATCAGTTTATGAATTGGGCTCTAACTCACAAATATTGGTCTCTCCCGGCTGTAGCTTGAGATCACAAAACATAATCTAGGGTTTAGTGGCCACAATAACTTCAACTGGCGCCTGAGTCACTGCATCCAAAGAGGTTCGTCCAATTTAGTTCGGCCAGTTGCGCTGTTTAATCCATGTTAGCATAACTGCTCTTGCGATAGCAATGCAACTGAGCTGAGGCCCAGGCCAAATTCTCCAGGCTAAAAATAAATAATTATTTGTGTAATTTCTTTCCTCTTCTTCACAACGTTACCTTGCATCGTTGTCATATTTTGTGTGTAAATTCTATCAGACATTCCACACGTTCGCCTGTGGCGTATGTAATCGAATCCGCTCGCACTAATTTCGCTTTAATTTCAATCATTTATTTTTAATTCGTTTAAACAAAATAAAGTTTCTCATTGAGTGACCAGAGTCCGGGTCTGGGGTAAAAATACCAAATTAATGCGTTTAAAAACAGAGCTGCCAGACCGACGGCGAAAGACAGAGCTGCAGCCCAGTATTTGTACGCAGTGCTGGCAGTATAGCCATTTTCAAGCCAGAGAAAGAAAATGAAAATATTTTTTAAAAAAATCCCCGCAACGCAAAAGATGCAACAGTTGACCGTAAAGGAATTAAAACTATTTAAGTTTAGTACTTAGACAAACTAAATCGATTCCATTGCTTTAAGTTTGTCTGAGTTTGACCCAGTCGGAATTTTATGAAAGCATTCCGACACCCCTTTTTTGTAGGCGAACATTTTACACGAACATCATTTGCTTGAAAATCTCAACGAGTAAACATGGCAATATGGCAGCGAAAACTAGCACAATCATGGCATAGATGGCGATACAAATTAGCTTAAATCAATATTTTATCATTTTGGGGGCAATCAATAAATTCCAGCCACAATTCGTTGCTCATTTGGGCACGTGTTCACTCTACAAATATTTTGGACAAATAACGTTTTTGTACTTGTTCCCACCCATTGACGAACATGCTCGCACGAACACACGCAAGATAGAAACGTTTCTATTCTCTGCAAACAAAAAGTCGAACTCATAAATCTGTCCCGAACACCTCCACTAACGATGAACATGTCGTCGTGTGTGGATGCCCTGCTTTAGATTTGATTCCGTTTCAGTGTGACCGTTCTCTTGTTTGTTTACATTGTGGTCTGACTTTAATAAGGCGAGCGAGCTAAGTTATCTAGATTTCAAGTCTTAATAATGAAAAATTAATTATTTAAAGCAATTTAGAATACACACGAGCCTCTTTTGAAGAGAAGACATTGGACATAGATGCTTAAAATTACATTTCCAGCCTACGTTCCGCCAAAATACTCATCTTCGGATTGAATGGATCCTGTCCGGCGTCAACTCTGTGAAGCTGCTTGACGAGAAGCACAGAGAAAGTCTTTTGCTTGCGATTCCTGGCTGAGCGCGAGACCCTTGCGAGCAACAGGGCCGAGCCATCTCTAGAGCGCGCCCGTACTCTAAATCCGATGGTAGATATATCGGCCGACCCTCCACCGATCAAGGATTCTTTGGCCAGTTCAATGTGGTGGTCGTGAATGGCCAGAACAATGAGGAATTGCAGCGCATAGATGGTAATGTCGTAAAGTTTTTCGCCAGCGGTGTCTGGGGCATGTTTGGTTTCTATTTGGCGGGTTTGCAGACCCAAGGAGAAGGTTAAATACGAAACGGTGTCCAATCCCGTGCAACTTGAAGTGCTGTATCTAGCCTATTCTTTGATGTGACTGCCCCGGGCTACCTGCGCAAGTTGAAACGCTATGGTCCAGGCATAGTTCTGCTACGAATGCTTCAGCGATCCCAGTTACAAAACCAGGGAGTTTGACCTTAAACTTTTACAGACTATCCGTGATGATCTACTGTTCACATCGGCTCTTAGTAACGAGGCGTTGTAGTTACTCTTTGCCCAGATATCGCCAGCCGTGGCTGTTGTGGCAGGCGTTGTGGCCCAGGAGGTAATCAAAGTAGTGATTAAAATGGAGGCACTGCATCGCAATCTGTTCATCTTCGACCCCGACAATTTTGTTGGCTATGTGGAGGCGATTCAAATAAAATTTCACTTCTCATTCTTTGTCAAAAGACACCAATTCCTAATTAGTTTTTTATTCACGGATAGAAAAGCTTAGCTTGGACTTAAAACTCGCACTTAGGACTTAGGCAATGTTGGCCAAGTAGTCCTTGATGGAGGCAGGGTCGAGACGTTTGAATCCGTTCTGATCGCAAATGCACACCCCAATGTTATCGGCAGTCACCCTCCTTGAGCATTAGAATGGCAGTGTGGACCGCATTTTCCAGCTCCAGATCTTCGCTATAGCTGATAAATCGGAGATAGGGAATGAGCATAGAAATGATGAGAGTGAACCCCAATGCCTACCGCTTCTATAAAAAGGAATTGCCATTGACTGCATTTTTGTCCATAGCCGTGGCCTTCCAGACTTTGTTTACTTTTGCGTCAATTGTCAATCAGATGTTCGGTAACACTAGCAGCTGGTCACGAGTCTAAGTCAAATCAGTGCGCAAAAAGGGTCGTTCCGTCAACTGATTTAGATTTGCTCTCACGAAATCTACATCAAATCTAAATCGCTTTTGGGAATACCACTATTGTTTAGCTATTTTAAAGTAATTTTTATCAATTTTAAGCATTTTTAACTGTCGATTTAGCCACTTTTGCGCTTCAGTAGTTGCCAACACTGAAAGCAACAGGTCGTTAATCTAGCCTTTTTTCTAATCAACAGGTGGCAACGCTGTTTGAGTTACTCAAATAACGGCTTGGCCGTTATGCTCACTCTCTTTCGCTCCCACCGGCGGCTCTTGTGTCTTTGCATTTGCTTTATGCAGTCTCTGGGAAAATTTTGTCGGGTGCGGGTGTTGAATGTTTGTCGAATCGTTAAAATTTCCAAGAAAGAAAAGAAAAGCAATAACAAAAAAAAGGAAAATAATACAAAAAAATTGCACCATCCACAACGCAACAAGTGTAAAGTGTTTATCTCGGGCATAATTTATCATAAATTTGCCATAGTGAAGTGGAAAAGTGTTTGTTTCGTATAAATTTTGTTGTTGGCCATTGCCAAATTTCAAGTTTTGCGCATTCCTTTGCGCCGTCGCTGTTGACGTAGACGCTGACTGCGACTGCGCGCGGCAGTCGCAAAATGTGCAACAAATAGCAAAAAGTAAAGTTTATTAAAAAAAAGAGTGTCATAACTGAATTATGTGGATTATATAGAGCTGGGATTACAATCAAGCGGCGAAACGTGCCCCAACAAAAAGGTGTGTACGAACAAACAAAAGCAAAATACATACAACAGTTATTTATGGCTAAATTGAATGACCTGTTTAATTGTTTCAAATTGAGTAGAATTGCAATTGTCACCCCCCCAACGCCTCTGGCGCAATTGCTATGTCCGGCTTAGCAGCGACTTCTCTGCATTCTCAACTAAACCACCCGCTACTCTTTATTTTTATTTTTTTATTTGTTACCTCTTGCGCCCCCCTCTTTGAGCTACGTTAATTCGTTTCAAGCGGGATGTGGTTTTGCGCTTCAACAATATCTTCCAACAACAATAAGAAAGGGTGCGTCGACATTTCCCATTGTTGTTGTTGTTCTGCTCCGTCTTCTGTTTTGTTGCTCACCTTCATATGTTATCAGAGTGTACATTTTGGTCTGCTTAGTAAAGATGTTCAAAAGTCTCCACTCACAGTTATACCTGTTTGTTTGCCGCTCTCTCTCTCTCTCTCGGTGACTCTCTTTCTCTTAAAAACCTGTAGATAAAAAAAACTCCATTGGAGCCGAAGCGCCAAAGCCCAGTAACTGGAAGATCGGAATTTTTAGTGCTGCGCTGCCGCGGCTGTAGTTGCTGCTGCTGTTGTTGTTGCTGTTGCTGCTTTGACTAACAGGTTTTAGTAGTAAACTTGCATGCCCATTTTTCTACTACGTTTTTGCGGGTGTTTTTTTTTGCTTGGCAAAACTTTCGGTCATTGTACTGTTGCTGTTGTTGTTGTTGCCTGCAACTCTATTTTTGGCGCACTTTGCATGACTCATGAGTTTTATTTTCCATTTTATTGTTACAATTATTATTTTTACCTGGACTACCTCATTATCAATGGAGAGCACGTTCCAAATACCGCCCAATGCATTATCAATATTGCCCTAAAAAAACAAAAACGAGTGACAGATAAAGTCCAAAAAAAAATACATGACCCTCCCTCCACCCAATGCAATTGCATGAACAGAAAACTCACTTAATGCTCCCAAAATAATGTAAAAGTAAATTTGTACTTCCAAGAAGACAAGCAAAATAAATATCAAATGTTGAATAAAAGTAAATAAATAATGACAAGTGCCAGAGGTAGGCGGCTTATGTAGGTCCCAAAACCCACAAAGAAACTGGCACACACACACACACACATGCGAGCACCAATGCAGGCACAGACACAGGTGCAAGTTAATCTAATTACGACATTGCCTGGGCCTGGCATAGAGCAAATATTTGCTTATTGATAAAATTTGATGACAAAATAGAAAAACTAGGAAAATATGTTGAGGCAACAGTTTTTGGTGGGCTTTGGCAGTGAAATATAAAGCAAGTAAATACTTTAATAAGAGTCTGGGCATATATTTTTAAAGCCTAAATCCGAACCTGAACATATGTCCAAATCAACTGAAAATGGATTGGTAAAAAAAAATTAGTTTTCAATTTCATAAAAATGGTAAAAATGGTTCCATTTTTTTTTTTTACATGTCTGCAAATGTTCCTAAAATTGGAAGGTGTTAACTCCAGGGTTTGAACCCGCAAAACTTTTATGTTTTAGGTTCACAGAGCGGGTCGGTGACCCTAAGTTAAAGTTCAAACCCAGGTTTAGGAAAATATGTTGCGCTAATCCAGTTGCTGGCATTCACATCACATCCTGCACTCTATGAGTGTGGTGCTAGAACAATGAATACCCGATGAACCATGGGGGGATTCTTAAAATATTATACAAAAATTGTCATGTAGGATCTTTTCAAATAACTATCAGGTACCCGGCGTGTGTTGCTACGGCCCTTTAGGATTTTAAACACAAAACGAAAAAGTGAAACTTACTTGACAATTGCCATCTATCAAATCTTCATCTAGCTAAACTCGCGATTTTTTGATCTTTCGATCGTTACCATCCGTCTATTTACCAGTCTTCATGATAATTTAAACTCCAACAATATCTCAAATTTCTGGATTTTTTTGGTCCGTTTGATCATCACCTCCTTTTTACAAGTCTATTTGCCCGTCTTCATGTCAATCAAAACTCATAAGAATTTTTGCAAATTTCTAATATATTTAAACCGATTGACCGACACCTCCTATTTACCCGTCTTCAATTGCCAACCATCAAATCTTCGCTATAATCTAAACTCATTATAAAATTGAGCAAATTTGTGAATTGTTGGTCCATATGATCGACACTTCATATTTAACCGTCTGTTTATCCATCTTCATGACAATCTAATCTCGTATAAGAATTTTTACAAACTTCGCGATTTTTTTAAACCGATTAATGGACAACTTGCCAATTATTTAATCTTCATGATAATCTGAACTAATTATAAAATTTTGCAATTTTCACCCGTCAATTTACCCGTCTTTTTGGACTGTTCGATCGCGTCTACAATTGCGATCTATCAAATCTTTATGATACCCTATACTCAAAAAATTGAGCAAATTTCGAGATTTTTTGTACCTTTCAGTCTACAATCAGCTATACTATTGCTATCTTTCAAATCTTTATGATAATCTGAACTCATTATACAATTTTGTAAATTTCGTGATTTTATGTAAATTTCGTTCTACCCGTTTGATCTATACCTCCTATTTACCCGCCAGCTTACCCGTCTTCTTTATTAATCAAATTTAAAAATTTCGAAATTTATTTTGGACTGTTCAATCTACACCTCTTATTTACTCAAATGAAAATTTCTCAGTTTTTGGTCTACAATTCTTAAATATGGGCATTTCCATAGAAAAGTCCATCGACTACAAAAAAGTACTTAAAAACACTGTTTTTTATCATATTTTCATGAGGAAACAATCAAATTGAACTTGTATAACCCTATGTTAAATTTATTCAAAAACCACTTCGGGATTTTCGAATGCAAAGTCGCGCAAGAGCCATTTTTCACATTTGGATACGTTTTGTTGTAATAAAAATGCCTTTAGATTGCATTGATTTTTGGTCTCTAAACTATTTTTAAAGGTACAAAGAGTTAAGAGTGCAGAAGACACCATAAAAAACTATGTGATTGCTATTAACAGTAAGTTTTTGCTTTATATTATAACAAAAACAACATAAATCACGTCAGATACAATTTTCTAAAACAAGTCAAAACCCACTTCCGTTTTTTGTAACGTCACGCCAGCACATATTTTTGTTTATATCTTTAACTCCTTATGATCGATGTATGTCATTGATTTTGTTTATTGTAGTACTACTTAATTGCTACCCAAATATAAAACTAACTTTTTAAAATGCAAGATTATCAATTTTTTTTAAAATCATTTTATCGTACAAACGTAACGTTACGTCACTTTGGTTGATGGGTCGGTATGACGATGCATCACACGTCGTTAGCGAAGCGACGTACGCCCCGTGATGCATCAGATCGTTAGGACAGGTAGTGTGCTCCCATGACTACTTCTTGTAGCTGTCATATGGAACGATCGGTCGGAAAATGGACTCTAGATTTGATGTGAGCCTATTTTTCGGCTGTAGATTTTGTTGGAGATTTAATTTTTAAACAGATTACTTGATAAACAAGTTGACGTCAAAACCCTAATAATTTCAATGACTTATTGTTCATAATGGGCATAGTTTAAATGTTGCACCTGTATCTGGTTAGGTCTTCACCATGGAAAATGCTTTAGGATGGCAAATATGAGCTAAGTCCTCATACCTCATACATGAACAACTATTGGTTCCAACAGAATGGCGCCACATTGCACACAGAGCGAACAACGATCGTTTCACTTCGTTCATTGTTCCTCGGACTATCCGATAGCCATACCTAACCCCTACAGACTTCTTCTCCAAGGACTTTGGACCCTGGAAGCCTTAAAAGACAGCAATCAGACCGAATGCGAGGTCTTACAAAATTAAAGACATTCGGATTGGTTAGTAAGCTGAAATGTCTATAAATTGGCCGTTTTACAACAGATTTGAACGAACAATGGTTTGTTCGATGATTTTTCGATTATGACAATTAACTGATGAAAATACATTTTTTTTCGAATTTTTCCGAGTTTTTTTTTGTTCGATTTTAGAAAAAAAATAATCAAAATTAATTTTGTATATTTTTTTTTATCTGTGTCTTTTTTCTTTTAAACGTTCATCATGGATATAAAACTGATTAAAAAATCACAACTTTTTAATCTATATTGACTTTTAATCAAACACAAATTGACTAATCAGCCATTTGGACATGTCCTCCTCTGTGCTGGTGCCTCAATGGCAGAGACAGCCAAGCCATCATCAACGTTGGTTAAGTTGTAATGCGAGACGCGTGTGGAATGTGCGGGAAGAGCCGTGTGGTAGCACTTACGGCTGGCTGGGAACATTTTATGAATTGCAAAGCATCACCAGAGCCAGCATGAGGGCGTTCTTTCTTCCATCCAGCATTGCTTTACAGAGTTTTGTTTAAAATGCATGAAACCGCGCACATAAAATGCAAATAAAGTGGAACAATACAACAATAGACAGAGAGAGAGAGGTAGTAGACACAGTCAGAGTTGTTGTTGTTGTTGATCGAACAAAATCACGGTCAGGCGGTAGAAAACAAGTTTTCTTGGCTGGAGCGCCGCGGCGCATTCGATTTGCCAAAACGGGTTTGCAAGTTTGTTTAGGGGCGGCAAAATGGCCCATGGCCTAAGGCTGGGCGTGGCACTGACCGCACACTAAATCAGCACAAATGTCTAAGCGTTGTTTTGGAAGGGGAAAGAAAACTTTCAAACTGGGATTCAAATTTGTTTTTCCATTTGTTTGTATTATTTAATGCAGCTGAAACAGCTGCACGGACAAAAGCTTCGATTACCAGCTGAAAAATCCCCAAAGCATAATAAACTATAATTTTGTGCAAAACAACAAATGCTGAAAGCAAAAGTAAACAAAGGCGGAGAAATATACATACAAACATATGTACACACAGAGGCAGACAGTCAGACAGAGTCCGCGATATACGAGGCCAAAAATAAACACTTTTGCATTGCGATCTAAAAAAGCAAAAGACTCCAATTACCCCTCCAACGAGAACCCAAACAGAATTGCAAAATAGGCGCAAAAGGACTGGCGGGAGGGGGCACACCACCTCCTATTTCCCTCTCTAAAAAGCCGACAACTGTTTGGCGTTAAAATGCAAGAAATGGGTTCGTTGCCATGTTAAGTCAGCCAAGACACAAACCACGCGCCCACTGAACTAGCACATCGTTAAGTTGTCCGTACATTAAAGTAATCTTTGACAGAAAATTGCAACATAAATATTTATAATTATAACAATAAAGTTTGCTATGACTTAATCATAGGAAAATGCACCAAATTGGTAAAGAGATTAACACAGAACTCTCATAAGAACTCAATTATATACACTCAGAAAAACCGTCAGGCAGAGTTCTAGGTCGATCGGGATAGAATTTAAAACGTTTTGCACTTAAAATTTCAAGTATGTTTTATTCTTAAATGTACTTAAATTAAGTAAGAAACATTCTTGAATCGAAAAACGACTGTTTATGTTATTGAAATGTAAACAAATGTTTTTGATTCAAAAACTTTTGGTACGTTCAGTAGCCCGACAAATTTAAGTAAAGCGCGTTCTTACATCAAGTAAAAAAAATCTTAGATTGAGGGCAAAATAAACTTATAATGCAAGCTCCAAAAAGTGTGCAACGGAAAATGAGAATTATTTTAAGTCGCATCTGTACTTAAAATTCCCTCCTAGTTCTCACACGTTGCTTATGGATTAAGAGTAGATTTCTGACTTTCCGTAATACCATCTTTGTTTTTTGGTTAATTCATTTCATCTGGTATTTTTTTAGCCTTATTTAATTTAATAAGAAGGCATAATCGTACTTGAAATAAGAATTTCGAACTTGAATCAAGTATTTCAACACTTACCATACTATTGACATCTGTTGATCTTGATTCAAGTACAAAGTTCTTGGTTTTTTTTTTTTTTTTGAGTGTACTCAAATCAGGGCTGAAATTCTGGAGAAAGTTTTGCAACTTTACGACGTGATGGACCATTTCTGAAAAAGGATTCGTGTTCAGCACACAAAAATTATCAAGAATCACCACCTACCCTTCAATATACTCGGGAGAGCTTGATATTCGTATTTGATTTGATCTCGAAGTCGTCTTGGTGCAAGAATACCCGCGATTAAATTGAATCGAACTACATTCAATCTGAAAAAGGATTGCATCAAAAATGAATGAGATTGACTTTAGCTCGATGTTTAAACTCATTTTGACCCCAAAAAACACCTCACAAGAACTGAATGCTACTTTTTTAACGACCTTTTTCATTATCAAACCAGCTAATTCTAGCCGGCTCGAGGTCAGTAGTTTGCATCCAACTGTAAAAACAGGAGACAAACAACATTACAATGCAGGCTGATCGCTATTAAAGTCTCTTCAATAGACTTGACCCATCGACTGAAATTCAGCAGCTACCTTCTCATGCTGGAAGTGCTAAAACTGGTATGGAATTCAAAGTCAACGGATAGTGCAAGAAACTCACAACAATAATAACTCCCAAGCAGTCTGAGAGAGCTTTTCTTTCTCGGTTTCGAACTTGCTCTCGGTTTCTTTTCGCTCTTTCGCTTTGACAGTCAGGATCATTTGATTTTCAAGTAGGATCCGTACTTGAAATGAGCATTTTCGGATTGATACAAGCCTTAGGATTGTTCCAATCCTTTTGTACTTGATTCAAGTAGAATCTAGTACGACTCGTACTTTAAATTTCAATCCGAAGGTCGAGATCAAATCAATTTTTTTGAGCTTGATTTTAGCTCGCCTTTTTATAGTCGGTACCAAAGGTACATAGAGTATATTAAGTTTGTGCAAAAGTATGTAACAGGGAGACGGAATCATTTTCGACCCTATAAAGTATATATATTCTTGATCAGCATTAACAGCCGAGTCGATATAGCCATGTATTAACGCACAGATCTCTGAGATGGTAAGAGATAGAGGTTTGACATGTATGGGACATAAACTTCTTATACTTGAAGGCAGAGCAAAGAGCAATTTTGAAAAAAGTCATATCTCCCACAGTTTTGTATATAAATGGTTCGTACCTTCTAGAGATATTTTGCAATCAAGATTATTTATCGCTTTGCCGAAGAAATAATAAAGATCGAATGAACGATACTCAAGATATGACCAAAAGAAAGTTACTTCCCCCGCCCAGGCGGTAGTGTCGTCATCTATTGGTTTTGAAAATCCCTCATTGTTCAATGCCAGTAGTGGCGCCATCTATTGTTCAGCAGCGGTGCTTTCAGCTGCTACTCCAGATACAGAGTATATTACAGTCGAGCTTGACCGACTTTCATACTGGTTTTTTTCTGTGTAGTTGATGTTGATATTAAAGCCCCAAGTCCAAATCGAGGAAGGTGGCTGCCTCTGGTGCTATCGTGGTTTAGATGGGCTGGATTCTGGCAAATTTATTAAGAATTGTTGGGTGAGCATTTCGATATGCTGCTTAACTGGAAGGTTTTCAATTTCCTGGTGCAAATGGTGCAGGTGTTTCATCATGTGGCAGCCAGTTACCACTCGGAGGACTGCTCCCAGCTATGGCTTCTAGCAACTTATTTCTGCTCCAAGCCTTCTTGGCCAGGCTTTCTGCGTGTTCAGCGAAGACATACAGGACATATCAAACGACACACACAATATTTTTGGATTGTTAAGGATTGGATATGCTCTGTTTATACGTATATCGAGAGTTTGTTTGACCTCCTTTCTTCACGTGCTCAGTAGTAGCATTGCGGATGATTAAGTGGCCGACAGGGAAAGATTTCTACTAGCAAAGTAGTTTGCCAGGACCGGCAAGTAGTTGTTTAGCCTTCCTTACAGGGTTTTGATTTCTTTGTCGTTCTTATGACAGCGCAGTCGTCGGCATACGAGACCATCTTAGCATCTGTTAAGATATATACAGGTTAAACAGCAAAGGAGAAAGGACTCCACCTTGCGGTACTCCTTGTTGTTTACAAAGGCGTAGCCAAGTGTTTATAGTCTTCTTCTACTAAGAACTGGGCAGTGGTAAAATATATGCAGTAATTTCTCCTCCTACTCTTCAAACTCGGCAGAAATCATATATTTCTTAAGCCAAGCCATCAATTCCCCATATCCATCAACAATTGTTATTAAAAATTCTATGCCTTTTCAACCTATCCATTTACATGTCAGCTGACAGCTCAACTAATGGAAATTTGCCAGAAAAAAAAGAAAAGAAAGCCACAAAGTCAAGCACCAACTTCAAAAAACATTCCATGGACTTTACATGTTTGATCCAACTGATTGACAAGGCAAATCGGGACAGCAAGAAGTGCAACAAAAGGTGTCAAAGAGGAGCAACGCCCGTCTTCAATGACTGTACTTTTTTTTTCTTCTCATTTGGCCCAAAATTGTCAATTGGTATAATTCATAAACTGAAAAACTGTTTTCATTATGTGTTTTCCAACCACGTTCTGCGCCAGTGCACAAGGAACAACGAACCCGCACGCTCTGTCGATCCTTTTTTGGTTAGAAAGGTGTGTGTGTGTGTATGCTGTGTGCTCTCAGCTAGCTACCTGCTTTGCATGATCTTGATTTGTACCTGGGTTCACGTTCACATTCACCATCCAGCCCTTGTCGACTTTTTGGTGGGAATAGTAGAGAGCAAATGTATCTAGATTTCCACCCCTAACATAAACACAAGCAAAGCGCGCTTGACAACAAAGTCTCCTTCTACAGAAGTATCTTTGGCTTGTTGCGCATGCGCAGCGACCTTTATTGTGTCATATTTGCCGAATTCCTAAACAGACACACAAATGAATGCATAATGTGAACTTAATGTCTGTCTGTCTTTTTTTTGGTCCTTCTTCAAGTGCTGCTCATTGAAACTAATTATTTTGTCTGTCTGCCAGCTGATTACCTTTGGCTATTTGATTTGGTTTTTTGCAACCAGCAGCGGCCCTTTCCTCCCCCTCCTCTGGTCTTAAACAGCTGCCAATTTCATGCTTGGCATCTTACTTGTAAAATATATTACAAGTAATTACCAAGATGTTATCCATAGTGAGATTTTGTGGGTCAACGGCAAAAGCAGCAGCAGCAGCTGTTCAATTTATGCAGACAACATTTTCACTTGCATAAGTTGATGTTTTTCGTGTATGATGTTTTGTGCCTTCAGCGGAACAGCGAATCTGATGGCTAATCTCCAAAATTAACTCCTCATGGCACCTCCATAAATGTAGCTAAGAAAAGAGCAGTCATTTTTAACAAATATTTGCAATTTTCCGGTTTGTATGTTCAAGCTTAAAATTGTTTTAGAGCGAAGCTCTTTTACGGACGTTCAACTGGGACACTTAAAACAGAAAAATTTTGTCTTTGCGACAGATTCGTTTAAGTATGTCCTGTCTTTGCATTTTGTGGTAGCAAAGTCAACCGCTTTTACCATTTGCCGTAGCACTAGGTGGGTTGTATGTTTATGGGTGTGTGGAGTGGAAGGGTGCGAGGGTGGGAAGAGGCTTTAACAGTGAGTTAACAGTGACTTAACAGTGACTAAACAGTGTCTAAACAGTGACTAAACAGTAACTTGACAGTGACTTGACAGCGACTTGACAGTGACTTGCCAGTGACTGGACAGTGACTTGACAGTGACTTGACAGTGACAGTGACTTCGCTCGTACCGGGCGTCCCATGACACCCACTCTTTTTGTTTTTTCAATCTGTCCCCTGCTTAGGACAATCAGCGAATTTCAAAGCTAGCATTTTAAGATATATATTAAATGCTACAAATTTAGTTGGTTGATGTTTTGAACAAGGTTCAGCAATGATCGGGCGGTCCGAACGGTAGGTCGGTAGGTTTACAAGCTGAGAAGGTGATGTTCATGATGCTTATATATCTGCTGCTCAGTCTGATGTCTGTTTTTTCTTCTTTCATCTTTCATCTTTCATCACTGTGGGAGACTGCTGATCTCTGTGGATAACAAATTTGCTTACATACCATACCGCACCAACAAGTCTTCTTAAGAGCTTTGTCTGAAAACTTGGCCCAAGAGTTGGATACCATATGTTTATACTGATGGCAGTAGGCGACATCTTTGCGCATACAACTATTACTCTCTCTCGTGTTAGAGTGCGACAAATCACAGTAAACGAGATAGGAAAGCTAACTTCGTCCAGCCAATAGAAGACTCTGTGAAAAATTTCAGCTCTACTCAGCTCGCTATTCTGATCAAGAATATTTATACTTTATGTGGTCAGATATGCTTTCTTCTATGCGTTACAAACATCTGGTCAATTTTAACATATCCTCAACAAGGGTATAAAAACCAAACATATGTTAAGCACTCAGCAAGCACAAAGCCAGGTGGTGAAGATGGTAAGACCGTTGCCTTAGAACGCCGAGGTCGTTGGTTTTTGTCTGTGTATGACTTAATCATCAGATAAAAGGGGGCCGGGAGCATTCTTTTAAGTTTGGACAGCAAATCTAGATGCCAAACTCGGTCGAACGCCTGCTATACCATATTCATACCAAACAAGAAGTTTGAAAACACAAAGAAAGTAGTAGTACCGGTCAGCTGTTTCTAAAGTTGGGGGTTCTGTGTGAACGCATGCTGCGGCCAAAACTACGTGTTAATATCGAATCGTTTTTGGGCGGTATCCACGGGTCGCCAAAAAATTTCTTGTGAATAAGTTGATATTCCGCAGATTCTTATTAGACTCTGTTAAGCCTTTGTTAATAACACGATAACACAATTTACTCTGTCAATAAACGTTTCAAAGAAACCTTGCGCTGCTCTGGCGCTGTTAAATATGCCCGCAAACTTACAAGCAACACCTTGCAGGATTATGAATATAACATATTTAATGTGCTATTTTAATATATTTTTATTATTAAATGAAATGAATAATAAATTAATTGTTATCATTATGACTTTTGACAATCTGCAGTATTAGCGCAGTGAACGTTGGTAACTGCCACTATACACATTTTCCTTAAAATTGTGTCTGGCACAATCAATGGCATTAAATGCAGTTCGATGTAGTCCCGAGCAGCGGCACTTAACGAACACCTCTCACTTGGCTGCTACGGCAAAGACTTCGTTCATCTCGATTGGAAAGTAATTCGCACATTTCTGGCGATTTGCCTTCGTAAAGTTGGTCAGGTCAGCATGATAATCTTCTGGATGTACTGCTGTGGCATGTGTGACTTGGCGGCGTATATAGCTCCGCTGAACTCAAAAATGGTATTGGGCAGCGGTTCCTGGGTGGTCACATAGCACTTGGCCACGTAGTCGGGGCCCTGTCAGGCAAACGTTAAGAAATGGAAGTGATTCATAAAGTTGAAGTTTGGTTCGGCCATTTCTTACCTTGATATAATTGGCATTGATGTAGGGCACATCCTCGTTGCCCGATCCGCTTTTGATCGGTCACCTTCAGGGGGTCAATTGAGGCTGCACTATCCGCTATACTACCGCATGATAGGAGGCCAGCAGTTCGCTGTCCACTGAACTGGAAGCGGGCATTTGGTTTGTGGCCGTTTTACTGTCGCGATCATTGAGTACCGGCGGCTGTTCAATGATTTTCCTTTTGGTCTGGTTGCTGTGATCGAAGACATAGTTGAGGCGAATCAAATCGAACTGATTGAGGGGACTGGAGTGTGAAATGTTTGAATGCTGACCAAATAGATTTTAAGCTCCTCGCTTGTGGTTTGTGGTGACAGGAGATGCCAAATGATGTTGCAGACCGTGCTTCGTCCCGCACCTCGCTCCTCACTTTCACGGCGTTTATTAACTTCATCTTGCCCACCGTCGAAAGTGCCATTAGGCGACGCTTTCTGCTGGAATCTTTTTTAGATGCGCTCATTTTCAATTTGGCCTTCCAATTTGGCCGCACAAATTAGAATCGAAACCTATTCTGCTCACGTCACGGCAAAAAAGAGGCGTTAACAGCACTTAAAGGCGATGTTAACTTTGAACGTAACGTAGTGGCAAACGTAAGCATTTTTCGCGATTGGTAGAAACCGAATATGAAACGGCCACACGAAAAAATTCCTTAGCAGTTTTTTTTGTATAGAGTTTTTAATTTCGCGGCCGTTTCCGTACCCATGGACACCGCCCTTTAGGTTCTAACATTATTTAGGTATTCGGTTCCGCATTGGTACCTAAATTTTTATTTCGGTATACCGGTACGTACCGGTAGGAACCGGTAAAATATAAATAAAGATCGGTCATAGATTTTTTGCGTCCATCCGATTCAGTGGCGTAGAGAGAGAGAGAGAGGGGGGGGATTTATCAACTACTTAAACCCCCCCCCCCCCCCCCCCCCCCCCCATTGAGTTTGAAAATCTTAATTACAGGGGAAAAAGTCGTAGATGAACAGAGCAGAGGGGGGATTTATCAACTAAACCCCCCCCCCCCCCCCCCATTGAGTTTGAAAATCTTAATTACACGGGACAAAGTCGTAGATGAGCAGAGCAAAAAATCTAAAAAACTTGACTTCATTTTGTAAATTTAAATAAAATTACTTTAGATAGATCGCAAAATATGAAGAATTAAATGCAAAAAAATCGCAGGGTCACCCATGGTTTCTTTTCAAATGAATTTTGAAAAATGCAGGTTTTATACATAAAAATATGTATTTGCTTTTCGTCAAATAAACAATAAAAATACAAATTTTTTAACGACGTACCGTAGTTCAATGTTTATTGTTTGAGCGGATTGTGGAAAGATACTCTTTCGCGCGATTAAATAAAAAGCGAGAAGGCCAAGCTAACTTCGTCTGCGCCGAAGTTTTTATACCCTTGCAAATGCTGTTTTTGAAATGTCAGAGTTTAAGAACGCTTACATAAAAATCAAAAATGTTTCTAACTAAAAACCGTTTTCCGACAGATAAACATAGGATTTCAAACATATCAAATTAACAATCGCCGAGCCTTAGAACGATAAAATTGAAAACAAACGAGAGCGAAAGTTAAAGTCGGCTCTAACCGTCTTCGATTTACCCGTCACTCATGGAAACAAAAGTTTAATAGCCTTCCTGCGAGCCTGAGGTAGGACAGCCGAAAAGTATGCAACATTTTTTTACTCGGCTATTTGTCATCCGATCTTGATGAAAATTTCAGGGCTTATGGATGTTGCGAATATAAATGTACGTTTTAGATTGATATCTTAAAAATTGTGGGAGTTATTCAACATTTTTTATTGTGGGAGCGGGGGTGGGCGTGGCAAAAATTTGAAATAAACTTGATCTGCGTGCAGACAATAGGAGTCTAGATTTCAAATTTGGTTGCTCTAGCTCTTCTAGTCTCTGAGATCTAGGTGTTCATACAGACAGACGGACAGACGGACGGACGGACAGACGGACAAACGGACAGACGAACAGACGGACATGGCTATATCGAATCGGCTGTTGATGCTGATCAAGAATATATATACTTTATATGGTCGGAAATGATTCCTTCTGCCTGTTACATAAATTTGCACGACTTTAGTATACCCTTTTACTCTACGAGCAACGGGTATAAAAAGTTTTTCTCACTAAGACTGATTTTCCGACCGATCGGTTCTATGGCAGCTATAAGATATAGTCATCCGATTTCGACCAAATTTTGCGAATCTATTTGAAAACATATAAAAAAAGTAATCAGCGAGTTTGAGGACACTTACATTAAAACAAAAAAAATTTCTTACTAAGACCCATTTTCGACCGATCAGTTGTATGGCAACCATAAGATATAGTCACCCGATGTTGATCAACTTTTCCAAATTAGTTTGAAAGCGTTTAATATTAATAATCACCGACCTTAAGAACGATTTACTTAAAAACAAAAAAGTTTTTTCACTAAGACCCATTTTCCGACCGATCGGTCCTATGGCAGCTATATGATATAGTCATCCGATTTTGACCAAAAATTGCAAATCTGTTTGAAAGCATATAATATTAATAATGGCCGAATTTAAGGACGTTAACATTGAAAACAAAAAAGTTTTTTTCACTAAGACCTATTTTTCGACCGATATTTCCTATGGCAGCTATAAGATATAGTCATCCGATCCGGTCGGTTCCGACATAGCAGCGTGCAGTAAAAAGAAGACTGCAAAATTTCAGCTCGATAGCTTTAAAACTGAGAGACTTTGCGTAGAAACAGACGGACAGACAGACAGACGGACTGACAGGCGGATGGACAAAGCTCAATCGACTCAGCTTGTCGCCCTGATCAAGAATATATATAGTTTATGGGGTCGGAAATGAATATTTCTATGCGTTGCAAACTTCTGGGCAGAATTATAATACCCTTTGCAAAGGTATAAAAATGTCTGCGGCGCTCTCTTTTTCCATTTTTTTTTTTCCTCAAAATTTTACTTCTTTAAAATAGTCGTTCAAAACTTTACATCTTAAAAAAACTTATGTCTTTACATCCCGACATATCCTTATTAGTTTTTTTGTGTGGGTGAGAGTTTTTGAAAAACGTTTGTCACCGAAAATTATTTGATGAATCATTCTCTTTTACGACCACTCAGAGTGCCCCGCATTTAAAACATTTCTTAGATATACAGACTTAAAAAGAAACCATGGCTGACCGCCGCAACTTTATGATTATGATTCTTCATAATTCGCGGTCCATCGAAGGAATTTTTTGAGCTAAGTGGGACCTTTGCTAGGCAAATACCTTAAATTCTAGGGGTAAGTCGCTAAAAATTTAATATTTTTCATTATTTTTTTTTTGACATTTGACGAAAAGCATATACATATTTTTTGTACAAACCCTGCATATTCCGAAATTTTTTCGAATGAAAGAATTTTTGTTTTAAACTTTCTGTTAGAAGACTAACTTTTACCGATAATAAATAAAACTTTAAAAACCCCAAAACTTTTTTTTTTTTTTCCAAATTTTGACTTCGTTTCCAATATTCGACCCATCAAGATAGAAATGAATCTGTGAAAAGCAATTCTTATTGTACTCTCTTCGTGGTTTACACTGGAAACCCTCTTTCTAGTCTCCCTAATTTACCGTAGAGTTATGCTTGTGGTAATCTTTAAACATGGACCTATTAATGGTGGATTCGACTCATCTGAGTTGGTTGGCTAAATTAACCTCAACGTTCCTATAAGACTGAATCGTAACTTTATCCCCTTATCACAAAATCGTTGTATTACTAACTATACCTTGCATGAACCGTTTCGTAAAAACTACTGTTTTTCCTTATTAAGCCCGTAATTTACATTACTTTATGTTTTTCCTTCGCGTTTTCGTGTCGCACGTTAGCGGCTGCGACTCTCGGTCTGTTGGGCGGGAGGTGGGCTGCTATTTTGTCTCGATTTCGCGCGTTACAAGCCTCAGCTAGGTGCCGCAGGTTCCACTTGAACGTATTGCTCATTTTGTATTGAATATAGGTTGCAATATTCCCCAAAAAAAGTGCCAGCTTTAATTTTTCTAGCCATGGCTACTTTAAGTGTGACCAGGTTGTTTTTTCACACAGAATGTGGTACCTCTAGAAAGATGATTTTGAAGGCCTCAACAGATTCTTGTAGCTTCGAAAATGGAAGAGTTGTCAAATGTATTTTTGTTGTTGTGTGTTTACCAACTTTCCTTGACTTATTAAAACTCCTTACCCTTGGGGTTAAACAAAAGTCAAATATGCTTACAAAAAGGTCAATTGAAAGTGAATGTTTATGTAAATCGAATTCAAAACCTTGACAAGCTACAGATGTCAAGTAATCATAATATTAAATGTGGTTAATTGCTTAGAAAATCGTTTGTTGGTCAAAGAAAGACACAGAGGGGCGTGAATGGAGAGAAACTTTATTTTGATTTTGAATAGAATTGCATTGGTTAAAGTTGGAGACACCCAAATGAAACATTCCACATGTGTGGTGGCCTCCTCCCAACCGGTTATGTATTTGGAATACAACTCGCTTCTCGTATCAGCTGCATTATTATGACTCCGTGACTTGGGTGTAGTGACATGACAGCCCGCGTCTGATTGGATGAAATATAAACAAATTGCTAATAGCATTTGGCCAGGTTTGTTGGGAAATCTACCAGATATTGAGAAATATTTATGGCATTTTGGAGATGTTTTTTGAGTTTCCACTTTCCTTTCATTTTTTTCTTTCTTGTTAATTGTTCGCCTTATTGCCAATTGTCAATTGTCGTCTCTTTTCTGTGTGCATAAAGCCGAGACGTTTTGTGCTCTGTTTTTATGGGCGTGTTGTTTGTTTGTTGGTGCAGTGAAAGTTGCGCAGTTCCAAGAAGTATAATGCGTATGTACGTTTATATCTCTTTGCCACATTAGATGCCATTAGAAGTAAGTACATGGCCATTTAGCCAACCAACATCAAAGTGAGCCAACCAGCTCCGCCATGACATGCCATAATTTTCCCACATTAAATATGCACCCAAAGTTAACTTCTGATGGAGATGGAGGGGGATATCTTGTAGAGATTTAGCGAATGCAGCAACAACTCAGCGACTCAGTCAGCTCTTTTAACCGGTTAATTGCTTCCTGGCCTAATTAGACACCATAGCAGCAGCAGCAGCAGCAGCGGCATGCAAAATCACAACAGTCCACACTTAAGGCGGGTCATTTTAACGGTTTTTCCGGTAGAGTTTTGTTTTCATGTTCAGCAAAAACTTCACACTTTTTAATTAAACAGAAAGGTACACAGATTTCTCTTTGTTTACGATTTTATTTTTTTTGTCCATAAACATTTTTGAATAATCATAAAATCTGTATTACTCTGTGAATTGTTTTGTAGTTGCATAAGCTGTAAGCGAGCGAAAGCTTTTCAAGCAATCCACTGAAGCTTAATTATGACATAAAACTTTGTGTGGAAGTTGTTAAATTTATTTGATAAGTAGAGCGAATGATATAAGTTATTACCTTTCGCACAGAACTTGTTCAATTTCTATACACTTGACAGTATATCTAACCACATAAACTCTTAATTGCCATAACGATACCAGAAGATGGATTCATCAAATATCCATAAATCTGTAGGTTGAATTCTCTTGACAGGACAGTGGCCAGTCTATTCGAATGGAATAGCAACCGTTTCCTGTATCGATTAGAATACCCCGCAATAAGGGTTACTTACACCCAGAGAAATCTAACATGAATTGGCGAGGCTTCAATTTAAATTTATTTTTTCTTGAATTTTTAACACGAAAACTACTGGAATTCGAGAAGACAATTGATCTCGACTTCAAACTTGTGGGCGAGTAAAGTGCGTTATTGACGAAAAAATCGATTTAGGGATTGTATAAGAAATAGACAATGTTAAAAACCCTTGAGAAAAAAAAAAATATTTTTTTTTAAACTGCTCCTAAAGGGACTGGATCCAACGACCTCGACGTTTTCTAAGCGAATGTCTTGTTCACTCGAACACGGCCCTTGTTGCTCGCTGATCGAAAAGTGCCAACTGTTTACATTCTTAAGTATGATTTTGACGCCTGGTCTTGCTTATGCCTGATAGTCGAGTAAGATAAGGCGCCGTCGTCTGTGTATTCAGTCTTCGAGGTCTCTAGTTCAAGTCCCAGTAAAGTAGGTGAGAATAAAATTTTTAATGGTATCTCAAAATCAATTACAGCTTAAAACGAGAAAGGAAAGCTAACTTCGTCTGTGCCGAAGTTTTTTAATACACTTGAAAAAGCTCGCTCCAAAGGTTAGCGATTTCGACCAAACTTCGCAGATTAGTTTGAAAACATTTAATTTTAATAATGACCGAGTTTTAGAACGTCAACATTGAGAACAAAAAAGTTTTTCTCACAAAAAGCCATTTTTCGAACGATCGTTTATATGGCAATATGGCAGCTAAATACAAGAAGTAGTCATCCGACCCGGGCGGTTCCGACATATCAGCAGCCTGCAGCCAAAAGAAGACTCAGAAAAATTTCAGCTCGATAGTTTCAAAACTGAGGGTTCGCGTACAAACAGACGGACAGACAGACGGACAGACAGACGACAGACGTACAGACCGACGGACGGACAAAGCTCAATCGACTTGGGTCGTCATGCTGATCAAGAATATACATATATACTTTATGTGGTCGGAGATAATTCCTTCTATGCGTTGCAAACACCTGGGCAAAATTATAATACACTTTATAAGTGTATAAAAAGTATAAAAAGTAGTAAGAGAAGAAGATCTATGCTTGAAATCGAGACTTTTTATGCTTCCAAACAAAAAGATCTATGCCGACTTAACTTAAAACCATGAATTTCAATCTCAAAAAATCGTGCTTGATTTTAGTATATTTGGCTTGGATCCAAGAATATTCCGTCTTACCGTACTTTTGACATTAAAACTGCTTGATATCAAGCATGATAGGCTTGATTTTTTCTGTGTGTTAATTCCGAAAATTTGTGTTATGGCAAATATACCACTGCGCCCTTAAAATCATGCACAATGCCTTGCTCACGCCAACTCAACTCTTCATTGTCCAAGTACTTAAAAATCCTGATTTTAGTCTTGAGGATCAGGCCGCTGGCCGATTAATAATGACCCCGTCCTGGGTGAGGCGGGATGTGTTGTCTCTGCGACTGGTGCGACTTGTTCACACTTACACCCATGTTCCAACGTGAGGCCCAACATTCAAGTTCATTTAGAAATCCCAAAGCTCGCCTAGAGGCAGATCTTGGACTGCGAATTGTATGTAAACCGCTTGAGATTAAAAGTTCAGTGGTTCACACTGCTTGTCGTTAAATTTTTTTTTTTTTTTTAACTAAATGAACCGCGTTTGTTTCAACTTCCATTTTGCGAATTCCCTTTATGGAGTAATATGATTTTAGCCGTAAATTTGTGACTTTTCGCACACTTTCGAAATTGAATTTCACAAAATTGCACAGAAACAGTGCATTATTCGATTCGATTGTCTGCCACCAGGGCATTAAAGTAATAAGTAGGTGTCAGGTTATCCTTTGAGAGAATACGTACCATGCTTTTAACAAACTCTATATATCGTACGACAGAAAACACTGCTGGCTTAAATTGTTTTGAGGTGAAGAAGCACTACATAATATTGAAAATATTGTTACGTAGGGGACGACAAATCAATTATCAACTTTAAAGAATAGAATGCAGAGTGTTGACAGATATAGTAAGAGTTAGTAGAGCAATTGCAGGAAATTTACAGAATCAAATATTGAAAAATTGTTGACAAGTCATTCTTTAAGGCTACATCAATCCGGCATCGGTCTATCAGGTCAAATAAAAGTTGTCTTAGGAAAGCGGCTAAAATTTCCAAATTTAAAAAGTTTTACGTTTTAAAACTCGTCAAAGAACTGAACCGAACCATTTTGCTTTGAGCTTTTCGAGGTTTTTAAGGTTTGCTTTGAGGTTTTCGGTTCGGATCAGGATTTTTGCCACACGCATTTCTACAGAGAAAGCTTTATCAATCCAACAAGAGGCAAGAAAACTAAAAAAATCAAGCTATTCCTCATGCTAGACTCTTTCGAATGATTGGCGAACATCCAAAAATACTACCAAACAAGATTTTCTTTTCTCTAAGGGAGCGGTGGGCACGAAATTTGAGTTTGGGAGCAGTACAACAACAACAATAGACAATAGAGTCCTTATCAGCGAGACTCGGTGGCACCCACTGCACTTATTGCGCCGTCTACTTGTGCGAACTTCACTTGTGACACTGGGTGGGCTCTTGTACTTTCTCTGTACCATAACCACAAGTAAATATCCAGAACATCGTCTAACAGACAGTATAATACGAAAACTGCCTCATCCGGTAGGGCTGTGGTCTCCTTACCTTTGAATGGTTTTCATCGCTTTGTAACGAGCTCTGGACTGGGGAGTGCTCGCCGAGTCCAGGGTTACAGAAATTTGTGCTTTCCTTTTGTCGTGGTTGCTGCAAATAAAAATTCTCAAAGCCACTGCCAGATGTGCTCCCTTACTTTCGTAATAATCTGGGATATAATGTTATTGTTAGGCGTTATGTTAAATGTGCGGGGTGCGAGTTCTTGGTTTCCAGTTTTGCGTTCCGGCTTCTTTTCCTCGCGGAAGAAAAAAATTTTAGATATCGGATCCCTGCCGTGAATTCCAACTCTGGTTAGGATTAATCGTCCAAAACACTTGAAACCTAGTTGAATGCACGACTGCTCCGTAGAGTATTCCAACTCTGGTGAGGATTGGCTACTCACAATACATAAGTACAAGGTAGATGAACTATGGTTCCGTAGAATTTTCTAATTCTAGTGGCCTCTTCACCATCATTTTGACTAATAATGCAGAGGTCAAGTTTTTTGCCATTTTGACTAGACACTCCAGTGTCTAGAACGCGACGGACATTCTACAGCAGTACATGTAATAATTCTGCGGATGGACAAGCCGCTAAAATTGGTATCGAGCGAAGTGTGCAAATTTTGCTCACACGTTAATGATCATCATCTTTTAGCCCTTCATCAAGAACACAGGTACCTTGGAGTGTACCTCGACAGGCGCCTGACTAACCAGCTGGAGAAGAAACTAAATTTCCCTACGATAGGCGATAAAATTTTGAGTATGACAGTTATGGATGTCCGTGGCGATCATATACTGAATTTGAACAAGTCCCATATGGAGGAAACACTGTGTGTGATTCTAGGTGTGATGTATTTCGTTGGTATCGTAGTTTAATCGACGAACTGTTTCCGTTGAGTACAGAAACTGATGAATCCGTAGTACTGAGCATGTGCACCGAGTAGAGATTTGCGTAGTTGCGTCGATGGTTACCTTGCGTTGAGGTCGTACTTCGATTGGGGCTCGATAACCATATACGCTCGAGCAGGGTTAAGGTTGCTTCGCGTCAAGGACTTTCGTGGTGCCTGTCGTTGAGTACTTTCGTGGTGCCTCTTGATAAGGACTTTTGTGGTGACTCTAGTTGAGGACTTTCGTCGTGCCTCTAGTTGTGAACTTTTGTGGTGCCTCTAGTTAAGATCTTTCGTGATTCCTCTCGTTGCAGACTTTCGTGGTGCTTCTCGTTCAGAACTTTCGTGGTGCAAATTAACAGAGGCGCACGTTATACCTAACTAACTTATTCGTAACTTCGTAGTTGCTATTGAAAAGTAGCAAAAAAGTTGTAAAAAAGGGGATCAAGTGTGAACTGATTTACAGCGGTTACTGTTTCTTTGTTGAGTTGTATGGATGCAATCCATCTCTATTTTCCCTTTAGAATATACATATTGCTACCAGCCTGGTTTATTGACGAGCATATTTCCAAGATTTTACTTATGATCCATGTCAATGTTCAATGTTCTAAATGAAGTTATTAGCATCTTTAAGCAAACAGTATCTTTTTAGGTTCGTGTTCCATTTATTCCACAATATTTGAAACTTTTTCCCAACCACCTCGATGACTGATATGATCATGCGTTTAGTACCCATTAGTGCGTTTTCCCCTCACTCTGTGCTCTGGCACAACACAACCAATTAAAAGTTCCATTACATTCCACATAAGCCAACTTTGAACGCTCAGCGACCCTAGACAAATAACTTCATCAAGGCAGAAAATTTCATTCCATTTGTACAAATAACATCAAGATGATTTTTTAGGGCGTATTCTGGTGTTCTTCTTGAAGAGCCAGAGTTCAGGCGATGTCAAGAAGCAGCGGAACTATGCCTGAAATGGCACTTCCTATAGCCCACTCCCTCTTGCACTCGATGAGGAAGTTCTAAACTGAGGCTTTTGGATTGCGAGTTTGTGTTTTGTTTTTTTTTTTTTTGTTTTGTGTATACACATAGTTTAATAACCGTCAACGGTTATGCTTCGCAGAACACGTTGCTTTGTCGATTGGACTAAGAAAAAAAAGAAGTTAGTTTAGTCTTCCAGAAGGGTTTGAAAAACAAAAAAAATGTGAAGCTATTTTGTACAGTTGAGGAGGCGGAGGCGTTGGAAAATTGCATTGAAATTTTTGTTGCCAAGCAGCTGACAACAACCACCATTGGCAGTTCCTTTACTGCATTCAAGCGTAACCAAAGAAAGAGTTTTAGTTTTGGTATTTTTTGGGGGTTTCAAAATGCATTTCAATGGTTTTAGCTTTTTAGGGGTGGCTTAAAATTGCAACAGACTCTCGAGTGAAATGAAATTTTTTTGCGCCTAATACTTAGGACACAGAGTGAACTGGCCACAAAAACTTGCGAGTAAGTTTTTGCCAAAAAATACCAAAAAAACAAACTTTTAAGTTGGACAACTTTAGCTAATTATTAGGTTTATTTCACAACATTATTAAAAAGACATAAGACATTGCCATTTACCACAACAGAAAGACAACAAAAGTGTGGCGCAGTGAGCCCAAAGATCGCAGCTTGATATAACAACAAAAACAAGCGCCGGAAAACCGCAAAAGCTGGAAAGAAAAATGTCGCTTGATAGATACACAGATACTTTTGTAAAAGAGAAATACCGCAAGCCAAAAGACAATGTTGAAGGAGAAGACGAGGTCGACGATCTGTTTGAATTGGGCGCAGCCGCTTCGCTCACCCAACTGGGTCTGGGACATGTAAAATTGTTGCTGGCCTAGCTAAATAACTAAAAGTTTTTTCTGTCTGTTTGGCACCTGCAATAGAGATCTGTAGTGTGGAAAACTTGTTGCCGGTTGCAATTCGTTTCGGGGTCAGTGGGTTTGTAAAACGAACGGAAACGACAACCACACAATTTTTTACTAAATAATCTGCAGTTCCTCTCCAGTTCAAGGAAATAACCTCCTCATTTGGCATAGAAAGCATCTATAATTGAGTTTTAATTGAAAGCCAATCAGATGGGACAGTAAGTCAAGTATGGGGGCAATACAACAAATGCAATTGTCATATAATGACTAGCGTGAATTGCTTAAATCAGCAATAGAAGAGCTTATTATGGTAGAAAAAGGGCTTTGTACACTGTCCCCTCTTTTGGTCGATTGCTTTTTACTGTTTTTCTGTGGCTTCTTTTTGTTGGCTGTGTGGGCTCTTTAAGCCTGTGACACTTTTGCGTATTTTGCAGAGACACAAGTCAGCAAAAATAAGTAGAAATAAACAAACGCGGGGGAAAATACAACAATTGTGAAGCAAACTTTTGCATACTCTTGATTTTTTTTTTAGATTTTTAGTAAAAGGTCTTAACTTTAAACCAGGGAATCTAAACAGAACCCGAACCGTAACCGAAAAGTTGGACAACTAACAAAACATTGTACTGTTGTTTTTTTAACCGGTGACGTACGGTTGACTTACAATACCAAGCTAAAGCTAGTTACGCGCAAGCACCAGCAGCCTAGGGAAATTCTTCTAAAATAAGTTAGAAAGTGGGTCAAGCCCGATTGTAATTTACTCTGTACCTGGAGTACCTAGATAGCACCACTACTTGCTTTAAGCAATGTTAAGAGATTTTCAAAACTGAAAAATAGAGGACGCCACTACTGTGACCCTGAAAGCTCTGTGTACCTTTGGTACAGAGTATAAGAACATAAATAAAAGTAAATTACTTGCTAGATACGGTACAATAGTGAATTTTATATCAGAAAATCAGAGCTTATTGCAATCAGCAAAGAAGACTCGAAACGGTTCTTTCAAGGCATAGTTAGTAGTACAACGATTCAGAAATCAGCGGATAAGGTTACGGGTCGGTCTAATTGTTTGTCCGAGGTCAAGATCACCCAGGGGTCTTATGGCCCATTGTGGAATTAGGAAAAGAGACGGGTTTGGTGGGTGTTGACGGTCTCTAGCAAAAACATCTTGAGGAGTCGACAAAAAGCCAGTTTCTCTAGGGGCAGATTTGCCATTCATCAACACTCAGAGAAATACTTAGATCAAGAATGATCGATCTCAGAAGAATGAAAGTTCTTGATCCAAGAGCGAAGTTCTTGATCCAAGAATGAATTTTTAATCCCGACATTCTTGATTCAAGAGTTTCAGTACTTAATCCAAGTACAAATATTCTATAAACAAAACACCTAAACCGACCGACTTGGTGTTGGTCACGTTTGAACAGCTTGACAAAAAGAAAAGTAAAAGTAAGCCTTTCTCAATTCTAACTGTTTCATTTTTGAGAAAACATATTCAATTCTATCTTGATGTGCCGAATATAGCACCAAACCTCCTGTTTGCAAAATGGTTCGGTTCAGACAAATTACTCAGTTGATTTTTATACTCTGTACCGAAGGTACATAGAGTATATTAAGTTTGTGCAAAAGTATGTAACAGGGAGAAGGAATCGTTTCCGACCCTATAAAGTATATATATTCTTGATCAGCATCAACAGCCGATTCGATATAGCCATGTCCGTCTGTCCGTCCGTCCGTCCGTATGAACGAAGAGATCTCAGAGATGGTAAGAGATAGAGGTTTGACATGTATGGGGCATATATTTGTTATACTTGCAGGCAGATCAAGTTTATTTTCAATTTTTGCCACGCCCCCTCCCGCCCTCGCAATTCGGAAAAAACGTCATATCTCCTACAGTTTTGAAGATAGATCGTTCGTAGCTTCTAGAGATACCTTGTAAACATTTTTTTATTTATTTTATTATTTATTTATCGATTTGCTGAAGGAATGATAAAGATCGGATGAACGATACTCAAGTTATGAGCAAAAAACGGCCAGTAAACACCCCCCACCCATCACCACAGCATTCTATTGAACGGCAATCTTAGTGAGAGAGAGAGAGAGAGAGAGTGAAACTTAGAGAAGAGCGCGTATAACTCGTGAGCAAATGCGAGCTGCGACGTTAAGGGTACAGAGTATGTTATAGTCGGGCTTGACCGACTTTCTTTCTTGTTTGTTTTAATTTCGTAGTATCATTTTGCTACTAGCTCCTATCAATGTGATATTTCAGTTGTCAAACTCTTACTATCGTTTTGATACTAGCTTTTATCAACTTAATATTTTTATTATCAAGTCTATAGTACCTATTCAGTTCTCCATAAAATGCAATTTAAATAAAAACATAATATCTTTAAAACTTTTTACTTTTATTTTGAACTCGTACATGGATTTTATTTACACTAATGAAATTAAATCGTCAGGAGTGCGCACTTCACTATGGGAATCATTGTTCTCTGACTCTTCATGCATAAGCAGGAGTCACTGAAATAATGTGCATCATGCTAAAACCCATATATGCAGATCTTTACGCAATCGCAGAGAACCTGAGTGAGAAACGCCTCTTCTGCAGCTGTCCTCATTTCGAACCTCTCACTTTGGGCATCGTCTTGCAAAACGCAGAAACAGCCACAGCGTCATTGTGTACGCTTACGAATTGGAAGGTCCATGGACTTTTGGAAGGGAAAGTTTGATTGAAAACATTAATAATGGTTTTCATTCCACAGAAAATAGAGGCAAAAATGTTTTAAAGAATTCAAATTTTATGAACCAAGGTTCTTCGAACAAAAACATTTTTGAGAAACCGCTCCTCGAACCCAACCATATACTTCTCAATGGGATCGAATCTTTGAACAGCACCTTCCACAATATTTTAAAGGTTAGCAGCCTTGGTAAAGAATTTTCATCGTACATGTAGGGATTGTGTACTTCTCACTTTGGCAAGTACAGTGTATATTACAGTCGGACGGCTTGGCCGACTTTCTTCTTTGACCAAGAAAATGTTGATATTGTTGTTTTGCCAACTCAATGGCCTAGCCGTTGGTCTTTTTAGTGCCCTTTCCGGGGTTAGTTAGGGTAAATTTAAATAAGAAACTCTTTTGTCTTATAATCCAATTTTACAGTCGCCGTTTGCCGGTTTGTTGGCGACATTTTCTGTTTTATGAAAAGTGCTTTGATTTTTGATACTTTTTTTTCTTCCTCCGTTTTCTTCCACCTATATTCCCCTGGTGCTTCTCGGCGGTTGTTTAGTCATGTAACTGTGGTTGGGCTGCTTAAAATAAATATGAAAACAATTTTTTCCTGTTGTGTGTGAACACAAGAAAACGCAAAAAAAAAAACCGGCGTCAAAGGCATACCAACTTGGTTGTTGACTCTTTATTTTGTTGTTGTTGGTTATTTGCTTAACACTTTTTTTTTTGTTTTTTGCCTTGCCTTTGGGCCGATGAGCCCAAAATATATGAGTCAAGTTTGTTTGTGGCTGCTGCTGGGCATGCTTAATTGGTTAGTGAAATTGGGTTGAGCGCAATTTTTAATGAGCCCTGCGAATTGTTAGCTGTTGGTGGGATATTTAATGTACTTAATGAGTCAGTGCGTAGGTGAAAAGAAATCCATTTCTAAAGTATAAAGTATATTAAAGAGAGGAAATGATGCTGGAAGAGAACGTGACTAATTCTAATTTAGAATTTGTGGAAATTTGAGTCAACTTCCTTAGCAAAATAATTCGAAAAAAGAGTGGATGCCGGTTACGAGCAAAGCTCTTTACGACGATTTTACGATTTTACAAAAATTGGACAATTAAATAAGCCACTGTTTACCCATTGTTAGCCCACTGTTAGCCCGTGACACTGTGAACTCAGAAAGTAGTCCTTAGTAGTTGCGCTTCTTATCCGGTATTCGTATCCTCTGGAGTTCCCCAGCCATCTTGGACCTCTTCTCTTTGTGTTATTTATTAATGACCTCCCTAATGTTATTAAGCATTCTCGTGCACTGATGTACACATACTACCTTTATACGCACGTCTTATTTGCAAATAACAATTTTGTGAGTGACAAACTATTGCGTATAAACACTGAGTTAATTCGTTATTTGCAAATAGATAAGTCACGAAAACAATTACTGATTACTGACTTATTTGCAAATAGTGTGCTAGGCGTTGCCACTCTATTCACTGATTTTGCCGCTTTCAACTATATGGTAGCACTGCTATATTGTAATTGACATTCATATCGACTGCAGGCGAAAGAGAAAGGGATAATGTTTAAGATAACAACTGAAAACAAACTTTGCAATTGGACCAAGGCGGATACCAAGGTACTACTTGGACTAATAAAAGAATATAAGGCCATGAAACTGCTTGATGGCAATCAGGCAGCACTAAAAAAATACATTTACTAACGTATGGTATTTAGCGTATAAACTGTGAGTTAGTTATTTACAAATTATTTCTATTTGCAAATAGCTGGCGTATAAACGTAGTAACAGATGACTTAAAGATATTCCTGAGCCATAGCTCGCCCAACGCACAACGCGGTGCGCTCACTAAGTTTCTCTCTCTCTCTCTCTCTCTCTTACTAAGATTGCCTCTATTGAACTAACTTGAGTATCGTTCATCCGATCTTTATCATTCCTTCAGCAAATCGATAAATAATTTTGATTACTAGATCTCTAGACTGTGGAAGATACACGTTTTTTCTAAATTGCGGGGGCGGGAGGGTGCGTATCAAAAATTGAAAATAAACTTGATCTGCCTGCAAGTATAAGAAATATATGTCCCATACATGTCAAACCTCTATCTCTTACCATCTCTGAGATCTCTTCGTTCATACTGACGGACGGACGGACAGACGGACATGGCTATATCGACTCGGCTGTTAATGCTGATTAAGAATATATATACTTTATAGGGTCGGAAACGATTCCTTCTCCCTGTTACATACTTTTGCACAAACTTAATATACTCTATGTACCTTCGGTACAGAGTATAAAAACAGCTTCGAACAGCTGATGAGCCATTTATTTAGTCTCATTTATTTTGTTGATTTCCAGAAGAGAAAATAAATAATCAAAGCGTTGCCACATCGATAGCTAGTGTGGATTGCAAGCACAGCCGATTTGCTGAACTAAATTGAAAATAAATAACTCGCAGCACATTTTTCCGGCCAACATCAAACAAATTGGAAAAAAGTACAAGAAATAATAAATATCTTACCACATAAATTATCACTCTTTTTCATTAGTTTTTCATATTTTTTAATTTTAACTGCCTTAAGACTTTCTCTACCAAGGATCACGAAGTCGCCCACACTTGTGGTAGAACATCATGTGACTTTGAAAGCTGTGAAGTAATTCTGAATTGTTTGAACTTTAATTTGATAAAACATTTTGAATTCAAGCGGCTGACCAATCAGTGTGAATCTACCCTATGGGTATTTTTGAGGGTAAGACTTTGAGGTCCCACTATAGCTTACAATCCACTTAACATAAATAACTGGCTATTTCGTGACATAAATTTTTATTTGTTCTGCAAATAAGCCTTTAAGCTTTTTGACTTAACTTCAATTGAGCATAGAAGTACTATGTTGGGTTTAATGTTTCTAAACAAGCTTATAAAGGGTAATATTGACGCTGAGTGCCTACTCGGGAGCCTGAACTTTACTGTCCCTTCAAGACAAACACGAAACTACCTATATATTCTCTTAAGGCTTCCTTTTACTTCGGTTCCACGTGTATTCAACACAAAACAATCTAAACACGTCAATTCAACACAAAACAAATTAAACACGAACAAATTCAACACAACGCATTTATAACACACAACTGATCCCTTTTTGTAAATGAAAGGTTTGCTTATGTTGAGATTTAAAAAACAGATGTGTTAATGCTAAAACACATAAAATCGCTCCATTTTTTGCATACAAATTTTATCTGCTGCTTGTGTCACCCTTCTATCCCTGATAAGGTTGGTACTACACACTTGCATTTTATTTACTATCTCTACTTATTAAATTTAAATTTTGTTGTGTTGAATTGTTGTGTTTGTTGAAATGGCTTTGTGATATATGTGTAGATGTGAGTTTTTTTTTGTTATAGGGGGAAAGCATTGGAAGCCTTAAAGTGTGGGAGCTGGAGTTCCTCAACCACTAAAACCACCCCTATTCTCCCCATCTTTGGACCCAAATACGACTTGCAAGGATTCACTCAACTTAGACCATTATATAGTATAGCTGCCATACAACGGATCTGTCAGATTGGCTCCAATCTTGTTGTTTCTTATGCTACTGAACTGAAATTTGATTTGTACTCGTATTTTTAGCTCCTGAAACGACTACCAAAATCGGGTTCGAGTAATGTACCAACTTCATATACCTCCGATATAGCCGATCTGCACGATTTGAACTAACTTTGGTAATTTTTACGTTATTGAACCGAATTTTAGTTTGCACATGCATTTTAAGCTCCTTATTGAATTTTGTTTAATTCAGCACACTATTTCATATAGCTGCCATATAACCGATCTGGCCGATTTGCTCCAATTTCGTTGGTTTTAAAGATATTGAACTGAGCTTATTAAGCGACTTATCGAATATGGTTTGATTCGGCATACTATTTCATATAGCTGTCATATAATCTGATCTGTCCGATTTTATCCAACTTTGTTGTATTTTACGCTATTGAGCTGAAATTCGGTTCATACTTTTATTTATAGCTCTAAATTCGACTTACAAAACTTTTTTGTGTTTGACGCTACCAAGCCAAAACATTTTTTTTTTCTCTCTCTCATGTATTATCTTCAGCTTAAGTACGAATTTAGCTGCGATAAAGCCGATTTTCTCGAAAAGTGGCACTTTAATAGCCCATCAACAAAACAGTGTTGCCAGTAAGTGTGAATATGATTTGCTTTTTTTTTTTTTTTTACTATTTTAGTCCGTCCAGTCGAACGTACGTAAAAGAGTTTTGCTCTAAAAAAATTCAAATTAATTCAAATTCTGTTTAGAAAGATAAAATTGAAATAAAAAACGTGCAAAGCTTTAGTTCAATATCCCAAGTAAAACATGTTTATATTGACAAATTAAAAACTCGATATAATCAAAAGACAAACATGAGATAAGACAACACAGATAAAGCCATCCACACATAATCAGTCAATAACCTGTTGCTGAAGCGAAAAAAACGTGGGTAAAAACTGAAGAAGAGACACAAGCCAAAACAAATATTTGGTCTCAGACCTAAATGGGCAACCATTCTTCATTAATTAACGCAGACAACAAGGCAGCGACAACAACCACAACAGCAACAGTTGTGAAAATTGAAAAACAAAAAACCTACAAAAATTTCAAACAAGTGAAAGTTGATTAATAGTTTCCGTTTATGTTGCGCGTTTGCATTGTTTTCTTTCTTTCAACCAAAATAAATATTTATCGACTTGTATGAGTAATGCATGCAAATTTCATTTAAGACTCGTTAACCTTTTTTGTGCATTTTTGCATGCGCGCACATAATTAATAAATTTATGCATAATTTTATGGTTTTTTTTTCGCTTTTCTCACAGTCTCGGGGCACACCCCAAATCGAAGTTCTGTTGTGATTGCCAGCTGTGCGAGTTTATACTTCTATATTTATATATGGAAAATTAACTAATTAAATATTCAGCGTACACACACTTCGTGTGGGGTGCGGCAGCTATGTTGGCATCAATGCTCTGTGGCATACATAATTATGATTTGATTATATTCGATTTGAATGCAGTTTTCTACCTATAATGTGGCGAGCGACTGGAACAAATTCGCTTGGATTTAAAGAAGTTTTGAAGTGGACTACAAAATAAGTATACAAATGGAGAGAACTCAGTTTGACAGCTGTAAAAATGCATGGTTAATCGGTTTGATAGGTTTCAATGCCAATAAGGGAATGCTCTTTTAAACCCGTACAGAAAAGGTCCTTTTTAAAAATCACATTTGAACTGAGAAAATGACTAAATTATATTACCAAACTTTTCCATACTGGATATATTATTGACCGAAATGACACTTTCAGTTTTAAGCAGGGAACCAAACCGGAACCAGAACCGGAACCGCATACTGAAAAGAACCGATTTAAACTCAGAAGTAGAATTTTTGTGTATTGGTATCTGAGTACAAATATTTTTGGAGCCGAAAAGACAGAAAAGAACCTACAAATTGTATCGGTACAGTTTCGGCTCTGAGTGCAACAACTTGACTATTAAGCTGACACTTAGTTTGCGTATTTGGTTAAATCGTAAGCTATAAAAAAAAATCTGAATTTTAAGAATAAACTTCCGTATAAAGAAATAGAAGAACGCGGAGACCAGTTTCTTTGAAAATATTGCATCCTATATTCTTAGACCCTCACTATAATGCAGGGTTACAAGCTGATCAGGAATAAGGACTGCTTCAGTTCAGTAGTTTATGGAGTTTTTAAACCTCCGGTAGTTTTTAAATGAAAGCAAACCGCGGTTTCGGTTCGGTTCGGTAGTTCACGCACAGTATTTTAGCATTAATATTAATGTTCAAAACCAGAAATACAGATATGCCAACGCCGTTTCAAGACAATCTTTGAGAGCTGGGATGCAATAGATATCGTAAGTTTCTTAAGAACGTACCTGCTAATTAATAAACTATGAAGACCAACGCTTAATAGTGCAATGAGAGTAAGTTGAAGAAACAACAGGAAATTCAATACGAAACTTTCAAGGGAAGAATACATGAAAAGTAAAACAGAAACGACAATAGCAGAAAATGGAAAAAACCAAGTGTTGTTGAAACACTGACATCCGACTATAACCCGACAGATTGCTGTCCCTTAAGAGTTAGTTGGAAAAACTCTAAATCGATGCACGGCTTTTTAAGTTAATTTTTTTAATACAATTTCCTAGAATTACAGAACCAAAACGTTTATTTTTGGTCCTTTTAGCATTTTCAAACATATGCTGATTCGGTTTGCGGTTTGGTTTAGAGGCACTGATAAGCGGTTGGGTGCAGTTTGGTTCGGTTCGGTTCAGAACCGGTTTGCATCCCTGTTATAGAGTCATGATAACCATCGAACAGAAAAATACTTTTGTTATCCATTTCTGTTTAAGTGAAACTTAATGAGGAAAGCAGCTCTGTCACAAATCCTTGAGCTAAAAGTGGAGGCTAAGTCGATTCATACATGTATTATGTATACAAATATTTCAGTATCGTCACAAAACAGTTTAAAGACATCAATCATTATTTATATTATAAAAACGTTTGCAAAATAAAGAAGATGTACTTAAATGATGGTCAGAAAACTCGATAAAGTTTCCACAATTGTATGTATGCTCCTTTGAGAACGGCAATTAAGCGTAGAACGTTTATTTTCCGCGCTGTAATTATTATGTCTTCGCTAAGAAATTGGATGGACGCAAAATCAATGACCGACCTTTCTTTATATTTTACCGGTACCGATACGGAACTCCTTTAATACTTTTTTGTACAAGTTCGTACTATTTTGATCTTCGAAAAGCACACATTTTATGAGCGCTTGACAGACATGGGCCTGATATTGAGTTGACATCAGATAGCCTACCCACCAAATTTCCAGTTCATAGCTCAAATAATTTCTAAGTTATGGCCCTAAATCACTTTTTAACAGGTTTTAAAATCTTGCGAACCGGTTCCCGTTTGGGAAACTCAACTAGCTTGTTCAAAGCGAAAATTAAATTATTGTATGAAAACCATCTTTATCAACCTTAATTTATACAAATTACTTTAGCGGAACCGAAGCTAGCCTTTTCTCTATTTTTAAAACTGATCGTGAGTGGATTATAAATTCTATAACGCTCATACATCATCATGAACAGCGACGAAAATTCTTATGATTATTTAGTTTATTCTTATTACATCTGGGTAATTAAACGTGGGACTTACTTTAGTGTCTTCAGGTCTTTGGTTTCTTTTTCTTTGCTTCCTGCCCTGTTAGCTCTCCCTTCTCTCATTTGTGTTTACATTTTGCACACATCTGCGCCAAACTTTTTGTTGTCTTATTGTTCCTGGAAGTTGTAAACCTAAAATCTAATTTTATATCTTTTTATGCCTTATTGTTTACAGTTAGCCAGAGCTCCTGCTCCACCACCCCCTCAATACATAAACGACGTCACACTGGAGTCACAAAACGATAAACATTCCAAAAAGAAAAAAAAAACTACAAACAATCCGATTACAAACCCCCCCTCCTTCCCTCGTACAGTATGTCACATGATAAGAAAATGTTGGATCGCGAGGCAGTACGTTCAGTGATACAACAATGGAATGCCAATCGATTGGATTTGTTTGCGCTTTCAGAGCCAGACGAGGTGAGTTTTTGAAATCCAGAAAGAAGAACTTGGTATTTATTCGTATGACTTGCTTTGCAGAATCTGCTCTTCCATGGCGTTATGCGCTTTTATTTTCAAGATGCTGGCCAGAAAGTGGCCACCAAATGTATAAGAGTGGCCTCCGATGCCACTGTTACAGATGTCATAGGTAACGTTTGTAGTTATGCTTCATTTAAGAAGTTGAACTTAATTACTTTGTTTTCTTTTTTAGACACACTCATTGAGAAATTCCGTCCTGATATGCGTATGTTATCCGTGCCTAATTATGCTCTGTATGAAGTTCATGCCAATGGCGAGGAACGTCGTCTGAATGCGGATGAGAAACCTTTATTGGTGCAGCTCAATTGGCATATAGATGATCGAGAGGGTCGTTTTCTGCTCAAAAATATCGATCAGAAGACCACTGTAAGCGTTTTTTTTTTTATTGAAGAACAACTAAGAGGGTTGCCTTTTTGAATTTCAAGCCTAAAGCCTAGTACTGAGGGCGTTCGAATTTTCCTTTCGTCACAGTATTTCACATAAATAGAAACACTTTCTAACAGCACATGAGCATCAAAGCAAAGCCAAGGTGTTTCTAATTATATGAAACACTGTGACGAATGGGAAATTCGCAAATTTTTTTGGGAAATTTTATTTTAATGCTAAGAAGTGGTTCAAAAACATTATTTCATGAAAAATTTAGGTTCTCACAAAAATAGTCATTATTTTGTTTGCTTCTTTAAGCTCCAATTACTAAAAATCATAAATTCAGATTCGTGTTTAGCACACGAACATCAGCTTGAATCAAACTGTACCGTACAGCTCGGTCTAAAAAGTAATTCACCTCTGCTGTAGGGTTAGATCGAAAGATGTTTCTATAAAACTACTCGAATTCTCCTTTGTCTTTTTAATATACATCTGTCCCCATTCTGCATAACTTGTTCGCAGAGCAGAAACTTAATCATTATTTCCCGTATTTAATTACTTTATTACATTACAATAAACACAATTATATTCTGTAGAAAAGGTACACAGAGTATATTAAGTTTGTGCAAAAGTATGTAACAGATAGAAGGAATAATTTCCGACCCTATAAAGAATATATACGGGAGTAACACAGAAATCTCTAGAGATTTTCGTATAAACGATTGTATTTCAAATTTAAACTGCTTGAATTTATATGTAAAGTGGCACAAAAAAGCCCGGTTACTAGATCAGATGGCGAAATTAAAGCGATTTGAATCCGACTATTTAAAGCCAAGTAGATTTGAGCAGTTGGTTATAAATCGCTCAAATTCACCATCTGATCTAGCAACCGAAGATATACTTTTCACTTTTCATATAAAGTTATACAATTTTAAATGGAAATGCAAACGTTTATACCAAAATCTCTAGTGATTTCTGTGTCACCCCCGATATTCTTGATTAGCCGAGTCGATATAGCCACGTTCGTCTGTCTGTCCGTCCGTATGAACGAAGAGGTCTCAGAGATGGTAGAAGATAGAGGTTTGACATGTATGGGACATATATATTTTATACTTGCAGGCAGATCAAGTTTATTTTCAATTTTTTCCACGCCCCCTCCCGCCCCCGCAATTTGGAAAAATTGTCATATCTCCCACAGTTTTGAATATAGATTGTTCGTACCTTCAAGAGAAAACTAGTAAACAAAATTATTTATTGTCAATTATTGTCAAGCACACGAACACGAATCAAACTGAACCGTTCAGCCTGGTCTAAAAAGTAATACACCTCCGCTGTAGGGTTAGATCGAAAGATGGTTAGTTTTTTTTAAATATATACTGGAGTCGGTTCAAAAGCAGTTTCTTCTCTTCGCTCTTCAACTGGGCTGCTGGTCGCCGTTTGCCTCCCTATATAGATAGGCTACGACTTCTGAACTTGCCTACTCTAAAAGACCATAGGACTAGTCAAGGTGTGATTTTTCTGAATAAGCTGGTTGTTGGTGATGTAGATTCGTCACTCCTTCTAAGTTTTCTGAGCTGGAACGTACCCTGCGCCGTTTTCGTCCGTTGTCTTTGCAAGTTTGCAGATTAAACTACGCCCGTCATAATCCTTTCCTATTGTCGTTTCATTGCTCCCAATACATATCAATTCCCGTAAACTTTTAGCTTTTTTGTGTGCACCGAACTTGTAACTCTACGGCGCCGGCCAATCGATGTGAATAGGGGCATATCGTAAAAAAGTTCTCCTCATTTGGTCGGTGCAGTAGATATGTAGCTTTCAATTTTTTCATACACACGTTGTAGCTATCACAAACAAACAGACAATTGCTTGTCTTCAAATAAACCAATTAGCAAATTCTCCTTGTCTTTTTTATACATCTGTCCCCATTCTGCATAAGTTGTTCGCAGAGATGTAACGTAATCATTATTTCCCGTATCTAATTACTATTCTCGATTATGAGTTTTTATACTCTGTACCAAAGGTACAAAGAGTATATTAAGTTTGTGCAAAAGAATGAAACAGGTAGAAGGAATCATTTCCGACCCTATAAAGAATAAATATTCTTGATCAGCATCAACAGCCAAGTCGATATAGCCATGTCCGACCGTCCGTCCGTATGTATAGATCAAGTTTATTTTCAATTTTTGTCACGACCCATCCCGCCACCGCAATTTTGAAAAATTGTCAGATCTCCCACCGTTTTGTAGATAGATGGTTCGTACCTTCTAGTAATTTTTTTTTAGTAATCAAGATTATTATTCGCCGAAGGAATGATGAAGATCAAATGAACGATACTCATGTTATGACCAAAATAAAGTTCGCTGCAGTGCTACTTTACGCTCGAATAACAAAAAATCGAAACGTGATGGACCATTTTCCAAAATAAATTAGTGTTTAGTACATGAACATCATCCCGAATCTCCACCAACTTCTATAAACTGGACCTTGCCGCGTGGTGTTATTTATTCTACTGACGTTTGTCGCTACGACTTTAAGTAAGCGGAGCGCACAAATTCAACTTTTATTCGATATCATAAAGCCAGATAGGGGTATTCCTATTCTAACTTGGACTTGCATAAACTCGTTCACATGCACTTAAAATATTCAGAAAGCCTCAAAATATCAAGTGGCTACTTAAATCCACAGGCTTCTACTGAATCGCCTTTAAATAAATATAAAATAATAAAGCCGATCGAAACTTTCACTGTGTAAACCTACAGACAAATTTTCCAGATCACAGCCTAAATAATTTCTGAGATGTGGACTTGAACCACTCTTAAATTGGCTCAACCAGCTGCTTCGGCTAAGTTCATAGAAACAACTTACACATCAAGTTTGCAGTTCATAGCTCAAATAATTTCTGAAATATGTCTCTGAACTACTTTTAAATAGGTTGAACCGGTTCATAACCGGTTCGATACCGTTCCTGATCCATTAAAATATCCAAATCCAGATTACCAACCTACAGTCAAGATATCAAGTTCATAGCTCAAATAACTTCTGAGATACCGGTTCGATATATATAGGGTGCTAATAGACTAATGTGCTCTGGCTAGTAGTCGAAAAAAAAGCATATCGTCTTATTTAAATATCGATTTTTTAAACGGTTTTAAAACTCACCATTTTTGATTTAAATAAAAAAAACGCGAAATTAGATCTCGACATGCCCACCAGAACGTAATTTTCGGTTTTGCACAACAATTTTTTGTTTATTTTTTTAAACAATTTCAAAAATCAGCAATAGCGAAAAAATTATTTCCATTTGCTTGTAGGTTTGTTATATGCCATATAATGAATGATATATTCATCAGATGTTGAACAAACACCCCGAAATTGTGTGGAAACAGTTAATATTCTCAACTGGAAAGTATAAAGACGCTACCATTGCAAACAAAAAAGTTTTTCTTACTTGAACTTCTTTTTCGACCGATAGTTCCTATGGCAGCTATATGCTATAGTCATCCGGTTTGGATCAAACTTGGCAGAATTGTGTGGTAGCATATAAGATTGACAGTAACAAGTTTGGTAGCGATAGCATTGAAAACAAAAACGATTTTCCTTTGACTTTTTTCCAGACATATCTTTTGTATGGCAGAACTATTTAGTATAAGTTGGCCGATTTTCAGAAAACTATGTGAAATTATGTGAAAGCATAGAAAACTTAGAAACACGAGGTTTGGGCACGTTTGTGTTGAAGACAAAAAAGTTTTTCTATCTAAAACTACTTTTTCGACCGATAGTTCCTATGGCAGCTATATGATATAGTCATCCGATCCGGCCGATTCCGAAAAATGTGTAGCGTATTTTTACCAAAAGGCTTCGTGCAAGGTTTGGTTAAGATAGCTTTAAAACTAACGGAGGAGATAGCGTAGAAACAGACGGACAGACGGACATGGCTATATGAACTCAGCTCGTCATGCTGATCAAGAATATATATACTTTATGTGGACGGAGATGCTTCCTTCTATGCGTTACAAACATCTGGACAATTTTAATATACCCTCTACAAGGGTATAAAAATAACATGTGTTTTTCCCACTCTTCTTGGAGGCTTTTATAGGCTTCAATTTTTTTTAACTCAGTCAAGTCATTAAGTACCAAGTCAGGGCTTTAAGGCGGTTAACTCATTATTTCGAACCCACAGAAACTAAGTTGTGTCAGACGAAGTAAGAGAGTTACCAAAGGGTATAAGACGAAAAGTCGTCTTCGCCGACTATCAGATCGTTGTATATCATTCAAAAGTGAAAATAGTTTTAGGGCCGATTTCACATCTCCTACATAACAATATCTGTCACATAAACTTACATATAACAGAGTTAGGCCAATTTCTCAACTTCTACATAGAGCTATATGTCACATAATATTCATTTAATGTTAAATTGATCTTAGATTTTCATCCAATTGAGCTGAATATCTTTAACAGCATAAGAAGGATATGATAAAACTATTAACTCTAAATGGATATTTATTATACCCTGTTCCCATTAAAAATGGGAAAAGGGGATCATGAAGTTGTGCAAATGTATGTAACAGCCAGAAGGAAGCTTCTCCGACCCTATAAAGTATATATATTCTTGATCAGCATAAACAGCCGAGTCGATATAGCCATGTCCGTCTGTCTGTCTGTCTGTATGAACGCGTCGATCTCAGAGACTAGAAGAGCTAGACACAAATTTTGGCATGCACATATGTGTATACCGTACCCAGATCAAGTTTGTTTCAGATTTTGAATATATCCCCCTCCCCCCTTAAACCTCAAAAAACTGTCACAGCCACAATTTTAAAGTTACAACCTGGTGGCGTAGTATATACTATCCTAGGCCCTATATCTAACTGCTCTCAAAAGGAAAATAAGATACGAGCAAAAACACAAAAGTTATTAAACAATTAAGCTTATGGGAGCGGGGGAGGGGGGGGGGGGCGGTATGCAGTCAGCAGGCCGCGTGTGAGCGCGTGTGTGTCCGCACGCGTGTGTGTGTGTGTATTCGAGTGTGTTTGTATGTGTTTCTCAATTGAACAGGGTATTTTGTAGTCGGGAAACTCGACTACAGCGCTCTTACTTGTTTTCTGTGTAGATATGTAAACGGCAACCCTTATCCACATCCATCAACAGTTAAACTCTAATCTCGTTTTTCCTATCACAGCCCATCGAACAAAATGAACTGAACTTCAAGCGCAAACTCTCCAAACGTGAAAAGAAAGAGCAAAAGAAAAAGGAAAAAATGGCCAAGCTTAGCTCAGATCCACCCCTGACCAATGGCAGTCAATTGGGTCTGAGTAATGGTTCAGCCGTTACATCCTCGGCACATATGAATGGTCATGCTGGCGGTATGGGTGGCGGCAATGCGACCGATGGTCATGATGCGGTGGCCGGTAAACTGTACACAGAATTACCCGAAACTTCATTCACACGTTCGATCTCAAATCCTGAGGCCGTTATGCGTCGACGGCGTCAACAGAAATTGGAGAAGAAATTGCAACAGTTTCGTTCACGCGACGGTGGTCCCGATACGGGTGGAACACTGAAAATCTATGGCGAAAGCCTGTGCCAGGATGTGCCTTACAAAACACTCTTACTGTCCATACGTGATTGTGCCCAGGCAGTGGTGAGGGAAATGTTAACCAAATATGGACTGGAGAAGGCAGATCCGCTGCAGTATTGTTTGGTTCAGGTTGGAATTGAAACGAAATTAAAAAGTAATTGTTGATAATAATAATTATAAATTAATTTACAGGTCAACAGCGATGGCACCGAGTACATACTTGACGACGATGAGTGCCCCCTATCAATACTCATGAATCATCCCACTTCGCGCGGTAAGTTTCGCTTTTGCCTGATTGCTAACCATTTAAAATCAATTTCCGACTTTCATTCATAAATATGCAGCGACCTGTAGTGTTTGGTCCTGGGGAATTTGTTTTATCAATAATTATGTTGAGTGACTGACGGACCTGAAGCAAAAGCAAAGTTTTACTGTTGCTATTTTGTTAGTTTCATATTTTGTATCTGGGTTTCAGTTGTTAACGGGCTTTCGTAAGTGCCAACACGTTTGTTTCAAAAATGAAAGATGATTTTTGTGAAAAACTGCGTAAGTTTTCAAATTTGAAATTCCCTTAAATGGTGAAAATTGTGACCAAATCTGACCCAAAAAGCGGTTTCAAAACGCCAACGTTTCGCGAAAGTGAAAATAGAAGCATATATGCATTAGAATTCGTTCATATATGCTCTTATAATCAGTTTTATAGAGGAATTTTTACATTCAAGGATTAAATGAATTCTTTTTATTTATTTTTACACCTTATATTCATATAGTTGCAAGCAATTTGAGTATAAGACTTTGTATAAGATTTATATAAGAGTTTAATTCCCCAAGTCTGGTTAATGGTGGACAAATTGTTATTGTTAATTATTATTAACATGCTTTATAAAGTATTTAAACATCTAAAAAAGTTTTTAGAACACTAAAACACTGAAATAGTCTATGTTAGCCGAGACACCCACCTATCAAGTACACAAACCTAGCAAGTACATACACCTTTACAGTTTGATTTTTACGCCCAGTTGTCCCAAAGCTTTTAGCTTTTAGTACCTTGCATTAAGTAAGGGTGCGACAAGTCACTGCTCTCCCCCAACCACTGGTTCCCCCCCAACCACTGCAATTGGAACAGAATTAACTTATGTAGACTTAGCAGCTCTAAGTCGACTCTTAAGTGGTAGAGCAAGAGGCATTGAACAATTGTTTTGAGTCTCTCTTCTACTAAAAGCGGGACAGTGACATTGAAGGTACATTACTTTTCTCGTTTTCCATGAAACACGTTATGGCATAACCGTACACAGGCAGCATGAGATTGCCTACACTAACTGATTATACATTTTGCAACAATAATCTGAGATCCTCCAGATATAGTTAGAAATATCTTGCCCGGTGCAAAATTCCATTTGCAGAGGACCCTAAACAATTCCTTAGCTTTGTATACTCTAAGCGTAGATCTTCATCATTACCTTCTTCTTATTTTCTAGGTGAACAAAAGTCTAGCAATGATTCCGCTGCCGTTGAGCTATTCGCAGACTTATTATTCTCTGTACCAAAGGTACACAGAGAATGTTAAGTTTGTGCAAAAGTATGTATCAGGGACCCTATAAAGTACATATATTCTTGATCAGTATCAACAGCCGAGGCGATATAGCCATATCCGCACAGATCTCAGAGATGGTAAAAGATAGAATTTTGACATGTATGGGACATATACTTCTTGTACTTGCAGACAGATCAAGTTTATTTTCAATTTTTGCCACGCCCACTCCCGCCCCCGCAATTTGGAAAAAAAGTCATACCTCCCACAGTTTTGAAGATAGATGGTTCGTACCTTTTAGAGATAGTTGGTAATTAGCATTAATTATTGATTTGAGAAATGAGAAAGATCGGATGAACGATACTCAAGTTGTGACCAAATGTCAGTTCCAAAGGTCAGTTTTCAAATGGTCTATTTCTCAGTTTTGAAATGGTCACAGTAGTGGCGCCATTGGTAAGTTTTGAAAATCAAGTAGTGGCGCCATCTATTAGTCAAGTTATGACCAAAAGAAAGTTCGCTGCAGGTACAGAGTGTACTACAGTCGGGCGCGACCGACTTTCTTACTTGTTTCAATCAACTTATTCCTCTGTTCGTTTTACTAACACTTCTTATCCTTATAACATTTCTTCTCCTAACTCGATTTGAGCTCCTTCAATTCCTGTAAGCTCTCTACTTTCGTAATTCACTAAAATCTTCATACTCCCCTGTAGAGTGCTGTAGTTCTTTGTGCAAACCTTTGCTTAAGCTTTTCAATCTATTACTTGATTCTTCAGTTTTTCCTACTCTTTGGAAAGAGTCGCATATTATTCCTCTTCATTAAAAAAGTGGGAGATCTGTTTTTTCCAGTTACAGTTACTTAGCTGTCCGCTATTCCTAAATTATTTCAAGAGATAATAACCTCCGCTTTGCAGCATTATTGCAAATCGATTTTATCACCTTTCCAGCCTGGGTTTATTAAGCATCGGTCAACTACGACCAATTTGCTTTAATTTACTTCATTGGTTGATGATGGGTTCCTTAAGAAAAAGCAAACTTATGTAATTTACACCGACTTCAGTAAAGCTTTTCACTCTGTAAACCATAGTTTGCTCATCTTTAAGCTTGATTGGTTAGTATTTCCCTCCTCTTTTCTGCTTTGGATTTCGTCCTATTAAAAAAAATTGAAACCAAAAAGTTCTGCTACGTTCTGACACTGCAAAGACTGTCTCTGTAAATTCTGGTGTACCTCAAGGTAGCCACCCCGGTCGTTTGTTTTTCACTCTTTTTACTTATTTTATATCATCTCATCTATTATTAATAGGGCGAATGGTGTACTTGGATTCATTTCACGTTGGTCGAAAGAATTTAATGATAAAAATAATTCGTCCTGTGCTTGAATACTACTCGTCCGTCTGGTGTCCGCAGTATAAAAAGCATATGGATCGTATTGAATTAGTTCGGAAGCAATTCTTGCTTTTTGCTCTACGTGGTTTAAATTGGGACCCTAACCTTAAATATATGAACCTCCCAGTTCAATCATCAGTAGGCCAGTTTCCGTAACCGAAACCCAAACGAAATATGATTTATAACCGTTAGCCGTTACGTAACCCATATCGAAATACCGTATTCGGTTAAAACAGTAATCGTTTATTCGTTTCGGTTTTAATCTCTGCTTTTTAAAGTTGCAATGAACAAATTGTCCAAAGCTACTTACGTAACCGTATTGAACACACTCTTTAAAATCTACTTGGAATTTAGCCAACACCTAAAGGTAATATAGCTTCACGATTGTTGTTATTTCTATTTCCACTATACTTTTTGTTTCTTGAAAAATCGTGCCCATTTTTTTCAACAATACGTATTTTGACTAAATAGGTCCCAGATACTGCTTGGAGAGCGATTGTTGCTTCAGAAACATTATTATACTCTGTACCGAAGGTACATAGAGTATATTAAGTTTGTGCAAAAGTATGTAACAGGAAGAAGGAATCGTTTCCGACCCTATAAAGTATATATATTCTTGATCAGCATCAACAGCCGAGTCGATATAGCCATGTCCGTCTGTCCGTCTGTCTGTCTGTCTGTCTGTCCGTCCGTCCGTATGAACGAAGAGATCTCAGAGATGGTAAGAGATAGAGGTTTGACATGTATGGGACATATATTTCTTATACTTGCAGGCAGATCAAGTTTATTTTCAATTTTTGCCACGCCCCCTCCCGCCCCCGCAATTTGGAAAAAACTTCATATCTCCTACAGTTTTGGAGATAGATCGTTCGTTCCTTCTAGAGATACCTTGTAAACAAAAATTATTTATCGATTTGCTGAAGAAATGATAAAGATCGGATGAACGATACTCAAGTTATGGGCAAAAAACGACCAGTTAACACCACCCACCCCCCCACCAACAACCACAGCAACATACCCTAACCGTTCAACACAGGCAATCTTAGTGCGAGAGAAAAAGAGAGAGAGAGAGAAACTTAGAGAGCGCACCGCGTTGTGCGCGGGGTGTTAACTGGCCGTTTGACTCCTGAGCAAATGCGAGTGTAAGGGTACAGAGTATGTTATAGTCGGGCTTGACCGACTTTCTTTCTTGTTTTCTTTGTATTGGTGTCTACGCCGCCGTAAGTTGGCATTGGGCAGGCTGAACCCTGAACATTTATACCCTTTTCAAGGTGTTAACAGTCGCGACTTAATCATTTTAGAATAGAAATCTTAAAATATTATACCAAATATCTACAATGAAATCGATTCAGCTCTGTTTCTCTTCACAATCTTTTCGACAAAAGCAAATTAAGCGAATGTGTGGCTTAAAATGGTACAAAACTGTTTTACCATTGCCTATTTATTTGAAGATTTTGATTTTTTATAAGAAAATATATATTTTCTTCTATTTTTAAGCTATCTCTGGAGCCCCATAAACTTTATATCCTTCGTTTATTTTTATTATATAAACTAAAACGCAGGGCATGAATGACATTTAAGTAAGCAACAAAAACAAAAAAAAATATGAAGACATCCGGAAATGTTGGCGCAAACAAGGAAGTCCTTTTCTGTCTTGCCGTAATAATGACATTTGGCAACGTTCCGTGTTTTTTCTTTTTTCGCTTTCTTTTGAAAATTTTTGCTGAATGAAGGAGGTGGGCGGCCACTTAGCTGCCACATGTTGCCCGTTATGTTTGCACCTCTGTGGTGACGGCGGCGGCATACAAAAGGTGTAAAATGTAAATGCGACCGCACTTAAATTTTTGATGCTAATGTTTGTTGTTGTAGTCCTTCACGTAGTCGCTCTGTTTGGTAAGCTGACAGTGCACTGTGGGTAGTTTTGGAAATTTTGTTTGTAAATAAATTAAATGACTTTAATGACAATTGAACGGACTGAACAAATGAGCTGCCAATCTCAAAGTGTGATGAGGAATTTAGGACGAAAGTAAAAGGGATGCAAAACAGCTCTGACCTACTTCATCGACCGCTGGCCAGCGACTAAATAGCTGTTTACTCTCATAAAATTCATTTAAGGTTGCTATTAAAGCAGCGTTTGTCTACAAGAAGGAGGTCAAAAAGTGAGATGGTTAAAACAAAGCGATGCAAACCAACTCTGACCTACTTCATCGACCGCTGGCCAGCGACTAAAAAGCTGTTTGCTCTCATAAAATTCTCATTTTATAAGGTTGCGTCTAAAGCAGCGTTTGTCAAGAAGAGCGAGGCCAAAATGTGAGATTGCAAAAATAAAACGGCGCAAATCAGCTTTGACCTACCTCATCGACCGCTGGCCAGCGAATAAAAAGCTGTTTGCTCTTATAAAATTCGTATAAGGTTGCGTCTAAAGCAGCGTTTGTCAAGAAGAGCGAGGCCAAAATGTAAGATTGCGAAAATAAAGCGGCGCAAACCAGCCCTGACCTACATCATCGACTGCTGACGAGGGACTGAAGAGCTGTTTGCTCTCTTGGCAGAAGACACAACACTCAGCACATTTCGGTGTGAATAGCGAAATGTGTTCGCTGATTTAGATAAATGTAATTCGATTCTCAGACTATCTTCATCGTCTAGTTTTAACCATTATATTAATAGGCTAAATCCACATTGCGCTCAGAAAATGTCCCAAATGACCCATAGTACGAGTCGTTCTGCTAATTGCTTGATGCTTTTATGTTGCCTACTTTTAAGCGCGGGCAAGGTAAAGAAATGTTTTGCTTAAAATGTTGAATGGTTTTGGTGTAAGCCAGACAATCAATTTGGGTCAACCATTCCTTTTTTTTATGATGACTGACACGCAATTGGGAGTTTACCTTTATTGTTTTTGTTAATTTTTTATCAAGATGTAAGCAAACTGTGTTTAGGAAAGTATCATTCCGTATAAATATTCTTGGAAAATATTAAAGTGAATTTGGTGGAGATAAACTATGGCACAAACCTGACACACTTGACGCTAAACAAGAGGCGATAACAGCCAACAACAACAACCATAACAATTTCTATTACAACACACCTGCGTTTGATTGCTTCGTAAATTCCATTTTCTGACTATCTGGCTGACAGTCTGCACTGTTTTTTTTTTTTTGTTATTCTAACAGCATTTTGGTGTTTTCTTTTGTTGAAGCTGTTCTCTTAGTCAATAATAAATAAATCACCAACCAAAATTATTTCACTCTCTTAATACGTATGGCTTACTTGGAGCTGGTCCAGAAGAGAGCACAAATTAATCGCTTGCTCTCTTTTATGGTATGTGTGTCAAAGACATCGGCTTTTTTGACTTCGTTTTCGTTTTTTGTTTTTGTTGAATGCTAAAGTTTTTTGTTGGAACTCTCTAGCACAGTGGCTGTCATTATTTTAGGATAAACTTACAATTTAGGGCCAATTTCTCATCTTCTAAATAGCTCCTATGGGTCAGATAAACTAAGGCTTCCTTTACATTGTCACTCTGTAGTAGCCCTGCTTTTTGTTATGCTTTAAATTTGAATAGCTTATCAAATTCATAGAATTTCATGGGGAAATGCAGGACTACATGCGAGATTTTTTAGTTTTAAGTTTTACGTATACATTTTTTATTTTTAAAGTTTTCTTTTAGATAGTTTTCTCTCTTTCTCTCTATCTCTGTTTTAGTTTAATTTATTATATTATCTTATTTTTTCCTTTGCTCCTACATAACTATAGGTTTTGGTTTTTTCTCTCTCTCCCTTTTCTCGATCTCTATATTATTAAAGTTTTTGTTAGATCTAATAACGTCTCTGACTACAATCGGCTGTGAATAGGAGCATAGCTGGCCGGACGGGCAAATAAAATACCCCCACCGTGTCGGAGTCGTTATTAGTTTATTTTGTAATTTTATTAGATTTTCTTTGATAGGCTTCCTTAGCTCATAAAATTTTTTGTAACGTATTTATACTTTTGTTGACAGCATTTGTTTGTCGACTCTAAATAAATAAATAAAAAATAAATAAATAAATATGCATCAAACAGTGTGAAGATAGCCTTAGATTTTACTCTGTTTTATATGTTAGTTTATGTGACAGATAGCTCTTTGTAGAAGATATGAAATCTGTATATATTTGCCGGTTTATATTTGCCTTGAGGGTTTTTTTTAATGGCGCCATACGAACTGTGTAAAGTGTCACCCTTTGTCGGAAGTGTGTGAAGTACTAGTACACTCAGAGAAAAAGGCATCTAGATCGATCGGAATAGAATTTATACCGTTTTGTACTAACAATTTCAATTTTTTTTGTTTGTTTATGGATGTACTTAAATTAAGTACGAAACATTCTAGAATTGAAAAACCACTATTAATGTTATTAAGATGAGAACAAACGTTCTTGAATCAACAACTTTTTGTACTTACAGTAAACCGAATAAATTAAGAAAAGCACATTCTTAGTTCGAGTACAAAAAATATCTTAGGTTGAGGACAAAATAGACATACAATACAACGGAAAATGCGAACTATTTTACATTGAATCTGTTCTTAAAATTCCCTCCTGGCTCTAACATTTTGGTTATGGAGTGAGGATAGATTTCTGACATACAGTAAAACCATCTTGGTCTTTGGTTGTTCCATTTCATTTGGATTTTTCCAGCCTTATTTTACTTAATACAAAGGCAGATTTTCAAGAACAAATAGGAATAACTTTAGAATTTAATGGGCTTAAAATAGGAACATTTTGTACCCATTTTATGAACTTTTGTTTTGTTTGAAAGATGTTTTGTAATGATTTTTCACCTATTTTAAGAGTAAATCTGGTTGGACTTAAGACCGTTACCACAAAAAACGAGAGCGTAAGTTAAAGTCGGCTCTAACCGACTTCGATATACCCGTTACTCATGGAAACAAATGTTTAATAGCCCTCTGTATGCCTGAGGTGGGTCAGCCGAAAAGTAGGCAACATTTTTTTATCTCGGCTATTTATTATCCGATCTTGATGAAAATTGGAGGGCTTACAGATGTTGCGAATATAAATCTACGTTTTGAATTTTCTATTGTGGAGGCGTGGGTAGGCGTGGCAAAAATTTGAAATAAACTTGATCTGCGTGCAGACAATAGGAGTCTACATTCCAAAATTGGTTGCTCTAGCTCTTCTAGTCTCTGAGATCTAGGTGTTCATACAGACAGACGGACGGACGGACAGACGGACATGGCTATATCGACTCGGCTGTTGATGCTGATCAAGAATATATATACTTTATATGGTCGGAAATGATTCCTTCTGCCTGTTACATACATTTGCACGACTTTAGTATAACCTTTTACTCTACGAGTAACGGGTATAAATATGATCAAAATATACTCCAGCTATTTGCCAAATAGAAATAAAACTAACTCACTGTTTTTACGCTAATTTCCATCAAGCATATCCATGACCTTATTTTCTTTCCAAGAAGTTCCTTCGTCTGCGAGTTCCCAGCGGCGCCGAGGTGAATGAGGTTGGTCCACAACATGCATCGCAGTAGTTGCCCACGTAATGGGAATTCTTCGCTCAGTTTCGAATACACAGTTGTGTGTAGAGATTGTTTGTAACTTTGACTTCGTGTGACTTCGGGTCGAGTTGTTGTTCGTGTGTTGTATAACAGCTGTGTCAATTGATTTTTGAAAAAAATCACCTCGTTCGGCAAAGTGCGAACCGCTTACATTCTTAATTATGATTTTGTCGCCATAGGTGTCGCCATTATGCTTAATAGTCCATGTGTTTTTGTATTCGAGGTCCCGACTTCAATTCCCTCCCCTTCCAACATTTTTTTTTAAAATTTTTAATGTTGATTACAATCAGATACACCTGGTACCAAACAGTGTCCAATGTGGTAAAGTATATGTTATACAACTTCATACACCAAGTGTGTGGACGCGTGCAAAGATAGTCCACAAGTCCACACAAAAATTTAGAAATGGTGTATCGTCTTCTGAACTGAAGGCATAACTTCCTCGCCAACATTTCCTCAAATGGTATATTGAGTTGTAATCTAAAGCCTAAGTATTTTCTGTTATACGCCCACTTTTCTGATTACATAGAACTCTGTTTTGAATACAAGCTGACGTAAATGTATACAGAGTTGTAATCGAAGTGTTTATGAGAACATCGATCTTGTAACGGGAATTTGCGCCGCTGGGATTGGTCCAATCGCAACGCTTGTTTTCAGTTTTTCCACATTTCAGCCCACTTCTACTGGCATCATTTCTTATCATTTTCATTTCTTAAAAATTTGCCGTTTCCATTGACAAATCGTCATCTTTTTATACTCTGTACCGAAGGTACATAGAGTATATTAAGTTTGTGCAAAAGTATGTAACAGGGAGAAGGAATCATTTCCGACCCTATAAAGTATATATATTCTTGATCAGCATCAACAGCCGAGTCGATATAGCCATGTTGGTCTGTCCGTCCGTCCGTCCGTCCGTCCGTCCGTCCGTCCGTCCGTCCGTCCGTCCGTCCGTCCGTCCGTATGAACGAAGAGATCTCAGAGATGGTAAGAGATAGAGGTTTGACATGTATGGGGCATATATTTCTTATACTTGCAGGCAGATCAAGTTTATTTTCAATTTTTGCCACGCCCCCTCCCGCCCCCGCAATTTGGAAAATATCTCCTACAGTTTTGAAGATAGATCGTTCATACCTTCTAGAGATACCTTGTAAACAAAATTATTTATCGATTTGCTGAAGGAACAATAAAGATCGGATGAACGATACTCAAGTTATGAGCAAAAAACGGCCAGTAAACACCCAGCACCACCCCACCCACCACCGCAGCATTCTATTGAACGGCAATCTTAGTGTGAGAGAGAGAGAGAGTGAAACTTAGAGATGAGCGCGTATAACTCGTGAGCAAATGCGAGCTGAGACGTTAAGGGTACAGAGTATGTTATAGTCGGGCTTGACCGACTTTTTTTCTTGTTGATATTCACAATGTTACGTTGACAAAAACTGCTGAATGGTTTGATTTAAATAAAAGACGCCACTTTAAAACTCATTTGGTTTTTATGGAATATCAGCAGAAAGCAAAATACACAACTTTTTTGACTAATTTATATTTTAAACAAAATTGCGCCTACTTTTAAATTCAAATCAACAGTTTATTGGTGATGACACTTTCTGTATAAATACCTATTTGTGTACCTTTTACCTTACCTCGGTATTTTTAAATGCCAGTACCTTTTACCTTACCTAGGTCCCAATATTCATTTACCTTGTCAAAAAGTAACGTAAAAGGTACTTTAATATGAATGAGAATTTAATCTAACCTTATTTATTCATTCTATCAATTTGATTGTCGATGTGACTATTAAAAAAACATAGTCTTGAGCTAATTACTGTGTTGATCCTTAAGACGCTTTAAGTCAAGGAAATACAGAAAGCTGTCGAACAACTAGCATGGAAATAAGGTACATGGAATATCTTTTGAATGGTTTCAAAATTCGATTGCTATTCAGAGATGATTATAAATGACAGCATTTTATTTAACACACAATAAACCAAATTATATTCTAGGACCCTATCACCAGTAGACTTTGCTATCAGCTTAAATAATTAGGTCGCTAATTTTACTATTTAAGAAGTTTTAAAAACTTGTCTATGTCGCTTTACTTCTTATGTATCTAGGCCAAGACCAAGATCAAATACGTAGACCAAGATTAAATATGTAGATAAAGCCATTTGTGAAGTTGACGCGAATGTGGAACTTAATGGTTAATGTTAATTTGTAAAAATATATATTGTAAACTATGTCGAAAATTTTAATAATAGGAACTCTACCCTAAATAAATATTAAATATAGAAGATATATACAAAAAATTTTTTTCTGACTTAAAACTAAATAAAAGTGTATGTCCCTGTAGAAATTTTTTTAGAGTCTCGAAACACAGATTTGTTGTACTGATTCCTGAGAATCTTTTGTTTTTTTTCCGTACACTTTTGTTGAAATTTCGATGAAACACAATATTTTCGGGTAGGTGGTGTTGGATAAACCAGGCTTTAAAAGGCATTTAAAAAGTACCTTTTTTGTACCTTTACTTAGGTACTGGAAATTTCGTATACCTTTTACCTTACCTAGGTATATTTTTTGACATTTACCTTGTACCTTACCTAGGTAAGAAAATTGAGTACCTTTCCAATCACTGGTAACGAGTAGTGCCAGAGAGTAGAGAGTACTTTTTTAAAAAATACCAAACTCCTTCGTGGGGAATGACATCATTTTTAAGAAATGACAGAAATGAAGGGCAAAATGAAATGGAAGAAATTATATAATTTTCTTAATTTCTTGTCATTTCAAGAAATGATGCTTCATTTCTTTGGTGGAAATAGGCTATTAATCTCAAAAATTTTTCTTTCTCCTTCGCCTGTCAATGTCAATGACAATTTTGCAGTCCTACCATATAGTTGAAAACAACAAAATCACTACTATTGGCAAATAATTCTACTAATCAGTAATTGTTTTCGCGAATTAGCTATTTGCGAATAAGACGTGCGTATAAACGTAGTAACAGTCAAATCAAGTATTTTGGGATTGAAAAATCTTACTTGAAATAACAATTTTGCGCTTTAATAAAGTATTTTCGTACCGTACTATTGACATGGTTTGTACTTGATGCAAGCACAAAAATATTGTTTTGTTTTTTCTGTGTACTACCCCATGCCCACTGTGGCACCACATAAACTGTGAGAAGTACTAGCCATTGCCACTGTAGCACCAGACGAACTGCGTGAAGTACTACTTATCACAGCTGCGAAGCCTTTTAAACTGTGATGTGAGTGAATGAAGTGATGACCACTACTTTGTATATTACAGATAACTTTTTGTTGTGGCGCCACACGAACTGTGTAAGTACTTTCCTTTGCTTTGTATATTACTGAGAGCTTTTGGTTGTGGCACCACACGAACTGTGTGATGTATAGTGTTGTCAACTTAGCTATTTTCCCCACCAGATCTTGCTATTTTGTAAGGTCGATAGCCGGAAACATTTTTGCTGCCATTTGCCATTTTCTAGCTCTTTCAAAAGTGTAAAAATTCTGATAAAACAGAGTGGAATTGATGCTCTCTTGAAAATGAATTTTCCTTTTCTTAGCTGTTTTGAACATGTGACAATATTCAGCTATTTAGACAAATAAAAATTCCTATTGAAACTTTGACATTATATCATAACTTCCTTTTGCCGTTTTCAAGTTTATGCAGAATCGGAGTTGATAAATGCTCCAAATGTCCATTTCCAAAGTCCGATTGTGTTTTACAGCTTTTAATTTCAAATTTCCGTTTATCTTTGACTTTTTGTCGGCAAAATGTTTTAACGAAAAGTTTTGGATTTCGGATCTTTTACCAATTCCGATTGATAAAATTCTGTTTTTGCTGTAAAGATTTTATGGAATTCCCAAGCGGTTAAAGCAGCAATGGCATAAGGAGGCAGCTGCTGACTTGCAAAGATTACTGATGGGGGAGGTTCCTAAAACAGCTGTACAGTTTACCAGCATCCTTTGTGGTGCGTTCCTGTTTTAAAGTTGTGTACAAACATAACATGACCTCGAGCCTGCATATTCTTCCTAGTTTTTTAGCTATTTTTTATTACACTTGGCCCTTTTTTTAAGCTACATTTAACAGTCGATTTAGCTACTTTTGGGCTTCAACAGTAGGAAACACTGGTGATGTACTTCCAAAGATTTATAGATATTATAGATGACGCATGTGAAACAAAAAACGATTGTTCTTGGGAGCTGACATTCGATCCCAAGAAAAAATAAAAAAGATGGTATGTGATGCGTTATCTCTATTACCCATCGCTTTGTATATTACTGAGAACCTTTAAGTTGTGGCACCACACAAAACATGTGAAGTACTGTCCAGCGCTTTGTATTGTGGTGCCACACGAACTGTGTAAGTACTGCCCAGCGCTTTGTATTGTGGTGCCACACGAACTGTGTAAAGTACTACCCATTGCTTTGTGTATTGCTAAGAACTTTCAGTTGTGGCTCCATACAAACTGTGTGAAGTACTACCCATCTCTGTTGGTTCGACACACGAACTGAGTGCAGTACTTCAACTCTAAATAGAATGTCTTTTATTAAAATTTAAAAAAAATTATTTTCCTGCTGCCTCCACTGATTTCCCCTACTCACTACTCTCTTAGCATTTCGCTCTCTTCAGTTCTCTTATCATACCAAAATGGAGACATATACATATGTCCTCAAGGATATTGGGCATTCCTTGTGACTAAACTTTTCGACGCCACCTGTGCAATAACTCCCACATTGGTTGCTTCTGTTGACGTGCGTCCTGACCCGCCCGTCTCAAACAACTCAAGTGCCTCCAGTCGCCCCATTGTCCGGTTTATCTACGCCGTGCACTTCGTTACCGTCACAGTCACACTTCGCCGTAGCTGCCGACTACACGACGACCAAAATTCCACATTGTTGTCTGCGCGCCGTCAGGTTCTGGTTCAGTCATGAAGTAATGCTGCTCGGGTTAACACGGAGAGAGCTCGCTCATATAGGAGCCGCGAATCCGTAGCAAACGGAAAACGAAAGTTAACCGGCGGCAACGGCGGCAACAGTTTTTTTGTGAAGGAGGCGGCGGATAAAGAGAAGCGCCTTCTTGATGCATACACAAAATTGTCAAAATTAGAAGCAGTTCAATTCAATTTGTGCGTGTTGCGTCGTTAAGTGTTTTCGTTTTCGTTGTCGATTTCATATTTTGGTTTGGCTTAAAGCTAATGTCCTATCAACAACAGCAACAACAACTGCACCAACAAAAAACGCTGCAAAATGATGGATTGGGGCATAAGGCGTAAGTGTCTGCTAAGGATGAGGATGGGGGCAGTTTGGTATTTGTTTTTTCCATGGGTGTTAATGAGAGTGGCTGGCCTCTGAAGTGTGGGCAAATCTCTCTGTGTATTTGTGTGTGTGCCGACTGCAGCTGTTGCTATTCAATTGCTTGGACAGCACTTGAAACGCTCGAAAGTATGCTACGCTTTGCCATGCTTTACCACACAAAAATAGCTCCTCGAAAGCTTTCTGTTATTGAGTATTTTAAATATTCCATATTTTAGAATAAACTTTTGATGTGAAAGTGTTTTAATTTAGTTCAAATCAATTTACTTTTTAATTCGATTAAATTGCTTTAAGTTTCAAAGCTGCTGTTAATTGACATTGGAGTTGGTATTTTAATAAATGTAACTTGCAAACTTTTGGATATTGTTATATTCAGAGGTGCAGATAAAATCATTTGTTTCGGAACTCCGCTTTGCTAATTCGAACCAAAATTTACCCGGTTTATTTATGTTAAGGTTTTGGTTCGAACCCTGACTAAATTGACAACATATTTTCCTCTATGTAGGAATCAAGGTTGGTTCAAAACCGGACCCCATAAAACCGGTGCGGTTCGTGGTTTTTAATTCTTTAAACCGCGCAATGCACCGGACTTTATAAAATTATGTCCTTCCAAAGCTGAAATCGAACTTGTTCAAATATGTTTTGGTTTACCTCTGGAGTAGCTTAAGCTAGTCACTTGGGTCCATTACGTTTTAGTATCTTCATCACTCTCGTTGTTCATGAATAAGTGGACAAAATTGAGTTGTTCTTTAAACTTAACTAATGAACATGTTCTTCTTCAAATGTTCATTTTTTTTCAGCAAGTCTTGTTTGGTCCATCTTGTTCAATCTATCTTGTTCTGTCTGTCTTGCTTTGAGTTGTTCGAAGAGCTGTTCAGTCTCTTCTGCTGAAAGAGTTGTTCTGTCTGTCTTGCTCTGTGAGTTGTTCTGTCTGCCTTGCTCTGTAAGCTGTTCCGTATGTATTGCTCTGTGAGCTGTACCGTCTGGCTTGATCTGTGAACTGTTCCATATGTCTTGCTCTGTGTGTTGTTATGTGGGCTGCATCATGATACAACTATAACAGTTATGGCGCTCAGTCAACATTTTGAACTAAGCGCTTTTGCTAAGAGCGCGAGAAAGAGAGCGGGAGAGTGCGCGCGAGAGTAAGCGACGCACATTCACATAAATTAGGTATGTGTGTAGAACAAAAAAAGCCATACAGAAACAATAAAAACAATCAAGCGATCAGTGCTACAGAAATCCACCCCTTTGAAATCCCGTCGGCAATGAACAAGAACAAGTGAACAATTGAATAAGAACAAGTGAACAACTGAACAAGAACAACTGAACAAGTGAGAAATTTGAGTGAGTCAACTCATTTGAGTGAGTTGACTCACTTAGAAAAAAACAACAAGTTAACATGTTCAGTGAAATGAACAACCTTTACCCAACACTAATGTACGCCAATGATGTGAAACTATGTTTAACCAAAGCCTCTAAAATGCACAAAGATGAGTAACATTTTTTTCAAATTTTTTCTGAATATTAGTAAAGTTGACCAAAAAATGCATTTATCCGAAAAAAATGTTTTAAATATTCAGGCATGTTCTCAATTCCATTACTTTTTGAAAAGTAAATCGAACGCTATTCCGCTTCGGCTTCGTTTTCGTGTTCTCAATTCCGAATGAAATTGCCCACTTTTTACTTTTTGCAAACCACCGGTCTAAGCGATAATGGCACAAGATACACAAGAGAGAAACCACAAACGAGAGAGGTTGACTTTTAGGTTTCACTCTTCGTTACCGTTCGCATTGCCCAAATCTGGACATATTAAACAAAAAATTCTTTATAAATCATTTAAAGACTGTTTTGCAAATTAAGTTTCACTAACGATTTCTAAATTGAACACAGAATTAAGGCAAAATAATTTTATCTACATCTACCAACTGTAAGAGTGCGTAATTTGGCAATTACTTTCCATTCCACTGACCAACAAGCATTAATTTTCAAAACGTTGCGAGTACATGAATCAATTCCACTTTCGAAAAGTTGCCGTGGAAGTGGAGTTGAGAACATGACTGATAAAGATTTGGTTTCTCTTATTATAATCAAACCTTCAAGTTTTTGCCGACTTGAGGTCACGTTATGCTTGCACATAACTTTAAAACAAGAACACACCACACCACAATGGAGGTTGATGGACCGTACAGCTGTATCATGGGCATCCCTGCTCAATCTTTCTCGCTATAATTTGAAATCTGACTTGGGTGCATTTCAGTCATTGTGTCAAGAAAATCTTTTAAATCTTAACAGTTTCAATTGTAAGGTTATGTCAGTTAACAGAAGGAATTTGATGATCCCTTGACTGCCAAGATTCTGTACACTTCGATTGTCGGTTCCATTCTTTAGCAAGGATCATGTGTGTAGTTTCCGCCATACTAGACCCTTCAAAATACAATTGAATCTGTGTAAAAGCAATTTTTTTTATGGTTTAAACTGAAATATTAAGTTCTGTTTACCATCGTAGTCTAGTATACTTCGTTTAATTAACCTTCCCTCCTTAATTAAGATTAGAGTTATGCTCGGGAAAATTTTCATTCATATATGAAATCAATAGAATTAATAGTGAAATCGTCTCATCTGAGTTGGATAACCAAATTAACTGTTGTGTCCTCTGTGCTGATTACAATAAAGTCTTCCGATTAATTAATACGGAAGATTCTCTTCCTGAACCTTATTTAGCTCGTCGTTAACATTATTTTGTTTTTCGTTTGATTTGTCGTTTGGGCGTGAGCTGGGCTGGTGGCCTTGGTGGCCACTTGAACGTACTGTATGTCAACGTCCAGATAAAAAAAAGTTTCTTTAGACTCTTTTATGAGAACTTATATAACAAGCGGCAACAAGATCCACTTTGTAGAAGAAGTGGTGATGATGATTTTTGTGTGCTGAACAAGAATTTTTTTTGGGAAATGCTCCATTACGCTTAGATTTTTGGTAATTTTAACTTAAAGCTGACTAAAATTAGTATTTCGACCCTTTTTAGAAGCGTTTTGTGGGAACCCCACATACTTGATCGAACCTTTCATAAATTCATCGTATAGTACCAATTCTAGTAATTCTAGTTCAATATAGTTACAATTCTACGATTTTTTAAGCGAAGATATAGTGGAAATATATAGGTATTACTTCTCTTCTCTGTCGGAAATCTGAGAATAAGCGTTAGTACTTAAAACAGCTGGGAACAGATGGAAAATGTTTTTACAAACTAAGAAGCTTTAAGGTGTGAGCCGTGAGCCAACATATATAAGTTAAGGATATGAAACAAAAAATAGAAGGTAATGCAATGCGTCGCTTGTCAAACAAAAAATTCCAACGTGACGTTACAGACTCACAAAGTCAAGCGTATGCGAAATGGAGCAAGTGTTTGCACTACCTTGTATTCATTGTATCATAAGTTAAGGTCACACTGAATAAATAACTTTTTAAAATTAAATGCCTATAAGCAAAGCACTTTATCAGGAGAGTTTGAGGAACTATAACGCAATTTTAATAATTAAGCTAAAGAATTATTAAAAAACTGTTTAAGAAACCAAAGCTTAAACTTTTCGATAGCTTGGAATCTCCGAAACGAACCTTCTGCAAAATTTTAAGAGAATCAACAATTACAGTTATCCCTTTGCCTTTTGGCCTAAATATAATTCCTTGAAAAGTGTCTTTCGTTGGCACCCTGTAAAACAGCCCAAAAATCAGTTGCTCCTTGTGTTCGTTTTCCTATCAAATTTCTAAGCTCAATTCAGGAGACTTTAAGGTCATACCTTCAAGGTTTTGCCTGCATTTTGCCGGCTTCCAGCAAACAAACTTTATGTCTAAAGCTGAAGCCTGCCTAGTTCCTAACAAACACTTCCAGCTTGAAGCCAGCAGCAAAATTATGCGCGTGCATTTTGCAAACTTTATGAGACAGTCGACAGCTAAAGGGAAGTAGATGGAGGCATGTCGCACTTATTTATGAGCAACCACGTTTGGCCCCAGCATAAAGTCCAACTCGAAGCCTTTTGAGCTTCATTAGGCTTGACCTTTCCTTCATTCTATTTTTTTTTTTTTTTGTCCACTCGACACAATCTACTGCCTTTTCTATTGGTTAAACAAATGTAGCGTTAGGAAATGAAATGCCAGCAAAGCACAATCTGAGTCAGTTGGTCAGTGTGTGAATAATGGATGAATTTAAGCGTAAGTACACGTCATTTTGGCCTTAAGCGGCCATTAGACGGTTCCAAAAAAAAAACAAATCAAAATTAATATACAACATAAATGTCATTAGTGAAGACATGCATAGGCATAGACATGGACTTACATATAATTCAGTTAGCTGCGTCATTGGACATGGTAGATGAAATGGAACCAAGGATAAGATGGACTGTAATAAATTTAGAAATATGCTTTTGAGGTGACTACTCCCTTACAGGAATTGACTCTGATTTGAGACATTAATTCCAAAATCATACGATTCAAAAATCATGTTTGTAAGTTCGTTACTGCCTTAAGAACTCTACGGACTTGCGGGGTTAGAAATTCAGCATGTAAAAAAATGTAAAATTGGCTCAAACAGCTCCTCCAAAGGAGGGCCAGGGTCAGGCTTCTCTCAATCTCTTGGCGTGTGTTGCTTATAATTTTTCGCACAAGAGAAAGTTACCTACAGTTTAACGCCGAATCCGAACGACAATAGAGAATTTTTGCTTTTTCATGGCTAGTTACTTCCAGGTGTGTAAAATGTGTGTAAACCCACAACCTCGCGCACTAGCAGCCACAAATACTACTGGTACGCCACACCCGTCGACAATTAAGCTTACTTCGTTATTTATTTCTTCAACGTGGAACATAAATTTAGTGTGGCCAGACATTATAACTACTTTCAACAAAATTTGAAGTTCTTGGCATTTTAAAATTAACTGTGGGTTGCTCTATCAGCAGTGTTTTGGTCCATCACGTCTGGATTTTTGGTAATTTTTTGCTCGAACTAACAAAATTGCCTACTGCCCAAAGGTATGCAATGCTAAAATCAGTATAGAAGACGAGTCATTTGTATTGAACTCTAAGGAACATGGATAACAACACCCATTGCATACTTATGGGTAGCACAAAATTATAAAATTTCGAACCCATGTATTTGAAATAGTAGGGGTGTTCCTGCAAGTGATTATGATTCTGATTTTAATTTAGGTTTGACCAGATAACCTGCAGAAAATGACAAAAACACTATAACATAACAAGAATCAGAAACAAAATCAAAATCAACCTCGAGGCTGATTTGGGGTTTTCTGTCTAGCTGTTTCCATACAAAACAATTATACTGCTTTTACATTTTGTGATTTCAATACAGAGGACCAGGTACGTCTTATGTGTTTGCCACTAAATTCACTAAATTCACACTAAATTGGTCGGGCGTGGCGTACCAGTCGTATGTGTGGCGGCTGGTGGTGCGGGAGGTTGTGGGTTCGATCCCGCCTCGGACCATCTAATAGAAAAAGTTTTTTCTTTCTTTAGAAAAAAGCTTTTACACACCCGATCACCTTCGCCAGCTACTGGCGCCAGCTGTGAAGTTAACTAGCCATGAAAAAGCTAAATTTTCTAACTATTGCCGTTCGGATTCGGCGTTAAACTGCAGGTCCCTTTCTCTTGTGCGAAAAATTATAAGCACACACGCCAAGAGATTGAGAGAAGCTTGGCCCTGGCCCTCCTGGAGGTGCTGTTTGATGCCATAATCGCTTGGGAACTCCAGTGCGATTCAACAGCAAAAACCAGACACAACGAGCCAGAGCCGCGCTGTTTAAAGTTATGTACCAACATAGCGAGACCTAGAGCCGGCAAAAAAATTTGAAGGTTTTAATTAACATAAAGGTCGTTAAAACATACATGCTTAAATACTTAATATGTATATATGTTTGTTTAACATATTCCAGTGTTTAAGCGAATGTTATGTAGTGGTCGCAGCCAAATTTACGGAAGAAATCGAAGAGAGAGACATCAGCGGAAAGTATTCGGATTGAAAATAAAAAAGTTTTTCCTACTGAAGGGCTTGTACTCAGAACGATAGAAAATTCCTTTCGTCCCAGTATTTCACATAAATAGAAACACTTTCTAACAGCACATGAGAAACAAAGCAAAGCCATGGTGTTTCTAATTTTACGAAATACTGTGACGAAAGGAATTTTCTGTCGTTCTGAGTACGGGGTTTTAGACTAAGACAAATGTGTTAAATGTTCTTGACTGTTTCTTACACTGTTTTTGAAAACGTTTGTGCTCAACTTGAGTCCAATGTTCCTTAATTTTTTCCTCAGTGTACGTATAAAGAGAGGCTTCCTTCCAAAATGTTTAAAACCTAGCACTTTTTAAAGCCTTTTATTGGGCCTATGAATGATAACAATAAGAAAAGTGGTCCATTCGACTTCTAATCAAAAAAATTGACTAAATTTTGCCCGAAACTAGAGACAAAAATCGGACAACTGTGTAACAATCTATGAACCCAGATTCGAAACAAAACCTAAGGTACAATAAGTACAGGAACCTGTTCGTGAACCGAACCTAAAACTTTACAACGGGTTCGAACCCCCAGAACGAACCTTTATCAAAATTTTACAGGTTTGCAGCCTTGCTTTTGACTCCTTTTTCACAAAAATGGAGCTTGGTGGCGCCATCATGGGCAACTCCAAACCACACCATCACATTAGCCGAATGGTGACCTCTCTAACTCTCGGAATGAGTTCAGACGCTTGTTTTGATGACACACACTATCGTTCTGTATCGTTCGCGCACTGGCGACGCAATGCTTTCGATTTTGTTTTGCGTTTTTGTGGCGTTCGCACATTGTGCGGAGGGCCGAATTTCGCGCGGTCGTCTATTCCATCTGTATCCTCAAATAACTTCACGGTACGATATACAAAGTTACGGGTTATTTTTAGTTTGCGCAACATCCGAAAGATTTCACCTTTTTCGTATCCTCATTTATGCAGGCCAATTACGACAACACGATTTTCGAGCGAGCCCCATTCCATGATTGCAAACCACTGACGCCAAAAACTTTCGATGCAGTAATATAGCAAAAATGTCACTTGTCAAATAGCCGTCAAATTGGAGTGGATCCGTTCAATGGTTCTCTAGAACGAGTGTGTTCAATATGTGTACCAAAATGATTGCGACTACTAGGTACTTGCAGGCAGTTCAGGTTTATTTTCGGTCAGGGCCGAATCCAACTTACGATCTCGTTTTTTTAATTGATTCAGAAATCCTTTCAAAACCCTTCCTTAATTATTCTATATTAACCGAATGCTAATTCTCGATACATTCGTACAGTTGGGTTGTAGAAATCGTATCTTTGATAAAACTTTCTATCGATGTGTTAGACGAGATGCAATATTCCGATATGATAATCGATATTTCTTTTGATATTTGAGGGCTTTCTAAACATTTTATCCTTTAGGGCATAACAATTTATAGATATGTATATAGATATTTTGTGGACTTGATTCATAAATTATTGGTTTATTTAATTTTGATTTGTGATATTTTGCAAAATATGGACAACAAAATCGTACAGTCCAAATTAGTTCTGAAATTTGAGCATTTACTTCTGTAATCACCTTCCTCCATCAACAAAATCAATCATCAACCGGCTTCATCATGATTGCCATGAGATTTTTGTTGTTGTTGTTTCTCAATTGCTTCACCAATTTGTAGCCTGACACTTGGCACACAACGAGAACAACAACAACAGTTGTTGGCAGCTAGTCATCAGGCAACAAGCCAGCTTCGAGGTAGCCCAAAGGCGGGTATCCAAAACAAAGATGACTAAACGAAATTGTCACATAGCCCGATTTGGATGTCAAATTGAGAAAACCCAACACCCAAACCGCATTACATGTTCACACAAAGGTTTTGTACTCCTGTCTGGGCACACAGCATGCAAATGTTGGCTCTGTGCCAGCATCAGCAGCAGCAGCAGCTTTATTTGATAAATATGTATGCCCATTTCCCCACTTTCGCCTCTCATTCCCGGCTTAAATTGAATTATTTAGTTTTGTCATTTTGCTTTTGCGAGTTTACTTGGATTTCACTAAAAGGAAATTGGCTATTTATTTATGAGTCGAAACGGATTAGAATGCCTGAGATTTTGCCAGGACGGAAATTAATACCTACTTTTACTTAATTTGATGTGTGTGTGTGTGTGTCCAGTTATTAAAGCTTACGTAGGGAGCAGAAGGGTGGATATTTAGGGGATAAAAGGTCACCCTTTGCACGATCACTGCACTCACACACGCTTTTAAGTATGCTACAGGTTATCTGCATGCTTTTTGTCACGTTGTGGCCTTTGCAATTCCCAAACAGTTTTCGTTTCGCCTGCTTGAGGTTAGCGCAAATTCCCCTACTCGATCTTCCTTGTCTTGGGGAGCAGAAATGTTCAATGAACGTTTAGTGAGAACATTGCTGCTGACACCAATGATTATATAACCCCGTTCGTTTGATCGTTTTCAAACGTTCGGAATTTTTGGCCAAGGTTCCCTTACTTTATAGGGAGCCGCACGGATGAATGCATTTAATTTTGTTGATGCTTCAACATTTATTGTGCGAGCAAAATGCATAAACAAGACGTTGACTGTGCGATGCTCGTTAGCCCAAAAGTAGCTTCAAGTGTATCTCATGTTTTTATGGCCACTCACTCACACACGCACGTGCGCACATACACACAAATATACATTTATCCTTTTGTCTTGTGCGTTTGGTTTTTTTTTCTCCAAATTCTGTTTAGGGTTGGGGCATATTGATTGTCTCAAAAAGCTTGTGTATATATGTAAGGGTGGGAGGGAAGGAACGAAGCTGATGATGTTCTCAATTTATGAGTGGATTTATGTGGTAATCAGTAAAGTAAATGATTGACAAGACGTTTGTGGCTGGCTATTAAGTGGTTCCATTTAGTATACAGGTAATTTTAGATTCTATAATTAACAAGATGGTGGTTTTCAAACTGAAAATCAAATGTAATCCAATTCATTATATTAGGACATTTAAGATACAAGTGTCAGCAGTCTTTAGTTTAGGCTTAGATATTATTTTTGTAACCTATAAAGTTTTAAGATTATTTTGATGGAACCAAAGTGACAATTATATTTTGTTTTTTTATTTAAAAACTTAATTTTTTTAAATATTATTTTTTAAATTTAATTTAAGATTTTTTAATTTAATTTTTTTTTATATAGTTTATTAATATTAGTCAATGTTACAACTGGCTAGCTCAAGGTCTTCGTTGGTTGATTATAAGCCTTTTTATAACCAACACAAACCAACAGATATTAATTACAACATTTTGGAATAGCAATTGGGTATGTCCGTACAACGATCGCTGTTTCGAGAATAACCAAATTCTCTCATCAGCGGACTTGTTTTGCTGTTCACACCAAACCCCACATACATATAAATAATGGTCAGCACGCCATAATGTTTGTAATAAAAACCAAAAAACGGTTTCCCTATTATAAAACAAACACAAAAATACCTTGTGTATTTACAAAAAACTCGTGGCCCTGCTAAGGAGGATCATTGGACGGATAGCCCAACCACCTAGCAGCAGCCATAAGCAACAGAATTAATTACAGCAAATTGGTAAACAAAACACCTTCAAACAAAAACCATAGCCGAAGTTTAGGGCTGCGAATTTATAATAGTGTAATTCCTATGTCTTTATTCGCCAACTCGAAACTATAAGTGCTAACTGGATGTTTGTTTGAAGTGTGAACAGCAAAACAAGTCCGCTGATGAGAGAATTTGGTTATTCTCGAAACAGCGATCGTTGTACGGACATACCCAATTGCTATTCCAAAATGTTGTAATTAATATCTGTTGGTTTGTGTTGGTTATAAAAAGGCTTATAATCAACCAACGAAGACCTTGAGCTAGCCAGTTGTAACATTGACTAAAATCAAAAACAGGTCACCAAACCCCACATAGTTTATTAATATTTTTTTAAATTTAAATTTTTTTAAGGGTTTGTTCTGGTCTAGGCGGCTGAATTTTACGTGTTTTTTAAATACTTGTGGAAAGAAATCGGGAAAAAATGTTGAAATTCGGTTTTTTGTATTCGTTTGCACAGTTAATTAAAAATCAATGTGTGAAATGTGTTAAAGATGTGTGAATGCGAGGGGTGTTCGAAAAGTTCTCGGCCTCCAAAGTAAGGTCTGACAAAAAAAAGGTGTGTTGATGGTTCGCAGCTTTCCGGGAGTAACCATTATCTCAAAGCAAAACGGAAAACGGGGAAATTGGTTAGTATAAATGACTCTATGACCCGAAGCAGAATCATGAAAAAACAAATTTGAATTTTTAAAAATGGCGCCCATTTGGAATAGAGAAATCTACTTTTTAACAATATTTTTTTGCAGTCCATGGTATTACAATGAACGAGGTTCGGGCCATAGTCACATTAATTCTGCGTCTAATAAGCCCTACAACATCAAAATCGGTGCAGTAGAACTTGAGAAAAGCTGCGAAGCAATTTGAAAAACCTTGTTTCGAGAAAAACGCGCTTAAAGTTTCGACAACTGTTTTCAATAAAATAAAAATTATTTTAAATAGATTTCAAACATGGATTTGAAGCATTTGGGTGTTAGCTTTCACAAAAAAAAAAAAACATCGGTTCAACAGTTCTCGAGAAATTTCGCTCACAGGGCGTCAAGACATGGAAAAAAACCCTCAAAAAATTTCCAAGTACATTTTTTTTTTTCAAAGCTATTTTTTTCAAAAATAACGAACGTTTTATAACTTTAATTGAAGTCTTTTGACAAAAAATAAGGAAAAAATTTAATTTTGAAAAATACGAGGATCAATGAAAACCTTTTCATATTCGAGGGTCGGGAAAAAAATTGATTATGTTTATTGTTGTAAAACATATTGTCGGATCTGCTTGAAAGTTTTACAGGATGTTTTTAAGATCCTAATAAAACGTTTAAGTTTGTAAAAAAACAGTCGGGAAAAAATTTTTCTTGACCAGAGGAGGGCCTTAAGTTTGTGCAAAAGAATGTAACAGGGAGAAGGAATCTTTTCCGACAACAGCCGAGTCGATATAGCCATGTCCGTCTGTCTGTCTGTATGAACGCAAAGATTTCAGAAATGGTAAGGGATGGAGGTTTGACTTATACTTGCAGGCAGATCAAGTTTACTCTCAATTTTTTCCACACCTCCTGCCGTCCCCGCAATTATCTAGATTATTTATCGTTTTGACGAAGGAATGATAAAAATCGGATGAACTAAACCTCAAGTTATGACCAAAAGTTAGTTCCAATCAAAGCTTTGACTGACAACTACTTGTCAGTTCTGAAATGGTCACAGTAGTAATGGCTCAACAGCAAACCATAGAGGGGGCCAAGGCCAAGCTTCTTTCAATCTTGGCGTGTGTACTTATACATTTTTCGCACAAGAGAAAGGGACCTACAGCTAAACGCCGAATCCGAACGGCAATAGTTTGAGAAATTTTGCTCTTTCATGGCTAGTTACTTCACAGCTGGCGCCAGTAGCTGGGTAAAGGTGACCGGGTGTGTAAAAGATTTTTCCTAAAGAAAAAAAAAACTTTCTATTAGATGGTCCCGAGGCGGGATCGAACCCACAACCTATCGCACAATCAGCCACACATACTACTGGTGCGCCACACCCGACCACAATTTATATGTCAGTTTTGAAAATCAAGTAGTGGCGCCAAGTCAAAAGCGCACTGCCGCAGCGGTGGTTCAAAATTGTCACAGTAGTGGCGCCATCTATTGGTGCGTTTTAAAAATGCCTCAACAATCATTTTTCAAAACAAGTAGTGGCGCGGTCTATTGGTCAAGTTATGACCAAAAGAAAGTTCGCTGCCGCAGTGCAGCAGCTGCGCTCGGTATTTTCAGCTGTTACTCGGTACAGCGAATATAACAGTCGGGCTTGATCGACTTACTGACAACAGTTTTCCAAAAATTTTCCACATTTCCCTTCAGAATTTTCCAAAATCTGATCTTAGCATAAGATAAAACTTCCTTAAAAAATTTACTGTTATATGCAGTTGGGCAGAAAATTTAGTTAGAAAGAAAATGTTGTTTATTTAAACCTGGTTCGGTTCGGGTTTCTATGGTTCTAAATCAGAGATGGGCGCGTCGCGACGTTCACAATGCACACGAAGGCAGCGCTGCCTCGTTCTCTGTTCTAAATTGATCAGTCAACGGAATTTGGCTCTTTAAGCCTTTCAAAATTTTTAGTATCGCTGCCGATTTGAAACGGTTATTTCCGGTTCAAAAGCAACTTTAGATTCATTTAATGATCCATAAAGCTTTCTCTCTCTAGAAATGGAAAGCTTTTATTATCCTACCCAACACATGTAACCTTGGCCTCTTCGTCATCATCAGCGCATTCAGTTTGTTGTCCTGGCCTGGCCCTGCTCTTGGGGATATTTGAATGTGTGTTGGAGTGTGTTTGCTGTTGTAACTGTGTGTCATGCAAAGAGCCAAAAGCAAACGCACTTAAGCAGACACCAACACAAGCAGCGCCCAGGCACCCCTTGAAAACATTGTAAACTAAATGTGGCACACACCCACTGTCATAAGTTACTCTATATATGTGTGTGTGTTGCCCTTATTCATTCATTCATTCATTCATTGCCATAGTCGGTCGTTTATTCATTCACGCATTCAACGTAAAGCCAGCGAACGCCTTTGGCCGCATTGCTCATACGCTCCGTGTGCTCAGTTATCCTTGCGCTGTGTCAACGCATTGTTGTGGGCGCCCTGGCGCCGGGCAGCTGTCCACCATACGGTTAATACGGTTAGTCAGTGAATTACCAAACTTTACCAGCTTTACATTCTGCGGTTGCCCAAAGTGTTGAAAAGTTTAATTAATTTTTTCTCCTCTTCTTTAATTTAACTGATTTGAATTTATATTTCATTGTGGTTGAATCCTTTGCGTTTAAATTGAATTTTTCCACATGCTTTTGACCCTTTCCGGCGTCGCTCTGTCATGGCTCATAGCGTCCGGTCATTAATTTAGAAAGTCGTATAAAAAAATATAAAAAAAAACGCCCAGCCAAAACAAACAGACAAAAATCAATATATTTTAGAAGTTACAATACCAAAAGAACAAAATACTCATACATAGGTACAATGTGACGTGAGAAAATGCTGTACATGACAGACGACAAATCGCAGCGCATAAACCTTAAAACAAAATCGAAATAAGAAAGTTTGGAAAAATTCAAACCAAAGACAATCAAATGCTCTTCAAATTTAGGAATTTAAGAAATGACTTGTGAATCAGTGGGAACAATAACGATTTGTTTTTAAATTTTTTTTTCAAATTGTAAATGGGACTTAGCGACCTGTTTTAATATTAGTCAAAGTGTATCCTTAGCAGACTCAAGGTAAACGATTGATTATTGTGGTTTATACATTAAAAAAAAAAAACCTAAAGACCTTTAGGCTGAGACTCCAACAGCTTACGACTTGGAACCGCTACAGCCTGCGCCCAAACTCTGTAGTTTTCTTTCACTTTGGAGATTTCGATACAAATATATAGAATTTAAAAACGTTTCGGGAATACTTTCTCGATAATCAAAAAGAGTAGTTGGCTTCAATTCCACTTTGTTGCCCTTAAAAACATTTCAATATTTAAAACGTTTGTCCCCAAATTCGCTTTAACTGATCTAAACTATTCGATACATTAGGACCGATTCTGAATCGAAGTCTGGAGTTCACATTTTATTCAATGTGCAGAAAATAATTTAAGAGGTCAAAAGAGAACAAAGGATTCTTTTCATATAAACATCCATCCCGTACCGTCCCACGGGTCGCAACGAAATTTCAGAATATTAAATACATTTAATTTCGGTTCAAGCAGAAATCCCATCCCGCTTCACTCTCTAGAGCAGTGTTCAAACTCACACAATTAAGCATTGCGCTTGTGTGCGTAGCAGCGAGACTCGAAACACGCGTGTTTCACATTTCAACATGAGAAACAAGCAAACGAACAAATGACTCGTGAGAGAACAAAAAGCCGAACACGCTCATCGTAAGAGAGCAAGCTGCAAATGCTTTTGGCATTTTGGACACCAGAGCTACAACGGATTAAAAATACGTAGTAGACTTTGCCCATCGACTAAAAATTGGAGATCGGCGCGGAAAGGAAAATTCTTTCCCGGCCCATCGGGATCGGGTCCCGACATACAATTTCATTTCCGATTCAGAAATTAAATAATTTTTAAGGAATTGAAGAAATTATTTTTCATACAAAATTTTAAGAAAATATAGCTGCGGAAAATCCAGATCGACAGCAGCTATTCTTTGTGACAAAGAATAGCTGCTGTCAATCTGGATTTTTTATGACTTTTCTTTTCATGAAATGGTTCAAAATGGGTTGCTTTTTGCTTGTGGCATCTGACCTTTTTGTGCAGCTGTGTCGGTGTAATCCACTTGTGCCAATGTTGCCTGCATATGGCAACACATCTTTGCACTTTTCACAAAATCCACCAGCTTGTTACTGACTTTTATTAATTTAAAGTTTTTCCACACTTCTAGTTAATATTATTGTCGTTAATTAATCGGCTTTTATTTGGGTTTTGTTAAGCGGCGCCATCTTTAAATGCTTTTATTATTGTGCCACACTTTATAAGTATGTAAGTGTGACCATTCGCCTAGTTCGATTAAGTAATTATCGATAAATTCTTTTCATTGCTGTGCTTAACCTTGCTGAGGTCAATAAAAATAAATCAGCACCCGGAAAATTTCGGGATATTCCACTAATACCGTCCCGATCCCGACCAACAACTATCGATACAATCCCGTCCCTCCCTATCCCGCACTTTTTTTTCAGGTTCCGCCGGAATCCCGCGAGATTCCAGTTAGCGCCCATCTCTACTATAAATGGTTTGGTTAAACAGTGACTAAACAGAGACTAAATAGTGAATTGACAGTGACTAAAAAGTGACTTAACAGTGAGTTGGGGGGGTTTTAAATTATTTATATTTTTAGCTATTTCAAGATTGAGATTTTTTTTTTTGCATGTTATTCTTTTGCTACTGTTGTTTCCATTTATCTATGGATAAACTAGACTTAAAGGAAATAAGAAAAAACACAGCATCTAACGATCTTGTTGTTGGTATTTCTACTCCCTGTTAGTTTTCTTCTATTGAAAGATTGCCATTGCTGATTTATATACCATTGAGACAGCTTTCGATTTGGAAAATAATCCCTTAAATTTAGCATCATGTTTCACATCAAAGCCTCGTGAGGACTAATGACACTCACACATTTTTTTTTTAAGTACTAGCGCACACTGAAAGAAAATTTGTACAATTCGATTCCAAAGTGGACGAAAATCCTGGATAAGTTTGTATGGGGGAAAGGTTTTTTCATCTAAGCGAAATAATTGGAAAATTATTTCCCAATTTTGGAAAATCCGAGCACTAGCAAAACGAGCGAAAAATGTAAAAAAGGCATAGTTTTTGTTCATCCGATTTACTTTAAGCCCGGTTTGTAAGCTAAATATGCAAAGTTATTGGACTAGTACATTATATTTATAATGGGGAGCAAGTTATTCTGCTGAATACAGCCAATGTGTTTTTGTTGGTAGCTTATATTGGGATCAAAATGAGCTTAAATATCAAGCTCAAGTCAATTTATGGAGGTTTTGCGACAATTCTGTTTTCGGATTACATATGGTTCGAGTATAGAGCTCAGCTTAATTCTGGCATTCTTACACCAAGCCGATATCGAGACTAAATCCAGTATGAATATCGAACTAAAATCAATATCGGACCTTCTTGATTAATTCCGAATGTGGAATCAAGTCGTGCTCGAATAAGAAGCTAAACTCAAGCTCACGCGAGCTAAAAGATATCGGGATTGAAAATCCCGTACTTAACTCAATACTTTTCTTCCAGGCTTAAGACAATTTGGGATCGAGCGACCGTCCGTATGAACGAAGAGATCTCAGAGATGGTAAGAGATAGAAGTTTGACATGTATGGGAAATATACTTCTTATACTTGCAGGCAGATCAAGATTATTTTTAATTCTTGCCACGGATGAACGATACACAAGTTAATATGTCAGACAATCAGTCAGTCAAAAATGTTATCTTTTGCCACAAAGTTATCCCAAGTGTTCTATACGTAGCTTTCGACCCAAAAACGACGCAAAACTTATGAGAATTGGTCCAAGTACAAAATACTGACATAAGAAAACAAAATCGAAACTTTGTAAAGTTTTTAAAATGACACTTTTGCCAAACTGTAAACGCCCTGTTGCAGGAAGAGTATTTACACCATGAATTTGATGCGAAGACAACCACAAAATCCAATCATATTTCACTTGTTCGCGCTATCAGCTTGGTTGCCATCTCTGTGCCATCTCAAAGGCCCAGTACCTACCCCTGTGTTTAGTATCTGTGCTTCCATTTCCCTACCCACATAATGATAAGGCAATCTTTCTTTTTTTCTTTTCCTTTCTTTGCCTCAGTTCTTGTTGGGCCTTACTTCATCTTTTTCTGCTTGAGTGTGGCAATTATATTTTTATTGTTTCTGTTGCCAAATTGTCTATCAAAAATGTTGATAGCCGCCTGGGGCGGGCGCTTGGCTTGAATGGACAAAAGTTTGTGGTCTGCTCAGAGAAGAAGAGTGTGGACCCAAAATGATTTGATTTCGTACATCGATTTAGATTTTAAATGTCACGTTTAAGGTACAAGAAATTGCAAATAATACGAGAACTAAATTGATGAGAGTTTCAGCTTAACTTGTCTCATTAAAATTTCATTGTTTTAATTTGCCTGCCTTTTGTTAAACGAAAGGAGCAAGAGAAATGCATTCAGCTTGGATTTTCCTTGCCACATTTTACGACAAATTTGGCTAATTAAGCCAGGGCACCAGCTGCTACTGCTGCTGCCAAAATCAAACTCAGTCAATTAGACCAACAAAAAAACAAAGGAAAATTCTAAAGGAATCTCACAAACATGGAAGTAGGAAATTGTAAAAAGTTTGATTTAATTTTTAAACTTACTTTTAATTAAATTTTTGGGGCCGCTGCTACTTGTGGCACATGATTGCAAGGTGGGTTTTGTTTTTTTTTTCGTAATTAAAAATCGGAATTGTTGAATTTTGTTGCTCCCAGAATTGAGTAGAAGAAATTCAAAGAAAAAGCTTTTAATAGGCAAAAATTAAAGCAATTAAAGGAATCTCAGATTGTAATTCAGGTGTTCAACGGCTGGCCACGGTTGTTTTGCAAAACGCTCGAGCCGTTGGTGTCACAGAACTTGAAGCGGTTTCGTTTTCTTATTTGAAAATCTAGTTGGAAGGTTTTGTCCAAGATAATGGTCCATCACCTCAAACAGGGTTGCAGAACAGGGTTTTTCTAAATCTCTTAAAACACGAGAGGCTTGAAACCAACCAAAAGGAATTTCTGTGGCACCGAAGAATTGGAATTCAGTTGAAATTTGGTTGAAAGAGGTTACTGTGGCACCCCCGATACCCTTGCAAGTGCTCGTTTTAAAATATCAGAGTTTATGAAAGCTAATCAAACATTTTTTTTCACAGAAAAACACTTTCCAACCGATTGTCATCCGATTTGGAAAAAAATTTGGGCATCTGTTTGAAAGCATATAAAATAAACAATCAATGAGCTTAACAACGATCCCTAAGTCCCATTTGCCGACAGATTGGTCCTATAACAGACATAGTATATAGTCATAGTATAGATATAGTTGTTTTTAAAAAAAGAAGAAGAAGAAAGAAAGCATAACAATACCAAGAAGGTCAAGCTAACTTCGTCTGTGCCGAAGTTTATATACCCCTGCAAATGCCGATTTTGAAGTAACAGAGTTAAAGAACGCTAGCATTAAAATTAAAACTTTTTTTTTTCTAAAACCCATTTTCCGGCAGATAATAAAAATTTAGTTTCTCGTTAAAAACGGGAAGCTCGATTTTGATTTGAGACCAGTGGTGTCCAACATGCCAAAAGCCTATCCCATGATGGGAACTCATAATTCTGCCGGCGTCGCAGCCGACACACATATGGAGAGAGAGAATACGTGTGTTCTATAACAGAGTTGGCCATCGAGAGCGAGGCCAAAAAGTGAGAGTGTATTGGTATGCGAAAATAAAGCGCCATGAATTTGCCTCGACCTGGCCGCATCAAAGGCTAGCCAGCGACTGAAAGGCTTTTTGCTCTCTTCTCCTCAGCTTTGGCATGCGTTCGGCTCTTATATGTGTAAATAGCGACTGGTACTGGTGACCATCGCTGTTTTATAAATAGCACGCTCGGCGGCTTGCTCTCTTACGATGCGCGATGCATGTTGAAATGTCAACATGTTTCTTTCGTGTTTCGCTCCTACGCACACAAGCGCAATGCTTGATTGTGTGAGTTTGGACACCACTGGCTTAAAGCCATTTCAAACAAACTCAACCCATGTACTCTAGCCGTCTATAAAATCTACATAAAAATCTGCAATGAATAAACAATTTAGAAATTTCCCAATATTTTAGAACTTTCAAGGATAACCTTTCATTTGATCGGTCTACAACTTCCATTTAAACGTCTATATTTGCCATCCATCTATTCTTAATAATAATCTAACCTCAAGAATGAGAATTTTTGCAATTTTCGCCATTTTTATACATTTTTATACAATTACATATTTTGCATATTTTTTTAAAAATTAGCATATTTTTTTGGTCTAATTTCAATGTAAAGTGGGTTATTTAATTAGAATAATTCCAGATTTTCATCGCAATCTAACTTCATTTAAAAAATGGCATAAAATCCGATGTCTCATGCTTGACGATTTCAACTATGTTTCGCTCTTGAGATTCCGGCATCGACTAACTAAGCTATGTCGCACTGCCCCACACATATTAACGGAGAGAGAGAGAGAGGGATAAGTGTGACCGCTTCTTGTTTTCTTGTTAATTCCAGTCTTCCCTGTAATATTTACAATATTTGCTTATACATTTTTATATCTTAATTTTAGCATATTTAAAAAAAAAACAAAAACCCGTAAAGTTTCTCGTTAAAAACGTGATTTTTTAGTCCATACAAATTGACCTATTCTAATATACAGGCATGTTCTCAATTCCACTACTTTTTGAAAAGTAAATCGATCGCAATTCCGCTTCGGTTTCGTTTTCGGGTTCTCAATTCCGAATGAAATTGCTCTTCTTTTACTTTTTCGCAAACAACCGGTCCAAGCGAGAATGGCACTACCCAGCGGCGCAAACTCACATTACGGAATCGAGCACCTCTTCAACATTTTGCAGGCTAAGAGCCAGACAACATATTATTCTTTTCCCCATTAGTATGGCCGGCTTTTTGGACTGCTAGCTTTCAAAACCTCTTTACTGGTAATCTAAAAAGTGCGATCGCTTTTCGCAGCTCCATTACGCTGGGCAGATACACAAGAGAGAAACCACAAGTCCAAGCGAAACGATCGAAAATTGAAAAGTCGGAAATTAGAGAGGTTGACTTTTAGGTTTCACTCTTCGTTTTAGTTTGCAGAGCCAAAATCTGGACACATTAAACAAAAAAAAAAATGCAAAAGGGTATAAAAAGAAAGTGGAATATGACCAATGAGAATATTAAACCAAAAAATTTGTAAGTTGTGAACTCCCAATGAATATTAAAGTTCCCCATTCGTATAACCCTCACAAAATTGATATATATGTGATTCTAAGTTCGAAAACCTCAATGTTCCCCCAAAGTCAACAAGCCGTCTCCTTTGGCTTTATTGACAGCCCACTAGCTTCTGTAATTTATGGCTAAACCATCCATGTCCAACTTACAATTGTAAATCAATCAACAAATGGACAGCTAGACATGAGTTCATTACGCATGCATGGGCGCCAGGGAAGCAGGTGCAGTTAGGAGTTATTTCCTCTATAAATTTCTAGCGCGTTTTTCTTTTTCGAGCAGTTCATTAAATTCAAATTTAAGCAACGTATGGTTTTCATTTTCGTCCTTGACAGTTGACATTTGAGAAAGGCATCAGGGAGTAGGTGGACATGCTGGGACATTGATAGAGTGCAGTACAAAGTACAAGGCAAAACAAAAATGGGAACGAATGCTTTTTAATTGTTCCAGCTTGGTCAACAGCTTGGTCGGCTGGATGGCTGGAGAAGGTAACATGTTGACACAGGAAGACAAACAAATGGCAAAGGCACAGAAACCGAAACAGGCGAGCCATGAAATTGATTTGGTCCAACGACGTGCCGGGATTGTATGTATCTGTGTGTGCACGTGCATAAATTGGCGACAGACAAATTTCACGGAATAAATTTAAAAATAAATTTAAATAAAAACAAGTTAAAAAGTCTGTCAAGCCCGACTGTAATGCACTCTGTAACTGCAGTAGCAGCGTTGCTGCTCCGCTGCGGCAGCGAACTTTATTTTGGTCATAACTTGACTAATAGATGGCGCCACTACTTGATTTTCAAAACTTACATATAGATGGCCCCACTACGGTGGCCATTTCTAAACTGACCAATAGATGGCACCACTACTGTAACCAAATCAAAACAGATCTTTAAGGGGATCTGACTTTTGGTCATTACTTGAGTATAGTTCATCCGATCTTTATCATTCATTCGTCAAATTGATAAATAATATTGATAACTAAATATCTATGGAAGGTACAAACCATTTATCTACAAAACTGTGGGAGATATAACGTTTTTTCCAAATTGCGGGGCGGCAGGGGGCGTGGCAAAAATTGAAAATAAACTAGATCTGCCTGTAAGTATAAGAAGTATATGTCCCATACATGTCAAACCTATATATCTTACCATCTCTGAGATCTGAGCGTTCATACAGACGGACAGACAGACGGACATGCCTATATCGACTCGGCTGTTGTTGCAGATCAATAATATGCATACTTTATAGGGTCGGAAATGATTCCTTCTCCCTGTTATATACTTTTGTGCAAACTTAATATACTCTGTGTACCTTTGGTACAGAGTATAACAAACAACAATGCAACAGGACAATAAGCAAAAGCGAGAAAATTGCATAACGAGCAAAGTGTACATAAGGGGGGGACGAACCAGTTATAATACAGTCATGTGGACACCAGAGCTCCGGTGTCCTGTACTGTCCAGTCATTGTGTGTGTGTTTGTGCCCATGGAAACGGCCACCAAGCGTTGGCTACATTAATTTTTATTAGCCCTGTTTTAGCTCTAATGGCCCAGGCGATTTGAAATGGGGCGTGGAAATAGTGTGAAAGAAAAGGAATTATTACGCACAAATGAGGTTTTCTACTATATTTTGCTCACATAAAAAGAGTGCAAAATTAAAGACTAGATTTAAGCTGGTTTTAGTTCTAGGATAATTCTTTCAAAAAAAGAAATGCGGTCTCTTAAAAAGCCGCTATGAACCTAAACCGGAGCAAAAACAAAATAACTAAAGCTGATGCTTATCACCGATGACGAATTTTGCATTGTTTATTACAAGAAAATTCTACAGTATCTTAATGCAATTGTATACGTTCACACTTTATTTTACCCTTGCAAAAGGGTTTAATAATTTTAACCAAAAGTTATCAACGCATAGAAAATATTAATTTCCGAGCCTGGTTCTCACTTCCAGTTACTTTTCAAAAGTAATTTCGCAACAACTCCGAAACGCTTTTGTGTTCTGAATTCCACGTGAAACTGCTTCGGAATTACTTTTATGAACTAGTGGTTCAACTGCGGCTTATTGATTGATAGCTGTAAAATAACAGCTGACCAACGATAGACCACTTTTGGTTGATAAATGCCTATCGAACTAATTGGAGATTTATTTCACTTTCGAAAAGCTTTTGTGGAAGTGGAATTGAGAATAAAGAAAGAATTAGCAAGGAATAAAGCGAGTTGTAAGAACGAAGAAAGAAGCGTGGTAAAAAAGAAAGGATGAAACAGACGAACCATGAAGATTTAACAAGAAAGATAAAAAGAAGCAGAAAGAAGGAAAACAGAGAAAATGAATGGATGATAGAAAGCATATAGAGCAAAGTAATTAATAAAGGATGAAAGAAGAAAAGAAAATGGACGGGAGGAGTGGAAAACGAAGAAAGAAAAAAAGGAAAGAATCGAAGAAAGATGAAGGGAAAGAAAAAAGGAAAGAAAAGGAAAAATGGAAAAATAGGAAGGATAAAGGAAAAAAATAGGAAAGAAGATGTCAACGAAAAAAGGAAAGAAAATAGGAAGGAAGAAGGAAGAGAAAAAAGGAAAAAAGGAAAGAAAAAATTTAAAGAAAATAGGACAGAAGAAGGGAAAGAAGTAGGGAAAGAAGAAGGGAAAGAAGGGAAGAAAAAAAAGAGGAGAAAAATGAAAGAAAAATGATAGAAAATATGAAAGAAGAAGGGAAAGATAAAGGAAAGAAAATAACAGCAAACAAGGGGAAAAAAGGAAAGAAAATAGCAGAGAAGAAGGGAAAGAAAAAAGGAAAGGAAATAGAAATAGTGGAAAGAACAAAGGAAAAAAGGGAAAGAAAAAATCCAAGAAAAAGGGAGAGAAATAGGGAGGAAGAAACAAACTTCCCCGAAATTTGAAATTCTTGGTATTTTTCAATTAACTACTCGATCAGTACAAAAAAATTGGCAAATTCTTTCCAAGAGATGTAAAAACTGTTATGTTATTTTAATCTTTTCGTTTTTAGTCAAAGATTGTATCGGGCTGGCTCAAGGTCAATGGTTGATTATCATTCAATATAATCAACACAAATCCACAGATATTAATTACAACATTTTGCAATAGCAATTGGGTATGTCCGTACAACGATTGCTGTTTCGAGAATCGCCAAATTCTCTCATCAGCGGACTTTATTCGTTTTTAATTTAACTGTAGTTATTTGCTGATGGTTTGAATGTACAAGAAGTTCGACTTCATATTGATGGGCATCAATGTGGCGTCAACTGCTCAAAGCAAATCAAGGTGTAATGTTAAGCATAACATTAATTCTTAGCTGCGAACATGCAAAATGTTAAATGTGGCGAAATCGTTACTTCTGCTTCTTCTTTTCTCAATTTTTGTATGAAACTTCTAGATATTTCGCAAGTCCGTGGAGGTCCTAAGGAAAAAGAACAAAAAAGAAGTGAAGGTGTCGATTGGCTTGCTCTTGTGGGGAGTAAGCAAGCATATCGTCATTTAAATTAAACGGAAAATATGTCAGATTCATTTATTTCCAGTTCTCAGCCAAACATTTCAATTCGCCATTTGTACTTCTTCTTTCTTTTCTTTCTGTTTCAGCCAAGGGGCTGCTCTTTTTATTTAAGTTTGCCTGTGTTGCCCTTTGAGTGGATTTTGGTGCGCGCCAGTTGTTAAAGTTCTCTACAAAAGTTTTACTTTGTCAAACAAACAAACCCAACCAACTTACATATGTGTATATCTATATATTGTGTGTATATATGTATTAAAACATATCAAAACAAGTTGTCCCAACAAATGTGGTTCTTTTGGTTTCGCCAAAAAGGTATACAATAGAAATAATTTAGCTTTTAAGTTGCCAGAGATTTCCGCAAAGGCATATTAAAGCTTTTCTACCCAACATCCACACCCTCGTCATGCCGTTTAAAGCCTGAGTATTGCCCAGGAACAACATTTTCCATATTTGGCACATACCAAAAAAGCGTCAAGTCGTCTAGTGCATGCTGCAATTTCCCTGAAGATGAGATTGGCCTGATGTCGACTTTGGTGAAGAGGGGGCCGTGACTGTGGGCAACTGCCATCATATTTTGCATGCTTCGTTTAACATTCTGTACAATGCACAATCACACAAGGGGAACAAAAAACAAAACGAACAGCCAGCATCCTCTCTATGTGTTTAGAGACACATATATGTATATGTATGTATATGCACATGTATTGGGCGTGTCGACTGCAGACTGTATGTATACAAACATCTAAGTTGCCAAACAACAGTGACAGGGACTGTCACCCTCCTCCCATCCTTCATTCCAACCGGCTGCAATTGCGTTTTTTTTTTTTTGCTCTCTCACATAAAACTACTTCTAATATTGTGTCTGAAATTGATGATGCAGTCAGAGTTTGATTTTGCTTTTTGGGAATTTCTATTTTGTCTTTTGCCAAGCGATGCGATGCGATGCCGATGAGTTTGATATGCCAGTTTGGATCAGTGCTGGAGGTTGTAGCCTACAGTAGAGGCTTACAATTATGGGAATGTTTATACTGATTAGAAACGAGAGGGTTATTTTAAGTACGTACAGTATGTTAAGTTAACAGAGCAATAATTATTTTATAAGATAGGTATTCGGTCTATTAAGGCCCGATTTTACTTCTATATAGCACTATTTTTTACAGAGAAAATTTAAGTTATTCTGACACAGCAACTATTTAGGTATCATGAATTGGGTTTATACTGGGTAGTAATAATAATAGGGACGTCCGTACTTTAACTTTACACTGTGGCCGTAAATGATTATCGTATTTTATCTCTTGTGTTCAAAAAAGACTTGCCTATATGTATATACATATAGAGTTACCAGAATATATGAAATATATACGAACTTCGAACTGCCAAAGGTATGCAATGATTAGACTGTACTTATTTAACAACACCCGTTACATACTTATGGGCAAAATTTTGTTAGATGTATTCAAAATAATATATCTTCGCCTAAATAAATCGTAGAACTGTTTACAATCATTTAATTTAATGCTACGACTAAGTACTATTCGATGAGTTCAAGGCGCCTCCTTTCGAGGCGCCGACACGCACAAGCAGACGTTGCAACAAGTGCAATTGATTCGCTTTAAAGTAAGTTAAAACAATAAAATCCATTCGTACCGGCGCTAGCCCCCACAACCAGACGGCGCAGCAAGTGCAGTGTGCGCGACCGAGAATCGCTGAAAAAGGTGTTTTTTTCTGTTGTTGTTGGCCTGTTACCAAACTCAAATTTCGTGCCCACCGCTGATGTAAACGCCCATTTTCCGACAGATAAACATCTGATTTCGACCAAATTTCGCGAATCTTTTTGAAAACAAATCAAATTAACAAACGCCGAGTTTAAGAACGATAAAATGGAAAACAAAAAAGTTTTTCTCACTAAGACTCAATTTCCGAAATCTGTTTGAAAGCATATAATATTAATAATGACCGAATTTAAGGATGCTAGCATTAAAAACAAAAAAGTTTTTCTCACTAAGACCCATTTTTCGACCGATAGTTCCTATGGCAGCTATAAGATATAGTCATCCGATCCGGTCGGTACCGACATAGCAGCGTGCAGTAAAAAGAAGACTGTGTGCAAAATTTCAGCTCGATAGCTTTAAAACTGAGAGACTAGTTTGCGTAGAAACAGACAGACGGACTGACAGACGGACAGACGGACGGACGGACGGACGGGCAAAGCTCAATCGACTCAGCTCGCCGCATTGATCAAGAATATATATAGTTCATGGGGTGGGAAATGAATATTTCTATGCGTTGCAAACTTCTGGGCAAAATTATAATACCCTTTGCAAGGGTTTTATGCCGGATTTTACAAACTAAAATGTTACTTTATCTGTCATATAGCAGATATGCAATCATAACACAATAAAAAAGTGCTTCTAATTTAAAATAACAATTGTGTTATTTGTGGACTTCAGAAAAGTCCACCGAGACCATAAAATAAACAGTTCTTAAAAACACTATTTTTGATTATATTTTCATGGGGAAACAATAACATTGAACTAATATAAGACAATCTTAAATTTATTCATAACCCATTTTGAGATTTGCGAATGCAAAGTCGCGCCAGCGACATTTTACTCATTTTTACGTTTTGTTGAGATTGCATTGATTTTTGGTCTTTCTAAGGGTACATAGAGTTGAAAATATTGCATAAGACACCATAAGAAACTATGCGATTGCAATTGTGCGTTACATTATAACTATAAAGAGGAAGTTTACGTGACGTAATGACAGGTACAAATAACTTCATATATAATGTTTGTAGGATTTTAAAGCGAAATGAGAACGTTTTTAAGGAAATCGCCGTCGAAATGTGGAACATACCCCTATATTATATTTTAAAAACCCATGATTTTCATAGTTTATAAAAACATTATTTTGTACAAACGTAACGTCACGTCAGTTTGGAAATGCCCATATCCAATAGGCAGAAAACATTTTACCATCCTATAAAGATATATTTTATTTATCAGCGTCTATCTATTCCGAAAATCAGAATAAAATCCGACACAAAACACCGAAACACCAAAAAACAATTGTGTTTGCTTTATATCTAAAGCAACAACCAGCTAAGGCGATATTGTGTGTATGAACGAAAACACTCGAAATCAACGACACAGGGTATTTTCTAGTCGGTGTACCGCATTTTCAAATGTTCGGGTGCCTTGACCAATATTCTCTGCCACCAGTGTACTGTCAATCATGCATCCATCCAGCTATATGTGTTGTTTTTGTTGCCCAAATCTGCACTACCCAACGAGACGCAACAGACAAAGGCCGCGCATAATATTTAGCTGTCGCTGCATTTCCATTTACAAATATGCAACTAGCTAGTAAATCTTTCTAGTTTCAACTAACATATTCCTCTTCTAATCCTGATTTATCTTCTTTGTCTCCCTTACAGGCTCGATTATGTTCCATGTGCGACGCCGACCGGCAGATTCACAGCCTCGAAGGCGCAAGAAAAAACCTCTGGGTGCCTCGAATGGAGCTAATCATATGTCCGGTGATCGTGAAGGTCCCGTTCTGGTTGAGGTCACACACAGCGGCGATGGCGGTAGACGCATTAAACTGGGCAGTGATCCTGTCGAGGTTGGTTCGGCGAATACCAATTGCCTGCAACTCTTTGGACCGTCCATACAACCCAGGCATTGTCTCATCTCGCTGCTGGAGGGTGTGTGTACCGTCACTCCGCTACACACGGATGCGCTGACCTTTGTGAATGGTCATCACATTAGTCAGCCAACCATTTTGCATGTAAGTGGTGACATTTAGTTTTGGTATATTTTTGGACTTGTCTCCAGGCATCGCATAACTAATTATGTACAATTTGTGGTCAATTAGTTCTAATTTCTCTGGCGTCATACTTGACGTATGCGCCATTTCACTGAGAAAGAGATAACCTTGACCCTGTTTGAAGCTTGAAGTGGCTTAAACAGCTGAAGCACAAATATTATTTCCAAAAGTCTCAAGGGGATAAAGGGATGGTGGGTGGTTGGTTGGTTGGTAAATAATTTATCTTTATATTTGTAGAGTGGCTTTTGGAGACCCAAATATGGGTTTTGACAATTGTGTTTGGTTTGTGGCATGAATTAAAAGGAAAGCTAAATGAGTTGAAGGAATTTATTCCGCATTTAATTAAACTTAACTAATTAATTTCAGTCAATTTTATTAAATTCAAGTTCAGTTGGACTCACTCAACTGATTTGTTTAACGAGGGTTGTTTTGTATACTTCTAGTGTAAAGGTTACGTTAGGTCAGGGCGGACACATTTCGCTATTCACACTGACACGTGTCGAAGGCATGCCGAGGCTAGCGTTAAGAAAGCAAACCACATTTCAGACGCTGGCCAGCGCTCGTTGAGAGCATATCAGAGCATGTTTTTTGTACCTCTTCTTGGCAAACCCTGTTTTAAATGTTTTTTAAATGAGGAAAGTTTAACTCGATCGGAGCAAAATTGTTCTTGAAGTGAGAACATTATCGCCGTTTTTGACAGCGATTGTGCTCATGTTGAGTCCAATGTTCTCGCATTTTTGTGTAACCCAGAGATTTGTCGTACCACTAGACCCTGTAGCAAGGTAAATGGCTACCATAACAGGCCTTAGACTACGAAAACCCGATACCTGGAACGCGGGTAATTCGGGACTCCCTTCTATACTTAGCAACCAAGCTGGTATACCGATAAATACAGAGTACTGTATACCTCAAACGATTTTAAGCAAATTTTACAACGTCTGCATCCTAAGACGTAACGAATGGAAGAACTGTGTAATGATACTTAATCGGGGTGTAGCTGTGCTAGGACTCACAGAAATTTAATTTCTTTTTGTCTATGTGATGGTTGCTGTACGGTGTACACAAGCATTCCTTGAGTCCTCCCAAAAAGTAAAAGAGTGGAGTATCAATCGAGTCTTTACTTTATTGCTTTATTCACGGGGTAATCTGTTCTTGGCTTAGTTCTCCTTACTTCACGGAACGCTCGTGATGTCCTTGATAGGAGACTGGCTGATAGCAAGAAAATAGGAAAAGATACCTTGAGGGAAATCGGTGCCGGGAATCTGCCAGATCCCTGATGTTCGGAGAGATTAGTGTTGCGCAGTTCCGAGATTTCTAAATACTACAGAGACAATTAGCTTGCTGGGCAGATGCAATGGCGCATCCACTGTGTTGGATGCGATGCGCACTACAAGTGGGAATTGGGATGGTACAGATGCAATGTCGCTCTCTGAACGCTGGGATTGGATGCGAGGCGCACTCTAAGTGGGGATTAGCATATTCCGAAACAGATAAGGTGCATGGAGCGGTCGGGTGTGGCGCACCAGTAGTATGTGTGGCTGCTGGTGCGGGAGGTTGTGGGTTCGATCCCGCCTCGGACCATCTAATAAAAAAAAGTTTTTTTCCATCTTAAGAAAAAAATGCTTTTACACATCCGGTCACCTTCACCAGCAGCTACTGTCGCCAGCTGTTGTGAAGGTAGTATAAAACTAGCCATGAAAAACCAAAAATTCTCTAACTAATATTGCCGGTTCGGATTGGGCGTTAAACTGTAGTCCCCTTTCGCTTGTGCGAAAAGTTATAAGCACACACGCCAAGAGATTGAGAGAAGCGCTTGGCCTTGGCCCTCTATGGTTGCTGTTGAGCCAATTTTACATTTTTACAAGGTGCGTGGACAACGGCAAGGGCGCACTCTCTGAATCACGATATTTCATGAGGGCGCAAGATCTATGACACTACGATTATTAAAGGCTTACCTGCACTTCTGGAGCTCCGATCGAGAAGTCGTCAAGGACTTTAACAATAAAAAGGCACCAGGCGAGGATGGACTTGACAATAGGGTCATCAAAGCCCTCCCAGTAAAAGTCGCGGCACTGCGACTGTGGTCACTTTCCGAATGCTTCGAAAAAGGCTCAGAACGTTATGATCCATAAGGCTGGGAAAAGCCCGTCTGAGGTCGATTCATAACGTCCGATCAGCCTCCTATCCACAAAATCAAAAATTTTCGAGTTGTATTGTAGAATCATGGCAATCGATGAAGTGAGTGGCGGAATACCTCCTTTTCAGTTCGGGTTTAGAATGTCACACGGAACCCCTGAGCAGCTGAATAGGGTCAAAAATTTCATTCTCGACGGATTCGAGGCTAAGGGGTACGTTGCTGCGGTCTACCTGGACATAAGGCAGGCTTTTGATAGAGTGTGGCATGCTGGACTACTATGTAAGGTAAAAAACATCTTACCGCCTCAACTATACACACTTGTGTATAGTTGTTCTATCGGACAGGACCTTCTCGGTAGTATTGGAAGGGGCTGTTTCCAGCGTGAGGGTAATACGCGCTGGTGCGCCTCAAGGAAGTGTCCTTGGACCAACCTTCTACTCTCTCTACACTTGTGACATGCCTACCGGAAGAACAATACCCATTGAAGACCCCAAGACTTACTCATTGCAACATTTGCTGACGATACAGCTATTATGGCGAGAGACTCATGTATCTATGATGCCACTGATGTCGTTTAACAATATTTGTACCGATTCATCAGATCGGCGAAACGATGGAACATTGAGCTTAACCTAGCTAAATGTGTCAGTGTAACATATACACTTTCGTCATGATAAGTGTCCAGGCGTATTCTTCAACAATCAGCTATTACGTCACTTACCTGGACATAAATACTTGGGAATATATCTGGACAAGCCATGTGCACAAGACATTTGGAGAGTGACCTCAGTGTGCCCAAGATTGGTGAAGTAATCAATAAACAGTCAGGTGATTCCGTGGAGAGACAAAGAAATCACCCCAATACACTAGCCAGAAGACTCCTGCGCAGAAAGAAAGCAGGAAGTAGAGTAAGACGACGCCTCAAAAAACTTTTCCCTAGGGAACTTCCCAACAGACAAATATACTAACTTAGAAACTTCCTCCCATTTAATAAACTTGACACCAAACATATATTATCATCAGAAAACAACTCGCCCATAAACATACACATTACACCTGAATTAAAACCGTTGATTCATTTAATGTTGAACATTTCGAGTGCGAAGAAGAAATCGAAACGGTGAAAATTCTTCTGTGTCATTATCCCGCTTTGAGCAGGAGGAGGCTTAGCATACTTGGTCAACCCTTCCTAGACAACCTTTCGGATACATCCGAGCTAGAGATCCCAGCTTTACTTAAGTTCAGTTCCACACACTGGCTTAATATGAAGGACCACCCCTTAGGTTTAATAAGGCTTAAGGGGTAAGGGGCCCAAGTGGGATAGTGACTTGACGCTCTCAGCCATCGCATCCTAACCTAAACCAACATAAGCCAATGTATGAAAGCTCGCCGTGGGTTTCCCTCAATTCTCCAAAATTGACAGAAACACGTATATTTTATGGATTATAATCATTTCCTTTTAAGTATCTCGTCTTTGTTCAAATTCTGTTTAATTTTACTCATTTTAGAAACTCCAAACTGACGATTAAAGTTTCGTTGTGATTTCATATGCTTAGATCAAGGGTCGAGCAGACCCTGGCAACTGAGAAAATATTCGTATACATCAGAGTTTTTCAAGACGAGCGAGACAAAAATATGAGAGTGTATTGGTGTCTGATTTGCTTCATCGACCTCTGGACATCGACTGATATCTTGTCACAAGCGACGGCAGGCGTTCGGACCCTGCGGGCCAGGCAGGTCATCGCTGGTATACATATACAGAAAACGGAGAGAGAGATTTTTAGAGCTCTTTTTGTATAGCCGTTACTCTTAGAGCATGATGCTACTAATACGGTATGGCGGGCTACCTCGCATTGTAAGCTGAGAGCTTATTCTAAAAGCAAGCTTAGTTGTAAGCTGAAACAGAAAGCGAGCTGAGAGCTTGCCATCCCCTTTTCGTTGTATCATGTCTAAAGTTTTAATATTCTTGACCAGCATCAATAGTCGAGTCGATATAGCACTGTCCGGATTTTCGTTTTTTGTTTAATATTTCAAGTCAGCATGCGCTTTCTGGTAACACTGTTAATATGTTAACATCAATGTTAATTTTATGTAAATTAACATAATCATTTGTTAGCGATAGCAGTATAGCAGCGGCTGAAATGCTACCAACGACCCTGCCACCTTTACTGACCCATGATTCGTCGCCTGTTACGATCTTAAAACCGTCTTTTCAATCATCGCGGCTGCATTTCTCAATCAGTGCGCGAACCTTTGTCAGTAGATTGTAAAAAGCAACCCTCGTAACGAATCCCCCATCATCAATGAATCAGATTCAGTTCAAAGTTCTCACGCATTAGCAAACAACTTTTCTGACTTTCCGCTTGATGAATTTGAAACCAAATAAACAGAGAAAACTTATGGACAAAACAGAAAACATGACCTAAGCCTCACGCTGCTATTCGGCAATAACGTCAAACTGTCTCCAGAGACTTGAAAGAGAGATAAATTTTGTGTAATTCACTGAACAACATTTTTGTGTTTTTCTTTTATTTGTTTTGTATTCAATTGGCGAAAATTGGGGTTGGCTGCGGTTCGATGAACTTAAACAAAAATGCAAATCGAAGTCGAATAAAGCTAATCAGCATTAGTCTGATAAAAGAAAAAAGAGACAAAAAACAACTTTGAGGGGGCGTCGTCTCTTCATGGCGACATCAACGCCCCACAAATTTTCTAAATGAATTCTGTCGACTTGCCGCAGTGCCCCCTAAACTGTCATTGCGCTTGCACATCGTTGTGGTTTTTTCAGTAAATATGTAAATAATTACCTAATTTGATTACCATTTATTAAATCTGATTTTCTCAATTTTCATTTACACAGAACGGTTCGGTTGTAATGTTTGGACGTGTGGCCTCATATCGCTTTCTGGACTCGCCCACAGATGGACGTTATAATTTGGCATTGTCACAATCCCAACTGGACTCGGCTTGTCTGTACGAAAGGTGAGTGAAGTTGATGACATGTGATTGTGACAAGTTGTTGAAAAGTTAAATATTTCACTTGTGTTTAATGTGCTAAATGTGCGCTTTATTTAAATGTTGCATTTATTTTGGCTTATCGCATTTTTCATTTAAAGCTAAATTTGATATAGGATTTTAATTGAGGGCAAAAAATAGAAAAGTGTGGAAATCGATTGTGTTCGTATCTAAATTAGGTTCGTTCTGGAATTTTTAAAATTTTCGATATGAAAATCGAGCTTAATTCGTTCTTAATTTAATTTTTTATTAGCGAGGGGTGTGGGAATAAGTAGCTGAGCAGAGAAAGCTAGCAATATTGTAGATTTGGTACGTTTAAATCTCTTGGATTAAAAAATTTGGTACACAAATTTCATAAAAAATTCTTTTCGTAATTCTGATATCAAACATTCTTGATCTAAGTATATAATTCTCTATTTTTTTCTCTCTCTAAGTGAAGATGCGCTCAACACTTTGCGGTCGTCTGCAAAAACAGCTATGCCGCAGCACATTGAATAGAGGGAGTCCAAAACCCTTCAACTGCTAGGTCTGATTCTCTTTGGTAAAGACCACCCATACATACTTGTTGTCGTACTCGATTTTGCAAGTGGCATATGAGAGAACTGTTTTTGTTTTGATTGGGTCTTCTTTTTCACGTATTATATGCCAACCAATTTGTACAGAACGGACTCTGAAAGTTTCTCTTTGTGCGCCTCAGTCCACCGATAGTCTTACATGTTTGTATGTATGCAGCAAACTTATTCTTTATTGCATTAACTGTCTCCGCTCTCGCTTAAAAACAAAACAAATGGATTCGCCATTTGCTCATTAAGTGTCATGTTAATGGGTTGCACAAACTGAACTCTAGCGTCAATCTCTATGCTCTTCATGGCTCTCCTGGTTTCTAACCAGACCTTGGGCAAAATGCTTTTGTAAAACGGTCTGCAAACCGTCGCTCTTAGATAGAAGAGACTTAGACAGAAGTACCCACAGCCAGCTTACGGCGCCGTAGACACCAATACAAAATAAAAATAAAAAAATTTCTTAAGCAACAACAAGCACAAGAAATAGAAAGAGAAAACCGATTATTGCCTGAAAATGAGTGTTTTTGTCTGCTCGTGGCTGTCTGATGCACACTAAATCAGTCGTCGCCAACAACTAAATCTACGGTAAAGACCACCCATACATACTTGTTGTTGTATTCGATTTTGCAAGCGGCATATGAGAGAAAGAGAAGAGAGAAAACATACGGTTGTTATTGCAATTTACTTCGGCTTGTGCTTTGCGCTGTCTGTCTGTGTAGGCGTCTATGCGCTCGGCCTTAGTTATGCGTAAATCAACAACGAATGAGCTGGGTATTAAATAGCTAAAGCTATGGATTAGTCTGCAGATAATTTCGTTATCTCGTACTCTTTCAACCCGATTTTTCACATTTAGGTAATTAAATTTCTCTCAAGCAGCTGTGGGCACGAAATTTGAGTTTGGAAGCAATCCAACAACAACAACAGAAAAAACAACCCTTATCAGCGAGTCTCGGTCTCGCACACTACACTTTTGGTGCCGTCTGCTTGTGCGACTCGGCGCCGGCACGCATGGATTTAGTTGTTGTAAATCACTTGGAAGCGAGGCAATTTCTTGTGCCTCTGAATGACGATAGAGTGCCAAAAAATAACTATCGGAGCAATGGTAGCAATTGAAAACTTGGAAGCTGGATTTAGCTTCTTCTTCTCGTTGGCATTCTCAGTCATTTTCTGCCGTACCATCAACTTTGGCGCCGTACCTTGTTTATAGGCGCTTCCTTGTTACCATAAGCAGTCAGGATAAAACTATATAGTCCATATTATAGTCCACGACTCCATGCTCTCTAGCAAACAACTTTAAATTAAAAGGACTGCTTCCTTGTCATCTTCCAAATCAATGATTGATGTTGAGACGCTTCATCTCCTTATTCTTATTTGTGAGATTCACCCAAAAGGTAGACATCGTAGAGATATCACGCTTGATCCTTCTAGACTTCTTCTTATTTGTTGATTTCTTCGTCCTAGCCATAGTTCCAAAGCATTTCGTCATAGCTGACTGCCAGCTTAGGATTCGATTGCTAAAGGCAGACTTTTTGGTTGAAGCTGGACAATATTGGCCGCATCTCCCATACGCTGATATGCTTTTATCTTCAAATTCATCGCATTCTTTCAAAGTTCACGATTGATCATTGAATTCGATATCTTTCTCAATATCCAGGTATAATGAATGATGGTGCGGGCAGCCTTTTTGGCTTCGTCGCAGACTGTAGGAGCGATGCTGAGAGAGTTCAGCTCTTAAGTCGAAATGCACCGCCTTAGGTCTCCTGGACTTGTTCTGTAGGGTACAAGCGTAATTGGGATGGGTTTCGTTGTGTCATCCGATGAGGAATTGCTGTGTAAGTACTGTAATATGGATACGGGCAGGGAGTACCTCCGTTTCCTGGTGTAGGTAGTCGGGGTGGGTCATCATGTGGCTACTTGCAGCGGTCAGGAGGGTAGCAGAGGACTTGGGAGCCGATAGACTAAAGTGCCTGTCGGAGATGAAACAACTCAAGCTGATCGTGGTAGGTAGAGTTTCTTTCCTCAAACTTCTTAACCATCACCTTGGCCTAAAGATCATCAAAAATCTTTTCAGTGTTATGATAAATCATCATTAACTTTTTTAAGGTTTCACAGGTTGAAAAGAATTCTTGTTTTGGATTATACTGTAACAAACCTGTGCCCAACTCCGGAACTATTACCCTAGTCGTCGGTGCTAAGGACTATGGGTATGTATCGAGTCATCGATACACCTATAGCAGACTAATTTTTGGTCGATCAGACCGATGACTATTTATCTACCACCTTAACTTATGTCTCTAGTTTTTCGTCATGCAATGTGCTGAATTGTTAACTGAATTGATTGGCGGACTCTCTTCCTTGGAATAAGCATGGCTGCGTATCTCCTGCTTCTTTCGCTCTCCTCAGCGCGGCGAGCGTTGGCAAACCGGCTGGTGATTTGGCCCCCATCACCTAACAAAAATTAATAATACCGCTCGGTTAACCTTAACAGGGCGACCTTCCAAGTGGATAAAAGTTCGCTACAATACTATATCTAGTCTGTCCAATTCAATTATCAGTAGATATATTTGGAGTCGAAAATCACATATTTTGCGATTATTGAACATCCGGCTCAAAGGACCAAAACTTGTATAGACTATACACATTCAAGGAGCACTATAGTAAATTGTAATTTATAATAAAATACAACACTCCCAAAACTGAAAGCCTAGCGTAATTCTGGTCTTTTGTACATTTCCAAATATATCGCAACTCTGTTCCAATATCTTAAGGTGCGTTTCTAAGTATAAGTTATCTACTTTCTACTGAAATCTTAAGTCAAGTCGGCAAACTATTCTGGGACCATGCACCCACATTATGCACAGGTTTCAAGTAAGGTACAATTTATGTCAAGCATTCGCTCGCCTTCATATTTGCATATTTATTAAACAGAATATTTGTATGCTATTCGCATATTCTCTTTGGGCTTACCCAAATGTAGTCTAGAATTTTAGCTTTCCCTTTATTATGTGTGACATATAAATTGCGCTACATTCAGACACTTAAAATTTATATTTTTGTTTATTCGTTTATTCTACAATATTTAAACTTGTTTATTTGTTTTTATTTACACGCCTTTTGTGCCATTTTTTGTTGTTGTTGTGCTGTTGTTGTTTGTTTTTATTGTTTGTGTAAAACATTAATCTCATGCACTCACCAAAAAAAAAATAAAAAATGCAAAATAATTTGCACAAAAACACACACAAACACCCTCACCACACCACGTCGTCAACTGTAGCCGTTCACCCACTTCGCCGGGTTCTTGGAATGATGAGGATGGCGCTTTAAGCTCGGTATGTAATTGCCTCAAATTTGTATGCAAATTATACCCGAATCCCCTCCCTTAACCATTTAGACGCACAAAAGCGAATATGATCATCATCAGCAATCAGTGAATCAATCCTCTAGTGGCTTTCATCACAGCAACAACTCCACCGAGCATACCCTTAACTCTTTGAGAGATGTGGTGGATAGTAAACATGGCCCACAAGAGCAAGTAATGACTAGCTCCGCTGGCAATTATGATGGCCAAAGTCTGGAAGGTAATCTGGAAAATGAAACTAAATCAATTTCCAGCATGAAATCAGGTGGTTCCAATAGTCAAGAAAGGTAAGTTGAAATTGTTAAATTCCAGGCTTAAATAAAATGTTAAATTCTCTACAGGAAAGCCCACACTCTTCACCTTACACTATTCTAAAAACATTTCACAACACAAATTTTCATATTTTATATGTTTTCTTTTATTATTATTTGCTATTTTTATGTGTGTTTTAACTGCTGAATACTGTGTTTGTTTGTTTTTTTGCTTTGCCCTGCTTACTAATCCACAATAACCCTTACTTTTCGCTTAGATCCCCCAAAATGCCGGGCTCTGGTCTTTTAGCCGGCGGCGGCAGTGGCTCCGTGGATGCCCAAGGACAAGAACCAATTTTGCCTGCTGTCTTGGAATTCCCGGAAACCAATCAGGAACTATTTTTGCGTCAAATCATCAGCGAATTGGATGTAAATGTGCCGCATTTTAAATTGGCACCTGTCTATTCGCTTTACTTGTGTGCCAGGTTAGTAAAGGGACTTAACTTAATCTAGCTTGTTTTGCGCTGCCTGGCTTTAAATGTTGTTGTTCCTGAAATGTTGTGCGTAAAGTTGACACTAAAGCAAGTAAAAGTAAATATTTAATTAATAATTCTTGAAACGGAAGCATCAAAGAGCATAATAGTGTCAACTCTTGCCCTTAATAGATTTTGGTTTTAATTGAATTTCAAGTTAATATTTTGCAACTAAAATCAAATTAAAATGATGGGCAATCAATTTAATTGATTTCTAGAAAAAGACTTTATCAAAGTTTTAAGAGAGAGAGTTGAGTTACGAGGGAAGTTAGAGTATATGCGGCTGGTTATAGCAGCGATGTAAAGTTCTTACGAACCAAAAACCGGAGAGGGAAACGCTTTGGTTTGTTCCTTTAGAACATATTGAGAAATTAATTTTATTTATCGGTTCGATGAAGATTGGACTAACGATAGTCAAGTTAATAGCAAAAGAAAGTTCGCAGTGACAGCGTAGCAGCAGCAAAATTTATACGAAGCATACACTTTCGCAGGCAGTAGGACTTGACCGAATTTCTTTATTGATTTTACTTTTGGTTTGATTAGTTTGCGACTTTTAATTAGACCGGAAATTGTGCCCTCACAATGCTTATGGCATCCAATACTTATGAAAAAATCGTTTGTCAAACGACAACCACGCCAAGAAAGAGATGGAAAAAACAGTTTATTTCAGGGTTCAGAATGCTTTACAAAAACAAATGTGCCGCTAGGACATCATCCAGCATCTCAGTTTCATTTTGAAATTAAGAGCAACTTCTACACAGAAGAAAAAATCCATTAAGATACCTTTGGAATGAATAGTTTTATATAATGTTTTTTTTTATATATATCAAAATATCCATTTTTATATCCTTTGGACAATTTCCATCTTCATTTGATAAAAAACTAAGATCAATTTAACATTAAATGGACATTATTAATAATATTTTAACGATATTACAACTATCCAGTCATCTACAAATATCCTTCTTTTGTGAGGAGTTATATAAAGGGTGATTTTTTAAGAGTTTGTGAATGAAATATTTATTTGGAGCGCTACATCAATGCCTGCCATTTACTTTTTAAATATAATTTCATGTAAATGTTGCTCGCGGCTGAGCCTGCGGTGTTCCATCCGTAAGCTCCAATTTTGGCATACTTTTTCCAGCAATTTGGCCGGTAATGCTGTCTTCCAGGGCTGCAATTGTGGCTGGCTTGTTCCTGTACACGAGAGACTTCACGTAGCCCCACAAAAAATAGTCTAGTGGGTTGAAATCACTTGATGTTGGCGGCCAATGGACTGGTCCAAAACGTGAGGTTAATTGCTCACCAAACTCGCCTCTCAATTGGTCCATGGTTTCGCCTGCCGTGTGGCATGTGGTACCGTTTTGTTGAAACCACATGTCAACCAAGTGCAATTCTTCCATTTTGGACAAAAAAAAGACGTTAATCATAGCATGGTACTTTGCTCCATTGAATTTTACGTTACGATTTTCATTATTTTTGAATTCGCAACAAACAGTGCATTTTTCACAGCTTATTTCACGGAATGGTGGATTAATGTCCTATAATGTGAAACTGGTGCGGAATTTTGTCACAATAGTTTAAATAGCCTTCGATTATAACGACCATTTTGTGAAACACATTTCTCACAGAGCACGAATTTTGGTAAGAAAAATCAATGATTTGAAAGCGCTGTTCGTTTGTTAGTCTATTCATGGTGAAATGAACAACCTTACTGAGCATTTTTAACGCTGCCACATGTTACGTATCAAGCGTGAGGTGTCAGCAAATTTACACTGAAAAACCAAACGGTATAATTGTATATCTACCATTGGAACGATCGGTCGAAAAACTAGTTCTAGTAGGAAAAACTTTTGTGTCTTCAATGAAAACGTCTCCACACGTCATATTTATTTATTGATTTCTATTCCTTTTCCAATTTCTATCAAGTTTGATCAAAATTGCACAATTATATAGTATAGCTGCCATAGGGGAACGATTGGTCAGATAACTAGTTTTAGTGAAAAAACTTTTCGTTTTTCTTTGGAAACGTCTTCCAGCTTCATATTTATTAGATTTATAGAATTTTTCCTTATTCTAACAAGTTTGATCAGAATCGAAAATCTATAGAGTAATGCAGCCTTAGAAAACATTGGTCTGAAATCTATTTCAAGTGAGGAAAACCTTTTTTTTCCAATGAAACCGTTTCCCAAATTCGTATATATTAGTTTTCTTGGATTTTTCATAATACCTCAAAGTTTTATCAAAATCGGAAATGTATATAGAAAGGCTGCCATAGAAAAGATCATTCTAGAAAAAATTCTAAGTAAAAAAAAAGTTTTGTTTTCAATAGTGGCGTATCCAAACTTAGTATTTATTAATGTTCAAGGATTTTTCATAATTCTACAAAGTTTGATCAAAATCGCACAACTATATAGTACATCTGCCATAGAAAAATATGTCTAATATATAATTTTTCTGAAAAAACCTTTTTTGATTTCAACCCAAACTTTCCCAAGCCTCGTATTTATAAGTTTTCAATGCTCCTTCATAATTCCACAAAGTTTGATAAAAATCGGTCAACTATACAGTACAGCTGCCTTATTAAAGATAGGTCTAAAAAAAATTCCAAGTCAGAAAAACATTTTTTTTTCTCAATGCAATCGCTTTAAAACTTGATACTGATTAATATTATGTAGCTCCACACAATACTGCCAAGTTTTATCCAACGATCGGTCAAAAAAGTAGTTCTAGTGAAAAAATTTATGTTTCAATGGTAGCGTCTTTATACTTTCAAGTTATGAATATTATCTGTATCCACAAAATTTTGGAGTTTCGTCAAAATCAGATGAATATATCGTATAGCTTTCATATAACAAACTGACAAGCAAGTGGTTGTGGCGATGAAAGCCACTTTATTTAGTTAATGTAAAAGACAGATTAGGTTTTGTTTCGATTTATTGCAGTTGGCATCCGGCCGAGTGTGTCTGGTTTGCGTGTAAGAATTAGTATCACAGAATGGCAAAGAGTTAAATGAGTGTGTGAGTGTGTGACTTAGAGATGTAAGTACCAAAAGGTGCGTTTCTTATCGAGTATCGATAGTTGTTAGTGATGTTCGAACTAGTTGGATGAACTAAATCATTGATTGAAGCTGGATGAACTGTAACCGCCAGTTCCAGTCACAGTTCCAACTGGTTCGCACATCACGGGCGATTCGTTACTCGATGGGAGACCGCTCTTTTATTGTACATTTCTAACTCACACACATACAGAAACTCAACTCTTTGCATTCTGTTAAACTAATTCATGGTTGCGGCAATTTAGGCCACTACAACTATTTAATGTAAAACACAATTTAGGTTTTGTGGTTTTATTGCTTGGCTTCTTGCCGCTATGAATGAGTTTAACAGAATGCAAAGAGTTGATTGTGTGTGTGTGTGTAAGTTAGAGATGTACTACAAAAGAGCTGGTTCTTAACGAGTATCGATAGATGTTAGAAAAAATTCGATACTAGCATAAAAACAATACAACAATTTTTGTTCATTCAGAAAAAGCAGCAGTAAATCGAAATTAATTTTTATTTGTGCTCTCTTTTGGATTGTTGTTGTGAGCAAATAGACACTGCGGTGATCAGATGATTGACTGATATCGAGTTTCTAGGAGTACACACCTCCTCCCACTTAGGTTTCCAGCTTTAAGCCATCTGTGAAAATTTTAAAAGATTCTCTTTCTTCTATCTCATTTGATGCTGATTTTGTTTTCAGCTGTCCTCAATCTGCTTGTGCGAATTTTAAGTCCATAGCAGTTACATAATGATTGCCCACCCATTCCAAACTTCTCTCGTTGCAACCGAGACGTGGAAGAGTGTCAATATCTGTGCTCTGTACCATCAATTACAATGGCTTAGTAGAAGTGGCTTACTAAACTTTCCTTGTGCCAGCAGAAGGACGCCCAAAGAGGTCAAGTCATAAATATTGCATAAAATCCATTGAAAAATATTTTAGTATTTTTCTCGAATTGTACTCTTCGTTTTCCTCCTAATCAGCATTCACTTTCACTCTCCTTCTATCTCATTTGATGCTGATTCTGTTTTCAGCTGTCCTCGTTCTACTTGTGCGACATAAAGTCCATAGCATTTACATATTGATTGCCCACCAAACTCATCCCATTTCTGCAGTTCAATGCATTTAGCCTTACCATTACCAAAATCACAGCTTCAATTACCCAGCTAAACTCCAACTGACAAATGTGCGACGACCCTTACACATATCTGTGGAGCAGCTGGCCTCCTCGAATTCCCAAATGCAGCAACAGAGCAATTCATTATCAATTATGATGATTTATCTGGGCTGCTGACCCAATTTGTGTGCTATTAATATTAATGTGCCCTGACAGGCTGCTGGCAAGCAGCTACATAGAAGAGGAGGGATGGGCGAGATGACTAACGCGGCAGTGGATGCTCTTTGACATTTGACAGGCGAAAAATCAATAGACTCGGGGCATTACTCATCCATCAATTAAATTACAGATATCGCGCCTCCACCCATTACCGTCCAGAACTTCAACCCACGGAGCGTGCCCACAAGTTGACCATCTTTTTGCATCATGTGGCCAATCTGGTTTATAGCGTGGTCCAAGAGCAGTACACCGATCCCCGTATCCTGGCATTTTGGATGGCCAACAGTTCGGAGTTTTTGCATTTCCTCAAATCGGATCGTCACATCAGCGCTTTCAGTGTCCAGGCTCAGGAGGTGCTGGCGGAAGCGGTGCAGACGGCTTTTCGCAATTTGGTGAATTGTTTTCGCTTGGAGCTATCGCAGACTCTTAACCAATTTCTCTCCGAGAACATTGATCATGATTCGGCAGCGGGCTTGGTGTTAACTGTTTTGGGATCGGCCATGGCCTTGCTGCGTCGCTGCCGGGTGAATGCAGCCCTAACCATACAGCTGTTCTCCCAGCTGTTTCATTACATCAATGTCATATGTTTCAATACGGTGAGCGGCCATCTCTTGGCCTTGATTTGACGAGTAGGCACAATTACTTATGCTCTTACTACTCCACAGATTGTGGCCAACTCGCACATGTGCACCGCCGATTGGGGCAAGGTGATGACAGAACGATTGCAGCTGCTAGAACTCTGGGCCGAACGGCAGGGTCTGGAACTGGCCGCCGATTGCCATCTGGCTAAGATCAATCAGTGTGCACAGTTTCTACAGGCACCCAAATCTTCGGTGGAGGAAATTCAACAACTGGCCTGCTCGTGCTTTCGCTTGAATTCACTGCAAATGGCTGCATTGTTGCAGCAGGAGAAGATACCACGTAACCTGGTCGATACAGCCATACGCATGGCCGAATCGGTGGCAGATGAATTGACCCGTGCCGATGGCAGGGAGGTGCGTTTGGAGGAATCACCGGAATTGCATTTGGCTTTGTTGCTACCCGACGATGGTTTCAGTTGTGATGTGGTACGTGGCATACCCACTGGCCTAGTGGATTTTCTTAATCCCCTGCAGCAGCAGGGCATGTGCCGTTTGGCTGCGCAACCCACTTCGATTGGTTTGTGGACCGTCTATATGCATCAGTTTAATGTAAGTATAATGCAAGATGAAAGATGGGGTGGGTAAGGTTAATTCGTACGAAAAAAGGCATGTTTTTGTGAATTTTTTGTGACGACACAGTTCAAATTCCTATATTAAAACCAATAGTACATTAAAGTGTGACATTCGAAGAATATTGTATAAAATTTTCACGAAGAAATATTAAACGAGAGCGTAAGTTAAAGTTGGCTCTAACCGACTTCGATATACCCGTTACTCATGTAAGCCGAAAAATATGCAACATTTTTTAACTCGGCTATTTATCCTCCAATCTTGATGACCTTTTCAGGGCTTATAGATATTGCGATTATAAATGCACGTTTTAAATTTGAGATCGAAATATTAAAAATTGTGGGAGTTATTCAACATTTTTTATTGTGGGGGCGGGGGAGGGCGTGGCAAAAATTTGAAATAAACTTGATTTGCATGCAGACAATAGGAGTATACATTTCCAATTTGGTTGCTTTAGCTCTTCTAGTCTCTGAGATCTAAGTGTTGATACAGACAGACGGACAGACGGACATGGCTATATCGACTTGGCTGTTGATGCTGATCAGGAATATATGGGCATTTCCACCAAAAGGTCCACCAAGACCAAAAAATTAAAAGTGCTTAAAAACACTCTGTTTTATCAAATTTTTAAGGGGAAATAATTAAATTGAACAAATGTAAGCCAATCATATACTAATCAATCACTAAGATTGCTTCTCTTGAACTGAACGTTGTAGTTATTGGTGGCGGGGGTGGGGGGTGTTAACTGGCCGTTTGACTCGTGAGCAAATGCGAGTGTAAGGGTACAGAGTATGTTATAGTCGGGCTTGACCGACTTTCTTTCTTGTTACTCTATGAGTAACGGGTATAATTACGACGAGTCCTGCCTTCTTTAGTTTGTCTTTCAGCTTCGTGCTCTGCTCGGCTTATACGTATGGAGTCAATTGATCGCGCCCAGTCATGAGCACTTGATCCACTAATGATTCCCATGTCTTGCATGAAGGTTAGTAAAGGCAAAGAACCTTCATTGAAGACACTGGGTGACACATAAGCTGCAATTTCAACGATGACAGAAGTTCCGCTCAAGTGCTTTGGTGAGATTTTCCAAATAAGTTGGTTCAAACTCTCATTGTTGTTCTGCGTGAAGCCTCCGACACATCGCTCCAGGAGGGCATCTTTGCTCAGATCTTCATAGATAGGCTTGAAGGCATTCAAAACATGCTCGGGAAGAGCACTGTACGTGTGTTTGAACGAATCCAATGCTTTAGCAGCTGCAGCCATTTTTGCCATTCGCACCAGGAGTCCGCTCCGCTCGGCCTGTAGTGAAAGAACGTTGCCCAGATAGCATTCTTCATATTTTCCATGCAATCAGAGTAACGTCTAATAGCCAAACTGTAGCTTATCAATCATTTTGGCCGTAAGCTTACCTTTACCACACAGACCCTTTCTTTGAATACTGGCCATGGTAAATGGTATTTTAAACTATTTCACGTAGACGTGTGCCCATTCTTTTTTGGAACATGTCCTACACATTCTTTTTTCACTATTGAAAAATCATCACCATAAGGTTTAAACTTCACCAACCCGGAGTATGCTTTAGAGTTACCGTCGCCGATATAGTTGCGATATCGTACACCATTCTTTACCGAGCGTTGAAACATGGTTTTTATCGCTTCTACCCCCATATTTCCTGCTGCACCAGTATGATTTGCCCAACACTTTCCAGCACTTACATGAGCTTCATGCCACTCTTCATATTCAACAGAGTTTAATTTATGCTTTGTATAGTAATGGAATTCCAAAGTTCCAAACCAATTCTTATTGGGATTTTTTTTCCTGATTTTTAGACAAATAAAGACAAAATAAGAGTATGGACCTTCTTTATTGAAAACCGACTACGCCCATGAGTTGTACATGACCAAGACAAGCGGCAATTGTCCCATTCTTTTTTTTAGAATGTTAAAATGCAGTAATATTTCTGCTTGACATATGGATGGCGAACTTTGATTAACAATTGCAGACATAGCCATTCAAGTAGCTTATCTTTGTTGACGTTAGTGTGGCAGTGAAGAACATTCGTCAGTGGAACAATGGAAAATTCACTTTCCGAGAATGTGATTGAATGTTCGCCAGTGGAACAAGGGTATTAGATTTATATGAAAAAAAAATCATTCAAAATGATTATGGACGATGAAAATAAATAAAAGTATTTAATAATTAATAGCGAACAATTTTTTTTTGAAATAAAAATCGAAAATAAGAAATCACGGTTTATCTGAGAAGCTGAACCGAAATTAATAATGTTCCACTTAGCAAAATAGCTTTTAAGTGAATGCTTCATATTTATTAATCTAATCAAAAAATTTCAAAATAACAGTTATTTTCGGTCCCTGATTAAAATTCGACATGTATAAAAATACTCGTAACTTTGTCAATTTTTTCTCCAATCAAAAAAAATTTAAATTTTGACACAATATTCTTAAGATATTATGTATTCAATTAAAAAAATGAAAGAAAATGTTAATACCTTTTCTGACAGGTAATATAAACTCTACAAACCTACTTTACCAAATATTGGAAAAGAAGGTACCATTTGGGTCTGGCCCTCTGATGCATCAGTCAGCCAGTTGGACTGAGAGAAACGAAACATTTTCCATTACTTATTTATTTCTTAATTTTATTTCCTACTTGCAGGCTCGCAGCTCCAGTTCCATGTCCAATAAGCTACCCCAGCCTGAGCTGCAATTGATTAAGCTGCATAAGAACAGCAATGGCATGGGTTTGTCCATAGTGGCGGCCAAGGGTGCGGGTCAAGAGCGTCTGGGTATTTACATAAAAAGTGTGGTGCCCGGTGGAGCAGCCGATGCTGATGGCCGTTTGCAGGCAGGGGATCAACTTTTGCGTGTGGACGGACAAAGTCTTATAGGCATTACACAGGAGAGGTAAGTGGTTTATTGGAAACGGGGAATTTAATAATGTTGTATGGCGAATTCCAGGGCCGCTGATTATTTGGTGAGAACGGGACCGGTGGTCGGTTTGGAGGTGGCCAAACAGGGAGCCATCTATCATGGTTTGGCCACGCTGCTGCAGCAGCCCAGTCCGGTTATACAGCGTGGTGAGTACTAGCCTACTCCAGGTGTTGGGTACGAAGCTAAGACACACACACTCACACACACACTCAACACGCACACTATCAAAAGTGGTGTAAGCTAACCAAGTAACTACTCCCCCCAATCCTTCTAACACATGCTAACCTGCTAGAAGCTCCAGCGAGCAACTTCCTCCATCTGCAATATCAACAACAACAACAACAACAACGTCGACATTCCTCCTATCAGCAGCAGGCACGCTTCTATAACAACTCCATCTCAGATGATAGTCTCAATCGCAGCCGTCGCGAATCCTTTGCCTGCATGAGGGCCTCCTCACCGCCTGTACGTCGTTTGAGTGCCTCCTGCCTGCAGGAGGAACTTTGCGCCTTGGGCCATCAGTTGCACATAGATCCACGTTATAGGGATACACGACCCATAGCCCGTTCCGCCAGCAGTTTATATTTAACTAATGAGCCCAGCTATTATCAACCTCCGCCAGCAGCGACTCCCATGCATCCGCTGCGTCGCACACCGCCACCTTCAATCTTCATAGAAGAGTATCTGGATGAGCCTGCTACCAAGGAGGAGGCAACGACAGCCAACTCACAGGAATCCTTTGCTAATTTGGCCAACTACGGCGATGCACATCAGCCTTTGAATGAAGAGTGTATAGCTTCTATGGCCGACTCCGATGACATACCCTTTATAGACGAGGAAGAGGAGGAGAAGCAGCATTTACAACGACCTCCTATACTAGCCTCAAACTCCCAATTCTCCTGCTCTTCCACAACAGTGAAACGTAATCCAGTCGCTGGCTATCGCAAAACAGTTAGTTTTGATCTGGAACAGCCCAACGAGCAAGGAGCAGCAGCAGGCATAGATCGAAAATATCATACCCATGATGCCATTAGCAATTTCACTGCATCCTCTACCGAATCCTTGAACGAGCGTATCCCTTTGATACAGAAAATCCGCAAAGAACTCAACAGCAAACGAGCCACCAATTGTTCGTCGGCTGGTTATGGTTCCGGTGGCTCCGGTTCGAACAGTCAACGCTCCTCCAGTGAGTCCATTGAACGTATGCCACTGCTCCGTCAGCATCAGCGTCAGCTCAACACGCAGCGTTCGCATAAAAGGTCTGGTGGTGCCTCCTCACCCAATCCTCCAGCTGCTCCCCTAGTGAGCATACAAGTTCCTAATCTGTGTGAAATTGAAAGTTCCTGCACTTTTGTAAATACAAGCACCAAAAGCACTGCAAGTCCACGTCGTCGTCGTTCCTCCAGTCAAGTGAATCTCAGTCCCCGTCAACCTAATCTTTTGCTGCCACCTTTGGGTCAGGGGAAAGTGCGTGAAATGGCCGCCTATTTCAATGCCAATCAAAGTTTTACCAAAAACAAATCCAAATCCACTTCAGCCTTGAATCCGGTAGACACAAGGCTCAGCCAAAGTGAACGGGGTGATATACTTAAGCAGCTTAAGGAATGGAGTTTATTTGGCAGTTTGGGTAAAGATTATGATGTCAAGTTGCCTACTAAAAAAGCCTGCGATTGTCCTTGTTGTGGTCATTGTCGGGGCAAAGGCGATGTCCATGCACCACAGCCATCATCCACAAGCTTTAAATGCTATGACAGTTGTCAGGAAGAGGAGGAAGAACAGAAACAGCAACAGCAACTTTCACGCCATGTAACCTGTCGTCGCAGTGTCATGTGCAGCAATCGTCAAGTTGCCAGTGTAAGGAAACTGAAACGCAATCAGCATCAGCGACAACAGGAAGCGGCCACCCTGAAGCAACAGCAACCAAAACAAGGCTCTCATCATCATCATCATCATCATCAACATCATCGTCAGCATTCCCCCCCTTCCACAGCCAAATTACTGTTGTCCCTGGCCAGCAGCAGCAAGGACAACAAGGACCACCACCATTACTGTTGCCAGCAGCATACACCGAATGATTACTCCGATGTTGATTCGTGTTCCTCAACTGGCGATTGCTCTTCGAGCTGTTGTACGCATTGTGATTTAATGCATGATGCCGATGTACTTGAAATGCCTGCTAATCGACGAAATGAAGATCAGAATGTTCATGATGAACAATTGAGATTGGAACCCAGTGCTACCACTTTGATGTGCTCGACACAGAGATGACTGTCCAATTATGCTGCACCGAGGTGCTCGTTGTTGTATTTAACAGATTTGACTTTAGTTGTTACTTTTGATTTTCGCTTGTTAGTTGTATACTTAGACTTTCTTTAAATGGAAGTTGATTTATTTTGGTTTGAATACTTGTAGGAAAGTTATTTTAAGATGAATTTTAGACTGGCTTATTATTGAAAGGGGAACATGACCTGGAACTATATACCGAAAGAAACAGATTAAAACTTAGAAACTTAAACAGAAACCAATATTTTTGAATATTTTAGGATCCCTTATTCGAAAATCGATTTTTTTGGAAAGGGTATTTTCGACTCCATAAACAATAATATATATGTTCTTGATCAGGGCGCGTCGATTGAGTGTTATACATCTTTCTGTCTGTTTCTACTCAAACTAATTTCTTAGTTTTAAGGTTATTGAACTGAAATTTAGCACAGTGTCTTCTCTTTAAATCGAATGACTATATCCCATAGCTGTCATTGGAACAATCGGTCGGAAAATGGGTCTTAGTAAAAAAATATTTGTTGTTTTCAATGTTGGCGTTCCTGAACTTTGAAATCATTTATATTTAATGCATTCAAACAGATTTGAAAAATTTCGTCCAAATCGGATGACTATATCTTTGGCTACCATAGGTCCGATCGGTCGGAAGATGGGTCTTAGTGGGAAAAACTTTTTTGTTTTTATTGTTAGCGGTACAAAACGCTGTCATTAATTATATTAAATGCTTTTAAACAGATTTGCAAAATTGGGTTAAAATCGGAGTACTACATATATCTTAAGGCTGCCATTAGAACGATAGGTCGGAAAATAGGTCTTAGTGAGATAACCTTTTTTGTTTTCAATTTTAGCGTTCCCAAACTCTGAAATTATTTATATTAAATGGATTTAAGCAGATTTGCAAAATTTGGTAAAAATCGGATGACTATATCTTATGGCTACTATAGACCCGATCCTTTGGAAAATGGGTCTTAGTGGGAAAAACATTTTTTTTTAAACTCTGATATTTGAAAACGAACACTTGCAAGTGTATAAAAACTTCGGCACAGACAATGTTAATCTAGCCTTCACCTTTTATGCCCTCAGCTATTTTGCTCCTCCTCGATTTTTGTAAAATGAAATCGTTGCTTGTGCGTGAACCCAGGCGCTCGCTCACCACAGGCTAGTTGTGAGTCCACGCATACATACGACAAAAGACACTTCAGAAGTTTGCCCAAAACAAAACGGACAGACAAAAACATGAGCAAAAGAGAAACTAAAAATGTCAAAGAAAGAAAAAAACTTTTTATTAGATGGTCCGAGGCGGCATTGAACAGACAACCTCCCGCACCAGCAGCCACACATACTAAGGGTGCCCAACACCCGACCACAATGCTAGGTAGGGGGGTACGACTTATATTTCGGGAACTGGTCACACTTATGTCCACAGCTAAAATCTGGTAATACCGAAAAAATAGTTTGACATTTTTGAGCATAAACGGCTTTATAATGTTTTGATAATATAATAATAATATAATTTTGCCCAGAAGTTTGCAACGCATAGAAATATTCATTTCCGACCCCATAAACCATATATATTCTTGATCAGGTCGACGAGCTGAGTCGATTGAGCTTTGTCCGTCCGTCTGTCTGTCTGTCCGTCTGTTTCTACGCAAGCTAGTCTCTCAGTTTTAAAGCTATTTCCAAATTTTGGTCAAGATGACTATATCTTATAGCTGCCACAGGACCGATAGGTCGCAAAATGGGTCTTAGGGAGAATAACTTTTTTGTTTTCAAGTAAATCGTTCTTAAGGTCGGTGATTCTTAATATTACACGCTTTCAAACTAATTTGAAAAAGTTGATCGACATCGAGTGACTTTATCTTATGGTTGCCATAGGACCGATCGGTCGAAAATAGTTCTTAGTAAGAATTTTTTTTTGGCTTAATGTTAGCGTCTTTAAACTCACTGATTACTAATTCTGTATGCTTTCAAATATATTCGCAAAATTTGGTCGAAATCGAATGACTATATCTAAAGGCTGCCATAGGACCGATCGGTCGGAAAATGAGTCTTACTGAGAATAACTTTTTTGTTTTAAATTTTATCGTTCTTAAACTCGGCGATTTTTTTATTTTGATATGTTTTCAAAAAGATTCGCGAAATTTGTTCGAAATCAGATGTTTACCTGTCGGAAAATGGGCTATAGTTAGAAAAATTTTTGATTTTTATGTAAGCATTTGCAAGGTTATAAAAACTTCGGCACAGACGAAGTTAGATTGGCCTTCTCGTTTTTCACAACTTTCGACGTGGATAATGCACTGGCTCGATGAACTCAGTTCTTTGTACTGTATATTGTTGGTATAGTGAATTCAAACGTGGTCGTAGTTCGCTCAGTGACGAATTCCGTGAAGTTCGTCCAAAATCGATTATTCTGCCAGAAATCATCGATACTGTGCGTGATCTGATAATGCAAGATCGTCAATCAAGACCGTGAGATTCAGGCATCCAGCATATGTAAGATTTAGCTTGAACACCTAGCCGTAAAAAATGTTGTTCGCGTTGGATTCCGCATAATTTGACAATCGCTCAAAAATGGTATGGAAAAATGGATTATTTCAACTCACTGTATACAACACAAATATCGCTTGTACATGAAAACGTTGTGAAACCGTTTATGCTAAAAAGTCTCAATTGATATAACCAGATTTTAGCTATTGACATTAGTGTGACCAGTTCCCGATATATAAATAGTACCCTACGTATTGAGCAAAAACAGAATTGAATGTGTATTTGCTCTTCCGCTTATCGTTGTGTCCGTAATAGAATTGTTTTTTGCAGACGCACTAAAAGTGTTGACAATTTTATAAAAAAACTTTTAAGAATTTTGTTCCTCAATTGAGAGGTTAAATCTATCATATAAATCCCTATACGAAGTTATGAAGTAATGAGAAGTAATAACCAAATTTTCTAAACAAAAAGGTCATAAAATTTGTTGTATAAAATTTTGACATTACTTCTCATTTCTGCTCAACTCCGTAGAGGTCTTAAACCAGATTGTCGAGGTAATTTATTCAAACCAATTTCAGCAGTAGACAAACAACTGTTCTGAGTAAGCTGGAGCCAGCTTTTTAATGAAACTGGCAAAGCGTAACTTTTCACACTTAAATAAGACCAGGCTCGAAATATAAATAGCTTACATGGGCTTTGGATCTGCTTTAAAGTGAATACTAAATTTGTTGCAGAAATTTTTCAATTAGTCCAGAGTTCATTTTCTATTCAATTAAAATCGCGCTAACTGTGGCTGTTAAAACTCTTGAATTTGTCCATGAAAGGTCATCAGTGAAATCCTTTTATATGAATTGTGTATGCGAAATTGCTTTTTTACCGCATCCATTTAAACGCTTTTCAGCTTGATTGTAATTTTATTTTTATTACATCCTTGTACATTTGTTGTTGCAGATTAATTCAATTGCGAAATTAAATATTTATTTACCAAATGGTTTTTTGTGTTGTTGTTGCTGTTGCATGTATGTTTGTATGTATTGTAGTTTGTATGTATTTGTTTAATTCATTAAAAATAGATTACACTTACTTTACACCAAACAGCAAATATGCCAATAAATTTGCATAACTAATTTACCCATGTCTAAACTCTCTTCACCCTTTACAAATTGCACCCGTCCTTCCCTCAATCATGCACACAATTGCGAATGCAAATGGATTAATCAGGTAATCGACGCATGTCCGAGCGCGATCTGACGCGCATGGGTGGCGCCGAATCGTCCAAATCCCTGGGCGTCATCGGTGGTCCACTGATTGCCAATAGCCATACCAGTCACAGCCTCAGCCAGCACTTAAACCAGAGTCACCACAATAACAACAACAACATCAATAGTAGCATCATCAGTCCTTTAGCTGCACACCTGCCCAATAGCAAATCGGTGCCGGCCTTGCATCATCACACGGGATCTGGTACAATATGTAAGTGAATTGCACCATCCTTCTCCCCATCCAGTGCACAATTCAATCTAACTTAATCTAATCGATATTTAATCCCGATTCTAATTGATTTCTCCCCCATTCTCTCTCTCTCTCTCTCTCTCTTTAGCTTTAGCCAATTCCAAGTCACGAAGCACGCACAGTTTGCATAACAACACATCAGCCCTGGGCGGTGGAGGAGGTGGAGCACTGTTGGGTCAACCAAATGGTAGCCACAACAATGCAAATGGAAATGGCAACGAGCAAGGATTCTATCAGAATCTAAGCGTGTATCGGGCACAAAATCAAAGCCAACCGATTTTAAACGAGAGGTATGTGAGCGACACAGCATGTGTATACGACATTTAGAATTCATTGATGGACAAATACGTTTCCTTTTTCCGCTGTTTGTGTGGATTGGCGGGTTTGGGGATTTGTGCTGTGGTATACATACGAGATTAGTTTGCTAGAGCTGAGCAAAAGTGCATTGGAACAACTGGTTATACAAATAAATTTTTAAAGAACAATCGCTAAAGCTGACAAATCTCAATGTTTTTTTGAATCTTTACCTTGGAACAAAAATTAAAACCAAATTTTCTTTGAAATTTTAAAAACAAATTTTCTTAAAGTGCTGGAAATGAGCACAAATCAACTCCACTTACAAAAGACATTCCATTCGCTGTTCGTTGATTGCAAAAGGTCCTGGGTTTGATTTCCAGACAAGTGTGACAATCATTCTTCTTTGTTTTTCTGAAAGACTTAAATAAACCAAGTCGTTAAAGTTTGTTGGACAGCTATGTTTCTGATTCCTACGAAATATGGCGGAGCGCTTGTAAATATTGTAGCGAACCTGGGTTCCGACTTCGTGAGCAAGTTCCCTGGAACCGACCACAGTCGATACTTTCGCAAGTGTCATGTATCGAGTCATCGATTCATCGATTGCGACTTGTCTCGAATGAAGAAAGCTCTGGAACTCAACTAACTAATTGGCGGACTACCTTCTTTTCAATCGCTCGGCGTGCCTGGCCAATGGCGGGATGACATTGCCCTTTAGCCTAACAAAAATTAGTTCCGCTCGGCTAACCTAACAAGGCGTACTCAACTGAGTTGACCGAAATTCCCTACAATATCATTCCCAATCCAAAGAGATGTCTATTTGTTAAATTTGTTTTCCATTCATTTATTTATCCACTTAAATCCATCTTTTTGGGAATCCAAAAATTGCTCTTGAAGTAAGAACATATGAGAAAACAGTTCTTACTCTGTTATCGATAACGTATGTGCCCATCTGAAGTCCAATGTTTTCTCTTTTTGTCCTCTGTGTATTCTTTGACCATTGAGAACTTCGATGTTTAGGTTTTTGGGTCTTTTGAAACCTGAACCTGAAATCGAAAAAGTTACCTTAATGTACCTAAAAGTTACCTTAACCTACCTAAAATGTATGGGGCTCGCTCATGTTCTTTAGGCATAATTTTAAAAGAAATTTTGGTACTATTTGCTATCGCCTGTCGGCTCGTGAGCCACAGCTCTGGTCTCAAAAACTAGGATACGCGACTCTTGAGCCACAGCCAGCAACTCGAGAATTGTAATGGTAGCCTCTCTCGCTCAATTTTATGATGCTAGTCTTTGCCTTAAGAGTCTTAGCCTCTTAAGAGACCTTAGGTCGTATGCAATTTTTAGTACATATGCATTATCGCAGGACCACATTGCAAATTTCCGCTCAAACATTTATGACATTCATTGTTACTCAGCTTTGTGAGTTAAAGATTCTTTGGTTGATTGCTGTGGTTCTCAGCTCAGAGCCGAGAATTGTGTCTTTCGAGTTGTGAGCTGTCTGCTGACTCTCAGTTTAGAGCTGAGAGCTGTCGCTCATGAGGTGAGAGTCGATTAGTGCTCCCGGCTCCCCCGATCGTCTGAGCTCTGAGAGAGAGAGCTGAAAAAAGACAGAGTGCGTCTTTGGCTCGCTTAAGAGCAATTCTGATCCCAGGATCTAAGTCAATTTACCGTGACTGACGTATTATTAAATCACGATAAATCTCTCTAACGAAAGGCAGCGATTGTAGTGCAGAACACGTTGAGCTCTGCGCCGATGGGTGTTGACCAGACCCGGCCAGCCATAGCTACCACGAGCCGAAGTCAGTCGAGTTTTTACGCAAACGCGAGCCGAACTCATGATTGTGTGAATCGGTGAACATTAAATTGCAAGTAAAACGGCTGTAGTCTGGAAAGAGAGCTCTCTGGCTTACCAACACAAGCACACTTTTTTGTCCTCTCCATTTGGCCGGCACTGGTATTGACAGATATGGAAAAAGACAGAGAGAGAAAGCAATGCTCTGCCATTTTACGCTGAGTTTTGTTCTATCGAACACATAAATGTTCGATCAAAAACTCTGGCTCAACCGCTCGATGCGTGTGCCTGTATTACTCTGATTACACAGTACAACACTTAAAAAACCCCGGCATTAGACCCTTAAATTCGGATACAAGCTACTTCTGAAAGCATTACCTTATACCCAGTTTGTCGAATAAAGCTAGGTTCGCGTTTTAAGGGTACTTTTGTACTTGCAGCACACAGCTACAACAATTTTAACTTATTTTTTAATGAATAACGTAATATACAAAATGCAGTTCAATTATACAATTGGTTAAGATACCTCCAGAAGGAGTTAAACCTTAATTCTTGAATATCTTTAAAAGCGCACGGTAGATTTTTACTAAAATCGATATTTATGATGATAAAATTGGCTATTGCATGTCCCTGAGAGATGGTACTCGAAAGCCACAAAACCGCGATATGGAGTACCATTTTTAGACTCACCCACAAGCCAATTCATATAGGCTATAAACCAGACCTAAAAATAGTCATAACTGCGTTCTGTAATACCGCTTCGTTGGTTCGCGGTTTATTTGCATTTTTGTACTAGCAATTGCCTTAGAACAACATTGACCATTTAGGGTAAAAAAAAAGCTTCACCAAAATTGTATAATAAATTTGATGAGTAAAGTGCTTCTGCTAACTAGCTGAAGAAAGGCAAAGACTGCTGATGATTGAATTGTGGTGATTCATGAAATAGCTATATAGTCAAATCATAGTCAAATCATAGGTCACCAAAACAGTCACATTAAAATATTTTTCCTAGCCGTTTGAAAATGAAGTTTTATTTCAGTCAACTCTAAACACCAACTTTGAATGTCCCTTGCACCTGCTCTCCTTTAAGCCTCGAGGGTTATAAATAATTGACAAGAAATTTGTATGTTGTTGCTGTGTGTGTGTGTGTGGTATGGTAACTAAATTAGTAGCTAAAATTCCTTGTCGTTTCTGTCCTTCTCCGGTGTGTAATTCCAGGATGTGTTTGCGTTTAAAGAAATTGCTTTATGGCTGCATACCCATTAAAAGTGAATATCAACTAGTAGAAATGAGCCATGTACGTGAGTAATTAATGTTGTACACAGGCACGTTTCACAGCACGATTTGTAATTGTAAATGTTACCGACACCAGCAACAGCACACAGAAAAAAAATCCATTAAGATCCTCTTCCAAAGGATAGTTTTGTCATATATGTACTTTTTTCTATTTTTTATGTCCTTTGGACAATTTTCCGCTCCATTTGGAGGAAAATCTATGATCAATTTTTCATTAAATGGATTTTTTTAATATCCTTTTGATACCAAAATCATCCAAAGTATCATCAAGAAATATTCGATTTTTTTTCTGTATGTAAACTTATACATTTATTTAACTTTCACAGACCGCCCATGTCCTCACATGCCGCCATGAGCGCTTTCAATGGCAATTCCCCGCTTGCCGTCAGCGGCACACCACAACAACAGCTGCAGCAGCAACAGCAGCAATCTTACCAGCAACAGCAACATAATTTGCCACCCAGTCGACCTGTTTCCGCTTATTATCACAGTCAACAGGCCTCCCAGCAGCAACTTCAGCAACATCAGCAACAGCAACACGCCCTGCAACAGCAGCAATTTGCGCACAGCAGCAGCAATCTCAATATACAGCAACAACAGCAGCAGCAACAACAGCTTACCCTAAACAATCGCGCCAAGAGCCAACAAAATTTTCAGCACACTTTACGTATGCAGCAAATGTTGGCTCCATCTATGCCCAACATAAGCAACATGTATCAGCCACAACAGCAACAGCAGCAACACCAACAACAACAACAGCAGCAGCAACAACAGCAGCCAGCTGCCATGCTTAGCAGTCAAAGTATGCAGAATGTGAATGACTATGCGGCAGGTTTCCAAAATGGAGGCCTGGACTACCACCAGGCCAGACGCAGTCAAATCCATGAGCCAGCCACACTCTACGAACAGCAACAGCAGCAGCCTTCACCCAATTTTATAGCCCTACCGCCTAAACCCTTGGGCAGCCTGCAGTCACCCAATAAGCCGTCAAGTGTACCGCCCAGCACTGCTCCCAAGCCCCAACAACAGCAACAGAGATATCATGCTTTGGCTGAGGATAAGCCACCTTTACCGCCTACCGCCACGCATCCGCTTTTCAAGGCCAACACCCCACAACAACAACAGTTGGCACCCGGCATGAACTATGTGGCCAGCACCTTGGATCCACCCAAGGGTAGCTATCTACCTGGTAATCCACCAGCCAATCGGCCACCACCCTTACACAGCGGCAGCGGCAATCCCTGGGAGCGGGAGGAGCGTGAAAAGGATTTGGAAATGCGACGCGAGCACATACGACAATGGCGTGAGCAACAAATCGCTGAGCTCTCTCAGCTTATATCCCGCTCACCCCAGCAGGAGGAGCAGTTGAAGACTCTCATACTAGAACGAGATTTTGAGCGTCGCGCTTTGGAGCTGCAGGAGCAAGAGGATCAAGATCAGGAACAGCCATATGACAAAGAGAATGTGCAGGAGCTGTTTAGATTGGCGGCTGGGGGTCAGGTGAGTGCCATACAAACGCCCATTACCAATTATCGTCAGACGGAAATCAAACTGGCCGAGATTACCGAATCCAATCCAGCCAGTCCAATACCCCCACCGCCGCCGCAGCAGCAGCCTAAGAGCATACTCAAACATAATCGGTACTCTGAGGGTGGAGCCGCTGGCAGTGGAGCACCCTCCTCGCCCTCAAAGTCACAAAAGTCCGCCAGTTTTGCGGATGAGCGACATTTGCATACAGAGCATCCCATTTCCAATTTGGCCAAGGATTTGGCCCAACTTAGCATGTTAGATAAGGATAATAACAATGAAACTTTAGATGCGGCAGTGCCACCACCGCCGCCGCCAGAAAGGAATAGTTCATATTTGATAATGTCACAGCAGAAGCTGAGAGGCAGCGGCAACAGCAACGCCAGCGCTGCCATGGGACTGCTCAAGACCAGCACCACCACCACCAGCAGCAGCAGCAATCAGGAGCTTAAGAAGGCACAAAACAACAACAACAACTTGAACAACATCAACAACAACACCATGCAAGCCTCACCCATACCCATCAGTGCCATGGAATTGAATGCTGCCTATGTGTCGGCCACGGGCATGATGGCTGGTTTGGGTACTCCACCGCCGCCTTTAATGCAGCGAGATAACAAGAGAGTTAGCTTTCATGATGAGGATAACAATGCCCAACAGCAGCAGCAATATTTGATGGAGAACTATCTAATGGAGCATCCGGATTTGGACACCATCAGGGAAGATGCAAGTGTGAGTGGAATTTAGAGCATGAACTTTGAACCTAAATTTTAATGGTAATCTGTTTGTTCTTTTTTTCAGTATCTGCAGCATAATCTTGATGCCTCCCTGCTGCCCTCCATGCCCGCTACACCAGATGCCGCCCTCTGGAATACCTCAGTGCAATCAACACCTGGAGTTATTGGAGCCCAAGAGGTCTACAGGTATGCAAGCTTTCACAACAGGAATTATTATTTTATTTACAAAGTCATAAACAATCCAATAGGAGCTGTAGATATTTCACAGCAGTCTGCAACTCTAAGCAACGTCTTCTTGCAAATAATCTTAGCTTCGCCAAACAATGTTTGACGATTCAATCCTCTTAGTCTCCGAAACATAATGAATTGACCGATTTGAAGCTTTTGAAAGCATGTACCTATAAATCTTTCGAGTGGAAATTTTTACAAATGTTCCAGTGTCGAAAAACGTTCTTATCGAAATCGATTCCAAACCCTTACAAAAGTAATTCAAACCCGATATGCACTTGAACTGAAAATATCAACAGTCTAACGTGCCTGTCTTGCGTGAAACGATTCACTGCCATTCGACAAGAATTTCCGGCCCTATTCCCTATTAAATGCCTCGACTCGAAAGCTTCAAAGTAAATCTAAGTATTTCATATAATTCAATGAAAATTTTTCTAACTGCCCTTTATTATGACTCGGCACTGAATCAGAGCTGAATCAGCCCTCATATGGAAGGGCTGGTACTGAAATCATGGCATACATTCATTTCAGTCATGAATTTATTACTGGCAGGGTCTACTACAACCTTCGCTTTTTTCAGACATGAAATCAGTCATGAATTGGTGCAATTCCTACTTCTCAGGTCTGAATCAGCACTGACAAATTCAGTACTGAGGCGTAGAACTGCAGGGTGCTTCCAGCCCAAACAAAAAAAAATACTTATATTATCAGCCATGCTTCAGCCATTTTCACTTTCGCAATACTTTGACGATTTCAAACCGATTTTTGGACCAAAAAAAGGATGGAAAAGGATCAGAAATGGACATTATTTATTTATTTATTTATTTAGAGTCGACAAACAAATGCTGTCAACAAAAATATAAATACGTTACAAAAAAAATTTTATGAGCTAAGGAAGCCTATCAAAGAAAATTAATAAAATTACAAAATAAACTAATAACGACTCCGACACGGTGGGGGTATTTTATTTGCCCGTCCGGCCAGCTATGCCCCTATTCACAGCCGATTGTAGTCAGAGACGTTATTAGAGCTAACAAAAACTTTAATAATATAGAGATCGAGAAAAGGGAGAGAGAGAATTATAACAATCAAATTATCAATCTGACTAAGAAATTAATTTTAAATTTAATGGAAATTGAATCGCCACTTTTTTCTAACATTACACTCCCTGACTTGGTGTTTGATCAACTCTATAAGTTTATCAATTGTAACTGGTTCTCTATCCAAATTCATAAACTGTTCGACATCGTGTACAGATTGGTCATGAAGTCTTCCAATCCTGCATTAGTAGCCAAAGCAACAATACCGTAGCGAATCTCGGTTCGGAACTGGTATCGAGGCCTTCTATAGTTAAAAATTGTTCAGTCGCCACCGCTTCTGTCAGAAATTAGTCAGCTGTTCGCTCTCACTTACCCTCTCTGGATACATTTGGGAATATGCATGTCTCGCTCTAGCCAATGTGATTTCCTACTGGCACTATAAGTATCTTTTTGGGCACTATCGTTTAGCACCAGCAAAATTGAGAGGCAGCGCAAATTTGATCTCTAATACTCATTCTCCATGGTGAAACATGTGAATAAAGCACTTTCTGATTGGCCTGGCCCCTATCAACTAACAAAAATTAGCAACCGCTTCGCTTACCACACCAAGGCTTACCCCCAATACCTTACAAATAATGAGTCGTCACCAATCTGTGATGACGAGGAGGCCTTTATGGAGTCAGGCCATAGTTGTTCAATGATTCTGATCTAAGATTCTTCTACGTATGTTTGATAACGCTTACAGCATCTTTAATGCTGAATTTCTTCCAAAACTCAGTCATTGATTAATGAAAGAAAAATCTTTTCTGCAAATAATGAGACTCGAACGTCGAATTGCATCTTCAATGCATGTGGATTTTCTGTCGATAAATCAATATAGTTAAACTAGAACTGACAAGTAATGTCAAACGCTCTTGTGTAACCTTGTATCCACGAATAAATCCTCTTCTACTAAAAACGACCCACTTGTTTTGCATTCTTTTCCAGTAAAGTCGCTTCTCTTTAGTATTGAATAACTAGTTCAGTTACACATTCACTGTATAGACTTATACACTTTTAGTTGATCACGGTTGTAAGATTTCATTTGTACTGACTGGCTCTGTGTGAGCGAGCTGCTTTTATTTCTAAATTTCTCATGCCCTAATTTCCATTCTTTACTAAGACAGTATCTGTAAGATAGCTGCGTGTGTATAAATATAAAAATGTATTCGTGTGAAGAATACACATTGCCTCATACGATACATATTAAGTGTTGGGGAACGGATGACCTTTTCAAGTGGTTCCCATGGTTGATCCTTTTCAAGTGGTGTGTCTGCTGGGCTGGGCTGATCCTCTTCACTGCGGCTATTAATATTTAATACTATTACATAAGGTGGCATGTTTAAGACATCGGCGACAAAGGCTAACGATTTAATGTTACAAAGAATGATAAGTTTATGTACCGCAACGTTAGGATCGTGGTCGAGTCTCATGTTCAAGTTTGAACATTCACCATTACGGATGATCTTCTTTAACACAGCTGGGCATTCATTTGAATTTGAAAAAGCCTTTTCTTTAAGCTTCGTTCTTTAAGTTGAAGCGCTTTTTTGGCATTCAATGCTGCAAATATACTCTTGGCCTTTTCTAGAATGGCCATTTGACTTTTTGGAAAAATACGATAAGTGTTGTCATTTATCCAAATCCACTGAAAATTGTTTCCAATTTAATCATATTCTAACATAAGAACGATTTGAGCTAGTAGAGCTGAGAGCAGCAGGCTTTATTATATAGACCAGCGTTTATCAATCGTAGCCCGCAGGGGCGGAACACATTTTGCTATTCACACCGACACGAGCGAACGCAATCCAAAGCTTATGCCAAGAGAGCAACCAGGTTTCCAGTAGCTGCACAGATTAAGAATTACAAACGAGACCATTTCACTCAATAATTATTTAGCTGGTCGCTCTAATCTCTCTCACTCGGAAAATAAGTTTCCCAACACCGAATATCGCTTAACACCATTCAACATTGAGAGTCCGTAAAATTTGATCTCTAATACTCATTGCTCCATCGTGCCATTAAAGCATTTCAGTGGCTTCAGTACAGGGATGCCCATGGCCTATGCCCACAGCTATGTGTACTCGCACACATAGCGCTAAGCACATACTAACGTAAATTGTAACAACTTCGTATGTGTTTTCTCTTCTCTTACTCTTTGATGCCTCTTTCAAAATCTAACACAACACCGCGGTGAAGACACCGTAGATTTTGTTGTTGGCGTTGAATGATTTCGTGTGCATCACCAGGCAATAATCGATTTTTTCTTTCGGTTCCTTGTGGTTGTTGTTGCTTCAGAAATGTTTTCTTCATTTGTAATTGTTTCTACGCCACTCTAAGCTGGCTCTGGGCAGCTCTGCTTTAGAAAATAAAGATAAATCGATATTGGGAGAAGTCAAGCCAAATATTTACTTATTTTTTAAAATTTTAATAACATCTGATTTATTATTTTCTACATTGCAGAGATCCCCGTCAGCGTCGTTTGGCGGAAAAGCAACAACAACAGCAGCAACAACGCGCTGGCGATGCTGTGCCCGAAAAACTCTCCTTTAAGGAGAAAATGAAAATGTTTGCTCTAGAATCGGGAGAGGATAATACGCCCAAGGATAAGCTGAAAATATCACGAGCCCAGCGAGACATTGATGCTGTGCACTGAGCGAACGGAGGAGGCTTTCGTTCAATTCAATTTGCTATGTACATACCCGTAATGAAATCCACAAACCTGAGACTTCAATATTGGGGGCCAAGTGGTTACGTTTAGCTCTACATAACCCATATAAAAACTGTTATAAGCACCAATCTAACGAATTTGCTAGGCAAGGCAATAAACCAACCAACAAAATTGTTAACTGAATTCAATTAGATGAAATCATTAGATGATGATATATCCTTATATATACAAAACAATATATCGCAACGAAAATATAAATTAATAAATACTGAAAGAATTGAGTGTAAATGACAAGCGCTAGTTTCGATAAGTACGTTATAATATTTAACTGGGAATTGTGCGGATCAAGTAACGTTTATATAGACATGTATAATTAGCCAACACTAAAACAAATGGTCCAATTATTCAATTATTGAAACATATATATATACATATATATTTACAAACCACAAACAAATTCACTTATATATATATTTTTAATTAAAAGAGAATTTTATTACACCTTTTAATGCATAGAGGAAAAGTACCAATTTAAATCAAATAGGATTTCACTAAACCAGAACCTAAAGGCTTTAAAACACACCTACATATACATACATATTATTCGAAATCACTGCAAATTATTTTTGTGCATTCCAAGTATTTCAAATATTATCAAATCGAAGAAAAAGCAACCATATAAAATTATCCTTAATAAGACGCGATTTATTTTTAATAAGCGAAACTATTAAAATACAAAAGAGCAACAAAATATATAGAGATTTAACATATACGATATATATATATATATACATTTATTAAAGCGAAACTAACAATTTACTAATGCAAGCTACAAAACATACATTGTATGGAAATTCTGTAAAAAGAAACACGAAATATTATTGATTAGTTCAACTTTAAGCGCGTTTAGTTTTAACTATTAAAATATGTCAAAAATGAGAAAACAAAACAAAAATTGAGCAACATATTGTGCATATTTATGCAAATTAAAACAGTTAATTATATTACAAAAAAAAAACAAATATGTGTTCGGTTGGTTTCAATTAAGGTGATGGGAAAGGGAAATCAACTTTTGATCAACTTCTTTAAAACATAAATTTTTTCTCACCCTCAAAATCTTTGTAAAACCATAAGCAATCAAACATAGAGACGTCATCCTTGTGTATTTTTTGGTTTCACTTCGTACGTCAGGGTCAGCGCCCCGAAAACGGAGAGAACAATAAGCACGCTTCGCGTTACAATATAACTGGTTCAACGGTAAAGGATGAATTTACCTGACTTTGGGTTTTCAAGGCAGCTTCAGCACCGAAAAGAAGCGTTGCGTAATTGAGTAAGCTTTGCTGTCGCGATGCTGCATTGAAAGCAAGTGCATTCAATTATCTACCCTGGCCTTATGCTGTTGGATTGCCATTTCAGTCTTTCGCTCAGGCAAAGAAATGATAGTAACTTTGCTCTGTGATTTTGACAAAGGCAAATTTATTCTCTATGCGAGAAACAGGACGTTCTTTGCGTTCTGGTGTTGAACCCAGTCTGGCACACACGATTATTTTTCGCTTGCGCACGGGATTTCTCTGGCTGATTGCGACTCGGGTTGATGCGAGCAGCCAATCGGATTCTGTGGGGTTCTATACTCGACACAAGAAGTGAAATCATTTTGTATGCATTTGACAGCTCTATGCATTGGTTGCTTAGTGGTAAAACTAACTTGAATTTGGCGCAATTTGAGTTTCTGATACTGCGATTTGATGAGAAACCGAACAACAAACTAAACCGGAGAATAAACACCCAAGCTTAAGCTTATCGATTCAGTCAGCACATACGCCCTCTGTCAGCTACCTGCGCATAACACTAAACCAGGGTTCCCCAAGCAGAGAGCGCGAAAATGTGACTGTGTCTCTCCCTAACACACAGTGATGCATGACTTCGGCAAGCATTCGGTGTAAATTGGCGAGTATGTTCGTGCTCCCAGGGGCTATCGCTGGGGAACTCTGCACTAATCACTACTGTGGCTGGCACTTATGCCAAGGCGAACAGTTTAGAATGCCCCTAAGAGCGAGATCAGGTATTTTCTTACGTGCAAGTATACTGTTAATGAAGTCACTAGTCATACAGACCTGTGGGGTTGCTGTCTCTGGGGCTTGAGTCGGCGTAGAACAACATCTTGCGCAGAATGCTCGGTGCTCCCTGGTATGTGCGTTACTGTAAAGGCCTTGACAGTCTACGTCTACCAGTTTACTCCCAGATCAACCTTCACACGAGTAGATATAGAGGGCGTTTGCTGATCCACACAAATCGACTCACCAATGAGCTGGCGACAAACAACCCCCACGTCCCTCTATCTCCCACAGTTTTAAAGCCAGATGGTTTGTATCTTTTATAGATCTTAAGTAATCAGCATTATTTATCAGTCAAGTTATGAGCATAAGAACGTTCATTGCAACAGCGCTGCTTTCTGCTGCTTTTAAGCATACACTTTCGAGGGTACAGGGTATATTACATTCGGACTTGACCGAGTTTCTTACTTGTTTTTCCTGTCCTGTTAAAAATTTAAATGCGGATTGAGTTCGGTAATTTGTCCTAATAAAAAGAGTGGATGTCTTGGATCGCACGGTACGAGCAAAACTCTTTACAAAGAGAAATTTTGTTTAAAAAACAGATCTGAGTGTGGCCAACACTGACGAGGCATACTCGATACTCTGTACTCAATTCTCAGTACTTTAAAGTCAGTAATCAATACTTAGTACTTGATTATCAGTACTCGATACTCAGTACTTAATACTCAGTTATCGATACTCAGTACTCTATACTCAGTCCTCGGTACTCAATACTCAGCTCTCAATACTCAGCACTCTATACTCAGTATTCGATATTCAGTTCTCTATACTCAGTACTCTATACTTAGTACTTTAAACCTAGTACACGACATTCAGTACTACATACTCAGTACTATATACTCAGTACTTAATACTCAGTACTTAATACTCGGTATTCTATACTCAGTTCTTTATACTTAGTACTTAAAAACCCGTACTCGATACTTAGTACTCAATACTCAGAACTCAATACTCAGTTCTTGATTTTCAGGACTCTATTCTAAGTCCTTGCTACCCAATAATCAATTCTCAGCTCTCGATACTCAGTACTCTATACTCAGTACTCGTTGCTCAGCTCTCGATACTCAGTAATCGATACTAAATACTTTATAACTAGTATTAGATACTCAGTTCTCGATACTCAGTATTTTAAACTTAGTGCTTAAAACTCAGTACTCGATACTCAAGTACTCTCTACTTTTCCTATATTCAGTTCTTTATACTTAGTACTTGAAGATCAGAACTCGATACTTAGTATTCTATACTTAGAACTCAATACTCAGTTCTCGATACTCAGTATTCTATAAGTACTCTATAAGCTATACTAAGATTTTGATGAACATTTGGCAAAATAGTCCGAATTGGTAAGACATTAACCGTTATTGGGTGAACCTGACATTGAGAAAGCCGAAGTACTTAAGCTAGTACTGAGCTGTTTAATCCGAAATAGAGAAATTGGGCCTGAGTAAAGTTCCACAATTTATATGCAAATTCTGCATAGATGGGTTGAAAAGTTTTCCGATAAGAACCCCAGATTTAAGTAGAAGGAAATTACCGTAAAATGTTAGCAGTTTGTCAGCTATTGCAAATTTCTGAAAATATTTTGTCAGAAAATTTTTTATTTGCCACCAACCCCTGCTCAGCTGTTTGCTGGGAACAATTCAAGAATTTGGCGCCTCATTGAATTCAAATTTCCAAGGAACAGACATGCGCATGATGGAACTGTTCCCCACTAAGCAACAGGTTTGAGCTTTGTGGGTGTTTTGGGTAGCTGACTTAACTAAGTAAATTTTTTATAAGGCAGGCAAAAGCGAAGTCAAGCGTTTGTCAAGCTATTGGATTTTACAAAAAAAATTAAATTCAAAGTTGACGCTGAGCAAATAATGTTAACGAAAAAGTTGTAAATTTCATTTCCGACTTTTATGCAAATTGAAGAAAATTGTTGAAATAAATATTTGTGTAACAACATATTTGTCAAGTTACCTGAGCCGACTTAAGACCCATATATCGTTTTCAGGAAAACTTTATTTGCAGAGAATCTCAGCAATGTCTCACACTCGAAAAGTTGCCGGCCAAGTTATCCAACCGGGCGGCCAGGCAATTTAAAACTCAAGCAAATAACTTTAAGAAGCGGGCCAATTGCCTGCACATTTACTCTGTATACTTTGGCGCATAGTTCGGGGCGAAATGTATTTTTTAACAGTTTCCCCAAGTGAATTATTAAAATGAGCAAATCTCTTTGATATGCCTAAGCAAAGTAAGCTCGATGGGGATTTTGGGTAAGAACTCTTGCTGATTTGTTGACAGTGGCCAGAGGAAAGGCATTCGCGGAATTTTTCAATATTCTTCACTTAATCCCGCAGTCAATATTCTCCAGCTGCTGGCCACAAAGGAACGCAACAGGGCAAATCCAGAATATGAACTGTGGCAACAGAAAAAAAACTTTCAAGGCGTGCGCGAATCTGGCAAATAAATCAAAAAGTGATTAGGACAGGCCAAGGAGGCGGAGGCGGAGCCAGATTCGCTTCCTTTACAACTGTCCAGCTGTAAATTGTCTGTTGAGTGGCTGCAAGGAAATAAGAAAACCAAGACCAAGGTGTGTCTGTGTGTGCGAGTGCACACGATGAAAATGTGGGCCAACTTCTGTTGAAAGAAAACTCAAACTTGGCCATAAAACTTTTGCCACGGCTTCGGCGGCTACGGGCTTTGGTCAGTGGCGCCATAGTGATAAATTGAGCAGCGTTAAGTGCGCGGGCAATCAGGAAAATCGTGGAAAATTATAGTTGGCAGGCACAAAAACAAAAGCGAGACAATAGTTTTCCCTTTGCGGGTTTTTGCACAGCTTTTTGAATTATGACTTCTTGTTGCTTTATTTGCATTTGAATATGAAACAGAGGAAATTTCAAGTTTGTGTTTTGAATGAGTTAAGGGGGAAATAATGCACAAAAAAAACAACTACAACTGAAGAGTGATAAGAAAATTGAGCGAACGCAAAGAAAGAAAACTTTTTGAGTCAAGGATTTGCGCTGAGCTTAGATAAAGTAAGCGCAACTGAGGTAAGTTTTTATACCCTTGCAAATGTTTGTTCTCGTACAATAAAGTGTTTTGAGTGTGCTTAATTTTTGTATGCATAAAAACTGTAAAGTAAAAACTACATGCCGACTTACCTGAACCCTCTATAATAAAGTACATAGGTTCAAATAATCTTCGGCTTTAAAAACTGCTGCGGTAATTCCAAAGATTTCCATATATAAAAAGAAAATTCTTTGCCCACACACAAGCGATAATAAATCAGGATAAAAAGAACAAAGAACAGTTTATGAATTATGCATTCAGCTTTCAACGCTCCAGAAGGCGCTGAAATTCTACTTAAATATGGAAAAGAAAATTAATCTTGGTACTAGGGTTTATTAATATCGTAACTAAGTTCCCCTTGAAAGTTGTGAACGGAGCAAAATATACATAATAGTTTTAGAGAAAAGCTAACTTCTGCTCAACCGAAGTTTAAATACCCTTGCAGCTTGTATAATTTATATAAATTAAGGTTTTAAATGACTTTCGTAGAACATTCTTAGCTGAGATTTTTCCCAAATTCAGTTTGTTATATGGCAGCTATACGATATATTCATCAGACTTTGACCAAACTCCCCAAAATTGTGTGGAAACTAATATTATACATAACTGGAAAGTATACTCACTTTTTCGAAGAAAATAAGGTATAAATTAAGAAAATCTATGGATAAAACCCCGAATTGATATTCGATGATCGCAATACATCATAGATTGGAAGAATAGCGGCGTTTTGAAAAAGCCCATCGGTAAAATCTCAAAATTTTTTTTTTCAGATTTCAATACGATCCAGCTTACTTCAGGTTTTGTTATATAAAACAGAATCAAAAAATAGTTATAAAAAGCCAACAAATTCTTTGTGAGCATATCTTCGTTGATCCAAACTAAAAAAAGCTTTTGTTTAGCAGGTGATCTTGGAAATATTAAAACAACAAGGACTCACACTGAAAAAAAAGTTAAAGGCGACTTGGACATTTGTGGACATATTTAATTTTGATCCACGAAAGACAGGTGTAGGATACTAAGGGCAAGCTGTTAATACGCGTAACTTTCACTACGTTCTACAAATAATACATATATGGATGGGTCACTTACATTGTTTTTTTGTTTAATACATACCTTTTTATAAATATAAAACAAAGCTTTTATGTAAAACAACGAGAAACTTATGTTTCACAGCGAAATTAACACAAACTGCGGAAATGTGGGAATCAATTTAAAAGCACTTTCCAAAACATTTGTTGTGTTTGATAGCTCACAGCTGTTCAGATATATTTCGAAATGCTTTGAGATAAACTTTTCTAAGCTAATTAATGCCCACTGTGCGCCTCGCATTTGCTCCTTATTCTAATATTATAATACATGAAATCGGTATTCAGGACACACCAAGAGAGGGCAGTTCATTGTTTGGTAACAGGTCCGTCGCGACGCAGCGGAAGTACACGCCAAAAAATTTTTAGTGACACGCTTGAAAACACAAATTTTTATTATTAGTGCCTATTATCAAGGCAGAGAAATATCTTTTGAGTATATTACGAAACCTGATATTACCCACAAAAAAGTCTTATCCAAGGAGTCACGCGGTTATGGTTCAATATTTTTGTTATACACTCGAAACTGTAGAAGATATGTTTTTTTTCCATATTACGGGGGCGGCAGGGGGCGTGGCAAAAATTGAACATAAACTTGATCTGCCTGCAAGTATAAATCGTATATGTCATATATATGTCAAACCTCTTTCTCTTACCATCTTTGAGATCTGTGCGTTCAAGCAAACGGGCAGAATGACAGACAGACGGACATGGCTATATCGACTCGGCTGTTGATGTCAATCAAGAATAAATATACTTTATAGGGTCGGAAATGATTCCTTCTCCCTGTTACATGCTTTTGCACAAACTTAATGTGCTCTGTGTACCTTTGGTAAAGAGAATACTTAGTAGTCGCAATTGTTTTGATACACGTATTGAACACTCTCCTTCTCGAGAACCATTAAGCGCATCCACTCCAACTTGACGGCAAATGACACTTATGCTAAATTACTTCACCAAAACTTTTTGGCGTCAGTTGCTTGCAATCATGGAATGGGGTTCGCTCGAAAATCGCGTTGTCGTAATTGGCCTGCATTGCCCACAGACAAATTCTGTTTACTGACGAAAAATTTTCAGAATAGAGGAATCGTTCAACAAACAGAACGATAGAGTGTATGCTGTGTCAACACGACATTATTTGCAAACAACCCGTGGACCTTTCAACAAGACTCCGCTCCAGCTCACAAGGCAAGAACGACTCAAACATGGCTAAAAAACCATGTACCGATCTTCATTTCTTCGGATGATTGGCCTGCTGGTAGCCCAGATCTAAATCCATTGGACTACAAACTGTGGTCCGTTCTCGAGACTATGGCTTGCTCTACTCGACACCCAAATATTGAGTCTTTGAAGCGCACCCTTGTCAGAGCAGTGGACAATTTCTCAATGCATGAGCTGCGCACTGCGGTCGATGTTGCTGGAAGGCACAAGGCGGCCATTTCGAATAAGTTGTTCTACGATTTGTAGCCTTTGAGTGACTGAATAAAAAGAACAAAAAAAGTTTTGAAAAATATTCATTCGTTTTCATTTTATTACCAAAAAACCGAGTACTAAAACAATTGCGACTACTAGGTAAAAAGTTTCACAGCTTCGTTTTCCTGTTTTTTCAAAGGCGGGAGATGCAAAAAACCAAATTGACCGACTTTCTCAGTTGTCTTTTGTCGATTTTCCTCCATTTTGTGAAATTTCGTTGGCTTCACTGGGTCAGTATGACTTAGAAAAATTGCATCTGAAAGATCAGACCCGAATTGAAAGTGAACTGTTCAAAACTAGCATGAGATTCTCATATTAAACATAATATGGCATTCGACAAATAAAATCCTTAATTAATATGCCTCAGGCTTTATTTACGTAAATTTTCTTAGTTTCCATTTTAGTCACAATCAGATACTTAATGGATACACTGCCGAGTCAACGAAATGAAATGAAGTAAATCATAAATATTTTATTATTAGGAAATGGTATAAAAAAATTAATTATTTAAAGAGATTTTTGATTTTGTTTTGGTTTTCCTTAGCTTAGAAGTGTTTAAGAAGTGTCAGCAGCGTAATAATAAACAATTGTTTGTATGAATGTACTCATGGATGTATGTTTGTATAATTTACCTAGAGAATTAAACTAAAGTCAGACGAATCATGTCTTGTTCAGGGCCACCAACAGAAAGATTAACCACTGATGGAGACTGCTATAACCATGACCCAGTCTATGTAGGCCCACTGCTGTGGACATGATGGCCGAAGCGGAGTATTCTCCTGAAAGAGAAGAAGAGTGAGTACACTTGGAGAGCACAAAATGATTCCAAAAACTTACCACTTAGAACATGCAACTGCATGGATACTGCAGCACTATTCTCGGGCTCACAGGTGTAGTTGCCCGAATGGGTTTTACGCACCACGGGAATGATCAAGGAGCCAATCTGTAATAGGAGTTTGGGGTTAGACTGTACTTTGTTGCAAGGGGACAAGTGGAGGTGGTTGATTCTTACGGTATTGCGATTATGTTCGGTGCTGCCAAAGATGTTACGATCGATTTGAGTGTACCAACCACTTTTCACATCATTCTCCGCATCCGAAGTGATCTGTTGCTCACCACGATACCAGAATATGTATTTGGGCGCCTCCAAAGTGCCACGGACTATGCAATGTAGTTCCACTTTACTACCAGCCTTGACAAAACGCTGCTGATCGCCAATTAGCTCCGTTCGGGGTGCTGTGAAATGGAAATTTTTGAAGGTTAAACTTTCCGAATTCAATTACATCATCCCGCTTTACCCCAGGGCCGGCCGAAGTCACTCTGACGCGAGTGATCACTTGAATTCCAATCATGTGATTGGAATTTTTTTTTGTGACAAGCGACGCATTGCGCTACCTTCTATTTTCTGCATCATGAGTAGAGCTTATGAATGTGTGAACCGGTGAGCACAGTAAGCATATAAATAGACTCAAGTTTTTTGTGCTAACCAGCACAAGCACATTTTTCTGTGCTCTCTATTTTGGCCGGCCCCCTCTACCCCCTCTTTTTCGCCAACCCAATCACTTACTTATCACAAACAGCTGCACTTTGGCGCTCATTTTGGGTTCGGTTGCCAACTGGCATTCATACCAGCCGGCATCCTCGAGCTTCACATATTTGATTTGCAGCTTCCAGCTCAAACTGCTACCATTTCCACTTTCATTCATGTGGGCCACATGGCCACTGGCATTGGCCATTGACTGCAACAAAGATGCAAATCGCGCATCATTGATGAACGTGGTGTGGTCCACCGCTATGATATGTTCATCTCGTAAACGCACCCAGGACAGGGGCTTATTGGAGTGCTGATGTAGCTGCAAGGGAGCACAGGAGTACACACATATGTGGGTAGGGGCACTTCAGCTGGAAGTTTTTGATTATGCCAATCAACTCACCTGACAGGGCAGATAGGCATGCTGACCCGCCTGGACCGTAGCGTTTAGTGGGGGCAGGCTAAGTTGACGTTGGCCAGTAGCTCGCTCCTTTGCCAGTTGCTTTTCACGTCTCAGCTGCTGTTCCTTTTGTACACTGTCGTAGGCATGCATTCGTGGAGGGGGGTGAGTCGCATTCGATGACTTTAGATTGTTATCCTCCGTCCAGGTCCATGCTATTGCAGTTGTCGTCACATTCGGTTGCTGGTGTGGCAAATCGGCAGGAATGAAATCCGGAAAAGGTGGCAAATACGTGGGTATTGAAAAGCCTTTTGTCAAAGTGGCCGTATCGGGTCGTTCGCTCCAAATCTCTGCTGTTTGTTGCTCTTCGTCTAAGGCCTGTACAATGGCTGCCTGATTGGTGTCCACTGGCAATTCCATTGTTGTTGTCGCGGCTGTTGTTGCTGTAATTAGCGATGCGTTCTCCACAATTGGCACAGCGTTCGCTGCCAATGCTGCAAAATAGGTCAAGAATGAAACGGAGGACATCAGTTGGACAAGAAATCGTAACAATGATGATTTGAAATTCGTGATTGTAAGACAATTGCCTACTAGATGAACTGAAAGTGATTACCAAACCAAGCAATAGATGGCGCCACTACCTTGGCCATTGCTGCAGCCCTGGCCACACTAATCATCGTAATCACGCTATAGCGTGGTTGTCCATCTCTAGCCCTAACGTGTCTGCAAATGAGTTTCTGTCTGGCTGCGATTCCGCGCGGTTGGCGGTTGAATTAAGTTAGTTTCACCTATTAATCCAAGTAACTAAAGTGGTGATCCCGTCTAATAAATGAAGCCATTGTAAAATTCACGTCGAAATACAGCTTTCGCTCAAAAACATATTCATACGGCGACCAGACAACTGAAGACAAGAAGCACTATCTCGACAGCAACCAGGCGAGGATCTGCTACAGAAACAGCGACTCGAGGCTTTTTGGCAAGTGTGTCGCACACAAACACATACAGCTTACACTCAAACACATTTTGGCTCGTTCTCACACACACAAAATGCGACTCACCGGAGAGACAGACACATGGAACAGCACACAGCTTGCAAAGAACGGTTTTTTTTTGTGCAAATGACACGATTAACACGATTTCACACTGCACTCAGCCGACTCTGCACCTTAATGTAACCGATCTCACGTTGGTTTAGCATCCGACCAATTTTTCAGATCTTACATTGTACGCAGCCTGCCAGACGATCGTACCTACTTATGAAAGAACGTCGCGCAGCTCAATATGGACCTTCATCGCACCTACAAGTAATCGATCTCAACACAAAGTCCACAACAAGCGGCAAACAAAGCCCACAGCAAATGGCAAACAAAGTTCACAACGAGTCTCTAATCGGGGTACATTACGCAGTACTATTGACTCTGCAATCTCAACCCTGCTTTGGCGAACTTGCTTATCGAAGCCCCCTAGAAGCAACGGCCTCAACGCGAGGTTACCATCGACGCAACTACGCAAATCTGTACTTGGTGCACTTGCTCAGTACTACGGATTTATCTTCGGTCGGAAAATGGCTCTTAGTGAGAAAAACTCTTTTGTTTTCAATTTAATCGGTCTTAAATTCGGTGATTACTATTTGTATATTCCAAATAGATTCGCAAAATTTGTTCGAAATCGGATGACAATATCTTATGGCTGCCCTAGGACCGATCGGTCGCAAAATTGGTCTTAGTAAGAAAACCTTTTTTTTTCTCCGAAAAGCTGCAAGTTCCTCCCGAAGTTCCGAGTCCCAAGTACGACTTAGATATTCTGAATTTGGTCATTCGATTTGTTATTTGTTTAACAAATTGGGTCCCAAATTGGGACTTCTTGTGTGGCAGAAAATGAATTGGTATCAGATGCTATTGTAACGTCCATGCCATGTGACTTGCCAAAAACACAAAAATATTTGGTAAGGTGAGGGCTACTTAAGAGTTGTTTGAATTCTCAAATGAGTTGCTCAATATGAGAAATTCAAATTAGAAAAAATGTTTTGCTGATAGCCTATGCAAGCTCTTTCAAATAAATTTTTTGACATTCAATTCTCAGTTAATTTTTTATTAGCCAACTTTTATGATAATTAAGACAAATGAAATAACAGCTTTAACATACTTTAGTTACAACACGGTGAAAATTTAATTCCGACACTGTCAGTAATTTTTTCTGATCCAATACGATCCAATTGCTAAACAGAAGAGTAACCAGTTTACCGTGACGGACGGTTCAATAATTAACGAAAAAAGTACCAAGGAGAACCAAAACTAGGAGACCCTAAACTAGCTGTCCATCAGTACTCTGTGGTACTAGACAACAACCAGTTTTAATACAAAGAACAAAAAAAATATTGTTTTCTAGCGATGGCGCACGAACACGCAGGAAGGGTAAAAGTAAAATTGGCTCAACAGCCCCAAAGGGGCCAGGCCAAGCTTCTCTCAGTCTCTTGGCGTGTGCGCTTATAATTTTTTCGCACAACAGAAAGGGACCTTCAGTTTAAGGCCGAGTCCGAACGGCATAGTTTGAGAATTTGCTTTTTCATGGCTAGTTAGTTACTTCACAGCAGGCGCCAATAGCTGGTGAGAAGGTGACCTTTCTAAAGAAAGAAAAAAGCTTTTTATTAGATGGTCCGAGGGGGGATTGAACCCACACCTCCGGCACCAGCAGCCGCAAACACTACCGATGCGACACAACCGACCACTGACTATGGTAACCACATACGATTCCTCCCTTTTATCAGCTGTTTTTTTTTAAATAGTTATCAAACAGATGGACGATTGGAGCGCCGTGTAACTTTAAGTAACTAAATATAAAACTATCTGTCAGATAAACCAATTCTAAGTTTATCTGACACATATCAGCTTTTTAGAAGATGAGAAATCACCCCCAAGTTCGTGCTTGAACCCAAACTAGGCAGTAGGCGAAAACAAGTCGACGCACCAAATGTAAACTCTCTTCTCCGACTCTACCAATATTATATCCACCCAGCATTGTGGCCTGCTTTGTATTGTTTCCCTTTGGGAACTGAAGGCAGAACAGCTACGCACAGTTTGGACGCCTTCGTTAAAACAGGCTTTTAAATCAGTGCAACGAACAATAGAGGGGAACCAATCGAGTACACTCTGCTCATTCAAATTTCCGTATGAGTTCCAAATATTTAAACAAATACAAACATAGCCCACATTCCCCATGATTCTGGCATAAGTTGAACTAAATAAAATGCATTTCATTTACCATTTCCAAACTCTCTCCAAACTTGTGCATAAAATTTGGCATATTTTGTTGAAGCTTTTTGTGCATTAATTGACAAGCTGTGAAATATTTTAGCAAAATGTTTAAATATGCATTTCCCCGGCACCCATCATTCATGATGGAAAATGCAAATGTGCGTGTGTATATGCGTTGAGGGCATTTACATCAATTGCTTTTTTAGAGGTCTACTGGGTCAAGCGGAAATAAATGTGAGCAGCTGACGAATGGCTTTTTGTGGTATTTAATTACAAAAATTGTGATAAATTTTATTTAATTAGGAAAATTATGTGTGTGACAGGTAAATCAATCAAGGTGCAGAAATCTTAAATTTCCACAAGTCGACAACAAAAGCATTCGAGGAGGATAAAAATAAATGAGTCTATTTTTATTACAAATAAAGAACCCCTTTCTTCATAAACCATGTGCAAGACACCCATCCAGTTTAAATGATTGGAATTTCAGCTCTGCAAAAATGGGGCTACCCAAAATATCAAATAGTTAAAGTTTGCTGCAATCAGGGCTTAATACCGGAACCGTTATCCGAAATAAACCTTTTCAAATCAAGTACCGTAAGTGGAACCGTAAATGATACAAATTTTTTTTTGAGAACCAATAACCGTTTACCGTTATCAATGGAACCGATAGCACCGAAACGAAACCGAAACCTTGGTACCGGTACGGTTTCAGTCACGAGTAGATTTGGTCACGAGTTGGAGCTCTACATACAAGATGCTAAAATATTTGCTGGCGGAAGACAGCTGCTTAAACCGAAAATCTTGTTTTGGGTGATTTTTATTCCATTTGTATATACTGGATCTCTAGCAAAACAGCTACTGGATTCCATTAACCATAAAACTATGAAAACATTCTTGGTCAGAATCCTCCACAAAGTTCCCAGAATTGTATGAGATTTCAAAAGTCGTGTTTTCTGTTCCAGCTACGCAGGTTCTCAGGCGAAAAATTTATAATGAATCCGCTAAGAAGTTGTATGGACGCAACCACATTGAATGCAATTATGTTACAGCGAGCAAATCACAAGAATGCTGTATTAGTTATATTAGACGTGGACGTACCGATACGTACCGGTATACCGAAATAAAAATACGGGTACCGTATTGAAACCGAAATTAATTGAAAACCGAAATAGAACCTTTAACCGAAACATTCATTTCGGGACGTACCGGAACCGAAGTTCGTTTCAGGCCCTGGTTTCAATACTTTAATAAGTCAGGAAATTTTTTACGACTTTTAATCTTTTGCTCTTGGTGGACTGTTTCTGGGAATTGCCCATATTCATTCGTGTTTGATCCAAATCGTCAATATTGTGTTGAAACAGAAAATTTTCAAAACTGGAAAGCTTAAAGATGCAACCATTGAAAACCAAAGAGTTTTTCTCACTGTATCTACTTTTTCGACCGATAGTTCCTATTGCATCATCCGATTTGGATCAAGCTCTTCCCACTCTCCCACCCATCACCAGCATCTCATTACGGCCAAAGCAGTTTTAATAATGAAAATGAAATCCATGATTGCATCCATAAATAATATTTATTAAATATTCGTGTTTATGTAATATTCGGTCCTGTTCCGAATTCCGATTCGTCTCTTTTTGACGAATTGATTCTACTTGACCAGTGTTGCCAACTTTTGCCGAGAAAAAAATCCGTTTTCGACATGACGAAGAGGACAAAAAAGCTGTATTTTTCGACAAAAAATCTGGAAAAAAGCGTATGGCTTTTCTTATTATTTATGCAATTATATATTTAAAACATCATCAGAGTGATGAAGTTCCTCGTCCTCATCCTTGTCGTAGGCCTTAGTCGTGCCTATTAGCTTTAAGTTACTGGGAAGGACCTTATAATCGACGTAGCATTTCACATGTCGACGTAATCCGTATCTGTAACTACACATATAATATTTTTTATGTAATATATATATATATATATTCGAATTTCAGTTTCAGTTTCCAATATTTTCTACATAATATTGAGTTGAGAGTGCTCACCTTTATTAGATTTCTGAGTTTTGATTTATTGTAAAATTAACCTGACTGAATACACGCTTAACTTCAGCGTTGGACCATCACAAGAACCACATCTGAATCGCAATACTCAAAAAATTTTTGATTATCTTCAGAGCTTGGGAAGCGATTAGTTTACTCTAAAACTTTAGTTTCATCTTTGTTCTCCAATTTTACTAAATGTATATCATTGTATTGACCCTTAATTTTCCAATATCTTCTACAAAAAATACTTCCAAAATGGTAACAATGCATTGTTTTTTTTGGTCGTAGAATGTTGTCAACCGAAAATATCTCAATTTGTTGAAGAATGCTACGTCTATTCTCCCGTCATAATTTTTGTATGAGACTTTTACTTTACTTCTCGTTACTGCTTGTTACTTCACAACTGCGTATAGGGCTTAAACTGAAACCAATTAAATTGCTTAATACAGTGCATTTTGTGAAATTCTTGCTTTATAAGTTTAACTTAGAAATTTGTGCAGCAGTGTCGAATAGATTTCTCCAATTAGCTATCCATATGAAGCATAAGTCTTTGAAAACAAATGCCTCGATATCGTCTACTTGTATTATATTATATTACTATTATTATCTGATGAAATAATCCATTTTTTATACTCTGTACCGAAGGTACATAGAGTATATTAAGTTTGTGCAAAAGTATGTAACAGGGAGAAGGAATCGCTTCCGACCCTATAAAGTATATATATTCTTGATCAGCATTAACAGCCGATTCGATATAGCCATGTCCGTCTGTCCGTCTGTCCGTCCGTCCGTCTGTCCGTCTGTCCGTCCGTCCGTCCGTATGAACGAAGAGATCTCAGAGATGGTAAGAGATAGAGGTTTGACATGTATGGGGCATATATTTCTTATACTTGCAGGCAGATCAAGTTTATTTTCAATTTTTGCCACGCCCCCTCCCGCCCCCGCAATTTGGAAAAAACGTCATATCTCCTACAGTTTTGAAGATAGATCGTTCGTACCTTCTAGAGATACCTTGTAAACAAAATTATTTATCGATTTGCTGAAGGAATGATAAAGATCGGATGAGCGATACTCAAGTTATGAGCAAAAAACGGCCAGTGAACACCTACCACCCCCCACCCATCACCACAGCATTCTATTGATCGGCTATCTTAGTGAGAGAGAGAGAAAGAGAGAGAAAGAGTGAAACTTAGAGATGAGCTAGTATAACTCGTGAGCAAATGCGAGCTGCGACGTTAAGGGTACAGAGTATATTATAGTCGGGCTTGACCGACTTTCTTTCTTGTTTTAAGTTGAAGTTTAGTATTCATATTGTGCATTTGCAATAACTGCAGTAAACTCAAGAGGTATCAGATTCATTTTTGCGGAGCCAAGCCTTAAACTTCGGGTTCTGCAGCCAGACTTTAAGACTTTTTTATTTGAAAACTTTTGCCATTTTTGTCAAACGGTCTGTAAACTTGGCTAGCACTTTGAAATAACCGTTTCCTGAACGTTAGAAGTTTCAATTAGGGTCGGTAAATGAGTGACTGAGGTGACAAACTATCGATTTGCTTATAAGATTTTCAATTGACTCGAAAATAAAAATAAAGCTGAAAAAAGCGGAAATCATTTTTAAAAATGACAGAAATCCCGCTTCCCGCTGTTTCTAAAATTTTTCCCGCAATACGGTCTTAAAGAAAGCTAGAAATCTCGGGAAAAAAGCTGATTTGGCAACACTGCACTTGATATTGAGCAACCGGTTTCAACTGCTTAAGCAATTCCGATTTTCCTCAAACCGAGTCTAGTAGCCATAGATATGATTGTCAACTTCCATGTAACATTGTTCAATTGGAATTGCACTTGCAAACGTTTACACGAAAACCGACTCGGAGTTCGGAACAGGGCCGATTGTTTAGTTTAGATCTCAGAGACTATAAGAAATAAAGTCATATATTTTTGCATACACATAGGTAACGGAGAACTGCAAAACCACTTTTTTCTCGATTGCCTCATACATAAAAATTCTTGCTCACATTTAATCAATCAACAAAACTCAGCGTTGAATATAATCAGAGACATACCGGCAAATGCATCGAGCGATTGAGCTAGAGTTTTTTGATCGAACATTTATGTGTTCGATCGAACAAAACTCAACGTAAAATTCCAGAGCATTGCTCTCTCTCTCTTTTTCCATATCTGTCAGCAGCGTAGTCTCAACATATGCGTCTTTGCAAGAGTTTAAACATACGGGAGTGACAAAAATTGAAAATCAGAATGATCATGTTGTGATCGACGGAAAGCACTCATTGAGTGTTCTAGACGTGCGTGCGATTTGAGGGGCCAACATAGACTGGGATCACCACCTTGTTGCAGCCAAAGTACGCACGCGGCTCGGTGTGGTACATGCGTCAAGCTCTAGCACACGTCGAAAGCTATGTTAAACTCACCCAACTGCTTAAGGAAATCTCACCATTTCCTTTCCTGTGTACGGCTGCCAAGGATACGCTGAGTACCCTTGAAAGCACTCTTGGTATGATGAGAAGTGTCGCCGCGCAACTGCAGAGAATGACGCTGCCTACAGGAGAACTCTGTACTAGGGAGCAGCGCGGGCTAAGCGATACCGGGAAAAAAGGAGAGAGGAGAAGCGCCTTTTAGAAGAAAAAAGAATGAGCGGGAAAGGCGCATGCGTGCGAAAGTCGAGTTGCTATTTGGCATAAGTAAGACTCGAAAATTGTATCAAAAGTCTAAAAAATAAAGCAGCTGGTGCTGATGAGCTGCACAATGAATTGTCTAGACTGGCGGCAAGGAGATGATAACGTGCATGCAGCAACTCCTCTGTAGAATAGGGGCCGACGAATACATGCCCGAAGATTGGAGTCTAAGTGTAATTTGCCCACTTTGAAAAAAAGGAGAAAAAGACCTTTGAGAAAGATATCAAAACCTATCATATTTTTGTTCATTATAAATCAGCCTTCGACACACCGATAAGGTCAAGGTTCTTTGACGCCCTGTCTACCTTTGGTATACCAGCTAAGTACGTTCGACTTTGCATGATGACGTTGAGAAGCACGCAACGGTCTGTCAAATTAGGAAAGAACCTTTCCGAACCATTTGATACCAAATGAGGCGGCGATTGGCGTGTTCGAGCGAAAAATCATTCGTATAGAGACATTGTAAATAGTAAACCGTGTAAATATTGTGTAAATAAAAGCCCGAAAACCGAAAAAACGCTCGTTATTAATACTGAAATTGTTTCTAAGTCTTACGTTAATTTTAAACGATTTTCTAAATTATAGGGCGATTTTCTTTAATATAAGAAAATAATTTTCTGAGTGTATAGACCGAAACGAAAAATTGGGTTCGGAACAGATTCAGATTCAGCTATTTTGCCGAGTGATTGCCAGTTTCTTTAGGTTGCTGTGCAGCGTCCTATTCCTCTATCCGATCAGAGCGTAAGCCTGGTCTTAAGGACATTCAGAAAACCCATTAGAAAACAGACTGAACCAAATATATCATGCCCATTGGCATCCCAAAGCCATTATTTTGGTCATTGGCTTTGTGTGTATTTCTTGCACTTTGTTATTTGAGGCCTCAATTATTTTACGGAAAACTAAAATCTCAGTATTCTTTTGGCTGGAAACGATAACAAGTGCCATTTGTAAAATTGTAAGCCAAGTGACAGGCCAGTTTAAATTCTTGATTCTTGCTCCCAGCTAACCTCATGGAGGTGGATACTTTGTGGTTACGTCTGCTGTCAAGGGCCGAGGATCTGGGTGATGAGTTGGCTCGCCGTAGTCGACCAGTTTTACCCACTTTGGCACGTGTCTGCCTGATAGCCACCTTCTTTGAGGACGGCGTGCGCATGTGGTGCCAATGGATAGAACAGCGTACCCATCTTCAGGTACACATGGACTGCTCACATTCTTGGGCCTTGGTGTTGGTGCTGGTCAATCTGGTGGGTCAGTTGGTGGGCTCTGCTTTGGTTTTGTTGCGCCTGTGGGTGAATGTGGCTGTGACATTGCTGGCAGGTTTAGTTCTGCTGCAAATCCATGTCTATGCGGTGCCCTGGCAATTGCAATGGTTGCTGCGCAATTTCTCCCTGCTGGGCGGCCTTTTGCTGTTGCATGTGGAGGCCAAGGAATTGGCGGCTGGAGTTTACGGAGCGGGCGGTGCCGGACTACCGCAGTTGGTGAATCGAAGACCGCAGCAGCTTATGCAACTAACTGGAAGGATTTTGTTGGCCTGCATGTATCTGACGCTGCTGCAACTGTACTTGGGCGTTGGTGCGATGATTTTGAATGTTATGGGCCTGACTTTGATGGCTCTAATTGTGCTCGGCTATCGCACCAGATTGGCTGCCCTGCTGCTGGCTTTGGGTTTAGGTATTTGGAATGTTTTAACCAATTCCTGGTGGTTGGCCGAGGGTTCGAAGAGGGATTATCTCAAGTATAACTGTTTTCATACGCTCTCGGTGGTGGGTGGATTGCTAATGGTTGTGGTTCTGGGACCAGGTGAGGTCTCCCTGGAGCAGTACAAAAAGCAGTGGTAGCCGTGGATAATTCTGTGTTAAATCTGAAATAAAATGTAATGCACTGCAGAAGGGAAATTTTCATGTTCCATCCAATCAACTTTTTAGCTGGCGGCCACATTGCTTTTTATTAGTGCATAAAAAAACCCACAGATGGGCTCACGCCCTCCACATTGTCTCTATCCCAACAATCTCTCGCAGATTGCCTACTCCTACTTGGCGGATGCTTTGCTTTTTCTGCCCTGGGCTACAAAATTTACGCGCCGCATAACAAATAACAACTAAGTATTTATTATGTAAATAATATTATGCCAAATGCGGACACACACAAAGAGACTGTGTGGAGTTGCGTTTAAGTTTACATTTTTATTAATGTTCCGTCTGACAACTATTCTGCTAAAATAGTTTTGCCAGCTTCCTCTCTGTTAGCCAGCTGCTGTTCATGCTTCAGGCAGCAAAGAAGCTGACGTTATTGTTTTAAAATTATTTCAACGTTTAGCCAGAGTTGAGTTTTGAGTTGTTATTGAAATACTAGAGGACCCAGGGACCACTTTGGCTTAGGAAATCTACGAGTCTATGAGTTTTTTGGGTGGGAGGGGGGCTTGATACAAGACCCGCATTGTAGAAATGGCCTTACTATCATCAAATGCTTTAGACCATGTTCTGATAAGGTCACGAACACCACTAGCTTTATTTAGAACAATTGATATATGATTGTATTCATATTTTAATAATTTTTACTAAAAACTTTTACTAAAATTGAACTCAGGACCTCGGGACTTAACAAACACGGAAGGCGGCTTAGAGCATACTACTTTAAAGCAGTCGCATGAGAGTGCGACAAATCACAGTAAAGAATGCAGCCATAGGCATTCAGCACTTAAGCGGTCAGAATGAAAAAAAAAACCCGGTGGTGCGGATGATAAGACCGTTCGTTGCCTTAGAATGGCAAGCTCGAGGATTCGAGTCTGCAGCCAAGCAAAATCACAAAAAAATTGTGCTTCATTGCCCCACATGTTAAACATAATTAGGGTATTCACTTTGTTGTGCACATGGACATTTGTTCAAAAATGTAAGCATTTCCAACAACTATTTAATCTGAACAAATTGTGTACAGTTTGCTCTGACCAGACCCTGACTAGGAAAAGTCGGGCACTTGTGCCCAAACTTATTTTGAAATGAATGTGTGATCAAAGAGAAAGCGCAAACTTCAAAAGAATCAAGGATGACTCGCGGATAAATCGCGGTCCATTGACGAATCTCTTTTTTTCATCTTTTGACATTCAAATACCATCTCAGAGAAAGGTTCATTAGCGGCCCATCGAGGAATATTTTTTTTTTGGTATATACAATACCAAAAAGGAAAAAATTCTAGCCAAAGACCTAGGGGACCTAATGGGGCGAAAGTACATAGTTAGGTTAAGTTGCTGACCGGTTCAACGTGGCGAAACTAGCGCGATCCTGGCTTCCTGCGCCTCAAGTCGACTCACTTCTTCTTGCTGGTGACCCCCGGTCACAAAGTGAGGCATCCGCAAATCTGCTCGATAAAGTGAAGAGTCGGGCTCGGTACTCACCACCGCCAATGACAACTACGACAACAATTAAATAAAACAATTACCAAAATGAAGTAGCGTCTCTGCGACAGTGGATGGCGTTTTGAAAAATTAAGGTTAAAATCAGACTGTTGTTTTAGCACCCCTTCGTTAAAGTGTTGTGAACACCGTTGAACTGGACAAAACCCGCAGACGTTGCGATTCCTTGACTTTCTTAATCTCAAAAACATAGCAGTCCCGCCAGCTCAAATGTCAAACGTTATTGTGCACAAATTTCGTGCACAGAGGGCTGCTCACAATACTAGTCAGGCAAACTTGCGCAAGTGCCTATGTGCACAACAAAGTGAATATAACACGCTTACTTTGGCTCTACTGATGTTTATAATCCCCTGCAGCACGTATAAACTATATAAATAAATGTTGTCAAGGACTTTTATAAAACAATTTAATTATTGCTTTCAACCAGCGGTGGACACGCCTTTGTTCCCATTGCTTTGAGAGTTCATTTTCGGCAACTGGCTCCACTCGCTTGCAGATTTCGCAACAAGTGCAATCACCTCAATTCAATCTGAGTTGATACCACCAAATCCATCGTACCTGCGCTAGCCCGCACAAGCATACGGACCAGCAAGTGCAGTGGGCGCTGGTTGGCTCAGACCGCAATGCTCCCTTGTCTTGCGAAAGGTCAAAGATAAATGCCTCATCGTACTGGGGCCACGAAGTATATTTTTCATTCTCATAAACCAGGGTTCCCCAAGCAGAGAGCGCGAAAGTGTGACTGTGTCTCTCGCTAACACACAGAGAGCCAAAATGCCAGCGAACAGCAGACAAATATCAGTGAAAAGTTGTCGTTGTGTTCTATGTTAAATTTATCCTTTATTCGTCCTTTTTTCTTTGTTCTAAGGCGCTTATACAGTTTATCAATTACAAGTATGCTCACTTTCATCCTTGGCATCGCTTTCATATTGATATTCCGCCTTCGATAAGCATTTTTCAAAGCGATGCAGCCCTGTTTTATCAAAATCAAAATCAGAAGAATCGTATATCGGTTCACTGCGCTTTAAAGTTTCAACATGCGTAAAGACGTTTACAATAAGAAATGTCTCGAATCTTGGTTAAGAGAACCTGAATTAACGAATTGGATTTACTTGAAATACCAAGGATCCGAGGAAGGTCAATCCAAAGATTGACCAGGCCCGCGCACATGGCCACACAAAAAAACACATGCAAAATGCAGTGCCCTTCGCACAAAGAAAACAATATTACGTTTCAGCCACTTTCAACATCGCGTGTGGTCAGGAGGCGGAACTATCAATGTTTGGTGCCCAACATGGGGCCAAAATTATCAAGTTTCTGATAGTTGTCTTCGGTTAATTGGAACGAAAGCACACTCGATATAAATTAGACGAAAATAAAGATATTCGAAACTTTACGTCAGACGGCATAGCCGTTTACAAAATTGTATACCTGAAGATGGTTGCCGGTCAGCTACCGAAATAACCAAAGAAACAGCATATACATCTGTGTGTTTCATTTGACCTCGAGCCGGCTAAACATAATTTTCTACAATTTAGAAAGGTCGCCAACTATCAACTTTTTGATCTTCATTAAATCTTTATTATATTAATAAGGAAACATAGCTTGTCCTGTTTTTTAGCCTTTTTAAAAAAAATCTGTCCGATTTCTGTCTTTTTTCTGCGTTTAACCGTCCTTTTTTTGTTTAAAGGCATTGGCAGCACTGGTGTGCTCGTGGTTGACTTATGCCAACATAAAAGAGAAAGAGAAAAGAAAAAACATACGAAATTGTTGTTGCAATATACATAGGTTTCTGCTATGCGTGAGCACATGGCTGTAGCACCTCTGCTCAAAAACTTTAGCTTTCTTCGTCTTCTTATCGTACATCACCTGAATATTTTTCCCACTAGTTTCTGCTTGAATCGCAGCTTTATATGTATATCAATAAGAAACTCTCAAAGTCGAGTAACTTATTACTGTAAGTTATTATCCATTCCGGAAATTTAAAAAAATTTTCCGTGGATTCCGCGAGTCTCGAAGTTTGTATGTGTTCCGCAGGTCTCAAGATTAATGAGCATACCTAACACATGTACATATGTATACTGAATTGTTTTTCTCTTTGCAGCAAAGAGAGCTGTTTAATAAAAACGAGAGCGTAAGTTAAAGTCGGCTGAAACCGACTTCAATATACCCGTTACTCATGGAAAGAAATGTTCAACAGCCTTCCTGTGTGCCTGTGGTGGGACAGCCGAAAAGTATGCAACATTTTTTAGATCTGCTATTTATCATCCGATCTTGAAATTTCAGGGCTTATAGATATTGCGAATATAAATGTACGTTTTAAATTTGAGATCGATATCTTAAAAATTGTAGGAGCTATTCAACATTTTTTATTGTGGGGGCGGATGCGTGGCAAAATTTGAAATAAACTTGATCTGCGTGCAGACAATAGGAGTCTACATTTCAAGTGTGGTTGCGCCAGCTCTTCTAGTCTCTGAGATCTAGGTGTTCATACAGACAGACAGACGGACGGACAGACGGACATGGCTATATCGACTCGGCTGTTGATGCTGATCAAGAATATATATACTTTATATGGTCGGAAATGATTCCTTCTGCCTATTACATACATTTGCACGACCCTAGTATACCTTTTTTACTCTACGAGTAACGGGTATAAAAATGTTAAGCAAAAGTTCGTCTTGGTAAAAACGCTAAATTTATCTTAATGCTGAAAAAACTTTAGTAAAATGTGTATGGGTAAAGTCGTGATGTTTCGGAAGCGCCGTGAATGATCTAACTATATGCAATTGTATAATTTCGTTCCGTCCATCCCATTCTATCCGGCTTAAGTTAAGCTCACACAGTCAAATAATTTACCCAAATTTTGACGAGAGTTTTGCTATATAGGCCAAATCGCGGAACTTTTCGGGCATATAAAAATTTGGGCAAATCATTTGCATGTGTGCACTTAGCTTTAAAATTGAAAACGGATCAAACACTGGGTATCAGCTTGTTTCATACTTAATTATAATTCACTTTATGCAACTTTATATTGCCATTTATTGTTATGGCCGGCATATCTATGTAATTAAAAACTATTTGCACACAAAAGTTGATAAAACAGCAACAACAACAACGACAATTGTGATGAGAGAGCAAGAACATTTTAGCTGTGGTAATTAGTGTTACTGTTCAGTTAACCACATAAACTGATTTTGGTTTTTGAGGTTTTCTGTTTTTCTGTATTTTTCGAACAACATTTAAACTATTAAAAAAAGGTCTTTAATGTTAGTTGGTGGCTGTTGATGTTGTTGTTGTTGCCTCCATTGTCATAGCCATAAATTTAAAATTCCAACGCAATGACTGAGCAATGATTAGTGAAAACTTTTTGTGGGGCCTGGAAGGACCAGCAAGCGAATAGTGAGGGGGAAGTTTATCATCATATGGGACGTCACAGAGTTTCGCATGAATTTCGTATTCATTCGAGTGCAAAGTTGAAAAAGGCCAAAAAGCATTTCGCCTTGCCTATGAAACATGGATTATATCGTTTGGAAAAGGAACAACAACAATTTGTAAGTCCCGAGGAATTAAAGCCAAATTCAGCATTCCCATTTAATTGAGTTCAGGGATTAAAATGTAAGGCTTAACCAGCGGATGCCGTCTCAAGCTTTTGTTTACATTATTAATATTGAGAATAAAGAAATACTAACTTATTTTACCATTTGTAACCTTTTGTATCAACTGCCTCTGGTCAACCGCCTAATCTCAAAGGATTCCACTTGTATTTGTAATTTTTCCCGTTATCAAAGGACACATAAATTACCTAAAATGGTCAGAAGCAACGACATTAGCGAAATTTATGTTTATGCCACATGTAATTAATAATATGAGAAATCGCGCAAACAAATTATATGCTTACTCTATATGTACATTGTACAAACATACATATATGTATGCAGAGAGCCTGTCCAGAATGGCGCATGTTTGCCCCTTAATTAGGCCATCTCTGGTCCGCTTAATTTTGGTTCCCTTTACTCAGTAACTTGATGTGAGTGGGGGAGGCATATGAATGTGTTTTGTGTGAGTGGCCACCTAATTAAGAAAGGGTCAGCGAGGCAAGCATGTTCAGAGCAAGTCAGGTTAACCAAGCCACAGTGCAGTGTCAACCGGGGCTAATTACATACGTAGATGCTGGCCAGCGATGAGACTAAAATCTAGAAATGTGTTAATTTTTCTTCAAAGTAGCCTATACTATTGGAGGCTTTTAACAACGGGAGGGAAAATATTGAATTTACATAAAATATACAAAATAAAAAAAAGCATCATTGGCCGTGTTCAGCAGAACAACTTGCTCCCTGATCAAGTATAAATTAGCAATCATCTTCCTACTGAACTCAAGTGTTGAGGTATCATGATAGCCAATTTGAGGTATTCTGATACAGGAGCATGGATCAAAGAAATAGTATGCTAATTTAAAGTGATACTGCTCTTTCCAACAGCAGAAACTATTCAATGCACAATTTTTTTCTGATACCTGCTCAGGGATCAATTATTCTGCTGAACACGCCCATTGATTATGTGTGATCAATGATCACTGATCATGTACGGAGTTCTGCGATATTCGATCTGTAGGATCCTCAAAGCATACTAATCATGTAAAACAAGTTAAAAAGTCGGTCAAGGCCGATTGTAATATACTCTGTACCTGGAGTAGCAGCTGAAAGCAGCGCTGCTGAACAATAGACGGACTTTTAAAGCTGACCTATACATGACGCCATTACTTCCAGCGCTGCGCCAGCAAACTTTTTTTGGTCTTAACTTGAGTATATTTTATGTCATCTTAATCATTCTTTTGGCAAATCGGTAAATAATCTGGACTACTCAATATCTGTAGAAGTTACGATCAATCTATTAAACTGTGGAAGATATGAAGTTTTTTCCAAATATGAAAAAATGAAAATAATCTTGATAAAATTGAAAATTCAGCAAATGTGGACAGGGTAATGGGAACGCAATACAAAAAATGCACTTCAATCGGGCAATTGGTTAGGGTACCTCCAGAAGGAGTTAAACCTTAATTCTTGAATATCTTTAAAAGCGTACCGTAGTTTCTTTTTTTAAAATCGATTTTTATGATGGTATAATGGACTATTGCATGTCCCTAAGAGATGGTACTCGACAGCCAAAAAACCGCGATATGGAGTCCCACTTTTAGACTCACCAACAAACCAATTCATATAGGCCATAATCGAGACCTTAAAATAGACAGAACTGCGTTTTCAGTTATACCAACGAAGCCTTGGTTCGCGGTTTATAGGCATTTTTGTACTAGCAATTGCCTTAGAACAACATTGACCAATTAGGGTAAAACCAGCTTCACCAAAATTATTTAATAATTTTAAGATTAAAGTGCTTCATTACCAGCAGGAAAATAGATCGTTTAAATACTTCAGTTCAGGGCATCTTAGCGGACCGCGGTTTCTCCACCAAAGACAATTTTAATAAAAATTTTACTTTTTCTTGGTGGCAATGATGAATTTTACTCATAAGATTAATTTCATAATTTTGGGGAAGCCTGTGATACCCAAATGGTCAATGTTGCTCAGAGTCAATTGCTGGTACAAAATTGCCTATAGTCCGCGAACCAAAGCTTCCTTGGCGAACCTGAAAACACAGTTCGGTATATTTTTAAGTCTGGCTCATAGTCCATATGGAGTGGTTCGTGGGTGAATATACAATTGATACTCCAATTCGCGGTTTTTTGGCTGTCGAGTACCATGACTTGGGGACATGCAATAGCCCATTATAACATCATGGAAATCGATTTTAATAAAAGAAACTACCGTGCGCTTTTAAAGATATTCAAGAATTAAGGTTTAACTCCTTCTGGAGGTACCCTAACCGATTGCCCGATTGAATTGAATTTTTATACATAGAGTATATTAAGTTTGTGCAAAAGTATGTAACAGGGAGAAGGAATCGCTTCCGACCCTATAAAGTATATATATTCTTGATCAGCATCAACAGCCTATTCGATATAGCCATGTCCGTCTGTCCGTCTGTCTGTCTGTCCGTCTGTCTGTCTGTCCGTCCGTCCGTATGAACGAAGAGATCTCAGAGATGGTAAGAGATAGAGGTTTGACATGTATGGGGCATATATTTCTTATACTTGCAGGCAGATCAAGTTTATTTTCAATTTTTGCCACGCCCTCTCCCGCCCCCGCAATTTGGAAAAAAGTCTTATCTCCTACAGTTTTGAAGATAGATCTTTAGTACCTTCTAGAGATACCTTGAAAACAAAATTATTTATCGATTTGCGGAAGGAATGGTAAAGATCGGATAAACGATACTCAAGTTATGAGCAAAAAACGGCCAGTAAACACCCCTCACCCCCCCACCCATCACCACAGCATTCTATTGAACAGAGCTCGCAAAAAACTGTTAACACTATCAGCGTGTCTCTGTAAAACTGTTCTGTTACAGACACATCGAAAAGAGGTTGCTAAAAGACACTTTCAATTCTGTTTAGCTCAATAGCTGTTTTCGCTCAACCAAAGATCGCTTTTTTCGTTTCTGTTTTGCTCATGTCTTTCACTGACCGTTTTGCCGAGAGCCGACTTCCAAAGTGTCTTCGAAGAATGTAAGCGAGTTTGTGACTGGGATGCCTGTGTGTGTGTGTGTTTGTCTCAGTCAACGAACTTTGTACATATGTGTAGTATGGAGAAATTTATTATTATTAACCTATCAAATGAAATGCAGAAAATATTCGTTTTTGGTAATTGCTTAACGCCTAAAAACCATATATATTTAATTATGTACATTGTACATATAGTACAAAAGCCCACCGCATACCACACGAACAAACCAAATAACACTTTATGCTGACACTTTTTGTGTTTTGCTCATTTGAAGACAGTTTTTCGTGAGCGTTCGCTCACAAGTGTCCCTCTCAGTTGTTATTGACGGTCTGCCTCGTTTGTTTTGATCAACCGAAAATGCCCAACAGAAAACACTTGAGGAGGGAAAAAAAAGTGTTTTGCTCAGTGAGAGACCGAGTCGTCTTTGTTTTTCTCTGTTTCGTCAGTGGGCTGATCGAACTGAAAAAAGTGTTGAGGGTTATTTGCGAGCTCTGCTATTGAACGGCAATCTTAGTAAGAGAGAGAGAGAGAGAGAGAGAGTGAAACTTAGAGATGAGCGCGTATAGCTCGTGAGCAAATGCGAGCTGCGACGTTAAGGGTACAGAGTATGTTACAGTCGGGCTTGACCGACTTTCTTTCTTGTTTTTATTGCGTTCCCAATGACCCTATCCATATTTGCTGAATTTTCCAGATTTTTATCTTAAGCCGTTAAAATCTTATATAAAATTGTTGTCGTTGTGTGTTGCAAGTACAAAAGTACCCATAAAACGCGAACTGAGGCCTTATTTGAAAAACTGGGTATGAGGTGAGGCTTACAGAGGTCCCTTTATCATAACTTAAGGGTCCAATGCCGGGGTTTTTTTTACTGTTGTACTGTGTTACATATTTTTGCACAAACTTAATATACATACTCTGTGTACCTTTGTTACAGATTATGTAAAGTACATGAATTTCAAAACCATTAAAAGTTCAAACACAACAATTAAAAGTGCGATATCTATGTGGTTATCAGCAGCAGACTTTGCGAACTATCCACAGATTACATTTTCTTTTCTTGGACGAAAACATGCTGATAAAAATAATAATAGTATCAAGGATGCAAACCGCACCGGAACAAAAACCTTCACAACGGGTTCGGTCCAGGTTCTTGTGATACCCAAACAGAACCGGGAGCTGATTCCCGTATTAATTTTAAAGCAGCATTGGAACCCCATCCAAACCCTTGTTGCTTATTGAAAGGGTTCGGTAGCCAAAATTGAAAATAAACTTGATTTGCCCACAAATCTTCTTTTTTGGCCCGATATTTATATCCCGGCATTTTCTGTTTTTGAATTAAAACAAGAAAGAAAGTCGGTCAAGCCCGACTATAACATACTCTGTACCCTTACACTCGCATTTGCTCAGGAGTCAAACGGCCAGTTAACACCCCGCGCACAACGCGGTGCGCTCTCTAAGTTTCTCTCTCTCTCTCTCTCTTTCTCTCTCGCACTAAGATTGCTGTAGTTGTTGGTGGGGGGGTGGGTGATGTTAACTGGCCGTTTTTTGCCCATAACTTGAGTATGGTTCATCCGATCTTGATCATTCCTTCAGCAAATCGATAAATAATTTTGTTTACAAGGTATCTCTAGAAGGAACGAACGATCTATCTCCAAAACTGTAGGAGATATGAAGTTTTTTCCAAATTACGGGGGCGGGAGGGGGCGTGGCAAAAATTGAAAATAAACTTGATCTGCCTGCAAGTATAAGAAATATATGTCCCATACATGTCAAACCTCTATCTCTTACCATCTCTGAGATCTCTTCGTTCATACGGACAGACAGACGGACGGACGGACAGACGGACATGGCTATATCGAATCGGCTGTTGATGCTGATCAAGAATATATATACTTTATAGGGTCGGAAACGATTCCTTCTCCCTGTTACATAATTTTGCACAAACTTAATATACTCTATGTACCTTCGGTACAGAGTATAAAAACAAGAAAGAAAGTCGGTCAAGCCCGACTATAACATACTCTGTACCCTCACACTCGCATTTGCTCAGGAGTCAAACGGCCAGTTAACACCCCGCGCACAACGCGGTGCGCTCTCTAAGTTTCTCTCTCTCGCTTTCTCTCTCGCACTAAGATTGCCTGTGTTGAACGGTTAGGGGTATGTTGCTGTGGTTATTGGTGGGGGGGTGGGTGGTGTTAAGTGGCCGTTTTTTGCCCATAACTTGAGTATCGTTCATCCGATCTTTATCATTCTTTCAGCAAATCGATAAATAATTTTGTTTACAAGGTATCTCTAGAAGGTACGAACGATCTTTCTCCAAAACTGTAGGAGATATGAAGTTTTTTCCAAATTGCGGGGGCGGGAGGGGGCGTGGCAAAAATTGAAAATAAACTTGATCTGCCTGCAAGTATAAGAAATATATGTCCCATACATGTCAAACCTCTATCTCTTACCATCTCTGAGATCTCTTCGTTCATACGGACGGACGGACAGACGGACGGACAGACGGACATGGCTATATCGACTCGGCTGTTGATGCTGATCAAGAATATAAATACTTTATAGGGTCGGAAACGATTCCTTCTCCCAGTTACATACTTTTGCACAAACTTAATATACTCTATGTACCTTCGGTACAGAGTATAAAAATTATGCGGAATCGACATCTGCCATTAATTTCAACTAAAGGGTGATTTTTTGTAGCAACTTTCTTATTGGTCATACTGTTTTTGGCAGCTCTGCTGTTTTCGTGTCACATGTTACTGTCAAACATGTTAAGTTTGGACTATAATTTAACCATGAATCGACTTACAAACGAACAACGCTTGCAGGATAGGTTAAGAAAGTGCATCGTTCACTTCTTCCATTGTATGGTCAGTTTGGGCGACCTTGTTAGTAGAGCAGGAAAAACCGATGGTTGACAAACATCGATGTCTTCGATGTTTTGAAAAAACATCAATTTAAATCATCGATGTTTCTGATAGTATTATTACATATAAGTTAAAAATTGGTTAAAATAAGTAATAAAGTTGGTCAAAATATAGTATCCGTGAAACGCGGGAAAGTGCTGAAGCCCACTAAATTACATACACATGCTCCAAGAGTTACAATTAAGATATTTTTGATTATTTCCATCCTGCGACTGGGCAAGTCCAACACCACCACAAGCTCTCCTATTTAGATCTATTTAATTGAGAAATAATTATATTGAACATTTATATTATAAATTGCAAATTTTAATAAGTTCTTTTACAATTTCCTCGCTTCCTCTGCCGACGCTTTTAGAGATGGTAGAAAAGTAAAAACATCAATGTCGAAAAAAAACATCGATGTTTGCCACTTCTTCCAAGCATCGATACATCTCTAAAAACATCGATGTTTTGCTCTGCTCTACTTCTTAGGCGGATATTCGGAATCTTGTAACTAAATTTCGCACTAAATTTACATTATTATTGGACATTAAACCACCAACACGCATACGTAGAGTGCGGACAGAGGAAAATATCGCAACTGCATCCGCCAGTGTTGTTAATGTCCGTGAATTATCGATTCGGCGCCATTTGCAGCTATTGGGCCTCTGTTACTCCACTACGTGGAAAATAGTGCGAATGGGGGCTGGCGAAGTTGGATGAAGATCCCAAAACTTGTTACTGATCAATATTATATGCTACACTCAGAAAATTATTTTTCTATATTTAAGAAAATCGCCCTAAAATCGCCTTAAAATTTAGAAAAAAATTTCTATTTTTAAGAAAAAATGTTCTGCATTTTGGAAAAAACTTTCTAAAATTTAGAAAAATATATTTTTTTTCTAAAATATATTTTTCTTTTAAGTTTTAGGGTGAATTTGCTTTATTGCCTTTTTTAATTTTTAGGCTAATTTTGCCTTCGATTTTAAAAAATATTTGTTACAAATGTAGGGTATTTTGCCCTAAAATTGAGAAACCCTAATTTTAAGAAAGTTTTTCTAGAAGAATATAAAAACAAGAAAGAAAGTCGGTCAAGCCCGACTATAACATACTCCGCACCCTTAATGTCGCAGCTCGCATTTGGTCACGAGTCAAACGGCCAGTTAACACACAACGCACAACGCAGTGCGCTTTCTAAGTCTCTCTCTCTCTCTCCCTCTCACTAAGATTGCTTCTGCTGAACGCAATGCTTAGGTTATGGGTGGGATGGGTGTGGGGTGTTAACTGACCGTTTTTTGCTCATAGCTTGAGTATCGTTCATCCGATCTTTATCATTCCTTCAGCAAATCGATAAATAATTTTGATTACTAGATATCTCTAGAAAGTACGAACCATCTATCATCAAAACTGTAGGAGATATGACGTTTTTTCCAAATTGCGGGGGCTCGAGGGGGCGTGGCAAAAATTGAAAATAAACTTGATCTACCTGCAAGTATAAGAAATATATGTCCCATACATGTCAAACCTCTATCTCTTACCATCTCTGAGATTACTTCGTTCATACGGACGGACGGACAAACAGACAGACAGACAGACAAACAGACGGACAGACGGACATGGCTATATCGACTCGGCTGTTAATGCTGATCAAGAATATATATACTTTATAGGGTCGGAAATGATTCCTTCTCCCTGTTACATGCACAAACTTAATATACTCTATGTACCTTCGGTACAGAGTATAATACAAAAGAAAAAGTGCTGCTTCGGTGACTTGATAACAGGCCTCGCCCAACTGAGTACTTTCTTAAATATGGTTTTGACGCAACGTTTTGCTTAAGGCAAATAGCTGAGTGGGCTAAGGCGTCCGTCCGTATGTGAAGAGGTCCCGAGTTCGAATCCACAGTAAAGTACAAAAAAAAGAAAGAAAAAACAAATAAAAAAAACCAACAACAACAAAGAACTAAACCACCCCCCCCCTTTTTTAGAAAAATTGCCCTGAAATTTAGAACACAAGATCTATTTTTTTTTTTTTTAATTTTCTTAAGAATAAGGCGAGTAGCCTTTGGCTCTTTTTTTAGGGCGATTTTCTAAAAATTACGGCGAAAATTACATTTTTTTCCATACAAGTTTGATCCAAATCGGATGTCTATAGCATATAGCTGCCATAGGAACTATAGTTCGAAAAAGAAGTTCTAGAAAGAGAAACTTTTTTGTTTTCAATGGTATCGTCTTCATACCTTCCAGTTGTGAATTTGATCAGTTTCCACACAACTTTGAGGAGTTTGATCAAAATCGAATGAATATATCGTATAGCTGATATATAACAAACTGTCAAGCAAATGTTTGAAGTTGTGGCGCCATCAAGCTGCAAGGGTATATAAACTTCGGTCGAGCCGAAGATAGCTTTCCTCTATTTTTTTATCAAATCCGAAAGCTGCTAAAAAATCACCCTTTATAAAAAAAGTTTCAATTCATTTTTTTCATTTAAATAGTCCCTTAAGACCACAAAAATTATTGGCCGAAAAGATTATGGTGGGGACAATTTTCTAAATACTCGGTTTTCGAAAATTAAGTGCAAGATCGTCTACTACTATTACAACTCTACTACTTAAAACTTCAAACGCGTGTATTTAAAACTAAATTTTGTAAGTTGGCCGGAAACTTAACTTCACTTGACGTTTTGAATATATTTTGATAAATACATTTTCTATTATCCCTGTTCCACTGGCACATTCTAGAGGTCATCCGCTGGATGATCTAAATGACCTCATTCTTTCTGTGTATTTCCTCATAATATATCTTCCTCACTGAAGACCATTTTCAAAAAAACTATCGTCATCTCTGAAAATGCAGATTCCTGTCCTCATTGTGCTGCTTCAACATTTTCCATCTTCACAATTTACAAAATGCTGGTAACATAGATAGCAAATTAAACATAGATATTCAATTTTAATTAATTAATCCATGGTCACTCGGCAATACTAAGTAGTTAACTAGCGATACCAATAAATATTGATTATTGCATACCCACTTTAGCCTTTGATACTATGTATGAGGTCATATTACCAAGTCGTTTGGATTGGAACTCGCTCCTCCATGGCAAACCAAACGCCATCAACATCTACACAGATGGCTCAAAATTGGAAAGTCTGGTGGGAGGCGGGGTTTTCAGTCCAGACCTAGGTAAAGAAATGTCCTTTCGTCTTCCCGACTATTGTAGCGTCTTCCAGGCAGGGGTTGTAGCTATCCAGGAGGCTACCAATCATCTAAGAGAACTCGTGGTCAAGGAAGGAAATGTATTTATCTTTTCTGACAGTCAAGCTGCATTAAAAGGTCTTGACGGTAATACGAACAATACTAAAACACTTACTGAGTGCCATAAATCTCTGAGTGAGATAGCTCAGCACTCTAAAATACGTCTTGTGTGGGTGCCGTGACTCCGAACATTGAAGGCAACGAGATAGCCGACAGGGTCGCTAGACTCGGCACTACCGCCCAGATCCTACAGGATAGTAGTACAATAGGAGTACCTTTTGCGACTTGTGTATTAAAAATGAGGGAAACTACCTGCAAGACAGCCACGAACCGATGGAGATCAATTCACATCTGTGAAATCTCTAGACTAGCTTGGCCCACTCTTAACTTCAAAAGAACCTTAACGCAGTTGCGTCTAGGCAGCCTCCCTACTCGTAGGCATTCTCACAGGTCATTGTCTCATCGGCAGGCATGCCGCAAGACTTGGTATCAACCACAACGACTATTGTAGAAACTGTTGCTGAAGAAGAAGAAAGCGTTCATCGATTCACAATCCTTGGTCAGTCTTTTCTACCTAACATTTCAGCCGTCTCTGAAATAGAGATTGCTTTGCTACTCAAGTTTGTGCTACTTTCTAAGTGATTTATAAGGAAAGACCCACCCTTTACTGTCTAAAAGTAAAAAATGTTGGGTTTATAGGGTATCATGACGGGCTTTTTTTTGCCCAAGTAAAGAAGCTTCACCGCTAACGTAAACTCAAATGTTGGTTAGGGTTTTAAAGTTCATATATACATATCAAATTCTGTTCTGTAAATGTTGGAATTATTGCGAGGGCCACTCAAACCATTGACGTGTTCAGACCAGAGGTCCAGCATATGGCCTTAGGCCTCTGCAGTCAAATTGCATCTACTTTGGCAGTTTATTCTTTCTGCTATTCATTGTGTTATAATTGAAATTATTGATAAGTTGATTAAAAGCAAAAATTATTTGTAATTTCCACCCTACTGCCATTTGGCGCGCCCTTAAGTGGTGATGACCACTTTGTCAACTTGCCAAAAAATGAACGACTATCGAATAGAAAATATAGAACAATCAAACGGCTAACGAGTAATGCGACTACATTATCTCACACTAATTCACCACAGCACATAATTCGATGTTGTGAATACGTTGAGGCCTAGGCCTCTTGAGCGGACTTTGTTTTATAGACATTTACCGAACTAAGCATTCATTGAAAATCCATCACGTGACAGGAATGACTCGGATGGCAACGCTATGACACCGCTTCAGAAGTCATGTTTTTCCCGAGTATTTAGCAAGAACTAAATGTTTAACTTTCCATCAGGGCCGGCCAAATGGAAATTGCAGAAAAATATGACTGTCTTTCTCTCTATCACTCAGTGATGCATACATAATCACGCGATTCACTCACTTAATTTTGCCTGCTTTCACCACTTTTTCGTGTAAGTACTCCCCAATACCTTGGCAGGTACTTTCCAACACTTGCATCAAACTTCCAAAGGGCAACTCTGTCACATGTGGAAAAGCATTGCAAGCATCTCGAAGTTTCTCAATTTTCAGGAATTTACCCAAATTAAACAAAAATCATGTCGAACAGTAAGTAGAGTGAGAAATTATATATTGTAAAAACACACCCAACACATACCACTAACCTTTCGCAGACAATACTTTGATTTTGAGGGAATTCCAACCATCCTTCACCAACGCCGATCAGATTTATGACGCTCTAAAATTTTGCGTTCAAAATAACAAGGATGATTCCCAATCCCTGGAGGGAGTGCTGAATACCCTGGAGACGATCAACTTTGTACCCATTCTGTGCCATCAGCATTGGGCTGATATGGAACTGGAGAGACTGATAACTCTACTGGCACAACGCTTGAAAAGTCTGCGCCTACAGGCCATCGACATACCCGAACTGATCAAGTTGTGTCTACGCATGGGTGTATCCGAGATGCCCCTGATTAAGTTCTGCATGGTCCTGGCCACTCCGCACACTACCAACTTGGTTGAGTTAAATGGCAATCAACTGGAGTTGGGCGATCTGCTGCCAGGTTTGGAGATATTGGAAGTACATGCACCAATTGCTGGGCATTTTCCAAACTTGAAGCAGTTGCGCACACTGCACCTGAACCGAGGTATCACCCAGCAGGCACTGGAGGAGATGTTCCAGCATTGTCCGCAACTGGAGAACTTTGAGTTGAGAGATGAAAGCATAGTCAGCCTGGCCCTGGACCTAACTGGCATTATTCAGTGTCACCAGCTCAGGGAAGTGATGCTGCCACTGCAGTTGAAAACACCGCTGGCGGTGTGCCAATTGATGCAACTGACGCATCTGTCGCTGCAACGCCAAAAATCCTGGTCTGGTCTAAACTGGTTGACAGGCGTGGTACAAATCATAAAGGCTAAGCGATTTGAGCTGCAAAGTCTTACCATTAATGGAGCCAGCTTGCACACACCGCTAAATCTTTCCGAGCTGCATTTGAGCGAGTGCACCGCTTTGACTCAGGTACGCGTGAGCAATTGCAAGATGACCGAGAGCCCGTCTTGTACCCTGCCGCTGAGCTGCCAACGTTTAAGCTTTCGCCGTTGCAGCATTACCAAACTCCATTACTATCTTCGGTCACATCCTATGATGCAGCTGATTGAGCTCTTCGATTGTGAACTACACGCCGCAGGAGCTCCCAAATATGTTCTCCAGCGTATGCTCTCTATGCGCAAAAGTCAACCCACCATGGGTGCACTGCATATTCGATACAGTCAATCTGAGAAATTGCGCTCGGAACAAAATGGCTGGAATGTGGGTAAGATTGAAGCGAGTTCGCGCTGGCTGAAAGTTGAGGAACTACAAGCTTCAGAGGTGGAGAACTGGAATCAGCCTTTGGGCACAATCACAATGATATTTGGCAATGCGGTGAATTATATGCCGGATTTGGATTTGCCATTGGAGGATCTACCAACTGCTCAGGATCTGCTCAAAGACATGGAGGGCTGGCAATTTTAAGGATTGAATGAATAAGCTTATATTTGATGATGATTTCTGGATTTTAACTCTTAAGTTTATGCTATCAATTCTGGATTTATTGATGCTAAGAATTTTATATTTTTTTTTTTCCTTGACTACAAGCTTCAGAGGCGGAGACCTTGAAGCAGCCTTTGGTCACAATAATTTTGGATTGGATTTGGACCAGCCATCGGAGAATCTACCAGTTGCTCAGGATTTGCTAAAAGAAATGAAGGACTGAGAGTTTAAAGGATTGAATGACTAATGAGCAGATATATAGGGGAAAGTCCTTGATTTCTGGATTTTAACTTTAAGAGTTTATGCTACCAATTCTGAATTAATTGATGTTAAGAATTTGATTAATTTTTTTTTAATGCTTGAATATAATCTCTCTTTTTAAATAGGCTTAAAACCTTGGATTAAAATAATGTTTAATTTCTCTAACAATTTGTTCAATGACTTCCTATATAGAAACCTTTACTCAATAAAAATTGAATTTTCCAGCTTGACAAACTAACCATTCTACATTTTGACTTCCCAATTTCTGCATATTTGGAAAATAGGTTCAAAAGATTCGCTTGAATTAGCAGAACAGTTTTGCTTACCGGATTTATAAAATTTCCTTTATTGGATCAGGACCATTATTGAACTGGTTAAAAAGTGATTCAGAGCCATACCTCAGAAGTTATTTAAGCTATAAACTTGAAATTTGGTAGGTGGGTCATAGGGAGTTGTTTGATACTTTACCTAATCAGGACCGGTATTAATCCGGTTAAAGACTGGTTCAGAACCATATATTAGAAGATATTTAAGATATAAACGTGAATTTTAGACTGTAAGTTGGTAAAATGGAGCTGGATATTTTAATGGATCCGAAACGGCTTTGTACCGTTTCAAAAGTGGAGCCATATCTCAGAACTTATTTAAGCTATGAACTTGAAATTTATTCTGTACACAGAAAACAAAAGATCCACTAATATCAAAAGGCAACAAATCAACAAGGCAAAATAAGACGTTTTCCAGTATATTGAAGGGTTGGTGGTGATTCTAGATGAATTTCGAATCTGCTTTCAGAAATGGTCCATCATGTCGAGATTTTTAGTAATTTAAGCTCAAAGTAGCAAAAAAAAGTATATTTTGACAGTTTTTAGACGCGTTTTGTGAGGAACCTATACTTTGGTTTTGACTTTTTTGTTATTATCGTAAATAACTATTTCTATAGAGAGAGAAACTTATCGTATAACAACTGAGACCAAAAATATTGCACGACAGCAGATAGCAAATGCGAGCGGCGGCCTGATCTGTATAGAGTATGTAATAGTCGGGCTTGACCGACTTTCTTTCTTGTTTTATATTGACAAAGTCATAAGTGCTCAGCTTTTGGAACTTGTGCTTGACATAGTCAAAGATTTTCGGGATAACATGCCTGCACAGTTCTCCCAGAAAGTTGGAAGTCAAAAATTTTTCCACAATTTTATCCTGCCCTCTTAAATTTATTTTGTTTCGAATTTTCAATTAAAAATCTCGTAAAACTCGCAACATATTTTTTGGGTATTTACCTAGTTCTCGTAAAATGAAAAATACTAAAATCCAAAAGTTTACGACACATACAAAAAACCAAGGCTGCAAACCGGTCCCGAACCGAACCCCGGTTCGGGTTTTTTGGGGTTCGCGAACAGGACCATGAACCAGGCACTCTATATTTTTGACTCCTTTAACCTGAACCCGAACCGGACCATTTTATACAAAAACAAGTGAGAAAGTCGGTCACGCCCGACTATAACATACTCTGTACCAGTTCATTTGCTCCCGACTATAATATTATAATACATCCAAGGAGTCACGTGTTATCGTGCAATATTTTTATTATACGCTCATCTCTAAGTTTCTCTCTATCTCTCTCCCCCATAAATAGTGACCCCAAGCTTTTGGTTCGGTTAAAAAAAAAAAGGTTATACACATTAAAATTTATTTGGGTACCCTTCTATGTATGTAACAGCAGTCGACAATTAGAAATATAACAATACGGAAAGTCGGTCAAGCCAGACTATGATATACTTTGCACATGCGAAAGTGAATATATGTATACACTTTATAGGGTCAGACCGCTTTATTCAAACAAACACAATCTTTGCGAGAAAGAGAGAGGGAGAGAGAAACTTAGAGATGAGCGTATAATAAAAATATTGCACGGTAACCGCGTGACTCCTTGGATGTATTATAATATTATAGTCGGGAGCAAATGAACTGGTGCAGAGTATGTTATAGTCGGGCTTGACCGACTTTTTCACTTGTTTCCACGAAGAAAAAGCTAAATTCCGCCGAAAAATGTCTTTGGTGGACAAACCGCGATAAGCTAAAATGCCTTCAACTGAAGTTTTCAAATGATATGACCAGTGTTTCTGCTGGTAACGAAGCAATTTACTCATAAGATTAATTCCATAATTTTGGTGAAGCTGGTTTTGTCTAAATGGTCAATGTTGCTCTAAGGCAATTGCTGGTACAAAAATGCCTATAAATCGCGAACCAAGGCTTCGTTGGTAAAACTGAAAACGCAATTGGGTCTATTTTTATCTCTAGTTTATGGCCTATATGGACTCGATAATGGGTGCTGTCAAATGTGGTACCCACTATCGCGGTTTTTCGATGCATGTTACCATCTCTTAAGGACACATTTTATTGGTCAGCATCTCAATATATTTAAAATCTCAAAAAATTCTATTGAGTGGTTTTCCAATGATTCCATTTTCTAAGTTAGACCTCTATGGGCGGGGTACTATCCGCTGGTCCATTGGAGGCGGGAATTTAGTATAACAATCAGGGCTGCAATCCCAAAAAAAATTTCGGAACCTCCGTTTTGCTGGTTCGAACTAAAATTTACCAACGGTTTAGGTTCGGAAATTTTAGGTTTTTGTTCGTTGGTTTTGGTTCGAACCTTGGTGCCCGCTTTTCCCAATATATTTAAAATAACAATACAATAGGCCTTGACGCCTAGATACATTGTTAGTCCGCATTTACACGGTGTAACAAACTTCCTAAAGTTCCTCATGGAGTTTTTGTTTGTAGGGAAGAGGTGTAAGGGGCAGTCAAAGCAGGCAAGGCTTCATGGCAAGCTGGCAATGAAGTTTTTCGATATGTATATGTACAAGATGAAAAATTTGTGCCAGTTTTCTATGATTTAGTGTCTGTTTATTTTCAGTACCAAAGGTACAAAGAATATTTGTGCAAATGTATGTAACCGCCAGAACAAAGCATCTCTGACCCTATAAAGTGTATACATATATTCACTTTCGCATGTGCAAAGTATATCATAGTCTGGCTTGACCGACTTTCCGTATTGTTATATTTCTAATTGTCGACTGCTGTTACGTACATAGAAGGGTAGCTTTGGTTCACAATTTTTGGGTGAGAGAGATAGAGAGAAACTTAGAGATGAGCGTATAATAAAAATATTGCACGATAACACGTGACTCCTTGGATGTATTATAATATTATAGTCGGGAGCAAATGAACTGGTACAGAGTATGTTATAGTCGGGAGTGACCGACTTTCTCACTTGTTTTTGTATAAAATGGTCCGGTTCGGGTTCAGGTTAAAGGAGTCAAAAATATAGAGTGCCTGGTTCATGGTCCGGTTCGCGAACCCCAAAAAACCCGAACCGGGGTTCGGTTCGGGACCGGTTTGCAGCCTTGGTTTTTTGTATGTGTCGTAAACTTTTGGATTTTAGTATTTTTCATTTTACGAGAACTAGGTAAATACCCAAAAAATATGTTGCGAGTTGTACGAGATTTTTAATTGAAAATTCGAAACAAAATAAATTTAAGAGGGCAGGATAAAATTGTGGAAAAATTTTTGACTTCCAACTTTCTAGGAGAACTGTGCAGGTATGTTATCCCGAAAATCTTTGACTATGTCAAGCACAAGTTCCAAAAGCTGAGCACTTATGACTTTGTCAATATAAAACAAGAAAGAAAGTCGGTCAAGCCCGACTATTACATACTCTATACAGTTCAGGCCGCCGCTCGCATTTGCTATCTGCTGTCGTGCAATATTTTTAGTCTCAGTTGTTATACGCTAAGTTTCTCTCTCTTATAGAAATAGTTATTTACGATAATGACAAAAAAGTCTAAACAAAAGTATAGGTTTCTCACAAAACGCGTCTAAAAACTGTCAAAATATACTTTTTTTTGCTACTTTGAGCTTAAATTACTAAAAATCTCGACATGATGGACCATTTCTGAAAGCAGATTCGAAATTCATCTAGAATCACCACCAACCCTTCAATATACTGGAAAAAGTCTTATTTTGCCTTGTTGATTTGTTGCCTTTTGATATTAGTGGATCTTTTGTTTTCTGTGTACAGAATAAATTTCAAGTTCATAGCTTAAATAAGTTCTGAGATATGGCTCCACTTTTGAATCGGTACAAAGCCGATTCGGATCCATTAAAATATCCAGCTCCATTTTACCAACTTACAGTCTAAAATTCACGTTTATATCTTAAATATCTTCTAATATATGGTTCTGAACCAGTCTTTAACCGGATTAATACCGGTCCTGATTAGGTAAAGTATCAAACAACTCCCTATGACCCACCTACCAAATTTCAAGTTTATAGCTTAAATAACTTCTGAGGTATGGCTCTGAATCACTTTTTAACCAGTTCAATAATGGTCCTGATCCAATAAAGGAAATTTTATAAATCCGGTAAGCAAAACTGTTCTGCTAATTCAAGCGAATCTTTTGAACCTATTTTCCAAATATGCAGAAATTGGGAAGTCAAAATGTAGAATGGTTAGTTTGTCAAGCTGGAAAATTCAATTTTTATTGAGTAAAGGTTTCTATATAGGAAGTCATTGAACAAATTGTTAGAGAAATTAAACATTATTTTAATCCAAGCTTTTAAGCCTATTTAAAAAGAGAGATTATATTCAAGCATTAAAAAAAAATTAATCAAATTCTTAACATCAATTAATTCAGAATTGGTAGCATAAACTCTTAAAATTAAAATCCAGAAATCAAGGACTTTCCCCTATATATCTGCTCATTAGTCATTCAATCCTTTAAACTCTCAGTCGTTCATTTCTTTTAGCAAATCCTGAGCAACTGGTAGATTCTCCGATGGCTGGTCCAAATCCAATCCAAAATTATTGTGACCAAAGGCTGCTTCAAGGTCTCCGCCTCTGAAGCTTGTAGTCAAGGAAAAAAAAAAATATAAAATTCTTAACATCAATAAATCCAGAATTGATAGCATAAACTTAAGAGTAAAAATCCAGAAATCATCATCAAATATAAGCTTATTCATTCAATCCTTAAAATTGCCAGCCCTCCATGTCTTTGAGCAGATCCTGAGCAGTTGGTAGATCCTCCAATGGCAAATCCAAATCCGGCATATAGTTCACCGCATTGCCAAATATCATTGTGATTGTGCCCAAAGGCTGATTCCAGTTCTCCACCTCTGAAGCTTGTAGTTCCTCAACTTTCAGCCAGCGCGAACTCGCTTCAATCTTACCCACATTCCAGCCATTTTGTTCCGAGCGCAATTTCTCAGATTGACTGTATCGAATATGCAGTGCACCCATGGTGGGTTGACTTTTGCGCATAGAGAGCATACGCTGGAGAACATATTTGGGAGCTCCTGCGGCGTGTAGTTCACAATCGAAGAGCTCAATCAGCTGCATCATAGGATGTGACCGAAGATAGTAATGGAGTTTGGTAATGCTGCAACGGCGAAAGCTTAAACGTTGGCAGCTCAGCGGCAGCGTACAAGACGGGCTCTCGGTCATCTTGCAATTGCTCACGCGTACCTGAGTCAAAGCGGTGCACTCGCTCAAATGCAGCTCGGAAAGATTTAGCGGTGTGTGCAAGCTGGCTCCATTAATGGTAAGACTTTGCAGCTCAAATCGCTTAGCCTTTATGATTTGTACCACGCCTGTCAACCAGTTTAGACCAGACCAGGATTTTTGGCGTTGCAGCGACAGATGCGTCAGTTGCATCAATTGGCACACCGCCAGCGGTGTTTTCAACTGCAGTGGCAGCATCACTTCCCTGAGCTGGTGACACTGAATAATGCCAGTTAGGTCCAGGGCCAGGCTGACTATGCTTTCATCTCTCAACTCAAAGTTCTCCAGTTGCGGACAATGCTGGAACATCTCCTCCAGTGCCTGCTGGGTGATACCTCGGTTCAGGTGCAGTGTGCGCAACTGCTTCAAGTTTGGAAAATGCCCAGCAATTGGTGCATGTACTTCCAATATCTCCAAACCTGGCAGCAGATCGCCCAACTCCAGTTGATTGCCATTTAACTCAACCAAGTTGGTAGTGTGCGGAGTGGCCAGGACCATGCAGAACTTAATCAGGGGCATCTCGGATACACCCATGCGTAGACACAACTTGATCAGTTCGGGTATGTCGATGGCCTGTAGGCGCAGACTTTTCAAGCGTTGTGCCAGTAGAGTTATCAGTCTCTCCAGTTCCATATCAGCCCAATGCTGATGGCACAGAATGGGTACAAAGTTGATCGTCTCCAGGGTACTCAGCACTCCCTCCAGGGATTGGGAATCATCCTTGTTATTTTGAACGCAAAATTTTAGAGCGTCATAAATCTGATCGGCGTTGGTGAAGGATGGTTGGAATTCCCTCAAAATCAAAGTATTGTCTGCGAAAGGTTAGTGGTATGTGTTGGGTGTGTTTTTACAATATATAATTTCTCACTCTACTTACTGTTCGACATGATTTTTGTTTAATTTGGGTAAATTCCTGAAAATTGAGAAACTTCGAGATGCTTGCAATGCTTTTCCACATGTGACAGAGTTGCCCTTTGGAAGTTTGATGCAAGTGTTGGAAAGTACCTGCCAAGGTATTGGGGAGTACTTACACGAAAAAGTGGTGAAAGCAGGCAAAATTAAGTGAGTGAATCGCGTGATTATGTATGCATCACTGAGTGATAGAGAGAAAGACAGTCATATTTTTCTGCAATTTCCATTTGGCCGGCCCTGATGGAAAGTTAAACATTTAGTTCTTGCTAAATACTCGGGAAAAACATGACTTCTGAAGCGGTGTCATAGCGTTGCCATCCGAGTCATTCCTGTCACGTGATGGATTTTCAATGAATGCTTAGTTCGGTAAATGTCTATAAAACAAAGTCCGCTCAAGAGGCCTAGGCCTCAACGTATTCACAACATCGAATTATGTGCTGTGGTGAATTAGTGTGAGATAATGTAGTCGCATTACTCGTTAGCCGTTTGATTGTTCTATATTTTCTATTCGATAGTCGTTCATTTTTTGGCAAGTTGACAAAGTGGTCATCACCACTTAAGGGCGCGCCAAATGGCAGAAGGGTGGAAATTACAAATAATTTTTGCTTTTAATCAACTTATCAATAATTTCAATTATAACACAATGAATAGCAGAAAGAATAAACTGCCAAAGTAGATGCAATTTGACTGCAGAGGCCTAAAGCCATATGCTGGACCTCTGGTCTGAACACGTCAATGGTTTGAGTGGCCCTCGCAATAATTCCAACATTTACAGAACAGAATTTGATATGTATATATGAACTTTAAAACCCTTACCAACATTTGAGTTTACGTTAGCGGTGAAGCTTCTTTACTTGGGCAAAAAAAAGCCCGTCATGATACCCTATAAACCCAACATTTTTTACTTTTAGACAGTAAAGGGTGGGTCTTTCCTTATAAATCACTTAGAAAGTAGCACAAACTTGAGTAGCAAAGCAATCTCTATTTCAGAGACGGCTGAAATGTTAGGTAGAAAAGACTGGCCAAGAATTGTGAATCGATGAACGCTTTCTTCTTCTTCAGCAACAGCTTCTACAATAGTCGTTATGGTTGATACCAAGTCTCGCGGCATGCCTGCCGATGAGACAATGACCTGTGAGAATGCCTACGAGTAGGGAGGCAGAAGCCTGCCTAGACGCAACAGCGTTAAGGTTCTTTTGAAGTTAAGAGTGGGCCAAGCTAGTCTAGAGATTTCACAGATGTGAATTGATCTCCATCGGTTCGTGGCTGTCTTGTAGGTAGTTTCCCCTATTTTTAATTCACAAGTCGCAAAAGGCACTCCTATTGTACTACTATCCTGTAGGATCTGGGCGGTAGTGCCGAGTCTAGCGACCCTGTCGGCTATCTCGTTGCCTTCAATGTTGCGGAGTCCAGGCACCCACACAAGGCGTATTTTAAAGTGCTGAGTCATCTCATTCAGAGATTTATGGCACTCAGTAAGTGTTTTAGTATTGTTCGTATTAGCGTCAAGAGCTTTTAATGCAGCTTGACTGTCAGAAGAGATAAATACATTTCCTTCCTTGACCACGAGTTCTCTTAGATGATTGGTAGCCTCCTGGATAGCTACAACCCCTGCCTGGAAGACGCTACAATGGTCGGGAAGACGAAAGGACATTTCTTTACCTAGGTCTGGACTGAAAACCCCGCCTCCCACCTGGCTTTCCAATTTTGAGCCATCTGTGTAGATGTTGATGGCGTTTGGTTTGCCATGGAGGAGCGAGTTCCAATCCAAACGACTTGGTATTATGACCTCTTACATGGTATCAAAGGCTAAAGTGGGTATGCAATAATCAATATTTGTTGGTATCGCTATTTGACTACTTAGTATAGCCGTGTGACCATAGAGAGTTTATGTTTCTAGCAGCGAAATAAATTAAAATTGAATATCTACGTTTCATTTGCTATCTTTGTTACCAGCCATTTTGTAAATTGTGAAGATGCAAAATGTTGAAGCAGCACAATGAGGACAGGAAACTGCATTTTTAGAGATGACGATAACTTTTTTGAAAATGTGGAAGCCATATTATAAGACCGAAAATAAGGGTTATTTTTATATTTTTGATCTTAAAAATCATTGGCAAGAATTAATCGGACAAACGTTTGGAATATACCAAAATGAGCCTTAGGCAAAGGACTATAGAAATCCTGCAAGATTTTTATCCAAGTAATTTTTGGAGAAAAAGTCAGTTTTTGAGAATTATATTTTGAGTTTTATTAATTACTCAAGAAGTTATTAGTGTTTTTCATTTTTCTTATCGATAATTGAATAATTATGCTTATTTTTCAATTTTTTATACCCTTGTAGAGGGTATATTAAGATTGTCCAGATGTTTGTAACGCATAGAAGGAAGCATCTCCGACCACATAAAGTATATATATTCTTGATCAGCACGACGAGCTGAGTTCATATAGCCATGTCCGTCTGTCCGTCCGTCTGCCCGTTTGTTTCTATTCAATCTTCTCCGTTGTTTCGGTTAAAGGTTCTATTTCCAAATCTGAAACAAACTTGAACTGGGTACGGTATTTTAATAAAATTAATAAAATTTGTGTCTCTATCTCTTATGGTCTCTGAGATCGACGCGTTCATACAAACAGACAGACAGACGGACATGGCTATGTCGACTCGGCTGTTGATGCTGATCAAGAATATATATACTTTATAGGGTCGGAGAAGCTTCCTTCTGGCTGTTACATACATTTGCACAACTTCATGATCCCCTTTTCCCATTTTTAATGGGAGCAGGGTATAAAAAGTCTTAATGGAATCCAGTAGCTTATTTGTTGATACAAATGATGTATTTTTATCACCAAGTTTCTTTTCCTGCAATATCATATGTGCCTCAACTTCGTCGACGCTTTTAGATGAACTAGTATTAGAACTGCCTTCATCATTAAGCAGAGATTGATCAGCAACCCACGAAATTTATGCATAAATATTTATTAAAAGATTGATTCAAGTACAATTTTTTTGCTCAGTACTTAGCGTTACGTTATAAGTAGGTTCCAAAAATATGGAACATAAAAAAGCATTGTTTTTAAAAAGTGATATCCATCGCTTTCTTTGAGTTTCTTTGAACAAACGTTTTCGCTAAGAGGACGAATTTTGCCATATTTCCAATTTGCTGTGTATCCAAATGAAAAATAAAAATTACTCAAAACTAGATTTACGGCTTTAAGTTTATTTGTGGCCACCTCCGCTGGTCCTAATATGCGTACAATTTCGCGAACTGTGTCCCACTCTTTCTGGTGTAGAAGAAAGTCACTATCTGCAGCCGGAAAACTGGAGCAAACTGGCTGCAAAGTTAAAAAAAAAGCCAATACTGTACCGGTACCAACGTTTCGGTTTCGTTCCGGTGCTATCGGTTCCATTAATAACGGTAAAAGGTTTTCGGTTCTCAAAAAAAAATTTTTATCGGTTCCGGTTCCGGTACTTGATTTGAAACGGTTTATTTCGGTTAACGGTTCCGGTTCCGGTATTAAGCCCTGATCTTAACCAAACTTTGCGCGAAGCCTTTTGTTACAAATACGCTGAACATTTGTCGGAACCGGCCGGATCGGACGACTATAGCATATAGCTGCCATAGGAACGATCGGTCAAAGAACTAGTTTTAGTGAGAAAAACTTTTTTGTCCCCAAACCTCGCATTTTTCAGTTCTCTATGATTTTACATAATTCCTCCAAGTTTTATGAAAATCGGACAACAATATAGTATAGCTGCCATACAAAAGTTAGTTCAGAGAAAAAGTCTTAGTTGGAAAAACTTTTTTGTTTTCGAAGCTTTTGCTCTCAAACTTGTTACTGATCAATTCTATATGCTACCATACAATTCTGACAAGTTTGAACCAAATCGGATGACTATAGCATAGGAACGATCGGTTGAAAAAGTAGTTCTAGTGAGAAAAACTTTTTTGTTTTCAATGGTAGCGTCTTTAAGCTTTCCAGTTATGAATATTATCGGTTTCCACACAATTTTGACGAGTTTGATCCAAATCTGATAAATATATGGTATAGCTGCCATATTAGTTATATGGCAAGCAAATGGTCAAAGTAGTGGCGCCATCTATTGCTGAGTTTGGAAAATAACTCAGCTAAGAATGTTTGACCAAAAACATTTAAAACCTTAATTTATATAAATTAAACAAGCTACAAGGGTATATATATATTCGGTCGAGCCGAAGTTCGCTTTCCCCTATTTATTTTATTCTTCAATAAGTGTTCAATTGTTTTATAAAATTCAAAAAGTGAGCATTCATTTTTGATTTTTTATAATATTCAAGAAGTGAGCATTACTTTTTGATTTTTATTTACTCATTGATAAATGAGTTTAATTTATTACTCTAAAAATTAGTCTTATTTTTATACTCTGTACCAAAAGTACACAGAGTATATTGAGTTTGTGCATAATTATGTAACAGGGAGAAGGAATCATTTCCGACCCTATGAAGTATTTATATTCCTGATCAGGACCAACAGCCGAGTCGATATAGCCATGTCCGTCTGGAAAAAACGTGTATCTTCCACAGTTTCGTAGATAGATGGTTGGTACCTACTAGAGATATCTAGTAATAAAAATTATTTATCGATTTGCTGAAAGTATGATAAAGATCGGATGAACGATACACAACCACCGCTTTATTCAAACAAACACAATCTTTGGGAGAAAGAGGGAGGGAGAGAGAAACTTAGAGATGAGCGTATAATAAAAATATTGCACGATAACCGCGTGACTCCTTGGATGTATTATAACATTATAGTCGGGAGCAAATGAACTGGTGCAGAGTATGTTATAGTCGGGCTTGACCGACTTTTTCACTTGTTTCCACGAAGAAAAAGCTAAATTCCGCCGAAAAATGTCTTTGGTGGACAAACCGCGATAAGCTAAAATGCCTTCAACTGAAGTTTTCAAATGATATGACCAGTGTTTCTGCTGGTAACGAAGCAATTTACTCATAAGATTAATTCCATAATTTTGGTGAAGCTGGTTTTGTCTAAATGGTCAATGTTGCTCTAAGGCAATTGCTGGTACAAAAATGCCTATAAATCGCGAACCAAGGCTTCGTTGGTAAAACTGAAAACGCAATTGGGTCTATTTTTATTTTTCGGAACCTCCGTTTTGCTGGTTCGAACTAAAATTTACCAACGGTTTAGGTTCGGAAATTTGAGGTTTTTGTTCGTTGGTTTTGGTTCGAACCTTGGTGCCCGCTTTTCCCAATATATTTAAAATAACAATACAATAGGCCTTGACGCCTAGATACATTGTTAGTCCGCATTTACACGGTGTAACAAACTTCCTAAAGTTCCTCATGGAGTTTTTGTTTGTAGGGAAGAGGTGTAAGGGGCAGTCAAAGCAGGCAAGGCTTCATGGCAAGCTGGCAATGAAGTTTTTCGATATGTATATGTACAAGATGAAAAATTTGTGCCAGTTTTCTATGATTTAGTGTCTGTTTATTTTCAGTACCAAAGGTACAAAGAATATTTGTGCAAATGTATGTAACCGCCAGAACAAAGCATCTCTGACCCTATAAAGTGTATACATATATTCACTTTCGCATGTGCAAAGTATATCATAGTCTGGCTTGACCGACTTTCCGTATTGTTATATTTCTAATTGTCGACTGCTGTTACGTACATAGAAGGGTAGCTTTGGTTCACAATTTTTGGGTGAGAGAGATAGAGAGAAACTTAGAGATGAGCGTATAATAAAAATATTGCACGATAACACGTGACTCCTTGGATGTATTATAATATTATAGTCGGGAGCAAATGAACTGGTACAGAGTATGTTATAGTCGGGAGTGACCGACTTTCTCACTTGTTTTTGTATAAAATGGTCCGGTTCGGGTTCAGGTTAAAGGAGTCAAAAATATAGAGTGCCTGGTTCATGGTCCGGTTCGCGAACCCCAAAAAACCCGAACCGGGGTTCGGTTCGGGACCGGTTTGCAGCCTTGGTTTTTTGTATGTGTCGTAAACTTTTGGATTTTAGTATTTTTCATTTTACGAGAACTAGGTAAATACCCAAAAAATATGTTGCGAGTTTTACGAGATTTTTAATTGAAAATTCGAAACAAAATAAATTTAAGAGGGCAGGATAAAATTGTGGAAAAATTTTTGACTTCCAACTTTCTGGGAGAACTGTGCAGGCATGTTATCCCGAAAATCTTTGACTATGTCAAGCACAAGTTCCAAAAGCTGAGCACTTATGACTTTGTCAATATAAAACAAGAAAGAAAGTCGGTCAAGCCCGACTATTACATACTCTATACAGATCAGGCCGCCGCTCGCATTTGCTATCTGCTGTCGTGCAATATTTTTGGTCTCAGTTGTTATACGATAAGTTTCTCTCTCTATAGAAATAGTTATTTACGATAATAACAAAAAAGTCAAAACCAAAGTATAGGTTCCTCACAAAACGCGTCTAAAAACTGTCAAAATATACTTTTTTTTGCTACTTTGAGCTTAAATTACTAAAAATCTCGACATGATGGACCATTTCTGAAAGCAGATTCGAAATTCATCTAGAATCACCACCAACCCTTCAATATACTGGAAAAAGTCTTATTTTGCCTTGTTGATTTGTTGCCTTTTGATATTAGTGGATCTTTTGTTTTCTGTGTACAGAATAAATTTCAAGTTCATAGCTTAAATAAGTTCTGAGATATGGCTCCATTTTTGAATCGGAACAAAGCCGTTTCGGATCCATTAAAATATCCAGCTCCATTTTACCAACTTACAGTCTAAAATTCACGTTTATATCTTAAATATCTTCTAAGATATGGCTCTGAACCAGTCTTTGACCGGATTAATACCGGTCCTGATTAGGTAAAGTATCAAACAACTCCCTATGACCAACCTACCAAATTTCAAGTTTATAGCTTAAATAACTTTTGAGGTATGGCTCTGAATCACTTTTTAACCAGTTCAATAATAGTCCTGATCCAATAAAGGAAATTTTATAAATCCGGTAAGCAAAACTGTTCTGCTTATTCAAGCGAATCTATTGAACCTATTTTCCAAATATGCAGAAATTGGGAAGTTTTTCAAAATGTAGAATGGTTAGTTTGTCCAGCTGGAAAATTCAATTTTTATTGAGTAAAAGTATCTATATAGGAAGTCATTGAACAAATTGTTAGAGAAATTAAACATTATTTTAATCCAAGCTTTTAAGCCTATTTAAAAAGAGAGATTATATTCAAGCATTAAAAAAAAATTAATCAAATTCTTAACATCAATAAATTCAGAATTGGTAGCATAAACTCTTAAAATTAAAATCCAGAAATCAAGGACTTTCCCCTATATATCTGCTCATTAGTCATTCAATCCTTTAAACTCCCAGTACTTTATTTCTTTTAGCAAATCCTGAGCAACTGGTAGATTCTCCGATGGCTGGTCCAAATCCAATCCAAAATTATTGTGACCAAAGGCTGCTTCAAGGTCTCCGCCTCTGAAGCTTATAGTCAAGGAAAAAAAAATATAAAATTCTTAACATCAATAAATCCAGAATTGATAGCATAAACTTAAGAGTTAAAATCCAGAAATCATCATCAAATATAAGCTTATTCATTCAATCCTTAAAATTGCCAGCCCTCCATGTCTTTGAGCAGATCCTGAGCAGTTGGTAGATCCTCCAATGGCAAATCCAAATCCGGCATATAATTCACCGCATTGCCAAATATCATTGTGATTGTGCCCAAAGGCTGATTCCAGTTCTCCACCTCTGAAGCTTGTAGTTCCTCAACTTTCAGCCAGCGCGAACTCGCTTCAATCTTACCCACATTCCAGCCATTTTGTTCCGAGCGCAATTTCTCAGATTGACTGTATCGAATATGCAGTGCACCCATGGTGGGCTGACTTTTGCGCATAGAGAGCATACGCTGGAGAACATATTTGGGAGCTCCTGCGGCGTGTAGTTCACAATCGAAGAGCTCAATCAGCTGCATCATAGGATGTGACCGAAGATAGTAATGGAGTTTGGTAATGCTGCAACGGCGAAAGCTTAAACGTTGGCAGCTCAGCGGCAGGGAACAAGACGGGCTCTCGGTCATCTTGCAGTTGCTCACGCGTACCTGAGTCAAAGCGGTGCACTCGCTCAAATGCAGCTCGGAAAGATTTAGCGGTGTGTGCAAGCTGGCTCCATTAATGGTAAGACTTTGCAGCTCAAATCGCTTAGCCTTTATGATTTGTACCACGCCTGTCAACCAGTTTAGACCAGACCAGGATTTTTGGCGTTGCAGCGACAGATGCGTCAGTTGCATCAATTGGCACACCGCCAGCGGTGTTTTCAACTGCAGTGGCAGCATCACTTCCCTGAGCTGGTGACACTGAATAATGCCAGTTAGGTCCAGGGCCAGGCTGACTATGCTTTCATCTCTCAACTCAAAGTTCTCCAGTTGCGGACAATGCTGGAACATCTCCTCCAGTGCCTGCTGGGTGATACCTCGGTTCAGGTGCAGTGTGCGCAACTGCTTCAAGTTTGGAAAATGCCCAGCAATTGGTGCATGTACTTCCAATATCTCCAAACCTGGCAGCAGATCGCCCAACTCCAGTTGATTGCCATTTAACTCAACCAAGTTGGTAGTGTGCGGAGTGGCCAGGACCATGCAGAACTTAATCAGGGGCATCTCGGATACACCCATGCGTAGACACAACTTGATCAGTTCGGGTATGTCGATGGCCTGTAGGCGCAGACTTTTCAAGCGTTGTGCCAGTAGAGTTATCAGTCTCTCCAGTTCCATATCAGCCCAATGCTGATGGCACAGAATGGGCACAAAGTTGATCGTCTCCAGGGTATTCAGCACTCCCTCCAGGGATTGGGAATCATCCTTGTTATTTTGAACGCAAAATTTTAGAGCGTCATAAATCTGATCGGCGTTGGTGAAGGATGGTTGGAATTCCCTCAAAATCAAAGTATTGTCTGCGAAAGGTTAGTGGTATGTGTTGGGTGTGTTTTTACAATATATAATTTCTCACTCTACTTACTGTTCGACATGATTTTTGTTTAATTTGGGTAAATTCCTGAAAATTGAGAAACTTCGAGATGCTTGCAATGCTTTTCCACATGTGACAGAGTTGCCCTTTGGAAGTTTGATGCAAGTGTTGGAAAGTACCTGCCAAGGTATTGGGGAGTACTTACACGAAAAAGTGGTGAAAGCAGGCAAAATTAAGTGAGTGAATCGCGTGATTATGTATGCATCACTGAGTGATAGAGAGAAAGACAGTCATATTTTTCTGCAATTTCCATTTGGCCGGCCCTGATGGAAAGTTAAACATTTAGTTCTTGCTAAATACTCGGGAAAAACATGACTTCTGAAGCGGTGTCATAGCGTTGCCATCCGAGTCATTCCTGTCACGTGATGGATTTTCAATGAATGCTTAGTTCGGTAAATGTCTATAAAACAAAGTCCGCTCAAGAGGCCTAGGCCTCAACGTATTCACAACATCGAATTATGTGCTGTGGTGAATTAGTGTGAGATAATGTAGTCGCATTACTCGTTAGCCGTTTGATTGTTCTATATTTTCTATTCGATAGTCGTTCATTTTTTGGCAAGTTGACAAAGTGGTCATCACCACTTAAGGGCGCGCCAAATGGCAGAAGGGTGGAAATTACAAATAATTTTTGCTTTTAATCAACTTATCAATAATTTCAATTATAACACAATGAATAGCAGAAAGAATAAACTGCCAAAGTAGTTGCAATTTGACTGCAGAGGCCTAAAGCCATATGTTGGACCTCTGGTCTGATATGTATATATGAACTTTAAAACCCTTACCAACATTAGAGTTTACGTTAGGTTAGGTTGCGATGGTAGAAGCGGTGAAGCTTCTTTACTTAGGCAAAAAAAAAAGCCCGTCATGATACCATATAACACCTAAATTTTATACTTTTAGACAGTAAAGGGTGGGTCTTGCCTTATAAATCACTTAGAAAGTAGCACAAACTTGAGTAGCAAAGCAATCTCTATTTCAGAGACGGCTGAAATGTTAGGTAGAAAAGACTGACCAAGGATTGCGAATCGATGAACGCTTTCTTCTTCTTCAGCAACAGCTTCTACAATAGTTGTTACGGTTGATACCAAGTTTCGCGGCATGCCTGCCGATGACACAATGACCTATGAGAATTCCTACGAGTAGCGTTGAGGTTCTGTTGAAGTTAAGAGTGGGCCAAGCTAGCTTAGAGATTTCACAGATGTGAATTGATCTCCATCGGTGTGTGAGCATCTTGGACACAGAAAAAAATGATGATATGATCTGGGGCTCAATATTATATTTTTTCATATCAATAAAAAGCCGTGATAACACACTTGACATTGACCTGTTCGAAAATATCAAAGTAAAATTTTCGACCATTTCAAAATAATTATTTTTTAAGATCAAATTGATATTTTATAATTTACTTATTAAACAAAGAAAAAAAATGAATAGGAAATCTTATTATTTATTTTTGAACTAAGTACTATTATTTATTGTTTTATAGAAACAGAAAAAGAACGAATTTATATTTTTTTTTAACCCGCCTTGAACAGGGATCGAACTCGGGACCATTTGCACGATAGCGCACAGCGCTATCGGGCATGCACATGGCTGAGAGCCTACTTATATATTTCTTTACATTTCTTAAAGTTTTGATGTGAAGCACTATTTGTCTCTTTCATTTTTCTCATTTTCTATAAATACCTTTCCCCTTGTGAGAGTTTCGAAAATTAAATAGATATCTTTTTGACCTTTTCTGATATCGTTTGACAAATTGATATTACTTATGGTTCAAAAGAAACTTAATAGTCAGTTAATTGTCACGAAAGATGCTGAACAGGCTCTACTAAACACATCATTCAAGCGATTATACAATTCCTCCTTAGCAAAAGCAACGGCAATCTTGAATGCTAATATAAATTGATAGCTCCTTGTGCCACTAGATGGAAAAGTTTTCATCACAGTACTCAACGTATTTTGGAACTAAAACACAATTTAAAAAGTGATTGTGCAACTTTAAATAAACTATTATTTACAAATACAGAAATAGACTTTTTGTAAGAATTGTGTAGTCACTGAAATATTCGCTAAGGCAGTTTGAATATTTTGAAATATTGTGATCCACTTAAAGATGCTCTTAAAAGAGGAGTTTTAAAACGATTTTCTTTTATTGATAACTTGACTTCAAGCGAGGCAAAGACTTTTGTTTTGTCCACTATGACACTTCCAAAATTTAAAATGAAGTGGATTCCAAATAAAACCACCAAAACTGTAAAGTGGTTTAAAGATTGGCTTGTTGAAGAAATTACGGAAAACTTGGAAACTGTTGTGAATGACAGCTCAAATACAAAGGATTCTGAAGACTTTTACGGTACCAGTAATGGAAGATTTGATGAAACTGTTCTTAAACCTTATAATTGAATTTAAGCCCTTAAAGTATGACCAAAAATGTTTGTACTGACGTAAATCTGTTTTATTATGTTTATAATATTCAATACTAATAAAAATTAATAAACCATGCTTTTAAATATAAAAGTACCTTTTTTGTACTTTACCTTTACCTAGGTACCTGAAAGTCCGAATACCTTTTACCTTACCTAGGTATATTTTTGACGTTTACCTTTTACCTTACCTACGTAAGAAAATCGAGTACCTTTCTAATCACTGCGTATTAATGTACGAATCTTAAATAGAAGTGGAAAAATCAGATAACTTGGATTATGCGTTGAAATAGAGCCAAGTGAAGTCAACAAATCTTGTAGTTCTATTATATTTTTCCAATCCAGTAAATAATCGAATCTACTTTTTCAGCAGACCACGCTTTCAAATTTGAAGACCTCGATTCTTGCTCCATGCCTTAGGAGGCATGGAGCTCCCCTTTCGGGGAGAAAGCTTAGGGATTCCTCGATGGTACAGACCACAACATTAGCTCCCCAGTACCATTTGATGCCAATAAATTCAGCTAGGAAAAATTTTTTTCTCCTTTTCATGGCATCGTGAATGTCCCTGCATTATGACTCCGTCCAGGACTAGCAACATCTCGTTTTAAATGATCTCTTCCGGGTCGGTTCGGTCGATAATGGTCACCTGAAGTTCCGGCTTCGAGCTTAAGCTAGTCGGTAGATCTTCTGGTTCAATCCGCTTGGTCTCCAGTGCCTTTGACGAGTCTTCCGATCGCTGTCGCTTGGAGTTACCACGCTTTCCGATGTTGTCGACTTTGGGGACGGTCACCTGCGTTGCTTCTGCGTATCCCCCGTGTTCGGCTGTAGTTCCCTGAGCAGTACCTTTTCCTCCTTCTCCGTCGCTGTCAGTGACTTCGTGTCCGATATAGGCTCTATCTTCTTCGGTGGCTTATCGTCCTTCACACAGAGAAAACTAAATTGGCTGCACGGCGCGTGTAGAAACGTCAAAGCTAAACCAAACGTGTTGCGCCCTGCTAAATTGCACACGCAAAATGTAGAATTCAGAAAGCTACACTTGACGTACAGAAATCCAATACGTAACGTGTAGGATTTCAATATCTAAACGTCTCGTGTTGAAAAGCTAAATGCTGCGTGGGCAAATGCAAAAACTACACGACACAAGAAAATCAGGTCATTTCCAAATAACTTCTACATTTTTCATGCAGCAATCTGAATACCACACGAACGTGTAGGTTTTCTAAGACGCGACGTGTGGAGCTCTAAATGAGTACAAATTCTGAATGCTACATGTTGGAAATCTACACGAAGCGGGTGCAAATTTCATTCCCCTATTTGAATGATGAGACCACTGAATACGAACTTAAGAATTACAAGCAAGCAAAAATCGCTGTATGTTTTCAATACAAGTACATCTTACTCAATACAAGTAACACATTAGATGCCTTAGCTCACAGGCGCTGCTTAGCTCAGCCGTCTAAGGCGTCGGCTTGGTGGTCCTCTTCTGCCCTGAGATGATACGCATAGCGAAATAATTGAGCTTTTAAGATAGCTGCAGCAGAAACGCGCGCGCGAATATAAACAAAAATAAATAAACAAAATGTGCGCAGTAATTTATTTTTTTTTTGTGTAAGTGAAAATGTGTGATTTCTACACGTTTTGACCGGGATTATCAACCCATAACGTTTGTGTAGCTTTTCTGCACGGCGCGCTTAGATATTGAAATCCTACACGTTTCGTGTAGCTTTTCAACACGTCGCGTGTAGTTTTCTTATTTCAACACGTGGCGTGTAGCTTTTCTGCACGGCGCGCTTAGATATTGAAATCCTACACGTTTCGTATAGCTTTTCAACACATAGCGTTTAGCTTTCTCATTTCAACACGTGGCGTGCAGAAAAGCTACACAAACGTTATGGGTTGAAAATCCCGCTCAAAACGTGTAGAAATCACACATTTTCGTGTAGCTTTTGCATATTTTTTTTCTCTGTGCACTGTCATTGAGAGGGCCGATGAATCTGTATTCCACATTTTCGACGTCTGGTTCGACAGGCACCCCAACTTTCCTCAACTCTTACTCTGTATAACTTGATTAAAACAATTTCAAAAATATTCATTATATTGTTTAAATTAATTTAAACCTCCTTCCACAACTTTTAAAATTCTGCAAAAATTACAGAAACTGTATCTAGGATAGACAATTTCACTTGTAAAAAGCGAACTAGAAGTTTTAAATAAATGGTGTTAAAAATTTGGCGGAATTTGGTAGTTAACGGCTTTCATTTTAAAAATCGGATAATTTATTCAGGGGAAGTGTATACATGCCAGCTTTGACCAAAAAAAAAATGGAATTTTTAAATGGATGGATGGCTCAAAAATGGCTTGTGATTGAAATGAAAAAAATCGGTGTTACAAATTCAGGGTTGGTACTAGAAGTTTAAAAACATCGCAAAACTACCTTCTGTCGATATACTTTAAAACTGCATACTTTAAAAATTAATATCGTTGGAGGCCGATTCCCCTACGAATCCGGCTTTGCGCTTTATATATGCATCCTTTTGCGTAATCATAAAAAACATAAAATGTTGATTCAGGAACTTATATTTCTATACATAACATAAGTTAGCTGCTTAAAATAAATAGATGTTTTCGGTTTTTGGTCGACCTTTCTGTGGAAATGACAATATATGTATAACCGTTAAGGTTCTTTTTCATACCGATAAACCGAAGCTAGCTTTTTGTTACTTGGAAAATATGAAATAGTATTCGTTACATGAAACTTTCAGCTTGAATTTCACTTCGTATTAAGCTATATATGGAATATTCTAATTTTCTTCCTTTGAGTTGAGTTGATTTCACAGTTGAGTTACGTCTACAGCATTTACAATTTAAAATTCTCCACAGCTTCCGCATTTTGACATTCTGTCCCAGACCCAACACTAAGCCGTCTCTCCATATCACAAAAGTACATAGATCATTTGTTCAGATTTTTATCATTTTGTTATTTATTATAAACTGTAAACTTCTCTTATGCCCAGTGGGCAAATTCTCTGTCCAGTGTCAGATAAAATAAGATTTCTTTTACAAAAAAAAAAACCAAATTCGCCAAGGTCTTTCACGCTCGTCTGACCTAATGTCATTTTAATTTCTATGTACTATATGTATTCACGCCCCAGGCGCCGTCAGTTAACCCCTTCCATCCAGTTGGGACAACCAAAAATGCTACTGACTTTGTAGAGGCCTGACAGCTGAAAAATGAAATGCCAGGCGGGTCATGATGTGGCCACAAAAAGTGACTGGCTGCTCCATGTATGCGGGTGCGCTCAAGAGCCATGCTCAGAAATTAAGCTGGAGCTGCTTCAGCCAGAAGCCTCATATGGCATGCGCATATTTAGGCGTATTAATTAGAAGGCATAACTTGTCATTTATTGGTACATAACATAAACCAAATATTGGCCAGCTCGGAGGGCCTACAAATACATGCATAATCGAACAGCCCAAATGGCTGTCACACGCACACTACAGAGCTTCAAGGAACCGGGACAGAGGTGCAGCCAATTTCTCATACTTGCGACAACTTTTACAGGTCTTTGCTCGTTTCTCATTCCTCACACGGCCCGGAGGCTGTTTGCCAGAGAAGAAAAATAAAAATGGAATCATAAATTCTTTCGTCTGGCTACCCCCGCCCACTTTGGATTCACATCATCAAGAGTCGCCCATTTATATCAATGGCTGCACGTTTCTTTATTGTTATGGTTACACTGTAAAACGGGATGGAAGTGTAAGCTGGACCATTGGGTTTGATACTATGGAAAGAAAATAATTTCAGCAGCATACAAAAAGTTTTCAAACTTTTTACAGATGCATTCTTGATTGTGGATCAACGTTGAGCATGCAGTGTCCCGTTGCGGGGTTTGATTACGCTATGCATCAGCTAAAATGGACCTTGGTCGCGACTTTTTTTATACTCTGTACCGAAGGTACATAGAGTATATTAAGTTTGTGCAAAAGTATGTAACAGGGAGAAGGAATCGTTTCCGACCCTATAAAGTATATATATTCTTGATCAGCATCAACAGCCAGTCGATATAGCCATGTCCGTCTGTCCGTCTGTCTGTCTGTCCGTCTGTCTGTCTGTCCGTCTGTCCGTCCGTATGAACGAAGAGATCTCAGAGATGGTAAGAGATAGAGGTTTGACATGTATGGGACATATATTTCTTATACTTGCAGGCAGATCAAGTTTATTTTCAATTTTTGCCACGCCCCCTCCCGCCCCCGCAATTTGGAAAAAACTTCATATCTCCTACAGTTTTTGAGATAGATCGTTCGTTCCTTCAAGAGATACCTTGTAAACAAAATTATTTATCGATTTGCTGAAGGAATGATAGAGATCGGATGAACGATTCTCAAGTTATGGGCAAAAAACGGCCAGTTAACACCACCCACCCCCCCACCAACAACCACAGCAACATACCCTAACCGTTCAACACAGGCAATCTTAGTGCGAGAGAGAAAGAGAGAGAGAGAGAGAGAAACTTAGAGAGCGCACCGCGTTGTGCGCGGGGTGTTAACTGGCCGTTTGACTCCTGAGCAAATGTGAGTGTAAGGGTACAGAGTATGTTATAGTCGGGCTTGACCGACTTTCTTTCTTGTTTTTTTTTGAGTCATCGGGATATTCTGACTCATTTAAGAACAAAATTTAAAAAAAATGTTCTGTGGCGAAAATTTATTTTGACGAATTTGTTAACCGATTTTAAAAAGCTATATACTGAAAAGATTATAAATACTCTTACAAATTTGTCAAATTTGGAATTTATTGAACTTTGCCTTAAAATTGTGGAATTTATTGCTAAATTTTATTTACGATATTGGGACTAAAAAAGCTCGTGAAAATTCGAAAAAAGATTATTTTCATCAGTTTATTGCTACGATAATTAAGATTTATTAGTCAGGCGTTCGTTAAAAACTGTGGTAAAACAGCCAAGATAAATATTTTAAAGCTAGCCCCCTTAAGTTTCTTCTTTTCTGCGGCGAATGCGAAGTCTTATAAGGGAAAATTAAAGAAATTCTATTTTGGGTAGTTGGCTCAAATCTCTATAACATGGCTGTTTTACTGTGTTTTTCGTTGGGCCAATTTGCTGGAATTTGGATAGTTGCTAGTAAGGGTAAATAAAACATCATTTTATTTCACATTTTCCTCCTACGCGTATCGGTCGCATTTTTCGCCTTCATCAGGGAGCCTGCATTTATTTTCCATTAATACACAAACATTTAAACCAGCGTTGCCCAGCCGAATGCTCTTTGGGTAGGTTTTTTTTATAATTGCACCGAAGATAGGAAATTAATGATCGTATACATGCAGGGCGCGAGGTATACAAAACAACACACATGCAAACGATTTCGTGTATATGCGTCGCGTAGAACAAAAATCGGGTTTGTTCTCTTCTTTGATTGGTGTTTGCGCGCGCAAGCAAACTGACCAACAACAATTTCATGTGATTTGGTTGTTGCCTTACCCAATTTCAATGTGATTTTCATATTGTCTTGTCTTCGAGCTTGCACTTACAAAAATCGGTGTTGATTTTAACCTGCCGGCAAAATTTTTAACATTGCAGAAAGTTAATTTTTTTTGGCTCATAATTATTGTTGTGAACAGCAGTGCATTATATGCTATATAAAATTGCAAATAAAAACAAAATTTAATGCAGAAAGGCATTCTCAGGCATACTCAATCCAAAGCTGCATCATTGAAGGCATCATATGTGGCAAGCTTAAATATCGCCCAAAAATTAATCATTTTCTGATGGAATTTTTATTAAAAAAGTAGGCCAAGAAATTATGATTTGTTTTGGTGAGCGTGCAGAGGCCTTAGCCAACTCAATTGAGACTGTTTCCTTATCCCGGCAATCTGTGATCCGCCGAATTGAGGAGCTCGGAGCCCTTCTTAAACTCGCTCATTAACGAAAAAATTAACTGTTGTTAAAATTTTTCCCTGGCTTTAGACGAGTCATACGATGTTTCCGATATAAGTCAGATAATATTGGCAATTAGAATGGTAGACCAGAATTTCAATGTAAATGAAGAGATTCTTGCTGTGATACCACTACTAGAAAATACAAGAGGCGTAGACGTAGTTAATGCGGTAAACGGAAAGATAGATTTTAAAGAGGCATCAGATAGATTAGCTGCCGTATGCATAGATTTTGCTCCTGCCATGATTGGAAGAAAAGAAGGCTTTGTTGTTCAGTTAATTAAAAATGGAATACAGGTAACTTCATTCCACTGGCTTTTTTTTGAGGGTATTGGTGAGTGCTCTGCCGTATCCCAGCGGACCAAACGCTCGCAAACGATATCACAAATGAGTGAATTGCGATACTTAACCCGACAAAACTCTCGGAATCGGATCGGGAAAAGATAGAAATATGATTAGCGAGAGGGTTAGCGAGAGTTTTGCGATACTTTTGTAATATTTCTAGCAAGTCAAATAAAATGTTTACTGTGATACGTTTTTAATTTTAAATGTACTCAAAAAGTATATTAGTTTTGAGCAATAGCAAAAAAGTGTGGCAAAAGATATCGCCAAAGACTCGCAAGATAAAGCGTTTGCGAGACTTTTACTTGTCTCATTCATCTATTGTCCCGTATGAAATATTTAAATATAATGCTTTTCTTTGGTAGTTTTTATTAGTGACTTTTTTGGCCATAAAATAACTATAACTAACTAAATATATCAAAAATTATCATTTATATATTTTTTTTTGAGTCAGATTTCTGCAGTTTCACCACTCTTTTTTGCGCATATTAAACAAATGTCTGCCACTTTTGCTTGAATACATCTGCAGACAATATAAATATCAATTTTAATTTGTGAACCCTAACCTTAGTACAATTTTTTGTTCACTTAAGCGATAGACTTTCGCGCACGCGTCTTCAACCTTTGGCAAGCCAAAGAAAAAAAGAACTCAAAAATTATTTCACTTCGGTTTCACTTCATAAGACAAAATCAACACATCACTAGTGAATTGGATTTGGCTTACTCTCTCTCTTGCATTTGGTTTTTATACTCTGTACCGAATGTACATAGAGTATATTAAGTTTGTGCAAAAGTATGTAACAGAGAGAAGGAATCATCTCCGACCCTATAAAATACATATATTCTTGAACAGCATCAACAGCCGAGTCAATATAGCCATGTCCGTCTGTCCGTCCGTCCGTATGAACGAATAACTCTCAGAGATGGTAAGAGATAGAGGTTTGACAAGTATGGGACATATACTTCTTATACTTGCAGGCAGATCAAGTTTATTTTCATTTTATGCCACATCCCCTCCCGCCGCCGCAATTTAAAAAAAAACGTCATATCTCCCACAGTTTTGATGATAGATGGTTCGTACTTTCTAGAGATATCTAGTAATCAAAATTATTTATCGATTTGAATGATAAAGATCGGATGAACGATACTCAAGTTATGAGCAAAAAACGGCCAGTTAACACCACCCTCCCCCCCACCAATAACCACAGCAACATACCATAACCGTTCAACAGAGGCAATCTTAGTGAGAGAGAGAGAAACTTAGAGAGCGCACCGCGTTGTGCGCGGGGTGTTAACTGGCCGTTTGACTCCTGAGCAAGCATTTGCTTCTTCACTTCATTCACACTCTCGCATGAGAGTAAGGGTACAGAGTATGTTATAGTCGGGCTTGACCGACTTTCTTTCTTGTTTTTTTTTTGCAAAAGGAAGACACTAGCCATCTGTTACTCTGCTGCCGTCGGAGTACGAGCAAGGCACTCGCAAACCTCTCGCTGGAAAGCTCGAATGCGAGTGCTTTGCGAAAAAATAATTTCCCTCCCATTCTTTGCTTACATGCGAGCTCGCTTGTGAGTATTATGCGATAGTCTCAAAATGCTCGTTTGTTGGTCGGCTGGGACCGTCGTTATTTTTGTTCAAAGTTTTTTGTTATTTTTGTTAGCCAGTTGTAACATTGACTAAAATCAAAAACAGGTCACTAAACCCCATATACATATTTTTGTTATATTGTAATTAATCTGAAGTCGTCCCATTGTATTATTTTATTTTGGTAATTGTTTACTTTGATTTTTTTTGTTTTTTATTTTCGCCCACCGATCGCCGCCGCGTACATGTAACTGATTTGCTCTATGTGATATGTCAATGTGGTTTATTGCCCGCTCTCCCCGTTGTTGTATCCGAAGGTTTCCGTCGCATTAAAGTCCGCTGAGTGTCCAGATGTTGTCAAGTGTTGGGATATAGATGTGTTTGTTTTGTTGTTTTTCGCATCTCCTTTATACTCAGCTATCCTAGTCGCCAGCGCTCGTCTTGTCGTCCCAATGTATACGCCGTCGCTAGACTCTCCTTCTTTTCCGTTACATGCTATTTCGTAAACCACATTCTGTTGTTGTTCTTTACTTATTTTGTCTTTTGTGTTTGTAAACCGTTTTTTGGAGTTTGTTTGGGCTTTGTAGGTAAACGTTTTACTACATAGTTTTACAAACGATGATCTGTTTTACGAATAACTAATATAACTTTCATGATCATGATAATAAACGGATGAAAATATTTTTTAGTCCGAATTTCGTAAAAAAGTTTAAAGAAAATCCATTATTAGCCATGCTCCCATTTTCGATTTAGAGTTCAAATTTGGTCCGAAAACCGGTTTGAAATCTGAAAAGTTTTGCGAAAGTGAAAATGTGAGCTTGACTGTATTTCATTATTTAAAATTCAATAACGTCAAAATCAATAACTTAATCTACAAAGACAAAAGAGCCTAATTATAAAAGTATTTATTACCTTTCCTTCAATATAAAGCCTTTTTTAAATCGGTTAAGCTGTTCGAAAGCTACGGTTAAATACATTTATATTGGTTACAGAAGTAATTGATCAGGTGATCTACAGGGCTAACTGGACAATGTTGTGCTACAAACAGATACAAAGGGCTCCCTTTAGTGTCGTCTCTGTTGCTACAGATGTCCTTAAACACTAGTATGTTCCTCCAGGCATCGTATAGGCATTTGTAACAACTGTTCATATCAAATGCAAAATGAATCATGTATCCGTTTTTAAGTTTATGCGGACTCGGAATTGATCTATTGATATTTTAAGTACAAAATCATGTTTTAATAGAAAAAACACTGACTGGAACTTTTCTTTATTGTATTATTCTCAGGAATAAAAATGGTTTTCCCAAACAAACTTTTGCGGACTAAAAAAAAATGCTGTCCAAGTTTAAGTTTTGTCGCTCTTGACTTTAACCAAATTAAATGGTTTTCTGCCGCTTCTTCGCAAGCGGTATCTGGGCATCCTGGTGCAGACTGTGCTGGTATTGTCAATCAATCAGTCTGTCAGTTTGAATCGAGATCAGATGAATTCTGTTTTTGGACCAAAAACTTTAGAATAAATGACAAAAAAACTCATTTCACCAGGACATTCAGTGTTCGTATATGTCCTCTTTTTGAGCGAAAGTTTCTCCTACCCATAACTCGTCTTTCCAGCCTTTTGTTTTATCCCAATGCCGTCGCGTCGCTCACTTCGACGAGAATATGCCGTCGAATGATGGCTTTGACTTTTTGTGGCATTTTGCTTTTGCACACAGAGCAATTACACGCCTTAAGTGCGGGTGCATGTGGGCGTGCCAGAATGGGCGGACGCGCACATTTAGCACTCGACTGGCTTCGATTGCTTTAAAGCTGTCGCCCCTACTTTTTCTTTTTATTCCTTGGCTTTTTTAGTGTGTGTGTGAGTGTGTGTTGCCTACTTTTTGTGCTGGTTGCTGATTGTTGACTGTTGCCCTGCGATTTTGTGTTTGTGCTTTGCTGTTGTTGGTAATGCTGATAATTTGCACACATGAATAAGCAAATACGTAACAACACACCAAAGCTGATGATGTCAAGCTTATTGGGTAGATATTGTTGTTTTTGTTGTTGTTGTGGTTATTGTTACCCATCACATTGACAAACGCACAAATTATGCTTGCAGTCAAATCCTGATGGTAGGGATTTTGTCATGTACTTCTGAGTTTTCTCATTAGGTTGTGGTCCTTCTTAATTAGGTGATTAAATCAATTTTAATCAATACTCAATCAAAACAAAAACAGGTAAAAATGTTGCAACATTCGCTCAACCGTTTTGCTTTGTCTGCAACAAAAATAGTTTTTGAGCGACACATTGAACTGATGGATACAAAAAACCCTTCAACTGCTGGTTCTAATTTTCTAAAACTTAGGGCGAAAATTACACTTTTTAGGACGAGTTGGTTTTGAGTGTAGATCTGAATTGACAGTCTATTTAAACCACCTTTCTGCAATTAATTTCGTGATGTCTGCATAAGGACACTCTGATCAAATTATAGTTTTAGGAGATTTTAAAGATGAAAGATCCCAGTTGGACTTGGCTGCATGTGTTTACAAAAATAAGTACATTTGGTGGCATGAAATTTCACGAAAAAAGTCACTACATATTTTTTTTCCATGAAAGAAGTCAATTTAAAAAAAAAAAACACACGTTGTTTTCTCAGCTATTCGTAAAGCTAAAAGTCAGCATGTCGTAAAACGGCTCAAACGATTTCGGCTTTTGCGGGAAAAAGAGGGGATGACAGTGATTACTTAAAATTTTTATTCAATAGCATTTATGTATTATTATTATCATTAATTTATCATAAAGTTTTATCAACAAATTTCTTACTCAAAACAGGTCACTTGTTTAACAGCTACAATCAACAACACACTTAAAGACCAAATCGCTTACCAACATCGCTAACATCAGCAACATGAAAGGCACCATGGCGAACATCAAAAATAATAAAAGAAGTAGCTACAAATTGTTGTTGGTTTGTATGTAAATAAAATTTGCAAATGAACTCAAATCTAGTTAATTTAATTATGTGGTGACATTTCATACAATGATACTCCAAAAGTCAGGGGTTCGTCAGCGAACGGCTTATGTCTTCCTACTTACGATATACAAATCTTACACATCTGAAGTACTGAGTTCGTAGGGAGAAAAACGGAGCGCAAAGGCTGCCGCGTGATGTCACCCAAACGGTTAACGATTACTACAACAACCCGTTGCTTAAAAAACGTGAGACGTGGCATGCGTTCCAACTGTGATGGGGCACTTTCTTGACTGCCTTGTGATGATTCCTACACCTACAACTTTCTTCAGCTGACTGGTCATTTCTATCATTATTCAAAAAAATGTTGTGCAAAACAACAATTTTGGCTTTGGTGGGCATTTCGAGATCTAATTTCGGTTTTTTTTTTATTGAAATCAAAATGGTGAGTTTTAAACCCGTTCGGTTTGTAAAAGAATGACTCATAAATTGAGTGCTAAAATCGGCAACCATAATAGTGTAGAGAACCTGGGCACTGACTCCAGGAACCAGGGTGGTGTCACGGATGTGTGATCGATACATTAATGACAGGCGATGACGATTTTTATACTCTGTACCGAAGGTACATAGAGTATATTAAGTTTGTGCAAAAGTATGTAACTGGGAGAAGGAATCATTTCCGACCCTATAAAGTATATATATTCTTGATCAGCATCAACAGCCGAGTCGATATAGCCATGTCCGTGTGTCCGTCTGTCTGTCTGTCTGTCTGTCCGTCCGTAAGAACGAAGAGATGGTAAGAGATGGTAAGAGATAGAGGTTTGACATGTATGGGACATATATTTCTTATACTTGCAGGCAGATCAAGTTTATTTTCAATTTTTGACACGCCCCCTGGGCCCCCGCAATTTGGAAAAAACGTCATATCTCCTACAGTTTTGATGATAGATGGTTCGTACTTTCTAGAGATATCTAGTACTAGTAGAGTATATCTAGTAATTATTTATCGATGCTGAAGGATTGATAAAGATCGGATGAACGATACTCAAAGTTATGAGCAAAAAACGGTCAGTTAACACCCCCTACCCACCCCACCCATAACCTAAGCATTGCGTTCAGCAGAAGCAATCTTAGTGAGAGAGAGAGAGAGAGAGACTTAGAGAGCGCACTGCGAAGTGCGTTGTTAACTGGCCGTTTGACTCGTGACCAAATGCGAGCTGCGACATTAAGGGTGCAGAGTATGTTATAGTCGGGGTTGACCGACTTTCTTTCTTGATTTATAATATTAACGTATCTCTCAAGTTTTTTCTGACAAACAAAGCACATGTGCTAATAAAGAATTATTATATAAACTTCAACTACTAATTGGTTGAGTACTCCTGCTTCTCTGCTACATCACCTAGCGAGCTCGAACTACCGCCTGAGTGTATTTGCCCCGAACACCTAACAAAAATTAGTTCCGCTCGCCTGGCTGTGTGGATCCAAATTTCACTTCAATAGTGATTCACTACTATGTTCGACGATCCACGACTCCAAAGTTTATTGAATGATTTTACAAAGAAAGAAGCTAAGCAACACATTGATATAAATTCACTTTCAGGAGATGACGATCTATAAAGTTATATTATATTTCAAAAATATCTATATTGAAATTTTTGACGATATTGAAAAAGTATCATTCCGATATTAATATTTTGGTGTAAACAAATCGATATTTTCGATTTTTTTCAATATCGAAACAATAACAATGAACAGGTCTATTGAGGTAATTGAGGCGTCATTTGACGCGTAACATGAACTACATTTCGACTGATGTTCTGATATACTTCTAAAAAATATAGATTTAATGTATATATATTAAATTAACAATATATATTTATTTTTTATTTTATTTAAAACATAAGAAGTTCTGCAAACTTATTCATGAACTTAAGTTTATAGACCGAAAAAAGTGTTTACTTTTTAAATTCATCATCTTTCAATATAGAGCATTCGAACTACAAGGCATAAATAAAGACTTATTCAGTTAAATGTACGAAACGTAAGAACTGATTTTACCAATAATCTTTAGACAGAGGTTTTAGGGGTTTTTAGTTTTGTTTATGTTCTGTACCAAAGGTACAAAGAATATTTTGGATTTGTGAAAATGTATGTAACCGCCAGAACAAAGTTTCTCTGACCCTATAAAGTGTCTACATATATTCACTTTCGCATGTGAAAGTATATCATATCAAGTATATCTAATTGTCGACCTGCTGTTACGTACATAGAAGGGTACCTAAATAAATTTTTAATGGGTATAATTTTTTTTTTTCGTGTTCTTCTATTTTCGTCCCCGTGGTTCGGTTCAGGGTTTGGTTCGCAGTAAAAAAATCGGGAATTCCTGGTTCGAATAGGTTCGGTTCAAAACCGGTTTGCAGCCCTGCAAAAACCACACTTTTTATAGCCGAAGCCAATCGTTCGCTTTCCGGTATGCCAAGTTTCTCTTCCATCCAGAACTTAATAGGGTCCCGTTCCAGGGTAAACAACGGTAAATTAAAATTCCAATAAGTCATTATCATTTATACTTTGGCCCTCCACACACGGCTCGGATCGTCAAAGGTCCAAAATTTAAAGTCGCTTTGATGTCGCACACATTTTTTTTGACTCTAGGTTTGTTGACTATATTATTTTTATTAAGAAATTAATACAAATTTAAATAGAATAGCTTAATAATGAAGCACAAATAATGAAGAACTAATTTAGTTTCTGAGCACTAAGATTAAAGTATTTTTACACAGGTAAAATAATTATATTTCAAATATGTCTAAAATGTGATTTCGTGATCACAATCACTAGACCATCTCTAGCAAACAGTTATCGATAAGTACCAATATGGAAGCCCGATTATAACGGCACTTCGCAATTTTTAAATTTTACTGTGTTTATTTATATGTAAGAGGTAAGTACATTACGCTGATGTTATTTTTACAGTCGGAACAACTTGGAAGTCAGTGCAATGAGCTCTCGCCAATCCCTACAGAAAGTATGTGGAAAGTGTGCGCGAGGCCCAGCCCCAGAAGGACATTTATTGTGGGGAAGATACAAAATCTGCAACAATTGTAAATTGACAAGTTGAAGAATCTGCTCTGCGAGAACAGGAGTCTATGGATCGCATGAGTTCCATGCGTCAGCATTCTCAGCGAAGAGGTACAACGTCTGAGACCCTACGAGGCACATTTGGAGTTATCAGATATCAACAGCTCATGGTCATAAATTGGCCTTGAAGAAGATGAAAGCTTTAAAAACCAGAGACAAGGCCTTTACCCTTGTGACCTTTGCTTTGAACTGGATAAAGCCAAAGAGTCACATAAATCTGTGAGTATTCCCCCCGAGGCAGCTGATGGTTACCAATGGGATTAACTAACTAGCATGAAGGAGCTCTATGATTATTTTGTGTGCTGTGCTGACAGAAAACGTGACAGAAAGTGTAGATGCGTTGTAGCAACAATACCAAATAAAGACGAATAAAAGTATAGACCGACTCTTCGAATTGGCAATGATTATAGAGAATGTTTAGAATCTTCAATTTCTGATTGAGGGGTCTTTCATTTTTGAAATGAATTGCGTGATTCTGCCATTATAAAGACGACTCTTCGAATTGGCAATGATTATAGAGAATGCCCATAGTCGTCATGCTGCGACATCACAGCGACATTACATTTTAGGCCTTTTGTTCGTGAAATTGCTACGATGACGATACGAGTCGTGTGCGGACGGCCAAACATTTACCGTTTTTAAAGATGGGCTGCATTTTAGCCAAGCATTTCTATGCTTTGCTTTTAAGTGCTCCCTTGTATTTGAGTTGCCACTGGTCTTTACAACTTTAGTGCACAGTTTGCACTGCGATTTCTGTGCATCAACTTTAATAAAATAACTTTTGAACATTTTGCTTTACATGTCCAGAGCCCAAAAACAGGTATTCGCCACAGGGTGACCGAACGCTAAAACAAAAATATCACCGAAAAATATCACCAAAAAATATTACATTTCCGATATATCGCCTCGGAAAAATACGCGATAATGATATTTGTAATTTTGTGCAAAATTATCGTTATTTCGATAATATTTTCGACATCCCTACGTTAAACCTTCTAAATCATATCAAGTTAACACATTAAGTGGTTTTCTATTTAAATTGTTTAAATGTGAGCCAAAACAAGTTTCGAACCGAAACGTTTACTCAAAAACCTTGAATCTACAATATTTGAAGAAATTGGAAAATATTGGTTTAAGCCCGCAAACCGGAGCTCCCTAAAATTTTATTCGGTTTTTGCAGTTCTCATACGTTGTTGTTTCTCGCATAGCACAAGAATAAGCAAAGGGCATCACCAATTTCATATGTCTACTACTCTCATTGTCCCCTGCCTATGCCTATTAAAAATTCGAAAGCAACAACAAAGATGTATATGTCGTTAGCGAACGTTTTGTTAATGGCGGCGAATGATTTCGTGGGCATCGGACAGCCACGAGCGCACTCAAACATAAATCGGGTTTCTCTTTCTAGTCCCTTGCGGTTCTTGTTGTTTCACAAATATTCCCGCAAGGGGCATAATGACGAGGGACATCAAGACTGGCTTGACAAGCCTGTGGAGCCCAGTCGGTGCTCCCTGAACCTAGCCTCGGTAGGTGCCCACTGAGCTATTATCCGTTCTATTGGATGAGCAGTAGCCCTAAACTGCTCCCATTGAGGTTGGCTCCTTGTGGGAGATAATGGTGGTTGTTCGTTAAAACCAACATATTAGATGAACCTCGCCCCTCACCAAGGGGAAACTATCAAACCCGACAGTGTGCAGCCGTAAGCTGATTTTGGGCACCTCTGCATTAACGGCTTTTGCCTGACTCTGGCTTAGTCTGTCTATGGTAACCATTTTCAAACATAAAAGCCAGACCAAAATTTACATCCTTTCCACGAATTGTGCTAATGGCTGTATTAGTGAAGCCAACTCGTGGGCTTCACTTTGCTCTAGTTATTTAATTAAAGCTTTGTTTTGTCACATTGCCACGCCCTCCAACGCCCCACCATATTTGGCCCATAAATAAATTAAACGTGACATTTGACCGCCATTTGTCTTGGGCGCCATTTTAGGTTGAATACTTGTATCTTTCTTCTATATAAAACATAGTTATGTCGCATTTGTAGCCTTTCTGCTCGGTGGCTGTTTTATATGCTGCTCATTGTACGACCATAATTAACAGAGTCACCGAGAAGGAGGAGGACATGGGCGTTGTCTTTGACCTTGGCCATTGCGCTGATTGATGGCTTAAGTGTTATTTGAGTGTCTTATGTGTATAATTTTTCCGTTTCCGTTTGCTTTTGCCTTTTGTTTTTTTTCTGTTCAAGTTAATTATATCTCACATAAGAATGTGGGGATCCATGTGTTGTTAATGATATTTAGCCTTGGCATTGCGGTAAGTTCAACTGAGATGGATGGGAGCTGACAGTTTGGGGGATGGGATAAGCCATCTTTAAAATAAATAAACAGAAGAAAAAACTTGATTAAACTTGTGTCTCTAATGAATTGTAATTTGAGACACGTACAAAAATCACATCACGCATACGACCTGTTGAACATAGACAGACACACAGACACACACACTCCAGGACACGCCTAAAATTTAATCAACCTTCACAGGCGACAAGACAAAATGGCAGTTACCTGGGCTACCAGGTTTCATTTCAATTTTGGGCCCAGCTAGAAAATATGCCCGGCATTTTCATAAACTACTACCAAAGCCAGAGACAAACCAGAGACCGGATTCGCTGCGTATGCGTATTGAGTTTCCAGGTGACAGCTGTCTAGCAATCGTTGATTTCTGTTCGAGTGTGTGTCTGACTAAATGAAAATTTGCACTGCTCGATTAAATTAACTCAACAAGCTTATAAAAATCGTGCCAACGAGTTGCCAACGACAGTGCAGCCAAGCAAATCTCATCATGTAAATTAAATTTGGCAAACGCTTCCCGACACTTGCACAAAAATGTGTGCGAAATTGAATTAAATATGCATGCAAAAACATATACTCGCACACGCAGACTCACACAAACAAAAACAAAAGGAAAATCATACAAAACACGTAGCCCGTAAGTTGGGAGAAGACGTAGTTAGCATGTCCTGGCATATGGCGTGGGTGGCTGGAGCTGTTCTTGAAAACAAAATGGAAAAGATTACAGTTTAATGCTGTTTGCGTTTTGACAATTATAAAAACAATGCTTCTCAAAGCATTGTGCAATGCACAGCAGGAAGCTTCAAGCTGTGTAGCGAAAGGAATTGGAAGAAATAAAGTGAATGGGTCAAAAATAGTTTTTTGCGAATTTAATTTTTATTTATTAAGAGGTAAGTTTAACAGTGTTAAATTAATAACGAATAAAAGAGAGTTATTCATTTCAAATCCAGATAATTGTGAACTCTGTGCCGGTGGGACTAATTTGCCTAGTAGTCGCAATTGTCTTGGTACACGTATTGAACACACTCGGGAACCATTAAACGCATCTACTCCAACTTGACTGTGCGAACGCCACAAGCCATCAAATCCGTTAATGATAGAATTCGTCGAAATGCACTGCGAAAGCAGAAAATCATGTCTCGTGAGATGAATATCAGCAAGGATAGCATGTCGCTCTACAAGAGACACACCGGCCACTTGCTCACAACAGACGAATTCTGTTTACTGACCAGAAAATGCTCACCGTAGAGGAGTCGTTCGACAAACAGAACAATAGAGTGTATGCTGTGTCATCAAAACAAGCTTCCGAACTCATTCCGAGAGTTTAGAGAGGTCACCATCCGGCTTATGTGATGGTTTGATGGGGAGTCACCTATGATGGGGTCACCAAGCACCATTTTTGTGATAAAGGAGTTAAGTCTTCAGCGAAAGTGTATCAATCCGACGTTTGGAAAAGGTTGTCAAGCCTCTCAACAAAACATTATTTGCAAACACGCCGTGGACTTTACAACAAGAGTCCGCTCCAGCTCACAAGGTAAAATCGACTCATACATGGCTAAAAAACCATGTACCGAACTTCATATCTACGGATGATTGGCCTGCTCGTAGCCCAGAACTCAATCCATTGGCTTGCTCTACTGGACACCCAAATATTGAGTCTTTGAAGCGCGCCCTTGTCCGAGCGGTAGACAATTTCTCAATGCATGAGGTGCGCACTGCGATCGATGAGTGTCCAGAGAGACTTCGGAAAGGCACAAGGCGGCTATTTCGAAAAAGTTGTTCTACGATTTGTAGCCATTGAGTCACCGAATAAAAAGAAGAAAAGAGTTTTAAAAAATATTCATTCGTTTTCATTTTATGACCAGAAAACCGTGTACCAAAACAATTGCGAGTACTAGGTACAAGCGACGTAGTGGAAATTTTTTAATTAAGTCAGGAAGGCGGCACTCGCCAATTGTCTGATCGATACCCTGACACCATTCACTTTCGTGTTCGTTAACAAACATTTGGCGCACCCATACAAATACAAGTGTATTTGACGCGACGTGACCAAAAATTCTCCACCTTGTGGCATTTTGTTATACTGCGTTACGCATCTCTGTGAGTTCTAAAGTCTTTGTTTTGGTGGTGTAGGGATCATTAAATTCGTTGGAATGTAAAATGTAAAATTGGCTCAAACAGCACCTCCAGGAGGGCCAAGCTTCTCTCAATCTCTTGGCGTGTGTGCTTATAATTTTTAGCACAAGAGAAAGGAACCTACAGTTTATTTCCGAATCCGAACGGCAATAGTTAGAGAATTTTTGCTTTTTCATGGCTAGTTACTAAAGAAAGAAAAAACTTTTTCTATTAGATGGTCCGAGGCGGGATCGAACCCACACAACCTCCCGCACCAGCAGCCACACATACAACTGGTACACCACACCCGGCCCCCTTTCTAAATTCCAAATTCGTTTGAATATCTCTTGATAAATCCATGGACGCCTTTAACCTTGTTGCATCAAATCACTGTAATGTTACTGTTGAAGCCCAAATGGGATTAAAATAATATACCCAACATATCGACCTTGTATATGCGATCTAACGGTTCACCATTAATGGTGCATTCGAAGAGATACGGCTTGGTTCTTTGAAAAGTCATAATATTGCAATTTGCAATATTCCCTTTGCAATAAAGGGAAAACAATTCAGGCGGCACCAAGCACTTAGAGAGTTAAAATCACTTTTTAATAGAAGTGGAGAATCTGGATCGTCAAATGACGCACATAGCTTGAGGTCATCAGCTTACTTAAGGGCAGTTGAATAGGAAAGAACTATCGGGATGTCGGTAATAAATAGGTTGAATAACAATGGACCAAGATGACTGCCCTGTGGGACTCCAGAAGTAAAGTGAACGTTTTTGGATACAGCAGACTTAAAACGCCCACGTTGTGACCGATTTTATGGTATGGTATGATCTGACCGAGCAAAGAAAGTTGGATGGGAGACCTACTAAGCATAATTTATATTGAAGTAAATTATGACTAACTGAATCAATGGCTTTGCTGAAGTCCGTTTGGACGATATCAATTTGTTTACGATAAAGAAATCCCTGACTTACTTTTTAAGAAAATTTGAAACCATACGCCGACGAATAAAACCGTGCTGGAATGGACTAAGAATGGGTTGGCCAAAATGTTGTAATCCGGAAGTAATTATATGCTCGAATAATTTAGGTACGGCAGAAAGCTTACAGAGTATTCGATAATTGGCTATATCGGAATAAAAAAGGTTTCCTTCCATAATATAGGGAAATCACCAAGCTAAAGAGATAGATTAAACAGCTTTAGAAGGCGATCACAAAGGAAATCAGAAAAATATTTAAGAACACAGCTAGTGACATTGTCTGGTCCAGGTAAAAATGACGGCTTAAGTGCCTTTAAATTAGATAGAAGACAACTGTTTGCCAATTCATTTATCGTTTTAACTGTAAACGTGGGATTTTTTCTTTGTCTTTTTTTTTCACACGCTTTTTACAGTGTTTTTACAGTCTTCAACGGGATGGTCTCCTTCTCCAACAACTGACTTTACGGTTTTTGCCAGGGAACAAGGTCAAGCGACTTGAGACTTACCGCAAAACTGATTTGTAAACGGGGTTTTTTTCGGTTTTTTATTTACACGCGCGATCTCTGTACGGTGTGACCATCATTAGATGTCTTAAAAATACCATAACTCAAAAAATTTGGTATATTTACATCTTGACGGTTATTTTCAAACCATTCCAAACACTACAAAGCGTTTAAAAACTCTTCTCACAATTTTCGTTTATTATACCCATTAAAAATGGGTAAGAGGGGATCAAGAAGTTGTGCAAATGTATGTGACGGACAGCAGGAAGCATCTCCGACCCTATAAAGTATATGTATATATTCTTGATCAGCATCAACAGCCGAGTCGATTTAGCCATGTCCGTCTGTCTGTCTGTCTGCCTGTATGAGCGCGTGGATCTCAGAGACTATAATAGATAGAGCCACAAATTGCATGTATGTAGGTGTATACCGTACCCAGATCAAGTTGGTTTCAGATTTGGAAAATTCCCCCTCCTCCTCCTTTTAACCGCGAAAAACTGTCGGAGCCTCAATTTAAGTTTGAATCTCGTGACTTAATGTATATTAGGTTAGGCTCAATATCTATCTATTCTGAAAACCACAAAGATCCGAGCAATAACACCGAAGCTATGCAAGTGCGCCGCGCCATTTTATTTATTACATACATTTATATTATTTTAAAATGAAAAGCAGACCTATCAAAAACAGTAAATTCAAAATTATGAGAAGCATGTCAAACCACCGCGAAAATATATTCAGTCGAAGAAGTTAACTCAACATTACTTGGTACAGGGTATTTTGCAGTCGGGGTACTCAACTTGAGCACTCTTACTTACTGTTATTTAGAAATTTTCAAATAAATTGTGCGTAAAATCTACAAATGGTCAGACTTAAGCGTTGAGCAGTTGTCGAATTTGTTTCACTCCGTCCAGTCGGACTCAAGTGGCAACAAATTTGATGTTGTTGGTCAACGCATTTTGCATCTCCCATCAGCCAGTCCCAACAAACACTGCCAAAACATGTTGAAAAACCAAAGCATTTTATTTCCGTTCTTAAGTTTCATTGGCATGAGTTAGTATATGAAAATGATGCCTGTACTAAAAATCTTTTTAGGATTATGTTATTGTAATCTTTGTATATTCATGAAAACAAATAAAATGCAGGCTCCCTGATGAAGGCGCAAAATGCAACCAAAAAGCATAAGAGGAAAATTTAAAATAAAATGAAGATTTATTTTGGATGAGGAAGGACGGCCAACACAACCCACATTAGCAACCACAAATTAAAATTTTTTTTTTGCTTTGTTTTACTACGAGACACAGATTTAGAATTTCTCACCCAAGTCGTTAGCGATATTCCAATCGATTTCCTATTATCTATTGATAAGCTTGTGCTTAAATCGTATAATTAATTCCTTATTATAAATTCATATTAAAATCAATTCTGAATGTATATTGAAATTCATATTCGATTAACCGTGACTGAAATTATGAATAACACAATTAAGTCTTTTATTTAATGAACTCTTTATACTTAAATTTGCAGAAAGAATAAATCTTCAAAAGAGTTGCAAGCTGAATTTTGTCAGTTTGACAACAACAAAATACAAAAGTATTTATGCAGCTCTATCCCTATACCACTAGAGTAGTTTTACTCTGATACGCATCACTTTTCGAAGCACTATACAGAAAAAAAATCAATTATGATCCATTTGGGCTGGATAGTTTTTTCAAATTCTTTGGACGATTTCCAGATACATCGGATGAAAATTTAAGATTAATCTAGCATTAAATGGATATTGTTTACGTTCTTTTTCGATATTTTAACTATTCAGTTCAAATGGATACCGAAATTATCCAATGGATCATCACCAATAACCATTTTTTTCTGTGTAGTGAAATTTTATTTTCTGTAAACCTTAAATGACTGTACTCAGATGAGATAAAAATTTACTTGGCCGAATACTTCGTATCAATAAGATTTTGTTCAAAAATCATTCTGATTTCAAAGCTGTTCAAGGGTGTTTCTATTCATGTGAAGTACTGTGCCGATCAGTTAAGGACCAACAGACTTAGCTTACTAAAAAATAACAAGTAACAAATTGATTCTACATATAGATACTATAAATATACAGGACTGTTCCCGTTTCCGAAACCGATTGATCGGAATTGGTAAGAGTAGTGATTTCTATGAAACACGCATCAAAAGGGCCGAATGAAGTTAAGAAGGGGTTGAAGGTTAAAAGCCGAATTACACATTCGGTTTTTGAAAGCGAGACCATTAAACAATTCCGATTCTGCATGAATAGATCGACCCGGAAATCGGGAACAGGCCTGATATTTTTTGTTGCTCTTTACCAATACCTTTACATAATTTGTTCCCCATTCATTTTGCTGCATATGTCGGTAACCACTAGTTTGATTGCGAATTCATTCCGTTCAGATTGTACTGAAGTGATCCTTAAAATCTATATTTTTATTTTTTATAGAAACGACACAAATGAACCGAACAATTTTATATCGGAATAACCCTTATCGTCAAACATAAATATTGATATATCGATCACATATTGATAGCCCTATTGGCGGCTAAATCATAGTTAAGAATGTAAGCACTTGGTAGTCTGCCGTCCAGCGAGCAACAAGGGCCGTGGTCGAGTGGACAAGACAATCGCTTAGAAAACGTCGAGATCGTCGATCAAGTCCCCGTAGGAGCATAGTTTTCTTTTTATACCCTTGTAGAGGGTATATTAAATGAATAAATGACAGTGTTCTGCTCTCAATTATCGATTGCACTCTCCTCTCAGTAGTTTCTGCACACTTCCTCTCCTATTAAAAACGAATCTGTGAGAGCATGGTCAACGATATTCTCTCAAAGTTTGCTTGCCCTCTCCGCTCTGATACTCCTTTTTACTCCCCTTGCCTATAAAAACTAAATTGAGAACGAATTTATCTCGATTTCAAGAGTGAAATTCTTGAAAATTCCACAACAAATAGATTTTTTTCCAAGAGCGTTCGTACACAAATTAATCGTTCTACTTTTTCTAAGTGCATCTGCCGATTTTCTTAAAATATTTAGGAACACTTTCTCAATAGCCAGGGGCAACTCAACTAAACTTTCTGTTGCCTTTATAAAATTGTTGGTAACATAATTTGTAAGTAAGTTTGTCAACATAATGGGACAATTTTGTGACTGAGTTGGGAGTCGATGTTGAATGTACGAAAATTACTCTTCCATTATTTGTTATTTATACATCGTCTTCTTGAAACCTTAACAAAAACACACACATACACTTTTCTAAATGCTTATCTATATTTTAGTTTGAATATTAGCGAAAACGTTTGTGAGAAAACATTAAAACATAATAGATATTCTCCCCTTAGCCCGCCCTGAAGTAAAAGAAGTTTACACTTACGCGTACGCATGCCACGAAAGCTGACAGCTGCCAGAAATGCCAACAGTATGCTGCCAGCTTCTCCAACTCCGGCTCCTCCTCTTCCGCTTTTGCAACGTGCTCCGCTCCGTTCGCCGCATTCCCGCCTTGCCCGCCGACAGCGCATTTTATTGCGTGCGAGGATTTGGGCGGCTGTCACACCTTAACTTGACTGCTGTTCCTCCGTTCGCCGCTCGCCGTACGCCGTTCGCTGTTTGCGTTGTGTTTTTATTTGGTATTTTTCTTGTTCGTAGTTAAGCCAAGTTTCAACAGCTCAAGTGGCTTGTCATATTGTTGTTTATTCTCGTACTGTTATTTAATTATTTGCATTGCGTTTTATGAAGTCGTTTTTTGGTTGAATTTGCATACCGCACTCGCTGACGTCGATTCCGTAGCTCTGGGGGCCATAGCCAGGGTACGTGACTGTTTTGTGCTCTGGAAGTGGAAAACCACAAGGCCCGAAAACCGTATACTTAATATTTGGCAAAAAACAAGTTGCCAAAGCACAAGGAGAACTTTTGCAGGCAAAACTAAGTATTCGGTTGGTTGGCCAACTAGTGAAAACAAACAGACCATACTGAAGCATCCAGAGGCAGCCAGAGAGCAACCGCCGGCAGGCAAAAGGCCTCTGGCTTGCTACTGTTACCACCTCACGTTATATGTGATAAATGGATATTTATCTTGCTCGGTGTAGCCAGCCTCTGGGCATAAGTTTTTGGCAGGCTTGATTATAAGTCAATAGATTAATGAATTGCATTGCCTGCTGTGCTGAGTGTGTGGCAAGTTTTTAATTCGCTATCCTCTGGCCCCAATAACTAAATTCTAATGAATACCAGATTAACGTTATTTAGTTCAGCTCAAAGGCCATCAAAATTAAAGTCTCTAAATGCAAAATGAATAATTAAACCATTAAATGTGTGCTAATTAGTTGGGTGGCTTTAATTGGGGATTGCTCTGTGATTTGGAAATTTTCAAGCAAATAGAAAAGAGGGTTGTTCAAGTATTAGCCAGACCGAACAACGGACAATAACAAACAGTACCAGCAGCATAGCGGCACTAGAAAGTTGACCCACACTCAGAGAAAAAGTAGAGAATTTCACTCTTACATCAAGGACATTCGTTCTAAGAGTGAAAATGCACTGCAATGTGAAAGTTTCAGTACTTGATCCAAGTACGAATAATTCTCAAAATAAAATACATTAAAAGAATATGTGGGGTGACGTGTGTAGAAGCAGATCATGTTCATAACTTGAAAGTTTAAAGACGCTACCATTGAAAACCAAAAATTTTTCTCACCAGAAATACTTTTCCGACCGATCGCTCCTATGGCAGCTATGTGCTACTGTACTCCGATCTAGATCAAACTCAGCAGAATTAGGTAAAAAAATTAAAAAAAAAAAATACAAGTTTGGGGGCAATAGCATTGAAAACCAAAATGTTTTTCTCACTAGAAGTATCTTTCAGACATATATTTTCTATGGCGGCTGTATGTTATAGTCTGCCCATTCGACCGGTACACAGTGGGCGATTCGGGCTCGCTACCGGCATTTAATTCAAATTTTCAAATTTGAAAAAGCGTTGATTTTTTTTTACAAATCGATAACAGATACTTTGATTAGATTTTTGGAGCTTTTCTAAAAGCTCTCCGATCAGCTGATCATCAGCTGTGAGCTGTCAAACACAGCATATGCTGCAGCAAGCGCTTTACAAAATTTTTTCTTTGTTGTGCGCATTCACTTCGAGTCTCTGGGAAATTTGGAATTTTTACTTATTGTATTACAAGTTTGGTTTTTTATAATCTTCAAGGTATGTATTACATAGAAAATCAGTGTTTGTGACCGGTCTATAAGTGTGTTGCTTATAAAACGTAATGGTAATTAAGTGTATTAACAACGAGTCAACAGTAGCGTACACCTGTCTTTCGTGGAGTAGAACTATACTTGATTCACCTGGATTCAGTCTAATTCTTATTTTATCTGGAAGTTGGAATCATTGTGCGTCCAAAATGTCCAATATGAATTGCTACTACCTGCTACCCTTCCTACTACGGCACTTTTAAGGCACAATGTCAGTCGAAAAACGGACACTTTTCTTAGTATGGCATGAAGAAGCGATCCCAACCAAGAAGTTCCTCACCATGGAAAACTTTGTATTTGATACTGTTCTGAAAGGCGTTAACTATACTCAGGAGGAGAAATGCGAGATTGGCAAAAAGCTGCGAAATTTCATAAGCAGGCTTGTCGTAAAGTGAAAAAATTGTCGAAGAAATAAGTTGTTTTTTGAAAAAGACAACAAGGAATGGCTAGATACGCCGATAGTATTGATAGATAGATCAGCTTCCGAAAATGTTGGACGTCCACAAAAAGATATTTCGGTGTGTTGCAAGAAACACAAGTCAACAAATTGTCAGGCCTTACTGAAGAAGTCACGTCAGATGATTGGTATGATGTCCGAGGAAGCTCTTGAAGCCAGGAACAAGGACTTTCGAAACATACGCGAGAGCAACACCAGAAAAAAATTCTCGAAAAAATACTATGGAAGATGTCATAAATGCATTGTTAGTTTCATCCGACCCTTTGATATCTTCATTGTCAAATGGATCTTCGATATCGTCTGCAAAAAATATTATTATGGACGAGGATGTGAAGAGCTTGCTTTCAATGAAGCATATGGATATGCCTGATTCTGAAGATTCCGATTCGGAATAATATATTTTTTATCGTTTTCAATAAAATATTGATTTACCAAATTTGTTTAATGAAGCTTAAAAAAAAAATTAAAATAAAAAAATTTTTTTTTAAAAATAAAAAAATAAAAAAAAAATTAAAAAAAAAAAATTGTTTGCAAAAAATTCTTTGATTTTTTTCTGAGCAGTGAAAAAAAACCGACTGAAGATATCTGTTTTCGTTTGGAAGTTATTAATTAAATGCCGCTAGCGAGGCCCAATCGCCCACTGTGCGGTACCGACAAATGTGCAGCGTACTTGTACCCAAAGACTTCCTGCAAAGTTTGGTCAAGATACCTTTAAAACTGCTATATCAACTTGGATCGTCAAGCTGTTCAAGAGTATATATACTTAATGTGGTCGGAGATTCGTCCTTCTATGGCTTACAACAGTGGTATCCAAACTCACACAATTATGAGTTCCTATCCCTCGGGATATGCTTTTGGCATTTTGGACACAACTTCTTTACAATCATCTGGAGAATGTTTAAATACTCTCTTAAAGAGTATAAGAAGTTTTTTTCCCCTTTGATCCATTTTCCGACCGATCAGTAGTATGGCAGCCATAAGCTTTAGAGAGATTTGTTTGAAGCAAACAGACGGACAGACAGAAAGACGGACAAATATATATGTAGTTTATGGGGTCGGAAATGAATATTTCTACACGTTGCAAACTTCTGGGCAAAATTATTATACCTCTTTCATGGGTATAAAAAACTTACTCACAACTTTTATTGCAACTGGCTTCTTTTCCAAAACTTGCAACTTAAATTTCTATTTTGAAGCTTGCCGAAAACTTCTCACACTTCGCTAGGTTTTAAGGTTACTTCAGCTAGGAAGTAATAATAAAAAGTTATTTCTCCATTTGTTCTCATTAGTGTAAATTTATGAAAACAACTGACCCCCTAACTGCAACTGACTACCTAAGTAGCAAACGTCCGAATTTAAAATAGAAATGCCTACACCAGTTTACTTTTGCTCATATATCAAAAATATTTTTGTGTGTGTTTAGCTATTGTGTAAAATACACTCTGAAGTGCCTGCTAACCACACTTGACTTTCTTTTGATACTACTTGAAGATAATTAAACCAAAGTGCATGGAAATACAATATTCCATATTTACTCAAGTTTTGTATTCGGAAAATTAATTAGACAAAAGAGGAAGTTCATTGTTGAAGTACTTGGCAATTACTTAAAAATTACTTTAATTGGTACGACAGAGTGATTAGGAAAATAAACAAGGTTGATTTGGTGTGCGCTCTTTTTTGTGTTTGACAACAACAATATTTATGTTTCATTTCCATGCAATTTTTAGACAAAAGCTTGCGGCAATTGTTTGTTGTTTTACGCTTAAGGAAAATAACTAATAACGGCCAATTCAAAGCCAAGTGTAAAACACTTTGTTCAACTTGTAAAAGATTACAAGTTTTTTTAAGCAAATTATCTACAATTTCGGTAAGAAAGAGTTACCGTTAAGGGCTGAGGTGAATGTAACTACGTAAGATTCGAAATCTCTTTCGTGGCTGTAAGTGGTAGTTCTAAGTTTTTGCGTTGATACCTGAAAACCAATCAAAGAGATTTAAAAACAACAACAAGCACCTGCATCTCAGAGTGCAAGCCCACTTTAGTTTCTGTTCATAGTGCATGTGTATAATTGTTGTTGTTGTTCTTAGTACTCTCAGTTTGGTTTCCTAATTAATTTATCAAGCAGCAAGCCTAAGCACCTGGATGTGCATCCTTTCATTTCACACTTCAATTGCTGCGCTCAATTTGTCCATTAAAATAATCTGTATTAAAACTAAGAAACACAAAAACGAACATTTTAATTTAAAACTAAATTAATAAATGAAGCTAATGCATTTTAAATTTCTTATTTCAATTAGTTCGCAGATGCGATATATGGTTGTAATTAGAGGTCGCTAAAATCGCTCAACACTTTGAGGTAATCCGCAAAAACACATTAAATAGAGGGAGAGGAAACCACTTTTATTTCTATTTTGAATTCTCTATATCCATATCATTACTATTATCAATCGAGAACCTTTTCCACCACTTGGCAGGCTGTGTGCCGGATTCGATAATGGAAACTGTCCGTATGAACAAACAGATCTCAGAGATGGTAATAGATAGAGGTTTCACATGTATGGGACATAAACTGCTTATGCTTGAAGGCAGATAAAGTATATTTTGAATCTTTACCACGGCACCTTCCGCTCCCACAGTTTTGTAGATAGCTGGTTTGTACCTTCTCGAGAGAGTAATTAAGATTATTTATCGATCTGCCGAAGGAATGAAAAGGATCGGATGAACAATACTCAAGTAAAGACGAAAAGAAAGTTCGCTGCCGCAGCGCAGCAGCAGCGCTGCTTTCAGCTGTTGCTACAGCTACAGAGTATATTACAGTCGGGCTTGACAGACTTTCTTACTTGTCCACTATACTTTCGTTACGATTTCGAGTCTTTTTCGCAAAATATTGTACAGATAACAAAAAGTTTTGCTACATTTCAGAATGTCTTAAAATTTGTTGAGCCGAACATGTACATAGGTTTTCAACAGGTTCAGGTTCAGCAGTTTCTCAACTGTTTGGTTTAGAGTTCGGTTCACAGTTTAAAAAAAGTCAGAATTCGGGGTTCAAACCGGTTCGGCTTATAACTGGTTTGCAGCCCTGGTTGCATTACACTAGGCAACAAGGTCCAGTATATTGAAGGGTTGGTGGTGATTCCAGATGATTTTTATTACTTTTTTTAAAATTTATTTTATTAAGAGTCGACCAACAAAGGCTGCCAACAAAAATATAAATACGTCACCAAAAAAAAAATTTTATTAGCTAAGAAAGCCTATCAAAGAAAATCTAAAAAATCTACAAAATAAACTAATTACGACTCCGACACGGTGGGGGAATTTTATTTGTCCGTCCGGCCAGCAATGCCCCTATTCACAGCCAATTGTAGTCAGAGACGATATTAGAGCTAACAAAAACTTTAATAATATAGAGATCGAGAAGGGGGAGAGAGAGAAAAACCAAAACCTATAGTTATGTAGGAACAAAGGAAAAAAATAAGATAATAAAATAAATTAAAGTTGTTGGTTAGCGACCTTTCTAATTGTAAGAATGTAATGCCTGCCGGCTAAAGATCCAGAAGAAAACTCATTTGTTGATTTGCCTCCAATACATTTCGGATGCACATCGGCATCCGTCTTCAGAGACAAATACTTAACACGTCCGTACCGCTTGTGCTGAACAAGATACTGTTATCGGAAACGTCGAGATTTTTAGCAATTTTAGCTTAAAGTTGCAAAAAGTGCCTATTTTGACCGTTTTGTGTGGAACCTATACTTTTGTTTTGACGTTTTTTATACCCGTTACTCGTAGAGTAAAAGGGTATACTAAAGTCGTGCAAATGTATGTAACAGGCAGAAGGAATCATTTCCGACCATATAAAGTATATATATTCTTGATCAGCATCAACAGCCGAGTCGATATAGCCATGTCCGTCTGTCCGTCTGACCGTCTGTCCGTCTGTCCGTCCGTCCGTCTGTCTGTATGAACACCTAGATCTCAGAGACTAGAAGAGCTAGAGCAACAAATTTTGAAATGTAGACTCCTATTGTCTGCACGCAGATCAAGTTTATTTCAAATTTTTGCCACGCCCACCCCCGCCCCCACAATAAAAAATGTTGAATATCTCCCACAATTTTTGAGATATCGATCTCAAATTCAAAACGTACATTTATATTCGCAACATCTACAAGCCCTGAAATTTTCATCAAGATCGGATGATAAATAGCCTAGTTAAAAAATGTTGCATACTTTTCGGCTGACCCACCTCAGGCACACTGGAAGGCTATTAAACATTTGTTTTCATGAGTAACGGGTATATCGAAGTCGGTTAGAGCCGACTTTAACTTACGCTCTCGTTTATATTATCGTAAATAACTATTTCTTAACTTTAAAATAAACTATCCCGCAGAATTGTACGATTTTTTTTTAAGCGAAGAAATACCATTTTGAATACAAAGTCTCGATAATAATAAAATAATAAAACTATCTACTGCACAAAAGTATGCCTTGCAGAAACAGCACAACCGGCTAGTAATTTGTATAGAATTTCAATGAATATTTTCAACAAAACCCATTGCATTCATTGGGGCAGCAACAATATAATGGGTTTTTGTAAACTCGGATACAATTACTAAAAATGGTCTATCTTCATTGGAAACAATCGTAGAATTGCTTGGGATAGTTTATTTCAAAGTTAAGGTGTAGTTCTTTCCGATAATATCAAAGAAAGTCAAAACAAAAGGATGGGTTCTTCACAAATCGCGTTTTTGTATCTTTAAGCTCAAGTTACTAAAAATGTCGACGTGATGGACCATTTCTGAATACAGATTCGTGTTCAGCACACGAAAATCATCTAGAGTCACCACCGACCCTTCAATAAACTGGAAAAGTCTAATTTTCTTGCCTTGTGTAATTGATGACAAGTACTCGTCTACTTTAACGTTTATTAGAAATGCCTGGTCGCTATGCTATGGTCGCTTTAAAATTAAAATTTTATTCCTATAAAATATCTTAAAATTTTGGAATATTTGTATACCCTTGTAGAGGGTACAGAGAAAAAAAAATCGGAGATATGCGGGCTAAAATTAATCCCAAACAATGTCAGAAGTCGGTCAAGCCCTGATTTTCTCAAACCTAGTAGGAGACGAATTGATTTGAGTACGGATTTTTCCAGGACACAAACCAGTCCAGGCCTAGGCCATTGACTAGTCCGTAAGGGCCACCCCTAGCTTATGGGCATAGCCTCGAAACTGTTCGCTATTAAAGACTCTTTAATAGACTTGACCCATCAATTGCGATTCATCAGCTACCTTCTCATGCGGGAAGTGCTATAACTGGTAGGGAATTACAAGGCAACGGTTAGTGCAAAAATCTACACCATCAATAACTCCTAAGCTGTCAGCTGCAGTCAAATTTGTGTTTGTGTGTGTACCCATTTAGCCTTTACACTCTCAGTTTCGAACTTGATCTCGGTTTCTGTTCGCTCTTTCGCTTTGACAGTGGAATTCCGTACTTACTTCAATCTCCAGTGAGGATCATTTGATTTTCAAGTAGGATCCGAACTTCAAATGAGCATTTTTGGATTAATTCAAGCCTTTTAGGATTGTATTGGATTCAAGTAGAATCTAGTATGACTCGTACTTAAAATTTCAATCCGAAGGTCGAGATCAAATCAATTTTTTTGGACTTGATGTTAGCTCGCCTTTTTTCTGTGTAAATTAAACTTGTCCAGATGTTTGTAGCGCGTAGAAGGAAGCATCTCCCACCACATAAAGTATATATTCTTGCTCAGCATGACGAGCTGAGTTCATATAGCCATTTCCGTCGGACCGTCTGTTTCAATGCGATCTCCTCCGTCAGTTTTAAAGCTATCTCAACCAATCGTTACACGAGTTTTTTAGTACAAATACGCTGCACATTTGTCGGATAGATTGACTATAGCATATAGATGGTCAAAATCTGATGAATATATCGTACAGCTGCCATATAACGAACTGGAAGACAAATCGTCAAAGTGGTGGCGCCATCTATGGCTGCGTTTGGGAAATAACTGAGCTAAGAATGTTCGACGAAAATCATTTAAACCCTTAATTTATATTAATTATATAAGCTGCAAGGGGTATAAAAACTTCGGTCGAGCCGAAACTAGCTTTCCTTTCTTTTTTTAGTTTTCGGACTAAGGTATGAACCACTCTAACATGTCAACCCCACTTAAAAAAACTGAAGAGAATAGTCTCAATCACTTTGCTGTACCGAACCGTAATAGTGGCTAATGATAAGCAATATTAAAAAAAAATCAATATCCAACCTTTTCAATAATAATAAGAAATAAAATCCCTCTCGCAATATTTCAAAGATTTCTCACACACACTTATTTTTCACTCCTCCTCTAATGAATCGCAGTTTTTTTTGTTTGTGTCTTTCTATTTATATTTCTTTTTGAACTCCTATCTGCTTCCTGCCCAGCACTTGGCACCTGCTTAAACACCTTCTTATTGATTTGCCAGCGTCATTGCCAGTTGGTTTTTGTCTTCTTTTTTTGCTTCAGCTTCATCTTCTGCGTTTTCTTAATGACAACGACGCGAACGGGGGAGGAGGATGAGGTGCCATGATGAGTGAAGGCTTCGCACATTAATGAGTTTTAAAATCTATGGCTGAGCACGCGCTAGAATGAATCTGAACAGCTTGAGTGTCGCTAAGCCATAGCCCTGGCTTGAGTGTCCCTAATCTGATTATATTTCCATATATTACATCATATGCGCATCAATATAATCAAATTGAAATACATGAGGGGGCTAAACAATGGAGCTTTGGAGCACGTGCAGTGGGCAGGTCACATCTATCACTTCTTTCACATCATTCAAAACCTTCAGAATTTTTCCATGTCTTTCTTGTATGGAAGACGCGCAATCAATGTTTGACGAGGCAACGTTTGACTTTTGAACTCGTTCTGCTGCCTGGCTGCCTCCTTTGCGTACTTTTTTGAATCCCTTCTAATGCGGAGCAATTTAAAATGTGATTTTCGTTGATTTATAAAAGACACATTGCATTCACATTCACAATCCCCACACTTGCCCGGCTGTTGCCCCCGCTTCTTTCGTGCTTTTTTAGCAGAAGGATGGGACGGTTGATCGCGCATTCGCTTAATGCTGCAACTGGGCGACACGCCCACTGCCTCTTTTGGCACACATTCACAATTCGCGTAAACAAAAGACGAAACTCGAACCGTGTGATAAACACGACGTTTTGAAGGAGCCGCTTGAAGACGTTTTCCCGCTCAACGTCCGTCGCCGAGTCATGCAAATTTTGAACTAAGTTACAAATACAAAACGTTCCGCCTTCGCACGAAGCTGTCGTCTGTCGCCTGTCGTGTGCCAATACCAAACTTACGCCAATTTAAAGTTTCATTTGATTTCTGAAGTTTCCCCAGTTGACGTTTCATTTCCCCAACAATTTCATTCTGAAATTTCAAGGCATTTCCTAACATTGAGTCTGGGGTAAGTTTCATTTCAGTTAAGTGCTGTTTCTTCAATCAGCGTTTCGCATTTACCCCTACAAATTTCATTTCAAACTGATTTAGGGGTAGGTTTCATGTCAATCCATTTCGTTTCATTTCAAGGGGTTGGCACAGTGGTTTATGGAATTCTGTAAAATTCTGGTGGCGCATGACTATTCCCAGCTTGCTGTTAAGGCCAAAGCACTGTTAACCGTTTCGACAGTTACAAACTGTTAAAACCCGTATTTATTGCTGGCAACAAACAAACTGTGAATCTATTGCGAAATCCACAAAAAATTGGACAAGATGGAAAGATTGAGTTTATTCAAATCCAACACAAAGTTGGAAAATTATTTAAATTATATTTTTTCAATTTAATCCAGAGTTTTTGTAAGTATGCTACACATTTGAAAATCAAAGTTTCGTGAAAGCCCTCGATGCCAGAGGGCCTTAAAAAATTGTATACTAAAATGTATTGTAATTTGCATAACCAATTCTCACAAAGTTTTTCATTTAAGGCCCATACTCAGATGAGATAAAATCTAGTTCGGCACTATACTTCACGTAGATAGAAACACTTTTGAACAGTTTTGAAATCTTAATGCTTTTGAACAGCAGTCTTACCTAAATGATGTATTGTGCTGAACTAAGTTTTTATGTGGAAAATTTTTAATTGTATACTTTTAAGCCGGAAAATGTCAAAAAGTTTAAATATCAAACTGATTTTTTTAAAATCAAAGCGACGCCACAAAACAAACGCATAACTCTGAATATGTTAATCCATTTTCCAGGTGAATGGCGAGGGGTACCCCTGGGCGCCCTTAACCCTAAGTGGCCAAATTACAGCTTTTGTCCACTTTTTAAATTGCTACGGCGATACCCGCGAAATAAAAATCATCTGGGAAAGTATAGGTGGTGGCTGTCCTTGGAAAGGAAGGTAAATATAGTAATTATTGAGCTTAATTAAGTTATTAACAATTATTTGTTTTTTTCTAGGAGACCATTGAAACGCGAATTGGTCTTTGTTAAAGGACAACTTACGCTGCCGGAGTGCTAAGTACGCCAAAAGTAAAAATTGATACTCAAGGAGGTACAGAGCGGAGTGGGAGTTAGCTCCACAATTGTCGTTTTTGCCAGACTTTTCGGCGCAAAGAAGGTGTCGGTATGCCATGCATATAAACAAATACGTTCTAATGGCTGATGATGAGGAACTTTGACCCAGCACAAAGTGATTCAATTGTGGATGATGGCGACTCCGTATGTCAATGGTCTGACTTGGGACTTCTTTGTCGTAGACGACATCTCCTAATCTATACCATGGCCCAAACAGTCGATTCAACCCCTTCCCCTCTCGTGTCTATAGAACACCATTTGCCTATAGGAGCAAATTTTTGAAAAATTATAAATAAAGGTCACGATGGACCTAAAAACCATTCAATTATTTGCGATTTATTTACGTTTACATCTGCCCCCTCTAAGAACTTTACTGCAAGTAAGGATTACCCTAACACTGTCGAACCCTAGGTGCCTTCACTACCGCTTTTTACAAAACACATTTAGCCATCATTGGAGGCCACCATAAGTATTCGCTGTTAATTAGTTTAAATGTTCCCTCCAAGTTTAATTTGTAAGCAAAACAACTTGAGAAGAGCGCCTTATTTCGCACTTGCTATAGACAAAATAATGTGCACAGATTTCGCACACATTTCGCAAGTATCTTCGTACCAAAATTTGAAAAATCTTCAAAGGGATAGCATACCAAAGAAAATTATGCCATTTGCCAGGTGAATGGCGAGGGGCACCCCTGGGTATCTTTAACGCTAAAAAGCCAAATTACACATTTTGTCCACTTTTTAAGTAAACGCTTGGGTGTGAAGCTACTTTAAACTATATAAATTTAGTCCGTAGAAAAATATAATTATACTAGGCAACAAGGTCCAGTTAATTTTCATGTGCAATGGTTCACGTCTGAATTTTTATATTTTGAGCTTAAAGTTTTTTAAAATTTATATTTTGACCCTTTTCGGGCAAGTTTTATTAGGAACTCACTTAATTGTTCGAACCTTTCACAAAATCATCGTATAGTACAATTTTTTAGAGTTAAAAAAACTTCCAAACTTATTAGCGAAGATTCACTGTTTGACAGCCGATAATGTATACATATTCTTGATCAGCTGTATGAACGCACAGATCTTAGAGATGGAAAGAATTAGCGGTTTGGCATGTATGGGACCAGTGTTGCCAAGTCAGCTTTTTTCCCGTCATTTCTAGCTTTCTTTAAGACCGTATTGCGGGAAAAATTTTGGAAACAGCGGGAAGCAAGATTTCTGGCTTTTTCAAAAATTATTTCTGCTTTTTTTCAGCTTTATTTTTATTTTCGAGTCAATTGCAAAACTTATAAGCAAATCGATAGCTTGTCACCTCTGTCAGTCATTTATCGACCCTAATTGCCACTTCTAACGTTCAGGTAACGGTTATCTTAAAGTGCTAGCCAAGCTAACAGATCGATTGACAAAAATGCCAAAAGTTTTCAAATAAAAAAGTCGTAAAGTCTGCCTGGAGAACCCGGAGTTTAGGGCTTGGCTCAGCAAGAATGAATATGATACCTCTTGAGTTTACTGCAGTTATTGCCAATGCAAATATGACAATGTAAACTTCACTAAACTTCAACTTAAATAAATGGATTATTTCATCAGATACTAATATTAATATAATACAAGTAGACGATTTCAAGAAATTTGTTTGTTTCTATTCGACACTGCTGCACAAATTTCTAAGTTAAACTTATAAAGCAATTGAAGTTTAGGCACTGATCTACTTTTTGGACTTTCACAAAATTCATTGTATTAAGCAATTTAATTGATTTCAGTTTACGCCCAATACGCAGTTGTGAAGTAACGAGCAGTAATGGGAAGTAAAGTAAAAATCTTGTACAAAAATTTTGACAGGAGAGCAGACGTAACAGACAAACTTAGCATTCTTCAACAAAATGACATATTTTCGGTTGACAACATTCTACGACCAAAAAGAAGCATTGTTACCCTTTTTGAAGTCTTTACAACGATCAAGCTCTCAAGGTACGCAAACATTTTTTGAGTTAGCCATGTTTGCGATTCTGATGTGGTTCTTGTCATGGTCAAACGCTGAAGTTGAGCGTGTCTTCAGTCAGATTAATTTAACAATTAATCAAAACTCAGAAATCTAAAGGAGGTGAGCACTTTCAACTCAATATTATGTATAAGGTATTGGATATAAGTGAAGCTGAAATTATAATATTACATTAAAAATATTATATGTGTAGTTACGATACGGGTTACGTCGACATGCGAAATGCTGCGTCGATTATCAGGTCCTTCCTAGTAACCTTAGGCTAACAGGCACAACTGAGGCCTACGACAAGGCTCTCACTCTGATGATGTCTTTAATATATAATTGCATAAATAATAAGAAAAGCCATGCGCTTTTTTTCCAGCTTTTTTGTCGAAAAATACAGCCTTTTTTTCCTCTCCGGCCCGCCGAAAACGGATTTTTTTTCTCGTCAAAAGTTGGCAACACTGTATGGGAAATATACTTCTTATACTTGCAGGCCCCCTCCCGCCGATGCTAATTGGAAGCAAAAGTGGGTGTCATGGGATTGATTGTAAATTTTACTGTTAACTCTGTGTTAAGTCACTGTTAAGTCAAGGTTGAGTCACTGTCAAGTCACTGTTAACTCCCTGTTAAGTCACTGTCAAGTCACTATCAAGTCACTGTCAAGTCAGTGTAAAGTCACTGTCAAGTTACTCTTTAGTCATTGTTAAGTCATTGTCAAGTCACTGTCTCCACTTCCGCCTCGCGCCATCACAGTCCACACAACCCACCTGCCGCTTCGGCAAATGGTAACAGCGGCTGATTTTGCAAATACAAAATGCAAAGAGAAAGGCTTACCTAAAAGAATCCGTCGCAAAGACAACATTTTTCTAGTTTTAGTCTCCCAGTCGAACGACCGTAAAAGAGCTTCGCTCTAAAAATGACATATCAAAGCAAGTAGTGGCGCCATCTATTGGTCAAAGATAGTTCGCTGCCGCAGCGCAGCTGCAGCGCTGCTACTGCAGGTAAAGAGTATATTTCAGTCGGGATTGACCGACTTTCTTACTTGTTAAGCATTTGTTTTGTCAAAATGTTTAGTGGATCGGTGTCTAATAGGAACATGCTACAAAGACGACTTATTTTGTCATGGTAACCTTTTTATGACTCAGGATGTCGGATGTTAGTTGTGCTCAGTGTGATTAGCCTATTAGAACGCAGCAAAGCGTTTTGGATATAACCTTTAAATAGAACAAAATCCAACGCTGAAAAGGGGAGTGATTTTAAAAACAATTTTAACAAGTAAGAAACTCGGTCAGGCCCGACTGTAATATACTCATACTATACCTCTATTTACGTTTATTTACTTAACGATCAAGCTTAAAAAGTAGAAAATCATGGTTCACAGAGTCAAATGTTTTTCTAAATTCGGTGTAAATGACATCAGTTTGCTATTTCATAAGGAATCCATCATTAATCAGTGAAGTAAATTCCCTTCCTTTGGTTTGTAAAAGGCATTTTATATATATTTATTTTAGATAATTTTCTGCCCTGTTGATTGAACCGAAACAAATTTCAAAATTAAATAATGAATTTTTTCTGTTCTGTTTATTTGTGATTTTTATTTGTTCATGGCCGTACAGAGGTTTATAAATCTATATTTATGATTTAGCAACTCAACGTTCAGCACTTGACCACAACTCACTTAGAGCCTGCCCTGCCACAAATGGCCACCAGGCGGAGAATGGGAGGGCACAACAATTTATGGCAATTCTGTGCTGGGTCTGTTTCACAAGCCAATCCAATCAGCAGGCCCACATCTTTAAGTCTTCTGCCACAAATTTCCGCCACGTCGGAAAGCTATTTTAAATTCCAAATCAGGCAGATACAACCTTTAATCAATTTTCGCCACCCTCAACAAAGAGTCTCTCTCTCTCTCATCGCGGCACTCGAAATCAGCCACAGGAAGACGGGAACAGCTGGAGGTGAATGCTGGGCCACCGCCCGCAATACTCTGGAGTGTGTCATAAAATGCCAAAACAAATATAAATTTTCACACAATTCAATTTATATGCCCGCAGCAAGCACCGGCGGGACCAGGCAAAGGATGCCGAGGATACAGTTTCAAGAGGCCCGCAGCAGTATCGACAGTGTTCCAAGCAGTTCTCGCAGGCGAACCCATTGTCTACTCATTTTACCACTTGATTGTGTTTGCACAACATCCCGGCCAAGAATGTCGCGAGATTTTCGGCATCGAGTTCCGAGTAACTGCAACAAAATCCCAAAATAAGAACCACAAAAGCGGAATCACCATCAGCATTCGAAATGCAAAGCAAACATTTTATGGCCAAAAACAAAGTTCAATCAGAGCTCGTCGTGCCTTGGCTGCAAATCAAATAAACAAAATGCATATAAAAATAAATAAAAAAAAACAACACAAAAAAAAAAGAAAATTCAATGCGAAAACTTTTCTATCAACTGCTAGAAACTTTTGAGTGAAATAAAAAATCCTTGCTGACACTTGAGAGTCGATTGTTTGCATTTGTAGAGTGCAGTCAAAGGGAGGTTTGGCATGTAAATGTACCCTGTGACCATTAACCATTGTGAGGACGATACAAATTTTAGTAGAGACGGAATTTCTTTCACAGAAAGATGGAATAGAAAGGGGTGACCAAGTGTTTGGCATCTCCTTTTTCAAAGAGATGGGCAGTGGCAAAGATGATGCAGTACTGTCTCCTCCTTTTCCTCACACTCGCAGCTTATACAGAAATCGTTGTGAGCGACGCTCACTTTTTTTATATCGATATCAATTTGATTCGCGTAGTCTAAAATTGAAGCTAAATTGGTATCAATATAATACTAAAAATTGTCAAATTGATATTTTGGATATTAAGTTGGTCCTTTGTCTTCTTATTTAATACGAAAAAATATTAATTTGAAACTAAACATTTTCTATGTCAACAAATATTAGTTCACAAATTCAAACTGTCATGCTTGTCGACACTACGTGTTGTTATTCTAGACTGACTGATGCGCAGTACTTTGAAGAGGAAGAAAACTATGCTGGAAAATAAGCTGCTTTGGTCGCACATTCCCCCAGACGAAGGGTTGAAGGAAAGGTAAGTCCTAGCAACTCGATGACTTCACACACTTAAAAATAACATTTTATTTCAATTACAAGTGCATTTTCAAGAGAGTACATACACTACGCCAGCAACAAGGCTGCTGTGACTGTTTACCTGTTCACCTATCCAGGCTCAATACGAGAGCACCGAAACCAAGACAGTCTCTATCTGAAGTGGCTTGAAATTCAACATCAGCTAGCACACCGAACATGCTGTGTGAGATAGCAATGTTTTCCATAGTAAAGGGCATAAGTTTTGTAATGTAAATATAAAGAATTTTGTTATTGTCTATTCACACAGGCCGCAGATTCAAAAAAACTGTCAAAGTCGAAACTGCGATATTATTTTCCATAGGTACACTGAGAAAAAAATCAATCTAAAACCAAGATTATAATCTTGAAACGAGACGAAACAGTGTCAGAATTCGACAGAGACGAGATAATCTTAACCCAAGAATATATTCTCAATTTAAATCTTAGTCCAACAATATTGAATTAATATCGTTTATACTCGACTTTAAGATGACTTTAAGATGAAAAATAAAGACAAAAATAAATTAAGCATTTTTTAAGCTTAGGTGATGGAAGGGAAAGGGGGGTGTGATTTGTTGAAAATTATACTCAATAGTTTCAAATTGATGACTAAATTGTGTCATTTTGATGATTACTTGATTTTGGGTGCAGGGATTTTTACATCATAAAGTTTCTGTAATGACGTTATGGCTATACAATAATCTGTAATGGTTAAGTGTCCCGATTTGCCCGCTTTCAGGGCTTCAGAGCCTTTTAATCTATGGTACATCCTGCTCAATATCTGTTTATAAATACATCAAATCTGGAAGAAGTTGGAATATGGTGTTAAGCGCATCAGTTGGAATAATGGTTCGGAGGGCGCCGCTCATACATATTTCAGATTTTCTCAGTATACAGAAGGAAAAACCTGTTCAGAAAACAAATGTTCAAAATTTTCTTGAAATGAGTAACAGCAATTGAATAATATTTGTTGTATTAAGTAAAAGAAAAATTGGCTCAAACAGCACCTCCAGGAGGGCCAGGGCCAAGCTTCTCTCAATCTCTTGGTGCTAATAATTTTTCGCACAAGAGAAAGGGACCTACAGTTTAACGCCGAATCCGAACGGCAATAGTTAGAGAATTTTTGCTTTTACAGTACAGAAGGGTACCGGGTTCCATTTCCAGTCAACCCCGAAACAGTTTTTCTGTGTTTTTCTAAAAAAATTAAATGAACAAAGTCTGGTGGAGTAGTGGAGGGTCGTTAAGGGTTGTCTCCTAATCTTATGGGATATATGGGCGGAGCAGCAGTGTATATCCACCGAAAGTAAATTAAAAGAGGTATATCTCACGTTCGTTATACCGAAGCCCTAAAATGTGAGAACTCCCCGCTTATAAAAAACCAACCGCGTTATCAAAAATCAATCAAATTTTTCTCCCAGAGTTGAGTTTAAAATGTTCTTGAAAGCGGAACAATATCAACTCAAATCAAGTTCTTAAAAAGGGAACAATAAGAACTCGAATTAAGTTTTTGCGATCTCAAAAAATTGCCCTTGAAGTGAGAACAGTGTACTACAAACGAGAACAACCGGTCATGCACTGTTTTGGTAACGTTTCTGCTCATCTTGAGTCCAATGTTCTCGGTTTATTTCCTCGGTTTACCTTAGTTATTCTGGTTAGGAAACTACCAACCATTGACCTCTTCTCATGCAAGTGGGCAAGTATACGTATAGAGCTTATGCTGCTGCAGCTTCCTCAACCTAACCCAACATACCCCACTTTGGTATTAAACCAATCCGAGGGTATAATCAACATCACAGCCAGCTTTGAATTGTGGAATATTTAAATGTTTCAAGTGTAACAGCACACTTTTAGTTCAGGCACTGACTTGGATAATTGTGTCCTTGCACCTTTGTGGTCGGCAGTCAGGCGCATTGGCACAAACAAATATTTGCCCAAAGGCTTGCCCGGCAATTGAGTGCGTGCGTCTGCCAGTTGGAGAGCCTTTGTTGTGTCAAGCAATCAATGATAAATAAAATTGAAACAAATTGCCAAGAGCCGAGAGATTTGAGCCCAACTGGAAATATGATAAACTTAAGCCAGAAGTTTTAATTAAATTTGCATACAAAATTGTGTAGCAGCATTAAAAGTTATGGAATACAATTGCAATTTGGCCAGCTTACCTCACAGGCAGACAATCAACATCAACCATTAAAGGCAATGGCACAGAATATTGCGTATACGCAGCGTGCAGTGTGCGCTACTTAAACAGTTTTTAATGACGCCAAGATTCATTCCTCTTCCACGTTTATGAAGACTGTATTCTTTAACTGCCTGCACTTGGGCTTTAAGCCAGCCAGCGCACTCATTGTATCCAGCTTTGTTCATATGGCAAGTTGGTTGATGTTGATTGCAGCTCCTTTGACACTCTTCACTCTGAGGATTTATTGGAATTGTTGCTACCGCTTGACTCGGCAGATGAAAAGCGAGCGGACAAAGCGAAACTCTCTGGCTTATAATCAATTATTTTAACATATACTCACCCAAATTCACAAATATTCCTCCTCTTTTCTCACCTCCTACTATCACAAATTCCAAGCAACTTTCGAAACACAACATAACGATGAGTGAATCCTTTGTGCACTGTGCACTCAATTATTTGGTTGTTACTTGTTTCTTATTACCTTTCTGACTACCTTCAATTTACCGACATAATAACCGTTGTACGAATGGAAGTGAATGTTGTGTTTGTGGGGGAAATACAATGGAGTTGCCCAAATGGCACAATCAAATGCACTCAGTGTATACATATTCTGAAGGGATAGAAAAGAAGGGAAGCTGAAGGATTAAAGATCAATCAAATCAGCTCTACAAACAATGAATATTCTGGTAATAATGTACATATAAGCAGTTTGGAACATTTTACAGTTGTGGATTTGGAAATAGTGGTAGATTTTTGCGACTACTAAAGTCTTTTTTTACTGACACCTTTTCTGTGCCTGGAGTCAGCTGTGATATAAGAAATTTTCTCAAAAATTTGGTTTTATTTAATCCTATTACATCAGGGGACGGCACAATACACTAACACTTTTTATCATTGGCAGTGTTCACCAGCAGAAATCGATGACAAAACAAGAAAGAAAGTCGGTCAAGCCCGACTATAACATACTCTGTACCCTTACACTCGCATTTGCTCAGGAGTCAAACGGCCAGTTAACACCCCGCGCACAACGCGGTGCGCTCTCTAAGTTTCTCTCTCTCTCTCTCTCTCTCTTTCTCTCTCGCACTAAGATTGCCTGTGTTGAACGGTTAGGGGTATGTTGCTGTGGTTATTGGTGGGGGGGTGGGTGGTGTTAAGTGGCCGTTTTTTGCCCATAACTTGAGTATCGTTCATCCGATCTTTATCATTCCTTCAGCAAATCGATTAATAATTTTTTTGCTTACAAGGTATCTCTAGAAGGTACGAACGACCTATCTCCAAAACTGTAGGAGATATGACGTTTTTTCCAAATTGCGGGGGCGGGAGGGGGCGTGGCAAAAATTGAAAATAAACTTGATCTGCCTGCAAGTATAAAAAATATATGCCCCATACATGTCAAACCTCTATCTCTTACCATCTCTGAGATCTCTTCGTTCATACGGACGGACGGACAGACGGACGGACGGACGGACGGACAGACGGACATGGCTATATCGACTCGGCTGTTGATGCTGATCAAGAATATATATACTTTATAGGGTTGGAAACGATTCCTTCTCCCTGTTACATACTTTTGCACAAACTTAATATACTCTATGTACCTTCGGTACAGAGTATAAAAAGTCGATGGATCTAGTTCAATTATTGCGGTTAACGAATGTGATGTCCAATCATGATTGCTAATTTTTGTGATTTTGATAAATGAAAAAAAAAGAAAAATTTAAGCTGTCATTTAAAATTAGAGCGATAACTTTCCCGAATACCATTTTTAACTAAGCACTATAGAAAGCGATGCGCCGGACACTGTATTTGGTAGATCTGCTCACAATTTAATAGTTTCATATTCAGTTTCCTTTCTCCACTTTTCCTTTCCTAAAAACTATACATTTAGGGACTTCACGACCCCCAGTTGAGCTACGAAATTGTTGAACTCAGGAATTTCTGACAGTTTAACAAAAACAAAAAACCCTAGCCTGAAATTCCACAACTAAGCAGCCCTGTCCCCCTACTAAATGAGAACTTTTTCTCTGGTTGAAATGAGAGCTTATAGTGTTGGTAAACTTTATAAAAAGTGCTGCCCAATCACTATAAAAGTACTGCCCATATTGTGACTGAATTCAAATAGCACATTAAGCTGCCTACTTTATCTTGCCGGCAATGGCGTAGTGGTTAAGGTCTATGACTGAGAAGCAACCAGACCTAAGTACTCAACTCCACAGTTGGGACAAGTATATTTTTTTTTAAAATCAGAATTTTAGAGCAACTATAGATTCTATTTCATTATTGCAATTTTGCGTTCTGAAGTCATAAATGCGTTTACCAGGAATAAGCTAGATGGCTTTCTGTTGGCTTTCCTGAAAGTTGTATCTGCGTTGCACCTAAATATATAATATGTATCCTATGCAATGTGGGATTGGTACTCGGACGGCTTTCGCGAATTTCATTAGCCAAAGTTTCACCGTCACTGGGAGAGGCCAGTAAATTGACTTCGGGATATTGAAGACATCTCCTCGCGGCGGTTACGCCGAGTATTTTCAGAATACCACAATTGTAACTACAAGAGTTGTAATTCTACTTCTTACACACAAAAATAGATGTACAGCACACTCCATTAATAAAATCAATTCTATGCATTGCTATCTATATTTTTAGGTTAGTCAATTGGTGTTTAATGCTTTGCTTGAACATTTTATAAGAAATAAAATAAAATTAAAAAAAACCTAACAATTAAATTGAATTATTGAAAATTCCTCAACTTAACAATTCCGTAGCTCAACTAGTGGTCGTGAAATTCTAATAATTCATTCTTATGCCGTCATTTCGAATCCTATACGAGTTCAATTAAATATAAATCGAAGAACTGTTTGGAATAATTTATTTCTAAGCTCAAAAATTTGTTCTGAAAGATGATTGTATGAAAAGTGCAAAACAAAATGTAGGCTTATCACAAAAAAGGGCTAAAAAAGTCGATTTGATAATATTAACGCTATCGTAAACTGCACTACAACCAATTTGCAGGATTGTGTGATGCTCTTCGAATCCGAGCAACATTTTTTCCATTTCGTCAGCCACACAGACATCAGCCAATATTAGTGCTTTTAGTGTCTTGACTCTCGCTGTAAATTTTTCATCGCATTTAAGCAGATGTCCGCCATATGATCGAAAATAAATTTCTACTTCTCTTTGTCTGTTTGTAGTGATGGCTGCTTTCCCTTTCAACTCTTACCACGGCTGTCGATCTGGTATTTTTTTTTCGCGACCCGACATCAGCTTTTCCAATCGAGCACCAAATTTTCTTTAAGTAGCGCTGCTACTGCAGGTACAGAGAATTTTACAGTCGGGCTTGACCGACATTCTTACTAGTTTCTGCTGATCTGACATTTGAAACCGTATTTTTGTATATTTATATTACGCTCGTGGTCTTTACGACCACCGTGCAGAGTGTGCCAGATATTTTATATTTTGGTCAAAGAAGTCTTTCGGTACTAATACGCTGCACATTTGTCGGAACCGGGCGGATCGGATGACTAAAGCATATAGCTACCATAGGAACGATTGGTCGAAAAACTAGTTTTAGTGAGAAAAACTTTTTGTTTTCAATGCAAACGCCGCCAAACCTCTTATTTATCAGTTTTCTATGCTTTTACAAAGTTCCACCAAGTACATATGTTGAAAATCTGACAATTATATATTACAGCTGCCATACAAAAGATATGTCTGGAAAAAAGTCTTAGTAGGAGTCTTTTTTGTTTTAAATGCTAACGCTCCCAAACTACTGATCAGTATTATAAATCGGATAACTAGAGAATAAAGCTTTCGTAGGAATGAAAGTTCTAGTGAAAAAAACTTTTTGGTTTTCAATGGTAGCGTCTTTTACCTTCCAGTTATAAATACTCCACCCAATTTTTGGGAGTTTGGTCAAAATCTGTTGAATATATCGTATAGCTGCCATATAACAAACTGGCAAGCAAATAGTGTGGCAGCCCTGACCTCCTCTGGTCACACCATTTATCGAGCACCATCCCCGCGCGATAGCAAAACGACAACATGCGCCATCCCTGGCGCTCAGTTTCTGGCTGGCGTCTGCCACGCGCGGCGGCGCGTCGCATCATCGTCAACTCAATCGACTTTCATTCATTCATTTTAGCGTGTGATACTATTATTCAATAAAGTTAGTTACTTATCAAACCTAGTAGCTAAAATGGTTTAGTTACGAGGTTTTAATGTGAAACTAACTTTATTAAACATAACTTAAGCTAACAATTATTGTTAAGTCGAACGGAGCGAAGCGGGCGCGTGCCGCCTTGGCGGGAGCCAAGCCAGAAACTGAGCGCCAGGGATGGCGCGTCTTGTCGTTCCGCTATCGCGTTAGGGATGGTGAGACCAGAGGTGGCCAGGGCCGCCACAGTACTCCCCCTCCAGAGACCATGTGGGAACGAATGATGTTCAAGTTTTGAGTAAAGCTGGGATGAGGTTGCAGAGTCAATAGTACTGGGTATTGTACCCCGAGTAGACTTTCGATTGCCACGCGTTGTGGACTTTCGCTTGCCACTCGTTGTGGACTTTCGTGGTGAGATCGAGAACTTGAAGGTAAACTCAGGCTGGCATCAATTGCCAAACAAAGAGCGTCTCGAGTTGAAGCTGGTTGCTTGCGGTCGATTAGGTATAGGGATCGGTGTGCATGAACATCGGCGATGATGAAAGATGCGATGAAGATCCGAATTCAGCTGCGCGACGTACTTCCATAAGTATGATCGATCGTCTGGCAGGCTGCGTACAATGTAAGATCTAAAAAATTGGTCGGATGCTTGACCAACGTGAGATCGGTTACATGTAGTTGATGAGTCGGTTAGGCGCGCGCGAATAGTAGGCGCGAGCAGCGGTGTAGGGCAGGCTGGGCGATGAACGTTTTCGTGGGCAGCCTGACGTGGATTTCATTGGCTGTAATCAGGATGTGGACAGCTGGACGTGTAAGGACCTGGGCGACAGACAGGAGGTCGGTGGACTACATGCGTGGACAGCGGTCGGTGTCATTTGTACAAAAAAATGCTGTTTGTGTATGGGTGTGAGCGCTGGTAGATGCTGTCTGTGTGTGTGTACTTTGCCGGCGACGCGCCAAAATTCGTGATTGTATGCTGCAGAAGCCGTGAGCATGTGTGTATGTGTGTGCTGCTCCGTCGCGGCGTCTGTCGAGTGTGTGTTTGTGCGTAAGCGTTGCCGGCGCCTGTCGTGTGTGTGACAAAATGCCCAAAAAACATCGAGATGGCTCCGTTGCCGCTGGTGAGGATCTGGCTGCCTGCTGTTGATGATTTGGGTGTGTTGCTGCTGTTGAGTTTCTGGCTTTAGTTAGCTTGATGCTGTTTGAATTTGCTGATCCAAAACTGTTCTTCGAAATGAATTTCACAACGGCGTCACTGTATGGGTGTGTGCGCGTGTGTGTGAATCTGCGGACGAAATGTTTTACGCATCAGATAATTGTTGCAGAAGCTCGCGTATTCGTTGCTTTCAATCGTCGCGGGTCACCACTTTAGCTACGAGGGTTTAATGTGTAACTAACTTTATTGAATATAACTTAAGCTAACAATTATTGTTGAGTCGAACGTAGCGAAGCGGGAGCCACCCGCGCGTTATCGAAGCCAAGCCAGAAACTGAGCGCCAGGGATGGCGCGTGTCTTGTCGTTCCGCTATCGCGTTAGGGATGGTGAGACCAGAGGTGGCCAGGGCCGCCACAATGGTTTAGTTATCTTTAGTAACTTTATTTAACATAACTTAAGCTAACAATATAGTTGAGTCGAACGGAGCGATCGGGCGCGAACCGCGCTGGCCGAAGCCAAGCCAGAAACTGAGCGCCAGTGATGGCGCGTGTCTTGTCGTTCCGCTACTGCGTCAGGGATGGTGCTCGATGAATAGTGTGACCAGAGGTGGCCAGGGCTGCCACAGTACTCCCCCTCCAGAGACCATGTGGGAACGAATGATGAAAGCCCTGAGTATAGCCGGGATGAGTGTATGTCCGGGGTGAGCATCTACAGGATTGTGCAAGTCCCAATGTGGAGGAATGCTTGCGTATATTTCTCGCTGTGATGTTTGTGTCGTAGCTGGGTCGATGAAAACCTCGCGTTGAGGCCGTTGCTTCGAGTGGGGGTCGACAAGCAAGTTCGCCCATGCAGGGTTGAGGTTAAAGAGTCAATAGTACTGGGTATTGTACCCCGAGTAGAGACCTTCGTTTGCCACGCGTTGTGGACTTTCGCTTGCCACTCGTTGTGGACTTTCGCTTGCCACTCGTTGTGGACTTTCGCTTGCCACGCGTTGTGGACTTTCGTGATGCCTATCGTTAGGGACTTTCGTTTGAGGTCGAGAACTTGTAGACAGACTCAGGCTGGCATCAATTGCCAAACAAAGAGCGTCTCGAGTCGTAGCATGTTGCTAGTGGTCGGTCAGGTGAGCGGATCGCTGATCATGAGCATCGGCGACGACAAAAGATGCGATGATCCGAATTCAGCTGCGCGACGTACTTCCATAAGTTTGATCGATCCGTCTGGCAGGCTGCGTACAATGTAACATCTGAAAAATTGGTCGGATGCTTGACCAACGTGAGATCGGTTACTTGTAGTTGAAGAGTCGATTGGGCGCACGTAAATAGGCGCCAGCAGTAGATGAAGGGCAGGCTGGTGGACAGCCTGGGCTGCAGCAGGATGTGAACGGTTGGACGTGAGCAGCGGTGCAGGGCAGGCTGGCGATGAATGCTTTCGTGGGCAACGGTTGTTGGACAGCCTGACGTGGAATGTGGACAGCTCGACGTGTAATGCATATGACCACATGCGTTGGTGTCTGTGTGTGTGAATGTGTGTAGGCGTTGCCGGCGTCGTTTTCTAACCAGGAGGTTTGTCGATGTTGTTTCACAAATTGCGAAAAAAAAATCCACTGCCAAAAGTACGAATGAGCGACTCCTGGTTGGAGTAAGGCCTGCTCGATGATCGCCGGCCGTGTGCTGTCCCAAATGTGCATTCTCAGCGCCAAAAATCTCGCCTCTGTATGTCCGCTTTGCCGGCGTCTGTCGTGTGTATGTGTGTGTTTTGCAGGAACGCGCGAAAATTCGTGATTGTATGCTGCAGACGCCGTGAGCATGTGTGTATGTGTGTGTTTTGCAGGAACGCGCGAAAATTCGTGATTGTATGCTGCAGACGCCGTGAGCATGTGTGTATGTGTGTGTTTTGCAGGAACGCGCGAAAATTCGTGATTGTATGCTGCAGACGCCGTGAGCATGTGTGTATGTGTGCCCCCGTCGCGGCGTCAGTCGGGTGTGTGTGGGACACACTTGGCCAAAAAGGCTAGAGATGTTGCTGTCGTTGAGTTTCTGGCTCGCTGTTGTCGAAATAGTTAACTTAATACTGTTTGATTTTGATGATCGAAAGTTGTATGTCGAAATGAATCGCGTCACTGTATGGGTGTGTGAGTACGGGCTGCGTCCCAGAGCAGGCTGCTTGCCTGTGAGTGTGTGTGTGTGTGCGTGTGAATTTCGTCAGAGGTTGAAATTAATTTGTTTAGCACACTGCTTTGAATTTGATTGGTTTATTGTTTGTGTTCTTTAACTTAGTCGGAGGGTCACCACTTTAGTTATCTTTAGTAACTAACTTTATTTAATAATAGTATTACACGCTAAAATGAATGAATGACAGTCGATTGAGTTGACGATGATGCCATGACGCTTCGTCCAGGTTCGCGCCTCGCGATGGCCTCGTGTTGTATCGATAGCTTGCCACTCCTATCGATAAGTGGCTGCAACTATCGCCTCACGGACTGACTTGGTGATGCCACAATGGTCAAAGTAGTGGCGCCATCTATTGAGTTTGGAAAACAACTCAGCTAAGAATGTTCGACGAAAATAATTTATTTCCTTAATTTATATAAATTATACAAGCTGCAAGGGTATATAAACTTCGGTCGAGCCGAAGTTAGCTTTCGTCTATTTTTTAATTACTATTCTATTATTAACTGTATTCGAGTACCCCGACTGACTACTCTGTTCCAAGTAATCTTATAAATAAATTGATGGTGAAGTTTCAAAGATCCAGAAAATCGCGATATTTGCTTAATTTTAAATGAAGCGTAGATTATCATGAAGATTTTATAGATGGCAGTTGTAATGTAAGCTTCAATTCCTCGTTTTGTGTTTGAAAACCTAACGGGAGCCTAGCAACGCACGACGGAACTGCTAGTATAATTATATAATTTTTAATTAGTGCCATTTGTATGGCTTATTGGCTTAATTCAGTTTCTGTACTAAAAGCTTCTGTTTAGTTAGTTTGCATTTGATGCCAAATTAGCTCTCCCCCACACACCATCAAATTTGGCGCGTTTCCGATTCAAAAGACTTTTGTTCTTGCATTTCAATAAGCCTCTTTCTGGCCTCAAAATAGTTTTCAAAGCGTACAATTAGGAGCTGTAATATTCTACATGAATGTCTTTTCATGAGATGCCCAAATCCTTTTCAGCAACAAAAAACACCACAGGTATTCAAAGCAGTATTCAGGCGAAGTCCATAATGGAATTTAAATGGCGAAACCTTGAGGCATGTGTAAATTAATATGCTTCTCTTTTAAAAATAAATAAATTACAGCACGGCCAATTGCAATTAATTTTATTGGAAATGGTTTTAGTTTTGATTTTGCCATAACTATTTGCACTGCGTATTTGTAGTTGCTCTGCATTGCAGTGCTTGTTCACAAAATTTGCATAAATAAATTATAAACAACAACATCGAGTGTGGTCCATTGTAAATAACGCGGAATGTGCTCCACACACGGTCAGAGAGGGGTCCGGGTCCGGGGGCGTGACACTTCAATGACAATTTGCATATATGTTAAATATGTTTACGTACTTTGGGTCAGAAAAATGGGACACGGGCCATGTCCAGCTATAAACAGCAAGCAAATTTGTCGCTGTGTCAGTTATTCCGCTCTTCTTTTTTTCCAGGATAGGAGACACCAGTCGGCAGTGCAATGATATATTGGCATAAAGCGCAAATAGGCAGAGCAAATAAAATATATGTTTTTATTTTGCACTGTGGCCAGATGAAATATGGCTGCAGTTAGACCAACATAATTGGATGTATGCAGTGAGAAGCATCGAACACACCATAGAAGTCTCTGAGAGGGTTCGCTGTTGACGCTTAACATAAATATATATACTTAACTTTCGCGGAAATTATTCTTCTTATCTGGTACAAAACGTTTTCCCATGATTAATGCGAACAGCAAATTAGACTATAAATATTTTTCTTATAAATGACTTTTTCATTTATTTATTTGGTTTGTTACAATTGACATCTTCAACGTGTAATACCTTTTAACATCAGGGGAGGATCGCCTGTAACACCCATCATGTCCCAAAACTGTGGTTCAGTGGTCAAGTGAGCGAAGAGGATGGCTATCAACTGAACGGTTATAAACACAGTAGTAGCGCCATCTATTTATAAGTCAGTTTTGAAAATCAAGGAGTGGCTCCATCTATTAGTCAAGTTATGAGCAAAGGAAAGTTCGCTTCCGCAGCGCATCAGCAGCGCTGCTACTGTAGGTACAGAGTATATTACAGTCGGGCTTGACCGACTTTCTTACTGGTTTTTCATACTATTTTCTGTGCATAGAAGCATCGTTTCTATTATCAAAACCTACAGATGGCTCCCGATAATAAAAATCACAGCAAAAATTTTTGGAAGACGGATGGAAAATAGACTGCCCGCATCAATTCGAAAAAAGAAGTATACAATTCCGAGAATTTCCTTTTTGAATACCCTAGTAAAAACATTTTCATCAGTATTCTTAGCCCGCAGAAAATCGAACACCAAATATTAGACGAAGATCAATCTGGGTTCAGGAAAGGGTATTCCACGATAGACAGCATCTTCGTGTTGACTTCGGTATGCAGGGACTTTCTGAGGACAAACATTTAAACTGTACAGAGAGAAAAAAGTCGTACTAAAATTAAGTTAAAACGAACTCAAAATTAGTAATGGCAAACTTAAATAAAAATACTTGAATTAAGTACGGTTTACTTAACTGACCGTTTTTTGCTCATAACTTGAGTATCGTTCATCCGATCTTTATCATTTCTTCAGCAAATCGATAAATTTTTTTTACAAGGTATCTCTAGAAGGTACGAACGATCTATCTTCAAAACTGTAGGAGATATGACGTTTTTTCCAAATTGCGGGGGCGGGAGGGGGCGTGGCAAAAATTGAAAATAAACATGATCTGCCTGCAAGTATAAGAAATATATGCCCCATATATGTCAAACCTCTATCTCTTACCATCTCTGAGATCTCTTCGTTCATACGGACGGACAGACAGACAGACGGACAGACTGACATGGCTATATCGAATCGGCTGTTGATGCTGATCAAGAATATATATACTTTATAGGGTCGGAAACGATTCCTTCTTCCTGTTACATAGTTTTGCACAAACTTAGTATACTCTATGTACCTTCGGTACAGAGTATAAAAACTTAAAACCAGTAAGAAACAAACTTAAAATCAGTATTATGAAACTTAAATCAAGTTTTGGTCTTATTTAACTGGAAATGAAAAGAAGTTAATATATAACCTTGCAGTATAATTGAGTGAAAAAATATTCTTGTTAAGTTTGGAGAGTGCTTCCTTTGTAATGAATTGTATTTTAAGGTCTCTAAATACAAAACTGGTTATTATATAACGGCTAAGTCTATAAGTTTTAAAAAAATTAATTTAGACGGGTTCAAGCGCCATTTCCATGCTTTTGAAGTTAGTTCCCCTTCAAGGGAAATGGAAATACGAAATATCCGATTTTATATGTCCCCATCTACATCTGTATGCTATAAATAATCAAAAACATAGTTTAGAATTAAGCACTTTTAAGTATTTTAGTTGGTAGAAGCGATAAAAACCATGTTTCAACGCTCGGTAAAGAATGGTGTACGATATCGCAACTATATCGGCGACGGTGACTCTAAAGCATACTCCGTGTTACTGAATTTTAAACCTTACGGTGATGATTTTTCAATAGTGAAAAAATAATGTGTGGGACATGTTCCAAAAAAGAATTGGCACTCGTCTACGTGAAATAGTCAAAAATACCGATGTACAGTAAAGGGAAGCTTACGGTCAAAATGATTGATAAACTACGGTTTGGCTATTAGACGTTACTCTGATTCCATGGAAAATATGAAGAATGCGATCTGGGCGACGTTCTTTCACTACAGTTCGACGGACGAAACTCCACAGCATAAAAAATGCCCGAGCGGCGCGGACTCCTGGTGCAAATAACAAAAAGCTGCAGCGGCTATTGCATTGGATTCGCTCAAGCACACGTACAGTGCTCTTCCCGAGGATGTTTTCAATGCCTATTTATGAAGATCTGAAAAAGATGCCCTCCCGGAGCGATGTGTCAGAGGCTTCACGCAGAAAAACAATGAGAGTTTGAACCAACTTATTTGGAAAATCTCACCAAAGCACTTGAGTGGAACCTCAGTCATCGTTGAAATTGCAGCTTATGGGGCAGCCAGTGTCTTCAATTAAGGTTCTTTGCCTTTACTAACCTTCATGCAAGACATGGGAATCAGTAGTATATCAAGTGTTCATGACTGGGCGCGATCAGGCGCGATCAACTGACTCCATACGCATCAGCAAAGCAGAGTAGGAAACTGGAAGACAAACTAAAGAAGGCAGGATTCGTAGTAGACAGGAGCATAAAGGTCCTTTAGACATCATGGATGATATCAGCACCTGGCATTGATGGTTCAGTGTGAGGTAAGCCGATAAAATTTACTTCTGAACATTTTATACCAGATTTTTTAGTGTTCGGTGTCGGTGCCAATCCTCGGTGCCAATGCTCGGTGCCAATCCTTTTGAAATTTTGAACACTATTTCTGCACATAGTTTCCGAGGTAACGAAAAATTGAATTGAATTGAAATTTCCAAAAACCCTCCCAGCGTTACCTGGAGTTATGAGGGGCACCGGAATTCAACTTTATTCCGAGAAACGTCCGAATAATTGCTGCCATATCCGTATTTTTAATATTTCTTAGTAAAAATTGAATACAATATTCTTCAAATGTCATACTTTAATGTACTATTGGTTTTAATAAAAAGATTATAGCTGTGTCGTCACAAAAAATTCACCAAAACATGCCTTTTTTCGTACGAATTAACCTTACCCGCCCGCTTGGAGATAATCGTCCATGTTCCGGTTTTCACTAAAGAGAATTCGAATTTTTTAGATGTTTTCTATAAAACAAGTAAGGAAATCCGTATGAAACCTTTAGTTTCTTCTTACTCTTTACTTTACTCTTTACTCTTTAAAACCTTTTAATCTGATTAAAAAAATCAATTTTATACAGCACATTTAACAAATTCGAATTCCACAATTTTTGTCGAAAGGGAAAACCGGATCAGGCCTGAATAACTACTTTAGGGAAGACTATGACATTTTAACCATTTCCTATATTTGCAGAGCAAGAACAGAGGTATTGGCGCTTAACTATTGACCACATAGACGCGTGACGCGCAGCCTTTGCACCGAAGATGCGACTCACTTCATAGCAGTCTGTCCAATCTTGAAGGAACGGAGTATCCGGTTATGGAGCAGGGCATATCTCACATTGGAACAGCTTCTAGCAGTCTTAAACGGGCAATCTTGGACTGCGTTGGCAAAGTACCTGCTGGATGCTCACAAATACAGGACATAAATCATGCAGGAAGCATTCTAACATAGAAATTTGATTATTGTTTTATTAATAAGTGGAGAAGTGGAGAATAAAGTCGTGCTTGACCGAATTTCCTACTTGTTTTTTTTATGTATTGTGAGCTTTTTGAGGTTCTATTGAAACGTAGTTTGTTATTGTCATTTTCTTTTTTGTATTTTTGTTGAAATTGATTTTGTTCATTTCTATTAGTGCATACAGATATTTTTCCAGCGAATATAAATGCATTTTAATTTAAAAGGTTTTAGAAAATTTGCATCAAAAATTTATTTTAATAAATTCGTCTGAAATGCGTTGAAACTTTAAACCAATTTGCCTTAATAAATTCAACCGGCAACAACTTTAAAATTTGCCATTGCATGTCCATTTAATTGTCCTGGTAAATGTGAAAAAGTGGTTTCTGTGCCGTGTACCCCTTGGTCAATCATCATTATCTTTACTTTTTGCTTTCGCATTGTCCGAGATTGGCAGACATTGGCCACTTAACCCATCTAGCACCCATGCACAATTAGCAGTTAACATAATTACTTACGTCGAAAGCCTCCAGGTTAATGATGGCCACTTGCCCCGATAAGACTCCGTTTTTTCTTTACCAGAAACCAATTTTCATTATTGTAAGCTCACGCTATCAGCTCCACCCAAATGACACACAAGTTTCTGCCCTCAATTTGTATTATATTTGGGTCGACAACGGCGGAGCGTATACAAATTAAAAGAAAATTAAACAATAAAATGCTTAATAAAAGAAAAAAGTTGAAAACGAAAATCATTATAATTGGTGGCCTGGTGCAGTTGTTGACCAAAAAGAGAGACTCCTGAAAAATTGATGATTAAATATTTAATGGAAAGGGGATTAAAACGAGGATAAAATTATTAATTGCAACTTGAATTACACTTCTTTTCTACTCATTATGATTATCTTTATCCCACTTCACATCATTGGGGAATAATCAATGGGTCTCGTTTATGTAGGACTTGAAGCTCGATAATGGCGAACCGTTTTTTAATTACTTTCAGCTTAATGCAGTCACCAGGCCAGACAGAAAGTGAAAAAAAAACCGAAGAAGTAATGTCCTTGAAATATGAGATGAGATGCTCGGACATTGCCATGCGCTTAGTCCCTTGTGCCCTTTGCCTGTCTACTTTTTTTGTCTTGGCGGCAAATGTGTCCAGTGTCCACTTGTTCTTCAGAAAAAAAAGAACGATAACGAGAAATACTCAATGATTTTCGTTTTTGCTGTGCTCTCGTTGTCTTGTGGTCAAAACATGCTTGTTAAGGGTTACAGACAGGGTATTTGAAAGGGTGTTTAGGCTGTAGCATTTAGTTAATTGACCACCAGATCCAAATAATATAACCATCACCAGCCATTTGTATCTATGACTAACAAATTTTGTTTGAAGATGTCCCATGTAGTTACAGTGAGCCTAAACATTCTTTTGAGTTCAAAATAGACTTACAATGCCAATCTAGGTTTCAAAATTGCGCGCAGTGCTCTGCCTCTTGCGCCGCAACGGATTTTATTTCCCTCTGCCGTGGGCTGCGTAAGAAGTCTACCACTGAAATACGATCTAACAATTGTCTAGGTTGACCACTAGACAGTACTTCTTAGGCAGGGAAGCAAACGGGAACCAGAATCGGGACCGTACCGGGACCGACCTATATGTTTAATTTTTTGTGTACAGATATCCGAGAACCGATTTCCTTAAATCCGAAAAGAACCTAAACATCATCAGCAACAACTAGACTGCAAAGCTTACACTTGGTTTTGGGTAGAGTTTTCTTGGCATTTTCTTGAACCAACATTATAATACTATTCGCTCTGAACAGAAAATTACTTGGGTAAATATTGCTCGAGCTGTTGATTACCTTGCAACTGCAACATCTCTGTAGCAACCTCATACCTCCGTCTCAGCATGGCTTTGTTAAACGTCGATCGACAACGACAAATCTTCTTGAGTTTTCTTCACTGATAAATCGCAGTTTTCAGTGCCGGTCGCAAACTGATGTGGTCTTTACTGATTTTAGTAAGGCCTTTGATTTAGTTAATCATGCTCTTCTTCTTTACAAACTGTCATTATTGGTGTTCCCTCCAAACTTAATGAACTGGATCTCGTCTTACTTATCAAATCGTACACAACGAGTATTATTTAACAATGTATTTTTAACAGTTGTGAACGTGATTTCAGGACGCCCACAGGCCCGTTTAGGCCCGTTGCTTTTTGTACTTTTTGTTAATGACCTCCCACAAGTCATTCCATACTCTGATTGGTTCTTGCACACGCGCCTTCAACTAGACCTTAATGAACTGGAGAAGTATTGTTCAAAATATCTTCTTTTCTTAAGCCATTCTAAATGACAAATGATGACTTTTTTCGTAGCTCACCTCACATTGTTTTCTATTCTATAGGAAATCATGTCCTGGACCGTATTTCACATGTAAATGATCTTGGTATAATATTTGATCAGGAATTGTGTTTCAACAGCCACATCGCAGCTAAGCATTGGTCCGAAGAGTTTGATGACGCTTACACAACTAAAACATTACACATATCCTTAGTACGTACTATTTTGGAATCCTGCTCTAGTGTATGGGGCCCACAGTACAAAGAGCAGCAATCGCTAGTCGAATCTGTGCAGAAACAGTTTCTAATTTTCGCTCTTCGAACCGATTAAGGTTAGAATTAATCGTTTTTCGATGCTAAGCATCACCGCAGAATATGCAATGGTGTCCTATTCGGCCCAGAGCTGCAAACCGGTTTTGAACCGAACCGGTTCAAACGTAATCGATTTGTTATTTTCTCCTTTTCGCACTCCCATTGGTTATTAACATACATTCATACATATATGTACATACATATATATACATAATATGCAACACAATTTAAATACGTGAAGAATCAGAGCGTGCTCTCGTATGCGTAATTTATATTACAGACACATAGACCACAATACTTCCTATCAGAGATATTAAATTATAATATACTACAAATTCAATGTAAACACCTATGTACACTGCACAATGTATTGAACGTTTTATTTTTCATCTTATACATATACATATGCGCCAATCTAACTAACCCGGTGCTTGCTACTGCAGAAATAGGTCAGCCGAATATAAACAGAAGTGTATGCCACCCGAAGCGCTATAGCCACCCCAAATTAGCTATTTTTCCCACCAGATATCGGAATCAATTCAGTTTTGCCGGAGCCTGCAAGCTAATTAATTGACATTGTTTAGCTATTTTAAATTAATCTCTGTTAAGTTATAGCATTTTTAACAGTCGATATTTGGTGGGAAAAATAGCTAAATTGGCAACACCAGCCACGCACCAAAAATGGGGCGCAAAGAAGAATCGAGACAGAAAGAGACAGAAACACACAAGTCAGAACATTAAAAACGCGCATTTCATTTCGTTTGAGAAGTTTTGACTGATAAGGTGTGAAGCAATGAGGACAAATTGAATATTTACGAAATTTACAAACAATGTAAGCACTGATAAATCAGAATGTCACGAATGCAAACTAAATATGACCGTCGGGCATGCAGCAAATTTAATGCGGCACCTTTAAAAGAAGACAAAGGCATTTAAGAACACATAATTGTGAAAAAAATTCCAAGTGTGGTGAATAAACACCAATCGATACTCAATTTTGTGAGTGAAAGACTGCTTAAAGTTCATACGAGAAAGCATAAACAATACGACTGAAGATTTATACACTAGCAATGAAGGAAGTCCATATCCAGCAATCGAGTGCCAATCTCACGTTAATTATAATCTACGTCTTACAGTCTTACAATGAATTTATGCGTCAGGTGTATACCTATTGTATTGTAATTGTGTATATATTGGGTAAAACGTGCAACGAACCAAGGCTCGAACCAAAACCAAAGCACAAAAACCTCGAACCTGATAGGGCATAGCCGGATTTGTAGGGGAACCGGCCCCCAATGCTGTTAATTTTTTAAGTATGCAGTTTTAAAGGACATCAACCGAAAGTAGTTTAGTGATTTTTTGTTTACTTCTTGTACCAATCCTGAATCTTTAACAGCGATTTTTATCATTTTAATCACAAGCCTTTTTCAGGCCATCCATTTAAAAATTCCAAATTTTTCTTTGGTCAACGGTGGCATGTATACACTTCCTTAGAATAATTTTTCAGACTTTTTAAATGCAAGCCGCTAACTACTAAATTTCGCGAAATTTCTAACACCATTTATTTAAGACTTCTAGTTGAGGTTCCACATTCGTTTTTTACATGTGCAATTATCATTCCAAAAAACAATTTCTGTAAATTTTCCAGAATTTTAAAAGTTGTGGAAAGTGGTCAAAATTAATTAAAACACAAAAATGTATATGTTTGTTTGTTTGGGGTTTAATTTCGGCCGTCTTACTTCACTCCAGTCAAAACACTTTTTGGCTGAGTTTTTTTCCTACGCGTTTCGGCAAATATATTGCCTTCTTCAGGGAGTCTGTATATTTTTTTATATATAAACATGAACATAAATTAGTCATACATACATATTGAACATATTACTTAAATACCTATTTTAGTGTCCGTCATAGTTTTGTTGTATTGCACGATTGTTTGTTGATGTCAGTTGTTTTATTCGTCATGATTTTGTTTGAATTGTTGTGCTACATAACATATCGACAATCCACGTTATTGCAGATCTGGAACAGGGGATCCAAACGATAGAAGAAGAAAAAATAAAGGAAACGACAAGAAGGAATCTAACGCAGAGATTGATCAAATACAAAGAAAACAATAGGACAAGCGAAAAGGATGAATTTATACTAAAAATAGCTACAGACACGGAAAAATTCTTAAAATCACACAAATATAATCTGATAATAACACAAGCAGACAAGGGAAACAAAACAGTAGCCATGTTCAGAGAAGATTACAACAAGAAGATGAATATCATGCTATCCGATAGAACGACCTACAGAACATTGAGGAAGGACCCAACAACACAATTAGTTAGGAAAAACAACACGATGATAAATGAACTTTTTAAAAATAACCACATCAGACAAAAACACCAACTGTACTGTTCAGGAGGAAATGCCCCAAGAATATATGGACTACCAAAAATCCATAAGGAAAACACACCACTCAGACCTATAGCATCATCTACTAACGTCCCTTGTTACAAAATAGCCAAACACTTAGGATACCTACTACAAAACATGGTATCGGAAGACTACAACATATTAAACTCAATGCAACTAAAAAACAGACTACAGGAACTAAAAATAGAGAATGACGAGATCTTGGTATCATTTGATGTGATATCATTATTTACTAACATACCGACATCACTAGCTGTAAGCATTATAATGGAACAATGGATAGATATAGCCCCTCACACAAACATACCAAAAAGAAAATTCAAAGAACTACTAGAATTTTGCCTACTTGACAACAACTATTTCACACACAATGGAACCGTGTACAATCAGATATTCGGGATGCCTATGGGGAACCCACTGTCGCCAACAATCGCTAATATAATACTGGACAAAATAATGGACGATGCAATAGGGAAACTTAAAACAATTGACATACATATAAAACACTTGTCAAAATATGTAGACGACATTATATGCATAGTAAGAGCCAAAGATGTTGACATAATTTTAGAAACATTCAACAAGCAACATAGAAGAATCCAATTCACCGTAGAACGAGAAGAACGCAACAAACTAGCATATCTTGACATGGAAATAACAAGGGAAATGGAAACTCTGACATTTAACTGGTACACAAAACCCATGGCTTCTGGAAGAATAATAAATTTTAACTCAAATCATCCACCAAACCAGAAAATAAATACGGCAAAAAACATAATAAGAAAAGCATACACCATTTGTGATATAAAACACAGACCGACAAACTATATTAAAATTAAGAAAATTCTTTTAACAAATAACTACCCCGAAAAGCTCATAAATAGATTGATCACCGAAGCGACAAACAAATTAAACGACAATAAGCCCAAAGACAAAAACACAGATAAAAAGAAATTTCTAAGCATACCCTACATACCTAATGTCACAGACAACAGAACACTAACAAAAAAATATTCCCCAAACAATTGATGGAACAGCTGACCAGTGCATACAAACCGCACAGCAGCAACAGACGGCTCTTCACGAATACAAAAGACAAAATAAGCAAGGAAAACAACACCAATGTAGTCTACGAAATTAAATGCGCTGGAGCAGAGGGAGAGAGCTGCAACGGAACTTACATAGGAACAACAAAACGCTCTCTGAGCACGCGAGTCAGCGAACACAAAAGAGACACTCAAAAAGGGAAAACAACAACAGCTTTAGCACAACACATCAACAAAACAAATCACTCAGCTGACTTCGAAAACGTAAAAGTATTGGACTTAGAACACAGATGGAAGACGAGGATGACATTGGAGAGCTTGCGAATACAAGAAAAGGGAGAGCATGCACTCAATTTTAGGGAAGACATTGAGCAGACAAACTTTATATACGCAGCGGCGATCACAAGAGGACCATTTAAGCACAACAATTCAAACAAAATCATGACGAATAAAACAACTGACATCAACAAACAATCGTGCAATACAACAAAACTATGACGGACACTAAAATAGGTATTTAAGTAATATGTTCAATATGTATGTATGACTAATTTATGTTCATGTTTATATATAAAAAAATATACAGACTCCCTGAAGAAGGCAATATATTTGCCGAAACGCGTAGGAAAAAAACTCAGCCAAAAAGTGTTTTGACTGGAGTGAAGTAAGACGGCCGAAATTAAACCCCAAACAAACAAACAAATACACAACGAAAACGGCCCAACAACACATCAACATATACAAAAATGTATATTTGTACACTTGAAAAGTGTATTATAATTTTGCCCAGGAGTTTGCAACGCATACAAGGTATCATTTCCGACCACATAAGGCATATATATTCTTGATCAGCATGACGAGCTGAGTCGATTGAGCTTTGTCTGTCCGTCTGTCTGTTTCTACGCAAACTAGATTTTGGGTTTGGTTACATTTTTGGTATTCCTGAAAGTGATTTGTTATACCCTTCCGACCCCATAAACTATAAATATTCTTGATCAGGGCGACGAGCTGAGTCGATTGAGCTTTGTCCATCCGTCTGTCTGTCTGTCTGTCCGTCTGTCTGTCTGTCTGTCCGTATGTTTCTACGCAAAAAAGTCTCTCAGTTTTGAAGCTATCGAGCTGAAATTTTGCACAGTGCCTTCCTTTTACTGCACGCTGCTAATATGTCGGATCGGATGACTACTTCTTGTAGCTGCCATAGAAATGTTATGTCGGAAAATGGGTTTTAGTGAGAAAAACTTTTTGGTTTTCAGTATTAGCGCTCTTGAACTCGGTCATTGTTAATATTATATGTTTTTAAGCTGAGCTGCGAACTTCGGCACGACAAAGTTAGCTTTGCTTTCTCGTTTTTAAATTGTTTTATTCATTGACGTTATTTATATATTAATCAAGTTGTACACAGTGAAGGTGTACTTTATCTTCAAGATCGGGTAAATGTTGAACCAGAGGTCGAAAATGGGGAAATCCGATTCAACGGCCAGTCAATAAAATTAGAATAGTATGTGCTTGCCTGTCAACGATGAGCCACCGAAGAAGATAGAGCTTACATTGGCCACGGTTCCGTTGAAGGAAAAACATACAGATGACGCTATCGGGCGCAAACAGCGATTCGGGTACAAAGCATCACTAAAGTATCTTAAGACACTTGAGGGCAGCAACTCGAAGTCACTGACAGCGATGCAGAAGGCACTGCGCAGGGGTGCTACGCCCGAACTGAATGCACTTTCATAGCTGTGTTGAATGGCATCTAATGGTTAATGTTGTTGTTTGTACCATCGAGGAATCCCTGAGCTTTTTCACTGACACAAATCTTGCCTTTGGCGACCTATGGTATGGAGCAAGAATCGAGGTCTTAAAATTGGAAAGCGTGGTCTGCTGGAAAAAGTGGATTCGCTTACTTACCGGATAGGTCAAATATTCTGGTAAATGTTTAGTATAGGTACATCATGGCCTAAAATTTTGAAAAAATGTCCTCGATGTACCGCGAATTATGAAGAATTTACGTGCAGAAAACAGTTGGCGGTCACCCGCGGATCCTTGCAATTGAATTTCGAAGTTTGCATTTTTGCACATACAAAATATGTGTAATCGCAAGTGCATTTCGAATAATGTGTTTGATTTAAAATAAATTTGCAAATTTTTCAAAGTCTGCTAAATATTGCTGAGACATGGGCGTTTGTACGGAGTTGAAGTATTCTTGCTCAAGTTTTTTGAGTATGAGCTCGGATCAGTTAATTGAGTTCTTATGTCAACACAATGTCATCCGTGAAGAAAAATTGTGTCCAAGCTGCGGAAATATGTGCAAGCTGTGAAACTTACGTTGAACTAGACAGGAAGAAGAAGAAGTATGCCAGGAGACAGCGCGGCTACATCGAATCCGTGCGGAAAAATTCTTTTTTCGCGGGTTAAAAAATTTGTATTCAGGACATTTGCCGCTTCGTGATGTGGGTGCGATTTCTCACCTTGACCGAATAAAGGACCACTACTTTGGATATCTGGCGAAATTCCAGTTTCACAGTCTATAAAACGCACCCAGAGCGTATACTTGCGATTTTCTTGGCTATTGGGCACCTTTATGACCCCTCAGAAGAAAATATTATAAATGAAGATGTCCATTTAGAAGAGGTAATAAATAGATGCACCACATACGAAGAAGAAAAATTCCTCGGAAAATTATTCTGAGGAAGTGTATACGTGCCACCTTTGACCAAAAAAAATTTGGAATTTTTTAATGGATGCCCTGAAAAAGGCTTGTGATTGAAATGATAAAAATCGCTGTTAAAAATTCAGGGTTGGTGCTAGAAGTATACAAAATATCACAAAATTACTTTCGGTTGATGTCCTTTAAAACTGCTTACTTAAAAAATTAATAGCATTGGGGGCAGGTTCCTCTACAAATCCGGCTATGCCCTTTCCGAACCTTATCCGCTTGTAAATTTTGGTTCGAACCTGCAAACCGGAGTTTCCGAAAATTTTTTTGGGTTTGCTGCCCTGATTCGGCCACAAACTTCTCGGAGTGGTAAAGTAGTGAAATTTATTAACACCCTGATTTATGTAATTTGTGAGTCTTTTATTCTATACATTTATGTACTACCATTACCTACTATTTTAAGTTAGCAGATCATTGTTAACCAAATAAATAAATCATAGAACTTTTTAGCGGGCTCTAGGTCTATTAGTTACGATTTTCATCATAACATTTTCTAAAACAAGGCACGGACAACACCACAAAGTTATAGAAAATGTTATGATGAAAATCATAACTAATAGACCTAGAGCCCGCTAAAAAGTTCTATGATTGAAATCTTAAGGTCGCTAAAATAGTCACATTGTCAAATAAATAAATAAATAAATGTGTATTTATGGATTTTATTCATTTCTGTTCAACTATAAGTGGAAAGCAGCTCTGACGCATACTTTATCTGAAGTCGCTCACTTTCTTCAATACTGTCTAAACTCAAAATATACGATTTTGTGAAAATAGCACTTAAAGTTCTCAATGTCTTAAAGTTTGTAATTAATCCAGTAACATATTCTTTAAAATGCACAATAAAGAAATTCGAAAATATTTAATTCGATATCGCTCTTGGTGGATCATGAAAATAAACCAATAAAATGAAATAACGACATGTTCTCATCTAACTCGGAGAGTGTAAAATATATCAATTTGCAAAATTTGACGCCATACACAGAAAAAAAATCCGAGATATCCGGGCTACAATCAATCCTAAAAGATGTCAGATTTTCTCAAACCAAGTACGAGAGGGATTGTTTTGAGTACGGATGTTTTAATACCGGAACTCTTGTCTTATTCCCGACTTTAGTTTGGAAGAGCTGGACTTTAGCTCGATATTTGTACTTGATTTGATCTCGAAGAGAAGAGAAAATACCCGATCTATATTCAATCCAAAAAAGATTGCATCAAAAATGACTAAAATTGATTTCAGCTCGATGTTTAAACTCATTTTGACCCAAAAAAAGCATCTCACAAGAACTACATGCTACTTTTATAACGACGAGGCTGGTCGCTATTGAAGTCTCTTTAATAGAGTTGACCCATCGACTGCAATTCAGCAACTATCATCTCATGCTGGAAGTGCCAAAACTGGTAGGGAATTCCAAGGCAACGGTTAGTGCAACACACACCACCAATAACTCCTAAGCTATCAGAAAAATTTGCGTATGTGTGTTCCCATTTAGCCTGAGAGATCTTTGCTCTCTCAGTTTCGAACTTTCTCTCGGTTTCTTTTCGCTCTTTCGCTTTGACAGCGGAATTCCGTACTTACTTTAATCTCAAGTCAGGATCATTTGATTATGATGTAGAATCCGTACTTGAAATAAGCATTTTCGGATTGATACAAGCCTTTTAGGATTGTTCCAATGCTTTCGTACTTGAAATTTCAATCCTGTGTATAGCACACGAATATCTCTGCATCATTAACTTAAAAATCGGGTGTTTTGAGTCAGGACAGTCTTAAAGTAAATGAGTGATAAGTGTTTAAATGCAAATAAAAGGGAAAATACAAATAGTTCGGTATCTTCACAAATCAGTTTAATGACATTATCCATGATTTTTCTGAGCTTAAAACGTTTAAAAGTAAAAAAACCTAAAAATATAATTAAATACAAATTTTAAATTAGTTTCAAAAGTTTTAAAAGATTTGTAGTATTTTGCAAAATCGCACTTAAAATAAGAATTTTTTGTAATTGACTCTCCAGGGTATAAAAAGATCCCCGCTTTCTCACATTCAACTGCACTTTCCAGTTTCTTGTGCAATTTCCCAATTCGCTCACTTGACTTTTGCTGCTGCTGACATTTGTCCATGTTGCCAGCGGTTTTCGTGTCATGTATCTTTATTTCTATTCACTGGCAGACTTGTCTCTTCAGTTTATGGCCACAGCTACAGCTTGACCCACAAAGGTCCCGATTACGTGATTTGTCCCCTGTACGCCGGAAGCGTAGTGGAAGTTGACGACAACGGCAACGACAGCTACTTATGTCTGCCGTTGAGATAAGCAGAGCGACGAGAATTTCAAAGGGCATAAAAATTTAAATCACGTCACTTAGTGAGAACAACAACAAAAAGGCAAAAGCCGGACACAAAAGACACAACTACACACGTACGGACATAATGGGGCGCCATGTAAATAGTCGGTGGATTCGTTTGTGTGTGTGTGTGCGAGTAGGGGCCGATGTTTTTCTGTGTGCGTTTGTTAAGCCGCTTTTGAGGCAGGCACTCAGGAGCATTGCCACAGCAAGGACGTGCGTGTGTGTGTGCGTGTTTGTCCTGTGTCATGTTGCTCGAGCGCGGCAAAATGCTTGTTACGCCTTTGAGCCGCCGCCTGCGGTTGACAGAGCACGTTGAGACACCCCACCACGCACCCAACCACCAACAAATTGGGTGCTGCACATTAAAACGCAATTAAAGTTGCAGGCGTTAATTGTGCCGCCTTCGTTAGCTGCTTTTTTTGGGTTTTTTTTTCGTTTCAGTAACTTACCAAAAATTAATTACTTTTGGCCTGTCAAAGTTGCCAAAGTCATTAAAAAATATAACAAAATTCAAAAGAGAAGGTTAAGATATTTCTAAAAAGAAAAAAACACACCTAGGTGGTAAGGTAAATGCAAGTGAACAGTATATTGGCATGTGTTCCCACGATCTTATTCCATGCATATTTGTAAAATTCTTACGAACAAAGACTTACTAAAGTAGTGCAAAAAAATTATAACAGCGTGACCTTACAGCAAAATGTTCTGAGTAGGGCTGTGCTAAAATTATTTTTATGCTAGTAATTAAATTTGTGATTATCAAACTCACTCACATAATTTGGTTAAGGCAATTCTTAAGATATAAGAAAAAGATTTCCCGGAGTGTGTTTACGTCACAAACAATAATCTTAAAAATTCACCAGAAATAAGTTTCATAATCGACTCTGAACTATTTTGCTTGGGAAATCCGCACTAAAGGTGGGAAAATGCCTGGAAAACTCTGTATGGAAATAACTATTTTTCATTTGATTGAGTTGAAATTCGGAAATTCGGAAAAAATACGACGGACGGTGGGAAATGGTTTGCGGATGTTGTTTTAATGCCAAACGTTTGTTTTAATGCCTTGAGAATGAAATTCGGCTTGTACGCTGTATGGGCCAGATAGATGGGAAAATAATTCTCCACTCTTGGAAACTGACCCCCAAGGTGGGGAAAAGGGGTGCTGGGGGCGGGCTCAAGCCCAGTTGTTTCTTTCTAGCTGATCTGAATGAAATTCCGTTTGTAATCTCTTCGGGGTAATTAAATGGACTGGTGGGTTGGTGGTGGGGAGGGATCAAGCCCAATCGTTGTTTTCTAGCCGATCTGAATAAAATAAAGGGAAAAACTACGCAGAAATTTTGGAAAACCTTGGATCAAAATCACCCCCAAGGTGGGAAAAAGGAGCGCGGGGGAGGAATTAGGCCAATTGTTATTTTCCAGCTGATCTGAATGAAATTCCGTTGGCAAGTCTTTATGACCAAATAAACGGAAAAACTATGCTCTAATTTTGAAAAACCCACTAGCAAAGTCGGGAAAGTCAAATAATATTTAACTCTCTCGATTGACTTCAAGCTGATTCTGATATTGGTTTTATACTGATGGACACCAGGCAGACCCAAAAAAACTTTGAGGAGGACTGTCGGTAGAGAGACGGAACGCATCGGGAAAAGTTGGGGGGAACTCAAAGCGACAGCTAACAGCAGAGTTCGCTGGAGAGGAGTAGTGGATGACCTATGTCCCACTCGGGATGGGAACTAGAAGAAGAAGAAGATTGGAGACAGCGGCGAAGGAAGGATCCGAAGGAAATGGTACGTAGCTTCTATATCCAAGAGAAAAAGGATCGCATAAAACGTGCCAAGGAAATGAGACTTTAATTTGAGTCTGCCGATCGGTTGTATTTCAATGACCAATTGGCCAGTTGCCTGGAATCGCGTCTCAATGTGGAGAGTGTCAAGCTTAATTGCAACGAGAAGTCCGAGGAGTCGGGTCAGTTGATCAATAACTGGATTGCAAATGTGACAAACAATGAAATCCGCGATATGTTTTAATCGGGTGTCATAGACTCAAGCACTGAACTGGTTCTGGCCAATGCGGCATATTTCAAGGGTCAATGGATGAGTAAATTCAAAACGGAATATACCGCATCCATGCCTTTCTATACGTCCAGCAGCAAAGAATCGTACACTGAGAAAAAAAAATCAATCTAAAATCTAGATTGAAAATCTCGTTTTCGAGAATCTTGCAATCTTATAAAAACAACATTGAAAAACCTTGAAATGAGCTTAGAAATCTTAAAAACAAGATTTATCATCTCGCAACTTATAAACCACTCTACACTTTTCTGTAAAGCTTCAGTCAAAAAAAAAAACAGTTTTCGGTTGCAGTGCAACCCACCGAACCACGACGTCTTCGTTCTAAAACACATAGTTGAAGCTTAGCATGGCCGGCTAGCCGACTTTACCAAAGAGTGTCAATTGTTATTGGCGACCAGTTGCAGAATAAGAACTCAACCTACAAAAATCTCGGCTCTTATACTGCAACTGGTTGAGCCTAACAGTTGACGCCCGATGGTAAAGCGGTGATGTACGTGTTTCAGTCCGCAGAAGGTACTGAGTTCAAGTCCCAGTAGCGGCGGATTAATAACACTAGTTTACAGCCAAAAAGACCCATTTCTATTGAAACAATTTTTAAGTGCAGTTTGGATTGGTGATCTCAAAAATCGATTTCAAACATTTTTCAATGGCAACGATTTTTAAATATGAATTTTTTGATTTTATCCGGTAGGTGCACTCACATTTTATGCCATATCTCAATTTATAATGGTCAGATGGAGTCAAGCAAGATATAAATCGAAAGGTAATTGAATGCTCAATAATCGCACAGAACACTATTTTAAAATCGGTTTAGTAGTTTGAATACAATAATAAAAAATATTTCAATAAAATAGATTTTTTGCTCGAAAACGCAATACATTTCGTGTTCATACGCCTAGGAAAAATATTTAAAAATTGAAAAAAAAAAATATTTTTATTTTTCTACTTAAGAACCGCACTTCTTCGAAGAAAATAAGATATCGATGAACAAACTCTTTAAATAAATACAGGAGCTGTGAGCAATTGAGTGCTGAAAAAAATGGTGTTTTTGAGATTTTTTAAAAATAAATTTTCATTTCCTTCGACTTTTGTTCTGTTCTGGAATTTTTTTCTGATCTGGCTATTCGCCCACTTCTAATATTGACCAAAAGACGAAGGAAATAGAAAAACAAATTTCTAAACACTTCAAATACTCAAATTTGACTGTTAGTTCCTTCACTTAAATTGATCCAGCTACAATAATTATTCTTCATCAATACTTTATTATCTTTGTAGAAATGCGATTCTTAAGTCGAAAGAATAAAAATTATTTTTTTGGATTTTTTTATATTTTTCCTAGGCGGTTAAAAATGAAATTTCTTGCATTTTCCATGAAAAAATCGATTTTTTTGAAATATTTTGGTCATTGTATTCAAACTTATAGTCCGACTTGAAAACAATGTTCTACGCTATTATTGACAATTCAATTACCTTTTGATTCATACCTTGATTGAGACCATCTGACGATTATATGTACATTGAGATATGGCTTAAGATGTAAGTGCACCTACCTAAAAATTCATATTAAATAAGCGTTGCCATGAAAAAATTTTTGAAATCGATTTTTGAGATTACCAATCCAAACTACACTTTAAAATAGTTTCAGTAGAAATGGGTCATTTGATTTTTTTACTCTGTACATAGAGTATATTAAGTTTGTGCAAAAGTATGTAACATGGAGAAGGAATCGTTTCCGACCCTATAAAGTATATATATTCTTGATCAGCATCAACAGCCGATTCGATATAGCCATGTCCGTCTGTCCGTCTGTCTGTCTGTCTGTCTGTCCGTCCGTCCGTATGAACGAAGAGATCTCAGAGATGGTAAGAGATAGAGGTTTGACATGTATGGGGCATATATTTCTTATACTTGCAGGGAGATCAAGTTTATTTTCAATTTTTGCCACTCCCCCGCAATTTGGAAAAAACCTCATATCTCCTACAGTTTTGAAGATAGATCGTTCGTACCTCGAGATCGAGATACCTTGTAAACAAAATTATTTATCGATTTGCTGAAGGAATGATAAAGATCGGATGAACGATACTCAAGTTATGAGCAAAAAACGGCCAGTAAACACCCCCCAAACCCCCACCCATCACCACAGCATTCTATTGAACGGCAATTTTAGTGAGAGAGAGAGAGAGAGTGAAACTTATAGATGAGCGCGTATAACTCGTGAGCAAATGCGAGCTGCGACGTTAAGGATACAGAGTATGTTATAGTCGGGCTTGTCCGACTTTCTTTTTTGTTTATTTTTGTAAACTAGTGTAATTTACATTTACATAAGATTTTCAGGTTCAGAATGAAGAAAATGTAAATAACTAAGACAAACACACAATCCCCACCCTGCCAAACACACCATGCTTTCTCCCACCCATCACCTAAAAATAAAAAATGCTTAATTTAATTTATATTTGTCTGTTCTTTTCGTATTAAAAAATTAGATTTTTTCATCATAAGGTCGAGTATAAACGATCTTAACACAAGATTGTTGGACTAAGATTTAAATTGATAATAGAATCTTGGGTTAAAATCATCTTGTTTCTGTCGAATTCTGACACCGTTTCGTCTCGTTTCAATAATATAATCATGGTTTTAGATTGATTTGTTTTTTTTCTCTGTGTATGTGCCAATGATGAGGCAGATGGGTACTTTCCTGTTGACCTGGGATAAACGTTTGGGTGCGAAAGTGCTGCATGTGCCATATCGCATTTCTTAAAAAATAGAGGAAATCTATCTTCGGCTCGACCGAAGTTTATATCCCCTTGCAGCTTGATGGCGCCATTACTTTGTGCATTTGCTTGCCAGTTTGTTATATGGCAGCTATACGATATATTCATCCGATTTTTACCAAACTCCCCAAAATTGTGTGGAAACTGATAATATTAACAACTGGAAGGTATAAAGACGATACCATTGAAAACAAAAAAGTTTTTTATACTAAGACTTTTTTTCAGACATATCTTTTGTATGGCGACTATACTATATAGTTGACCGATTTTCATAAAACTTGGTGGAATTAGGTAAAAGCATAGAAAACTTAGATATACTAGGTTTGGACACGTTTGCGTTGAAGACAAAAAAGTTGTTCTAACTAAAACTACTTTTTCGACCGATAGTTCGTATGGCAGCTATATGATGTAGTCATCGGATCCGCCCGGTTCCGACGAATGTGCAGCGTCTTTGTACCAAAAGACTTCGTGCAAAGTTTGGTTAAGATAGCTTTTAAACTGACGGAGGAGATAGCATAAAAACAGACGGACAGACGGACGGACGGACAGACGGGCATGGCTATATCAACTCAGCTTCTCATGCTGATCAAGAATATGTATACTTTGTGTGGTCGGAGATGCTTCCTTCTATGCATTACAAACATTTAGACAATTTCAATATACCCTCTACAAGGGTATAAAAAAAATGGTAATTATACTGCCATTTGGTAATGAATCTCTAGAGCATCAACAAGAGATGCAGGTGTTCCTGCCCAAGTTTGCGTTTGACCAGCAACAGTCAACCCAACATTCTGGTGCCAACTTGGAAGTACTAACACAGATATTTCTTTTTAGATTCACATCCCGTCAACGGGATTTTCGGAGGCCAGTTTCAATGATTTTACCATCAATCAGGGCATTTCCTTTAAAGTTGCCAAAAAAATGTGGGCAAGATCAAGGTGGATGAGGGGGGCAGCACAGCGGCTACAGCTATGTTAGTCCCCCATTCGAATGATCGTTCGGAAAAAGGGTTTTAGTGGGAAAAACCTTTTTGTTTTCAATGCTAGCTTTCTGCGAAATTTGGCCAAAATCGCTAACCTTTGGAGCGTCACCACCACCTCTTTAATAAAATTGCGTCGTAAATGCAGCGAGAAGCAAATTCTGGGATCTAGTATCAGCTACCTGAGCCTTCTTAAGGAGAATCCAGAATCGTACTGTTCTTTTTAAGTCAAAGTCGCTGCTTATTAAAAATTAACCTATAAGAAATCCGCCGTGTCCTCTAATTTAATATCCTTTTGCATGTCTCTGGCTCTTTGTATGTACTTCTTTTTCATTTCATTCGTTGTAACTCCTTAAGCCTCCACTTGCTACATTTAAGACAAAGAAAAAATGGGAAAATGGAAATAAAGAGAGATGAGTTTTTGAACTGTTTTTTTTATGCTTTTGTCTCTTCTGGCTAAAGTGAATGCAGTTTCTTGGAACACATGTTGAAAAGTCTGCTAATGATTCCTGGCCATGAATAAAGCCGCAAGCTTTTGCTTGGGTTAATAGTAAGCCAGCAAGCGCCAGCAAGTGGGTGGGGCTAATGGGGTCATGCACACACACACACACACACACACACACACATGCAAGCATGTTGCATCATATGGGGGCACTCCCACTCGCACTTGTCTTTGCAGCAGTTCCTTTAAATCCGTTTGCCAGGCAACTTTATCTCTCAGCACAGATTTTCAATAGCAGCTGCCACACAGCACCCGCACCCGTTGTTTATTTCTCTTGATTTTTCACTCAGCTTCCACTCGTTGGTTTATTTTTTTGCACTTTGCAGCTGTCGTGAGTTTTGGCTTAAGCGGAGGCAGTCGCTGGCGACGTGCCGCTGCAATAATTAAGTTGCCAATGCACCGAACATCAACAGACAACGGGGAAGGGCGGCGAGGCTTACAGTTTGTGGCATAGATTTTCAATTAGGCTGGCAGTTGGCACAGCTGGCGATGCTTTTTCAGTTTGGCCTTTGGGGAAAAGTTGAAAATAAATATTGAATTCGCAGCAAAACTAAGGGTAAGTCAAGTAAATGTCTGATAGATACCAATTAAATGCATTTGCGAATGCAGATATCATTATGCTACCACAAGCCTTAAGTCTCTATCCTGGCAACGCATGTAAGTCTGCCTAAACCGCCTCAAGTGTCACTCACACACACACACACACACACACATATTACTGCTTAGGAGCTTTTGGTTTCGCAAGATTCTGCATAGCATGTCGAACATTTTAGCATGCAATGACAGAAAAGACACACAGAATTTCAGAATATTACGCATACGCACGAGTGGCGCCCAAAAACCACACAACATGTCGTGTTGGCTTGAAAATGTTTTGTGGCCCAGTGTTCTACTTAGTTCTGCTGTTGTTTGTTGTTAACATTTTTGCTGCTGAGAAAGTGAAAATTGCAACTGCTGTTGTTGTTGTTACGGCTGGGTGGGGTTGATAAAAAAAAAAAACCAGAAAGATATATGTAGGGTAAGAATTTAGGGGGACGTTGAGACTATTCTATAAGCAGGTTGAGGAAGGAAGCTACCACGTTTGGAAGGGTCCACAGATCTATGGTTGTGACGACAGTGGGGGGGGACAGTTGAAAAGGTGTTTATTGATAAATGTATTGAGACCACATTGTCTCAATCGCCCTATATTAAACAATTTCTGTATTTGAGAAATTTTTATATGAAATTTAGTAAGTTAGCCTAAAAATAAATTTTTTGAAGAATATTTTTGTTTCATTTAGTGTGAAACGCCCAAGGACGGATTTTATAGAAGAATTTCTCATTTTCAAAGCGACTTTGGGTCTTTTTAGGGTGTGGTTTTTTGTGTGTACGGACCACATATCTCTATAGGAAACGGCTTCTTCCTGACCGTAGTTGGGCTAGTGTGCTTCTGTTAGAACAGGGGAGCGTTTCCAAGCATGATAGGCCCATAGGGTACTGTTGTGTGAAGAGCTGATTGTGTTTGTTCACCGGCAGTATCTCAGTCTCATGGTGTAAGTGGTCGGCATGAGTCATCATATCATCAACATTCCGTGGCCACTCATAGTCCTCATTGGGTTTCGCTTATTTCTGGGGACCAGAAATCACAAAGATGCGTAACGCAGTATATCAAAATGCCACAAGGTTGAGATTCTTTTGTCGCCTCAAATACACTTGAATTTGTATGGGTGCGCCAGATGTTCGTTAAAGAACACGAACGCGAATAGCGGGCGCGCGCCCTCCACAATTCCTTATACAATTTTCACTACGTCGCTTGTATACCCTTGTATACCAATATATTCAGAGGACTTAAGCAAGTTTAAAGATATATTAATGAATAAGCACATGAAACAGTTCACGAATAAGTGCAAACCTTGTATAATAATATTTTCAATAATACAGTAAAATTGCATATAAATACAACAATTAAATTTCAATTTTTGAATAACGGTTGCAAGAGTATTTCGATAGCGGCCTTTTAGCTACCATTCATTGCTTTCCTATTCTTTTTGCTTACCCACGCTCGCACTTAATTACAAAACTGAGAGCGCAAAGCCTTCTTGCTCTTAGTGATGCTGCTATCCGTCGCCAATAGGCAATGCACACAGAAAACCACCCCAAAAAATTACGAGCGCACACTGAAGACGTGGAAGTGAGCAGACTGCGTCAAACCAGAAGTGAAGAGAAACGAACTCGGCCGAACAAAAATAGACACGCACAGCATACTAATGTAAAATCGAAAATCCACTTTGAAAATCCACGCTAAAAATGTTGACATCTGACATTCACTTGTATGGCCGTTACGCAGTTTTATGTTCTAGGGTCGTTCAGTATTGGCCTCACAATTGCCTTGTATGTCGTTGTGATTGTCTCCTTTTCTTTTCCCCAAGTGCTGCCTGCACACTCAGAGAAAAAATAGAGAGTTTCACTCTTGAATCAAGAACATTCGTCCTTAAAAGTACGGTAAGGTTGAAAATTCATGATCCAAGAGCGAAATTCTTGATCCAAGAGTGAATTTTTGATCCCGACATTTTTGATACAAGAGTCTTAGTACTTGATCCAAGTACGAATAATTCTCAAAATAAAAGACTTAAAACAAATATTTGGGGGAGGGGGTTTGGAAGAAACGACCGACCAGACCGACGCACTCTCCCCAAACCCCCGCTACTATTCACCATCAACCATCACCCACTTTTTTGTAAGCTGTGATGGATTTTGAGATAGCCACATAAGATAACAAATTTTTTTTTATTTTTACTTACTTTACTGGGACTTGAACTCGGAATTGAAGACTGAAACACACACAGATGACGGGCAGCTTAGCCCACTCGACTATCATCCATAAGCTACACGTCTCGTCGAAACAATACTTAAAAATGAACGCAGTTGGTATATACGCATCTGACAACGACAAACTGCGCATGCGCTCTCTATCTCTCTCTCTCTCTCTGAGAGCGAGTCTAACGCTATTCTCTCAAAGTTCCCTGCAGAGAAATTGTCAACTAGTAACAAAACGAAACTGTCCTGCAACTAGTTCGACTGCTAGTAGAATATAACTGGTAGCAAAATAGCTAGATTCGGGTGAGTTGGGCAACAACAAATATTAGCTTTCGAAGAAGTGTTCGTTTGAAATACTAATTTGAGCTAGTTGTAATCCAATTGAACTTTAACTGGTTGCAAACGAATTGGTGATGAGTGAGTTGACCGTCAGATTTCGATGTATTGTTATACAGAGCAGCGACATAAACAGACTGTCATAAGGAACACTCAAAGGTCAACTGGTATTTAACTGGCTGTTAATGGCTGCTGCAGGGGACACTTCTCTCCCGTCTATGACATCTGGCATTAAACATTGCAAATGGCTGCTGCCGGGGACAATTGTCACATGCCTATGACATGTCTGTGTAAAATGGACGACTTCAATACATTGATTTGGATAGGAAGTGCAACCAGTTGCAAGATTTAAGAGACAGGTACATTTCTGGTTGTAAGCTAGACACTTTCCTTGCAGGGTTATCCATACCCTAACTCCCCATGCCTATAAAAACCAATTGAAAACGAATTTAGCTCGATTCCTAGAGCAAAATTCTTGAAAATTCAAGAACGAATAATTTGTTTTTCCAGAGCGTTCGTTCTCAAAATATTCGAATATTCTCAAAATATTCGTGTAGTGTAATAACTATGAGGACCTTATTTTGACTCCGTACTTTTAGAATAGTGTCCTCGGAATGTTTAGCAAAGGTGAAGAGCGGGTCGAAGATAACTCCCAATACTTTGGGGTCCTTGATGTTTGGATGTTTTGACCATTTGTACATTTCCCATACAGCAATCTAAATATCCCACGTACGCTTAAGGTTTTCTACATTGTCGTTTCGACATTTTGGAAATTCTAAATGAAAAATGAAGCTCCAAATCAATACGGAGTTCTTACTTGGTAGGTTTTCTAAAGATTAAGAATTATGCTACATGTGAGAAATTTACACGAAACGTGTCGTATCGTCGCTTGTCCCTTCCCCTTAGTTTCGAAATTCATTTTCCATCAAGTTCATCACTAATTCACGCTTCTGTTTTGACGTCGATGTTGACCAAACCGAATTCTGTATGTATTTTCTATGGACATTTTGCCTGTAGCAACTATTTTATCTGAAAGTATTTTAGAATTTAAAAAAATGAGCTTGGACAGGTCGCTCGAGACTTTTAGACTTTTATAATTATTATCCCAAAAGCAATCATTTATTTATGGATCATCTCCCCTCCTGCTATTTAGAAAAACGTCATACGTCCCACAGTTTTGTAGATAGATGGTTCGTACCTTCAAAAGATATTTAGTAATCAAGATTATTTATCGATTTGCCGAAGGAATGATAAAGATCAGAGGAACGATAGTCGAGTTATAAGGAAAACAAACAATTATGTTAGCACCGGCCGCAACGGCGATGGGCAGCACTTCACACACTTTATGACTTTTTGACTTTTTTGTCACTTTAAGTGACTTCTAACTTAAATTGATCAGATATATACAAGCTTTGGAGGGTACAGGTTATGTAATAGTCGGGCTTAGCCGACTTTCTTTCTTGTTTTATGATAAAAAATACTAAAGCCACAGAATATCTTAAAGTCTGCTATCAATGGCATTCAGCAGAGACTCATCGGCAATCTCAAATCGTAAATCAGTAATCGCATATTGGATTTTACCAGCTGAATGTGCCCCATGACTTTTCGTTTTAGTTTAATATTAATACTTTTGCGTATCTAATTGATATTCTAAGTATCAAATTAATGCAAAAAAAATATCAATTTGATACTCTTTAGGTTTAAATTGATAGTTTTAATTTGAAACAACGTGTATCAAATTGATATTGATACAAATTTTTTGGGTCCCACGCGTTTCAGCATGATGGCTGCCAGCCGTCAGCTCTAATGGCTCTGGAATGTTTGGCATCCTTAAGCGAAAGTTACGCATTTTCCTATGTTTGTTTTTGTTAGCATGTTTCGGGTGTGCGAGAAATTGCCTGCAACTGTTGCTGTTGTTGTTCCCGTCCTCACTCACTCGCATTGATTTCCAAAACTGTTGATTTTGATTGGCGCCTGACAAATTAGCCTTAAGCTTTCTCTTCCTTTTTTCTGGTGTAAAATTGCATTCCCACTGACACTGTCTAGTTGTCTAACAGAAAGCAAATTTTAGTAAAGGTTAGGAAAATAATTGTAAATGTTTTCTGTAGAGGAGAGGGTACAAAAAAAAACTGTGTTACCCAGTGTTCCGCAAACGAGCAACACAGAAATCGTCTAATACATTGCATTCGGATTGACATTACATTCAATTTGGACAAAGAAAACACAAAGTTACAATGACATGGTGAGCAGCCTGGCAATTCAACTTGTCTTGCAGGCAAAAAGCAAATGAGTTTAAAATCAATCGATTGCCGAGCATCATGCAACAGCCGCAGACATTTTTATGCTTGGCTGACTTAGAGCGTAAAAGCAATTTGGTCTATACTCGCTTCTCCACCTCAAACCTAGAGCAAACGATTTGCAAAATTCTCCCAACGCATCAGTGAATATTGCTCAACCAAAACCAACCAAGCAGGGCATTAGGTGGAAATGCAAAAAGAAAAAACTTGCCCAAGTGCCTGGTAAAATTTTCAATTTTAAAGTCAATCAACTAGAAAAGAATTGAGGCTCTTGAAATTTAGTTTTTCACCACGAATTAAGCGATTAGAGTAAAGTTTTTTCCAACTTGGCTGAGCAAACGCATAAATTATGCCTCTGTCTCCACCAGCCAGGCAAGAAATGAATTCACATTCCACAGTCGTGGACATCATGGATGAGCAGGATGTGTTGTTGAAACTGCGACAGCTGCAGGCAAATCATGTGTGGTTACGCGAACAGCTGACGCTGTTCCAGCGGAAGGCGGTGGCACAACGTTTGGCCCACCAGAAGCATTTGTACCAGGAACGTGCAAAGCTGGTGGAATTGTTGCAAAAGCTCCAGGGCAAATACAATCGCAAGTGGATTATTTGATGGATGAAATGGAAAAGTTGGCGTAATGAATGATGCAATTTTGATTACACAAAATGTTGAAAATATACTCTTGCATATGTTGGCCTGTTTTTGTTTTTTTAATTTTGGTTGCCTACTTTTTAGGGCCATTTTTTAATACATTAAAATATTATGTTTACATCTTAAAGTTAGCACTATCCACAGCAAAACTAAATGAATTGGACATGGAAGGCCCTGTAGATTGCCGTGGTCATAAGCACTACCAAACTTGTCCTCATTTGTAAGTAAAGAAAGTATTTTTTTGAGCCGCTGGAGAAGCAGAAGCAGGAAGCTTCTCACAGTTGAGTGCTTAGCAGAGTCCACCCAGCCCAAGCGAACTCTTTTTTAACGTTTTCGTTTGTAAATTTTCGTTTACAAATCAAGACCGACGAACAGTGGGCGATTTGGCTGATCTAACGTAACGAAGTACAAACTTTCAAATTTTAAAATCCGCCAAGATTTGATCCCACCGATATCGAAATGTTAATTTAGCAAATCAGCTATGAGCTTTCGACTTTTTCGATTATTTTATTCTAGTTTATTAGATTGGTTTATCATTTCGGAACTGGTTTTTTCGTTTTTCACAAAATAATAGGCTATTTTCACTGAGCAACATCTTGAAGCAAAATGTTTCTATACCACACGTTCGTCATAAAACTAGGTAATGGCAGAAAAACTTGCCATGCATTATAACATTTTTTTTTAATATTAAGTCGGATGGGAACATATTGATGACATGCGACAAAAATATGATAGTGCTTAAAGAGGAGCTTCTCCATTACCGACACACCCGCAAAAAATAATTTGCCTAAAATCACCGAAAATAACATAAATATCATGGCGGTTTATCCTAAAAATGGCACCAAAGACATCTTATCCTTACTTTAAAATCTTTTTAGGTAATTTTAACCGTGCTATTAGTCAAAAAATTTAATAAATTTAAAGAATTTTGTTCCCCATATGTGAGGTAAAATATTCACCAGAAAGTTGACAATTTGTGTAAACAAGTTGAAGACATCCTAATCTTAAGGTCAATTTTGTTTTTATTCCTCAAAATTTGGCAATTTATATTCACAAAGCGCGGTTTTGACATCATTTAATGTTAGGTCAATTTAGGCTTGAAGCCAAGGCCCCAATTGCCTTGCTTTTTGGCTAAATAGTGACTTTATTTAAGGTAACTTCTTATTAGCATATTTTGTAATTTCCTTATTAAGAGGAATCTTTTTCAATCATTTTTTCTGAGAAGCCCCTTAAATTTACTAATAAAAAAATTTGTACTAATATTTAGGTACAGTTAAAAAACTGTATTTAAACATTTTTTATTTGTAAAAATTATAATTTTGAAAGCTGCTGCATCTTATCTCCTGGTGCTCCACCCAAAAAAGGCGCTTTGCGATGACCACGATATCTTTGGACTTGATCATCCAAATTAAAAAACCAAACAGATTTCGTCAAAGTATTATATAATCTGGAGATTAATCGACGAAATAAGCAAAGACATTTTTTTTCTTTTTGGAACACTGTTAGCGACAGCTGTGCTAAATTTCACGTCAAAATATTCATTAATGTTTGAGATACGCTTCGTTTTGTTAGGTGCTAAACAAAGTTTGCAAGTGGTATAACGAGTTCAAGGCCGGCCGCGAGAGTGTTGAGAAGAATGTGGTATCTAATCGGCCAAAAACATCGACTGATGAACATCACGCCACGCAAGTCAAAGTAATGGTGCTTGGAAATCGTCGATTGTCTATTAGAGACATCGCTGATAGTTTGGTCATATCATTAGAATCGATGCAGGCGATTTTGAGTGTCGAATTGTGCTTGAGAAGAGTCCAATCTCGAATGGTTTCAAAAACCCTCAATTTTTTTTAAAAATACCGTCGTGTTAGCATCTTTAAAACAACGCTTTCTGACTATCAGTACGTAATGAAATGCATCATAACTGAAGATAAGACTTGGATCTACGCTTTTCGAACTTGGATCTACGCCCGAAACAACCGATTAATCGAGCGAATATCGTGCTAAAGCGAGCCGAAATAGACCGGAGTTTGACTTGATAAGAGATGATAAAAGCAGAATCGCAGAAGGCTCTGAAGGACTTTGCCAATTGCTATGATAACTGGAAAATTCATTGGCATAAAGGTATTGCAGTAGAAGGGGATTACTTTGAAGGGGATGAAATATATTTAGATAAATAGAGATTAGTAGAGTAGATTACGAAAATAAATTTAAAAATAGAGGAAAGCTAACTTCGGCTCGACCGAAGTTTATATACCCTTGCAGCTTGATGGCGCCACTACTTTGAACATTTGCTTGACAGTTTGTTATATTGCAAAAACCAAACTCCTCAAAATTGTGTGGAAACTGATCAAATTCACAACTGGAAGGTATAAAGACGCTACCATTGAAAACAAAAAAGTTTTTCTCACTAGAACTTCTTTTTCGACCTATAGTTCCTATGGCAGCTATATGCTATAGTCATCCGATTTGGATCAAACTTGGCAGAATTGTGTGGTAGCATATAATATTGATCATTAACAAGTTTGGGAGCGATAGCATTGAAAACAAAATAGATTTTCCTACTAAGACTTTTTTTCAGACATATCTTTTGTATGGCTGCTATACTATATTATAGTCAGATTTTCATCATACTTGGTGGAATTGTGTAAAAGCATAGGAAACTGATAAATACAAGGTTTGAGGGCGTTTGCATTGAAAACAAAAAAGATTTCTCACTAAAACTACTTTCTCGACCGATATTCCTATGGCAGCTATATGTTATAGTCGTCCGATCCTGCCGGTTCCAAAAAATGTACAGCGTATTTGTATTACAAGACTTCGTGCAAAGTTTGGTCACGATAGCTTTAGCGGACAGACGGACGGACAGACGGACATGGCTATATCAACTCAGCTCGTCATGCTGATCAAGAATAAATATACTTAGTGTGGTCGGAGATGCTTCCTTCTATGCGTTACAAACATCTGGACAATTTTAATATACCCTCTGCAAGGGTATAATAAAAATAACGACTGAATTGCTTCGGATTTGGTGTCTGTTTTAGCCTTGCTGTTCAATGAAATCAAGCACTTCCGGTTTCGATACCTTGTAGTTATCGAAAGTTGTATCATAAGGTTTTTCGGGTTATTCGACTTTCAAGTACTGATCCTTAAGTCTTTTTGTATTGATACAAAAATTCTAGAATTGTTCCCAGCACTTCGTAATTCGTATTTAAAATTAATTTTTTCTGTGTGTGGACTCAATCATCGATTGTATCAAAGTAAGTACCTACTCTCGGACATTGTTGCTGACGCAACGTTACTTTTGCAATCACATCACAACCCACTTAAGCTTTAACTTTATAATTAAATCCCAGTGCACACGGCCCATGTCGCACATAACCCACTACTGGTTAGACAAAGCCACGCAACGTAAGCTAATTAATCAGAGGCCAGACCAGGTCGACCGCCACTTAGCTTGGTTTCTCCTCGATTCCCCAACCCCGCTGCAATAGGCACAAAACACCCTCGTCAACAGGCCCTACATGGATACATGGCTATTTCTGTTAAGCAACTATTTATAGCCCCAAGTCCTAGTGTGACCACTTGCAACTGGAACAAGTCCTACACGCTGTCATTGTAATGCTGTTGTAGCCTCTGCCTCAAGTGTCCTCATCTGTAAATGACACCTAGCGTGGTATCATTAAGTCCTTGCCAAGGGAGGTGCAGGGTGGGGGTGGCGAATGACAGCACTTAAGTGGACCATAAACGGCAACAACAAATGCAAATGCAAATTAAATTATTGCAGTCACAATTCCACAGCTCAAATGTGTTTGCATATGCAGGAGCACACGGTCATAGATCGAGAATCCATTGCGCCCACATCCACTCCGTTGACGGCCGACTGCATTTCAGCGATATAAATATTTATATAAGTTAATCGGTTTATGGTGCACGAGTAATTGAATTTCACGTTGGCCAAAGAGACGGCGCCAGGTAAAGGTACGAGTTGGAGTTGTCACGTGGCCCAGACACCGATATGCCAATGTTGGGACGCTTTAAAGTTGATTTCCTACTTGTATTTGTATATGCAAACGCATACAGCATACAGCAGGACATCCCGTAGTTTGCACAATTGCAGCTGCTGACGTCATTAAGAGTGTTATGGACAGACGGGGTATATACAGTTTGTACAAAAAATGATGATGGATTGATCAAGCGTAACATATAGGTATATGTGTAAGCACGTTGGTATTATTATGCAGCAGGGAAATTGTTTAATGTACAGAAATGGGACAGACTATTTGCATGTTTGATGGAGTAGATTTATAATATGTAAATTACTTTATTCTTATTCAGCTCGAAACTATTTAGGTTAAGCATTGTCAGTTTGAGGCCTCAAATAGAAAGGTAGCAAAAAAATACAATACTAGCACACACCCGCGGATGGCTCTCATTTGTATGTGGAGATTTCATAAAATTTTGTAATTCACTTATTAATTTACTTATTACAATTTTTTTATAAGTGTTTACTTTAACTCATTTTCAAGCTAATTGGGCGAAATCCAGCTTGGAGCTAATCGCTCGGAAACTAAACTCTCGTTCAAATAACCTGAACCATCTAGTTTCCATCCAACCTGATCGGATGCAAAACATAAGTTTTCACATAAGAGCACATATGTGACACATAAGAGCTTTCTATAGGATGATTAATCGGCCTTTAAGGAATTTAAATATATATCGATACAATTATACATATTCACATTGTGGCAGTCATTTTCTAAAAATTCTATAGACGACAGATGTAATACTTGTATGGATGAGATTTTCGATTTCGAAAAAAGTCATATCTTCCACAGTTATTAAGATAGATTTTTATTAATCAGTAATCAGTATTTTTTTTATCGATTTGCCGAAGAAATGATGAACGATGGTCGAGTTATTAGGCTTTATGGCTTTTTTGCTACTTAATGTGGATTCTAACTTAAATTGATCAGATATATACATATGTATATACAGATACTAGCATGGTTCACGTCGCGTTTCGCTGCGCCGCCATCAGTAAAGCCTTTATCAGTATGGAACCCACATCCATACATACCACCCACATACCACCCACTTCCCACCCACTTCCTACCCACTTACCACCCACTTACCTACCACTTACCACCCACTTACCACCCCCTTCCAAACGGTTCAAGTTTATTTTCAATTTTTGCCAAGCCCGTTGACGCTTTGCAATTTGGAAAAAACGTTATATCTTCCACAGTTTTGTAGATAGATGGTATGTACCTTCTAGAGATATTTAGTTAGTTTAGTTATCAAGATTATTTATCGATTTGCGGCAAGAATGATAAAAATCGAATGATCTATACTGAAGTTAGTTCCAATGAAAGGTCAGTTTTGAAATGGTGTGGCGATTAAGGCCACTTTGATTATTTAATGTAAAACACAGTTTAGAATTTGTGGTTTTATTGCTTGGCGTCTAGCCGCGGAGAATGAGTTTAACAGAATGCTAAGAGTTAAGTTAGAGTATGTGTGTGAGTTAGAGATGTTCATCACAATAAAAGGAGCGCTCCCATCGAGTAACGAGTTGTTAGTGATGTGCGAACCAGAAAGATGAACTGGATCTGTTATTGCAGCTGGATGAACTGTAACCGTCACAATGGTTACAGTAGTGGCGCCATCTATTTGTCAGTTTGGAAATGGTCACAGTAGTGGCGCCATCTATTGGTCAGTTTTGAAAATCAAGTAGTGGCGCTATCTATTGGTCAAGTTATGACCAAAAGAAAGTTCGCAGTCGCAGCGCAGCAGAAGCGCTGCTACTGCAGGGTACAATCGAGCTTGACCGACTTTCTTACTTGTTTTTATGTGTAACTTTAAAAAAAAAAGAGTTTAGAGCTAATCGCTTGAAACTAAACCTTAGCCCATACAACCTGGCCCACCCATTTTCCACCCAGGGGGGTGAACTTTTCGGAAGATTGGTATAGATTAGAGTCTGGCGCCTCCCTATCTGAAGTGTATACGACGCGCTCTGCGGCAGCGACGTCGACACACCGACAGTGTACGAGCTTATACTATTCTCTTTTACAACAACAAAGATGTGATAAATGAGCGCGCTCTCGCTTGGCTAAACACACACACGCAACGCCAAATGAGCATGTGTGTTTTGCCGACCCCTGGTATAGATCTTTGAAAATTAGTTTGAACCTAATCGCATGATAAACCAAAAAAGTATTCATACAACATTTTTCTGAGAATTTTCCACATTTTCCGACAGAATTTTCCAAAGTCTGATCTTAGTACACTCTTTCAGCATCAGATAAAACCTAATTCAAAAAATGCAGCTTCTGATCTCTTATGGTTAGGTCTGTCAGTCAGCTTAAACTCTTTTGCAAATATAGCTAAAAAATTACTTTCTTAAGGTCCAATCCCAGCTTCTTTCAATCTTCTGCAAAGTCATATTGAGATGCTAAAATAAAAACTAGAAGGGAAACCATTCGTGGAGCTAATCGAACTATTAAACGTATTCGGCGTTGTCACGGAAATCTCTTCCAACCAAATTCCAACCCAAAACCAATTCTCGGTGTCCCAGAAATCTCTTTCGGTTCGGTTTTAAATCTCTCTTGATTTGTTAGGAGATTTGGCAAAATTCACCACCCAAACCATTTTGACCAGTAACATTAATTTTGGAAATGTAAACAAAATTATTTTTCTGGAAACGTTGCATCAAATGAATAATTTATTTAATTAGTTTAAACATTGAAATTTGCCGTTTAATAATTATTCGCAACACCAACCAAAGTCTTTCATATTAGTCAAAAGCAACCACCTCAGGTGGCGCCATCTACAGATTGTGACTTCCTATATGTGACAGTCAGCTGACTAAGGGCTGGCATGTTATACTTCATGAGTGGCGCGAGCACATTTTTAAATTTCGCATTTTATTTTTGGAGAATATGATATGAACAGTGTTTGGAAGTACCTACACAGAAAAAAAGATCACGATATTTAGTATCATTCTGGTATTTTGTAGTATCAAATCGGCCTTCATCTGAAAAATACCCAGATGATATGTTCGAATATATCACTTTGACATTTCGAAGACATCAAAGTGATATTTTTTCAGATCAACAATTTGACATTGGTTAATATCAATGATAAATTATTATATTATCAAAGCTATATTTTCAAAATACCTGTAGGACATGGTTTTAGTATCAAAGAAATATTTTAAAAATATCAAAAGGGTATTATTGTAATACCAATGCTTTATTTTTATAATATCAAAGCTATATTTTTATAATACATATTACAATTATTATGACAATTATCTTGCTGGTAAAATATGCTCTTTGTCGCTGGAAGAGAAATGTAATTAAGGCGGTCGAAGTTAAATTCACACTCTAGAAAAATTGTTAAATTTATTAATTTATATATATTATATTTAAGGGCAGAACAAAAAAAACGCATCGCGGACACAAAATATGTATACATACATATGTACATATTTAAACACGCACTTCTACTGCGTAGAGAGCTCAAAGTGAAAAAACACGCTCAATATGTATGAATGAGTGTGTGTATTATATCCGTACACACTATTAGCGACTGAATAAAGACAATAGCCTTTTTACAATTTATAAATTTGGAAGTACAACAACAGTACAACAAAACACACACATACAATTCACATTTTATTCACTATTACCGTTTACATTTTTTTCAGTCACCGCATATTTTTTTACTAACCTCTCACACGCGCCAGCACAGATCGAATGACGAAATTCGCAAGAAGAAGCTAGAATTTCGCTGCAGACCCGACGCCAACTTCGAAACGTTCACGAAGAAAAAACGACCGGCACTCGTTTTCGCGCTTGCGGCAGCAGAGCAATGAGCATTGTTTTTGCTTTTTTTGATATAGACTATTGCAGTCTCTCTTTGATTTGAGAAACTCTGTGTGTCTCTTTCTACTTACATATACTTACTTACATATCACTAGGGCATTTTTCATATCACTTTGATCATTTCACATTTCAATATAATATTTTTAGTATCAATGTGGTATTACAGGTTCATATTGATATTAAATAGTTTCACTTTGATATGCCAATATTGATATTACTGATATGTAATTGAAATACCTGATCTTATTTTTTTCTGTGTAGGAACATACCTAGATACATATTTTGTGTACCTTTAACCTTACCTCGGTATATTCAAATTCGTGTACCTTTTATCTTACCTAGGTCTAGGCACCGATTACATCATAGCCAAGATCTTGACGCTCTGCCATGTTCAAAAGAAAAGTTTTAGGAATCTGTTTGTGACTTTCGCTGGACGTCCGGTAAACATACCCAGTGCAAAAAATATACGATCCATGCTAGATAAGAGTAATGTGGAATATATTATCCGTGCTCCCATTTTCACTTTCTCAAAAATATTGGGATTTTTAGACCAATTTTGTACTGATTAGCGGAAAGTGGAAATGGGAGCACGGCTGTATATAAAAATATCTCCGGTATTTTTCAAAATACTCAATTTATTTGTACTACTGCCGATATCTGGAGTTGCAATTACAAAAGTTACATTGGTGTAACCGGCCACTATATAGTGCAATCTACATTCTCATTCCCTCGTGCTCGCATATAAGCGTGTGCGATTTTCCAACATGAAATATATACTTGCTACTATATTAGCTGAAGGTCATCGAAAATACGGACTTAGAAATACCAAAATATGTCGAACAGTTGCTGATAATGCATCAAACTTCTGTAAAGTATTTAAAGTATACAGTTTTAAAGGAACAAGACTGAAGCCTGAGTTTTTAGAAGAGTCTGATTTAAAGCTAATAGAGCTGGATAGTTCAGCTTATGCTAAAATTATTTTGCCAAAGCACTTTGGATTCGCATGACACACTTTCAACTTAGTTGTCACGAAAGAGTCTACTAAACACATCATTCAAGCGGTTGTACAATTTTTCCTCAGCGAAAGCTAAGCGGAAATATTCAATGCATGAATATTTTGAAATATTGAGATCCGTTGTGACGAAAGGAAAATTCGAACGCCCTCAGTACTAGGCTTAGAACTTGACTTTGTTTACTTAAAATTTAATTGGAAGTGAATTGCATATTAAAACAACTTAAGTATTAAATGTTTTAAAGATTATCATTTAAAAGTACCTTTTTTGTACCTTTACCTTTACCTAGGTACTGGAATTTCCGGATACCTTTTACCTTACTTAGGTATATTTTTTGACATTTGCCTTGTACCTTACCTAGGTAAGAAAATTGAGCACCTTTCCAATCACAGGATATGAATATAAATAAATTTGAATTATAATTTAAAAATGCATCATAAAACATATAACACAATCAATAAATATCACTTGAACATCACATCACCCCTTAACTAAAAAAAGGGACATTTTTTTGCGAGAGATCCAGCCCTGTTATTAGAGATGAAACCTCTACTGGAACATTTTTTGTTCTAATTATATTTTAAAATAAGAAAATGAAATCTCTTAAAGTTCTTTGACACCGACGGATTTTTCGAGCGTTTTGCAGTTCAACCGAGGCCAAAACCTCTGGAGATTTCCAGGACACCCCCGATTATTTTCCACTTTTTACACAACATCAGAAAAGACAATAGATATTTTAAAATGACGTAATCTGACGTCATTACGGCTTATGTGCACCTGCAAGGACTTATAAAGTTCCAAACATTTTTATTTCGTTTTCAATTAGGATTAGCCTTTTTGGGAATACTTAAAATAAATAAAGTAAATTTTTGATGCAAAATGAGTGGAATGCATTTTAGGGAGCAAAGAGTATCAACTTGGTGCACCCTGCTTCGGCACTCCACACACTCACCCACCCACTCGCTAGCTGGCAACATGGCGCCAACCGGAAGCGCCAGCCCGTTCAGCAGTGGCCATTGTAGAACGCGTTTCTATGGCACTTCCGCTTTGCTGAACATTAATTGCAATTAAATTTGGCATTACTACCGCTGGCAGGGCACCCGCACTCTCACCCGCAACCTTCGCCGTACCCGTTCCACGCAAATTTAATGATGGTTGCAATTTTTGTTCGTTGCATTTTCTCTTTCCACTCTTTTTGCATAATTTTAAGTTGTTTGCTTTTGCTACAGTGTACGTGTGTGTGTGTGTGTGTATATTAAGGGTTGGGATTGGTTGGCTGCTATCCCTTTTAATGACGTCGTCGTCATCGTCGTTGTCCTGGCCCAGGCTTGGGCTGTTGTTGTTTTCAATTAAGTGTGCGTCTAACTAAATGGCAAGTAAATTAATGTTTATAGTGCATAAATATGCAATTTATATGCGCCCAACTCACGCTTAACGCTATATGCTGACGCCATTCCAATGGCCAATGGCTTTTTGGATTGAATTGAACGTTGAGTGATGAATAAAAACTATAATCGTTAATAGAAGTTAAATGGTATTGGTCAAAGTTAAACCATTTTCTTACATTTAAATCATAAAGAAAGAGTTCTTGCTGACGAGCTGTAAAGCAGTGTCCAACAGTAGGTACACTCAGAAAAATATTGATTCAAGTCTAGCGAAATCAAGCAGATTTGTTGACTAAAGTGTAGTTATACCGCTTTTTATTAAACCGTGAATAATGATGTCATGTCATCTGAACAAATTGTGCTCACTTTATGAACGACTTGAACATGTTTCAAGAACATTTTGTGCTCGCCCAAAAGAGAACAAAAATTAATCAGGGATGCAGAAAAGACCCAACTACAAATAGTTCATCACTTTTATTGATAACTAGCTGTATACCCGGCGACGACCGGGTCGATTGCATTATGTGAATATGTTTCTTATGAGAGCGTTTACTTTCAATTTTGAACTGGATGATTTGATTTTTTTGTTGGATCCCCCCGGCAATGTTGCATCTAGAATTGACCCGTTGGTTTCTGCCATAGGCCAAAAAAGGTTCTCAGGCTGCGAAAATCTCTGCTCTTATACGGCAACTGGTTGGATCTAACAGTTGACGCTCGGTGGTAAAGCGGTGGTGTTAGTGTTTCAGTGCGCAGAAGGAGGTACTGAGCTCAAATCCCAGTATCGGCGGAATAATAATTTAAAATTGTTATATTAGTTTTTCAGAAAGAAGAAAATGTTAAAACCTAAAACAACTAACTAAACCAACCAATCACCCACCCCTTTCCCAACCCATCACCTAAAAATAAAAAATGCTTAATTTATTTTTGTCTTTTTTTCATATTAAAAAATGAGATTGTTTCATCTTAAAGTCGAGTATAAACGATCTTTATTAAATATTGTTGGCATTAAATCTTGAATGTGAGAATATAATTTTGGGTTAAGATTATCACGTCTCTGACACCGTTTCGTCTCGTTTCAAGATTGTAATCTTGGTTTTAGATTGATTTTTTCTTCAGTAAACAGATTTTGAGGTTGCCATAAAACTTTTTTGTTATACCTTGTATGTTTTTGTGTTGTTAGTGTTCCACTTAAGCTTCCTCGCTGTTCTGATAGGCAGCCTTGGTTCACAAGGGAACTAATAAATTTAAAAAATAAAAAGTATAAAGAATTCAAAAAATTACCTCATTTCTCCCGTTATGTTGATGCTCGTTCCAGATTTAATGTGCTTAACGCACAATGTTATAAAGACTATCTGAACCGTTACAGGCTTCAATCTTAAGCAATTTTATTCGACTGTTAACTCTTAACGCAAATCTCCCACTATGCAAACAGCGATCAGGCCATAGCCGATCTGTTTGCGGCAGGGAATCAAACCGAATCGTATTTCGGTTCCGGTTCCAGTTCTGGTACGTACCGAAACTTGTGTTTCGATAAAAGGTTCTGTTTTGGTTCTAATAATATTTCGGTATTCGGTTCCGTACTGGTACCTGCTTTCCTATTTCGGTATACCGGTACGTACCGGTATGAACCGGAAAAATATGAATAAAGAGCGGTTATTGGTTACGCATTCATTCGATTTCTTAGCGAAGACTTAATAAAAGTTATACGCTTACTTGCCCTTCTCATAGGCCACACAATTGTGGAAACTTTGTAGAGATTTCTTTAGTTTTATAAACAAGGTTTTTTTTTTGAGTTTTCGGGTTTCACTATTTAAACACAGTTTTCTATTTACAACGTCTCTATACGTATTTTTTCTCTTCACGGTTTGTCGATATGGATTTTTCTTTCTGTCTGTCTGCTTGTCATTTTAATCACAGCTTCTGTCTTCGTCCATCTTCTACTATCTACTGCGTTCTACTTTCGGTTTCGCCATCGTCCATTCTCTATACAGTGTGACCATCATTCCATTTTTTACCAATACCTTAACACTTAAATATCGATACATTTATACATCTTGGCGGTCATTTTCAAATAATTCCAAAGACTTCAATTTGGAAAACATTTTAAACTCAGAAAATTGATCACGATTGATGCCATTAATCAGTTTTGTGAAAATACTGAACTATTTTTAGTGTCTTGCATCTGAAGTAATTGTGCTGCTTTCCTCATTAAGTTTTAAGTTGAACAGAAATGGATAACACAAGTAATTTTTAGTTTCGAGTTTAGCATTAGCATGACATTATAATGTGGGCCTAAGAATAAAGGATGCAATATTTTTCAAGAGACTGGTCTCGTGTTTTTCTGTTTTACAATACAAAAGTTTTGAAAGACCAGACTCCTTTTTGTTGGAAATTGCATAAAAGTCTCCCAAAACTAAGCGTCAGCTTTGAAGTTTAGTCGTTGCACTCAGAACCGAAACTGTACCGGTACAATGTTTAGGTTCTTTTCGGTATTTTAGGATCCAAAAATATCGGTACTCGTATACCGGTACACAATAAAATTTCAAATATCGGTTCCAGTTCCGGTTCTGTTTCTGAGTTTTAATCGGTTCTTTTCGGTATACGGTTCCGGTTCTGGTTCCGGTTTGATTCCCTGGTTTTTACGTCAACCTATTCGTCTTCTAGCTTATTTTCGAATCAACCTTATCGGTTGAACAAGTCTAATTGTATTTTAAGCCCTCTGATGACTAAAAGCTCTCTCCTTTGCGATCTTAACTCTGTTAAACCTGTGAATGCACCGGGTCTCTATAGAGTTCCTGGTTATGTACTTTGGTTTTGTGATGATGCACTTTGTAAGCCTATTCATAAATTATTTAAATTGTCTCTGGAGTCATCCTCTTTACCTGTGTTGTGGAAGGAATCTTTTATTATTCATAAAAAAGGTAAAAACTCTGATGTTGAGAATTATAAGGGTATTCCCATGTTGTCGGCAATTCCTAAAGCTTTTGAGAGAATTATGACATCTCAATTGCAACATTTATGTAGATCCATTTTTTCACCCCATCAACATGGAATTGTGAAGCGTCGATCTACTACCACAAACTTATTTGAGCTTACATCATTAGTGATCAATGATGGTGGTTGTAAGTTGCAAACTGACGTCATTTGTACTGATTTTAGTAAGGCTTTTGATTCTGTTAATCACTCCTTGCTGATTCATAAGCTGAGTTTTATTGGTTTTCCAACTAACTTTCTTGGTTGGATCTCTGGTTACCTTGCGTTGCCTCGATGAGGACTTTGCTTTGCCTCGATGAGGACTTTATGTTGCCTCGGTAAGCCCTTGGTTTTGCCTCGATGAGGACTTTGCTCTGCCTCGATGAGGACTTTGCTTTGCTTCGATGAGGACTTTGCTTTGCCTCTGTAAGCACTTGACTTTGCCTCGATGAGGACTTTGCTTTGCCTCGATGAGGACTTTGCTTTGCCTCGATGAGGACTTTGCTTTGCCTCGATGATGACTTTGCTTTGACTCGATGAGGACTTTCCTTTGCCTCGAGGAGTACTTTACTTCGCCTCGATGAGGGCTTTTCGTTGGTAATGATATCGGTATGAGTGCTATGACAGAACACGAATCAATTAAAAAGAATTTGTAGAGGGCTTTAAAATGTGGAGCTGATACTTCTTTTTTACGGCTGACGAATGTTTGTTCGCAGTTATAACCCGGTTGCACAGTAGATAGATATTATAGTACAAGGCAACAATATTAGACTTTTTCCAGTATATTGAAGGGTTGGTCGTGATTCTGGATGATTTTCGTATGCTGAACACCAATCTGTTTTCAGAAATGGTCCATCACGTCGAGATTTTTAGTAATTTCGGCTTAAAGTTGCAAAAGATGCCGATTTTGACCCTTTTTAGACGCGTTTTTTGATGAACCTATATTTTTGTTTTGACTCTATTTGATATTATAGTAAAGTACCACTCCTTAACTTTGAAATAAACTATGTTGAGTATAATATATAATTTTACGCCGAGTTTTGTTCGATCGAACACTTAAATGTTCGATCAAAAAACTCTAGCTCAACCGCTCGATGCATTTGCCGGCATGTCTCTGATTATATTTAACGCTGAGTTTTGTTGATTGATAAAATGGTGGGTAAGAAATTTAATGTATGAGGCAATTATAGTCTCTGAGATCGAAACTAAACAATATTAGTTCCCCTCATGAATATTTATGAAGGCAAACATGGATTTAATTTTCATTCTTAAAACTGCTTTAGTCTTACACAGAGAGAAAAAATCAAGTGTTTCGGACTTGAACGCAGTATTTCCGAACTTTGCCCAACTTATATCAAGTACGATTTTTTCAAGTACAGCATACTCCTCCCCTCGTAATGAGATGCTGGTGATGGGTGGGGGAGGGGGGAGAGTTTGATCCAAATCTGATGACTATAGCACATAGCTGCCATAGGAAGGATCGGTCGAAAAAGCAGTTCTAGTGAGAACAATATATTTTCTGCTGCAGCCCAATTTTGACGATTTTGATCCAATTCAGATGAATATATCAAATAGCTGCCGTATAAACAACTAGACACACGAAAGTGGCGCCATCGATTGGTGAGCTTGGAAAATCACTCAACAAACATTGTTCAAAGCGAAAATGAAATTGTTCTATGAAAATCAATCAAATCCTACATTTCTATACAGTTTACGAGGTGCAAGGGTATATAAACTTCGGTCTAGCCGAAGTTAGCTTTCCTCTATTTTTACCGAAACCTTGGCTAAATTTTTGCCAGTTGTTCCCCAATTTTAAGGAAATTTTTGTTTTGGTTTTGTTGTGTTGTTGGTAAATATTTATAAGCAGATTTCCACCATCTATGCACGACTGCAACATTCTAGCTAACTGTCATTGTTGTTGCTGTTTGTTGTGCCAAAACTTTAATTGCCTTTCGGCCCAAAAACTTTGGAAAATCTGTGCATCGGATTTTGTTAACATTTCCTGTGACTTTTCGCTGGTCCCTAGCCCTGTTTTGTATGCCCCTTTAATTGCCCATTGAAAGTTGTTCACTTGTTAAAATGAACTTTTCCCATTGGCATCGGCCAAAAGTTGGCAGTGAAGTGTCAAGCAACAAGCGTGAAAGTATGTGTGATGCAATTAAAACTACAAGCTGAAGGAAGAGTCGACAATTTGAGTTGAAGTGAAAAAGAAGTGGCCAAACTTGGCTTGAATAATGCAATAATACGAGGCAATCCTACTCAGAACCTTTTTAGAAACATAGTTCATTCGTTGTGGTCATTGAACGCCAGTTGGGTTTTAAATAAGTTTCCTAGAGTTCATCTCCCTCACAATTTTTTTTCCCTTTATTTGACTAACAGATATATGAAAATGATGTATGTAGCTGGGAAAGGGGGGAGTAAGTGCATTTACTCAAATGTTTATCTAAAAAAATGTCTTCTTTTATTTTGCAAACTTGACTGAGTTTCAGTTTTCTTCCTTTGTGTGTGTCTCTCTCTCTATGTCTCTTCGTTGGCAACTGGCTGGGCAACGACCATATATTTTTCTGATTTTCCACTTGCATTATCACGTCCAAAACTGTCTGGCCTTAAAACATGTATATTGCGTGTGCCTTTGTCTGGGGTGAAGCGTACATTTTTGTGTATTGTGTAAATTGTCTACACGAGAATGTCCTTCGGCTCGTGGAGAAGGGAGGCACATAAAACACATTGCAGGAAATGCAAGCAATACATAAACATAATTTAAGAGTCAGAGCACTGGAATGAATCTCTTTTGGCATGGAAAATTGTATAAGTTATGAGTGTTATGGGAGGAAACATAGAAACATAAATGCACTAAAAGTAATAACAAAATCTGCTATTAGGTGAAGAAGATAAAGGCTATAAATTTGATTAAAGAAGGCTGCACGGCTGAGATCACGGCCGATTGTGATGCCTACGCAAAGTCTGTATTTAAGCCAGGGGGCGGCGCATATTCTACTGTGCATAGAAAAGTGCTCAGCTGCAGCGCAGTCGATACACTAACAGTATAAGCTCGTCGCTGTCCTGCTTCAATGCCGCGAAGCAAAATGAACATCGTGTCAGTGGGTACACATACACACCCGTAATGTCAAAATGTGCATGTGTTTTTTGTCGATCCCTGATATAAACCATTTTGAGGAGTCGTAAAAAGAGCCAGGTCCTCTAGGAATAGACTTGACAGATTACCCAGGTCTTCAACGAATGGTTTTCCCCCATGCTAAGAAACTTTCTATCTACTACTTTTTCCCACAACTACATCCAGAAAACAAGAAAGAAAGTCGTTCAAGCCCGACTATAACATACTCTGCACCCTTACATTCGCATTTACTCACGAGTCAAACGGCCAGTTAACACACAACGCGGTGCGCTCTCTAAGTCTCTCACTCTCTCTCTCTCTCTCTCTCTCTCTCTCTCTCACTACGATTGCTCCTGTTGAACAAAATGCAGTGGTTATTGGTGGGGGTGGTGGGGGGTGTTAACTGGCCGTTTTTTGCTCATAACTTGCGTATCGTTCATTTGATTACTAGATATCTCTAGAAGGTACGAACAATCTATCATCAAAACTGTGGAAGATACACGGTTTTTCCAAATTGCGGGGGCGGGAGGGTGCGTGTCAAAAATTGTTAATAAACTTGATATGCCTCCAAGTATAAGAAATATATGTCCCATACATGTCAAACCTCTATCTCTTACCATCTCTGAGATCTCTTCGTTCATACGGACGGACGGACGGACAGACAGACAGACGGACAGACGGACGGACGAACAGACGGACATGGCTATATAGACTCGGCTGTTGATGCTGATCAAGAATATATATACTTTATAGTGTCGGAAATCATTCCTTCTCCCTGTTACATACTTTTGCACAAACTTAATATACTCTATGTACCTTCGGTACACAGAGTATAAAAACCAAGAACTTTTACTTGAATCAGGTACAAACGGTGTTAATAGTACGGTAAGTATGAAAATGATTATTTCAGGTACGATTTTTTTCAATTCCGAAATACTTCATCCGTGACTCTAGCGATATATATTAAGTACATATCGATCTACTTTATAATATATATGATCTCAAGTAGAGTTCGATTTACTCTTAAAATAAGTTTAAAATATTATCCATTGAAGTCTAATACATGCTTGAAACAAAATAAAAGTTCATAAAATAGGTACAAAACGGTTTTTGGTTAAAGCCCATGAAATTCTAAACCTATTCCTCATTTGTACTTGAATCTGGGTCTCTATTTTAAATCAAATAAGGCATGTAAATTCCAAAGGAAATGAATTCACCAAAGACCCAGATGGCATTACTGTAGGGCAGAAAATTACCGTCACCCCATAAGCTAAGTGCTAGAACCAGGTGGGAATTTTACACCCAGAAAAGAAGGCATCTGAGATTGAATTTAGACCGTTTTGTTAGTTAGTTTAAGAGTTGCTTTGTTATTATTTTCTTAAACTAAGCATGAATAAATCTTAACTTAAGAAACATAAGATGAATAAAATTAATACTTCTGTAAAAGAAACCTTTTTTTCTTAAACAAGTTTAAGTGATTTTATAATCCAAAGTCGAACTCAAAATGAGAATTTTTACTCAGATTTGGAAATTCCCAACTAAGTCAGCCATCATGATTTCAACGATCTCAAAAGCTGACTCAGTACGGAATTTCCAAATCTGAGAAATAAAATCTTATTTTAAGTTCGACTTTTTATTAAAACCAAGTAAAAGAGTTGGTCAAGCCTGTCGGTAATATACTCTGTACCTGAAGAGCAGCTAAAAGCAGCGCTGCTGCTGCGCTCTGGCAGCGAACTTTCTTTTGGTCATTACTAGTGAATCGTTCATCCGATCTTTATCATTTCTTCGGCAAATCGATAAATAATATTGATTTTGTTTGTAACATGTTCTCTGGGGTTATTTTGGGCCGTCCTTTTTTGCTACAGTTAAATTTCGTTTATGGGTTTTGAGCGACCTGTTTTGATTTTAGTCAAAGTTTGCATCTGGGTGGCGCAAGGTCAGTCGTTAAATCCTAAAATCAGTGGCTCCTAAATTCGCAAATCGGATTATTTCGCCGATTTATAACCGGCGACTTATAACTCCGTGAAATGAAAAGTAAATGGCAAATGTCGCTAGAGATAAGAGCTGCCTTCCTATGAACCAATTTTTGTAATATTCTTTGACTATTTTAGATTGTTCTGTTGACTCTCTTATAGAATTTGGATTCAACTCATTTCTTATACAATTTTTTTCCTAGTCCTCCAAAAAATTGCATAAGTAGCAAAATACTTTTTGACCCATAGTTTGTCGATACAGCTGCTTCTGTCACGTGAAGTGTTGCAGAACGAATTGGGATTGAAACAAAATCGATAACTAAAAGTTGCGAATTGTGTAGCACTTAAAATTAAATTCGAACGAATTTGTTGAAATCGCAAAAGTAAGTGAAAGCCGTAGCACAGCTTATAATAGGACTTGACCGAATTTCCAAGTTGTTAGTTGCATACTTTTTGGAGTTGGCATTGTCAGTCTATTTTGTACTTGAGTTAAGTACGAAAAGTTCTTGATTCTAGAACATTTGTTCTTACTTAAATCATATTAACAGTCGTTCTTTGATACTAGACTGTTTGGTACTTGTTAAGTACATCCAAGAATAAAACATACTTCAAATTTCAAGTACGAAATGGTGTAAATTCTATCCTGATCGATTTAGAACTCTGTCAGTCGATTTTTTCTGTGTGTACAACAGAAGTGGCATCCTGATGGCCATATGACCTTTGGTGCAGTGCCCCGTTATGACTTCTAATATTGTTATAATCCTGTCCCTGCTAAAGTGTAGGTGTTGGTAAGTTTTATTTGGAGATCGGGAGACGTGACTTTCAGTAGAATACTGCCTAAAAAACGTTTCAGTTCCCAGAGTCTTACTGCGCATTTCGTTGCTGCATACCTCAAGAATGTGTCTACTGGTTGCAGTTTCCAGAATTACATCCAAGGTCGCAAGAATGCGGTTATATCCAGGCAAGCTCCTCATTGAAATTAATAAACTGAAAGAGGTAAGAACCGACTTTATGTTTGAATTATTCCTCTTACTTTCTCCCACATCTTGAAAATGTTATCATTATTTCTATAAGCCAGCTTGCTTTGGCCTCCAGTCTTCATCCACAACTGAATTGTGGTCTCATCAAGCCTCTTCATCAAATTTGTTCTCCCTGCTTTGGCTCCTGCTTGAGTTTGCAGTTTATAGCTGAGATTGGCATCATGGTTGCATTTGTCTGCTTGCCTTGTTGGTTTCCTGATTTCCGAGTGACTTGTATCAGTAATTAGTTCCTCCTCCCACCCTTGCCTTAATAATTGCCGCCCCCCAAACATTTTAATGAGCGCCATCCCCTCAGCGTCACGTTTCCCGTCTCACAATATTTGCAAGAAATGCCATTGGCATAATTCGGTTGAGTGGATGATGAGACGGAAATTTGAATGCCAAGGCGTTTGGTGATGCTGATATGATATGCAGCAGGATATGCATTTCCATATGCGCCGGCTGGGGCTCCATTAAATTCCAATGCACAAACATTGCGTATTCGCCATGTATGCAGATGGCAGGCAGCCAGGTGACAGTTGCAAGCGCCCTCCGCTCACCGATATACATATGTGTGTGCATTAACACCTCAACGCCAAGGCAGTGCCATGCTCCTGCTTCGGCCTCTTCGTCTGGGTGGCCTTTCGCATGCTTGTCAAAATGGATGCGTCCTCGCCCTGCATAGTTGATTCATGTGGCACGTAAATGACACGCGGCTGCCAATGTTGCGGACGCGCAACATCTTCAGTGTGTTGCATAATTTATGCAGTCACCACTTGCCGCCAGAAACCGCAAATCTTGCTGCGCTTCAAAGCACAAGAGCTAACGGCAGCAGCTTAAAGTAGCCATCGTGGGTTGCAGCAAAAACGATTATCCATTCACAGAGAAAATGGGGAAAGAGTTTCAAGAGTTTTTGCGTAGGATGGGCCATCTTTTATGGCTACTTGAAGAGTGACCAGGTCCGATTGGCCACTTTCATTAAAAAGTTTGACATTTTTATACTCTCTACCAAACGTACACAGAGTATATTAAGTTTGTGCAAAAGTATTTAACAGGGAGAAGGAATGATCTCCGACCCTATAAAGTATATATATTCTTGATCAGCATCAACAGCCGAGTCGATATAGCCATGTCCGTCTGTCCGTCTTTATGAACGCACAGATCTCAGAGATGGTAAGAGATAGAGGAATGACATCTATTTGACATATATTTCTTATACTTGCAGGCAGCTCAAGTATATTTTCAATTTTTGCCACGCCCCCTCCCGCCCCAATTTGGAAAATAAATCGTGTATCTTCCACAGTTTCGTAGATAGATGATTCTTACTATCTAGAGATATCTAGTAATCAATATTATTTATCGATTTGCTGAGCAAATAACGGCCAGTAAACACCCCCCTCCCATAACCACAGGATTCCTTTCAACAAAGGCGATGTTAGTGAGAGAGATAGAAACTTAGAGAAGAACTCGTGAGCAAATGCGAGCGGCGGCATTAAGGGTCCAGAGTATGTTATAGGCGGGCTTGACCAACTTTCTTTCTCGTTTAGTACAATTTTTTGATTGGGTCCCATTTTTTAAATCCTGAAAAGATTAAATTTATCCCGACGTAATCTTAATAAAATTGATTCCAATTTGATCCCAGAAAAATCCATTTAAATTTTTCAAAAATGTATTCTAGCTTGATATTCGGATCTACATATTCAGGAAGCAACGGCGAAGGCAACACTACACTGCACTAAATATTTGATTGATTGCTTAAAACGTAGAAATTTTTCAGATTTTTCAGGAAACTTTAACAATTCGCTCTGCAACGTCCATGGAAGAGATACGGAATGATGACACACATATTTGGAAAAACTGACAAAATGGACAAAAGTAGATATTGTGGAAACACGGGAACCAGACTGCAACCATACAGCAGTCAGTTCTTAAGTAGTTATGTTGTTCGAAACACTCTACTAAACTAGAACAACTAAAGGATTTTCGTGTAGAAAATTTTCGTAATCATAGTTTTTGGAGTTTTTTGAAAATAGCCGATAGTTGTAAATTATTAGTATTTGATCGTCAAGGTATTTATGTATATAGAAACACATGTAAATAATGTGTGAATTAAAAACCCGAAACCCGAGAATTATAGCTTTCTTAATTTACTACGTCAAACTCGTCGATGAATAAACCGAACCGAACCATTTTCTTCTCCGGCTTTCGGTTCGGTTCAGCGTTTTTCAACAGACGCTGCACAGTGGTCCCAAATCCCAAAAATCTGGTCAAAAGTTGAAAAACGTATTTGATTTGGCTGAAAGTTTGTACTCGGGGGTTTTCGGGGTCGCTATTTACGATGTCAAAATTCAGAAAATCCAAATGGCAAATATTTTACAATTTTTTTGCACGCTTAAAAAACGTATTAATTGGTATATGGTATGGTATGCTCATTTTACCTTCTACTACAAGTGATAATGCTTCGTTGCCCGACAGCACATTTTCTGTAACACGTTATATACATTTCCGGTACTGCGATGCTTTCGATGGGTTGCCTTCTGTGACATCTGTAATTACTTTTGAATCTTGTAAATTTCCTGAAGCCCGGAGACTTATTTATGTAGCGAAGGCCAATCCGTTTCGACCAATAAATCAATATATCTTCCGAGCTTGTGGATGGGCGCTCCATTGTGTTTAGCGTTGCAGGACTTTCCGTGGAAGTCTTCGAATCTTCGTTGAGCCACACCTTGAATTTTGTGAAGAATTCGCTTACGTTCCTTCAGACACTTTGCCACTTCCATCTGAATTTCGATTTCAAACGCACTCACTCGATTACATTTTTGTCTGAAAACGAAACTTTCGGACTAGTTGTTTCTTTTTACATTTCTTTACAACGTTTCAATCGGTGCAAATTTACATAATTTGACAGAAAACTTAGAAACAAAATAAATAATAATAAAAAAAAATCAAAAAAGTTATGCGAGCTTAAGTGGAGCTTCGAAAACCCATTTATCGATAATATCTCGATAACATTTCGACAGATTTTTTTTTAAGTCGATTTTCGTGCTCAGCGGGCCAAAATACTTTAGAAAAAGTTAGTTTGGTGAATTGGGGGAGAGTGCAGTCGACAATTACAAACGAGAAGGCCGAGCTAACTTCGTCTGTGCCGAAGTTTTTATACCCTTGCAAATGCTGTTTTTGAAATGTTACAGTTTAAGAACGCTTATATAAAACTCAAAAATTTTTCTAACTAAACTCATTTTCCGACATAAACATCTGATTTCGACCAAATGTCGCGAATCTTTTTGAAAACATATCAAATTAACAAACGCCTAGTTTAAGAACGATAAAATTGAAAACAAAAAAGTTTTTCTCACTAAGACTAAATTTCCGACCGATAGGCCCTAGGGCAGCCTTAAGATATAGTCATCCAATTTCGACCAAATTTTGCGAATCTATTTGAAAGCATATAAAATTAGTCATCAACGAGTTTAAAGACGATAACATATAAAAAAAAAAAAAAATTAATAAGACTCATTTTTGACCGATCGGTCCTATGGCAAACATATGATATAGCCGATGTCGATCAACTTTTTCAAATTAGTTTGAAAGCGTTTAATACCGTCCTAAAGACCGATTTACTTAAAAACAAAAAAGTTTTTCTCACTAAGACCCATTTTCCGACCGATAGTTCCTATGACAGCTATAAGATATAGTCATACGATCTTGACCAAAATTAGCAAATCTGTTTGAAAGCATATAATATGAATAATGGCGGAGCTTGAGGACGCTAACATTGAAAACAAAAAAGTTTTTCTCACTATGACCCATTTTCCGGCCGATAGTTCCTATGACAGCTATTAGATATAGTCATCCGATCTTGACAAAAATTTGCAAATCTGATGAAAGCATATAATATGAATAATGGCGGAGCTTGAGGACGCTAACTTTGAAAACAAAAAAGTTTTTCTCACTAAAACCTATTTTTAGACCTATTGTTCCTATGGCAGCTATAAGATATAGTCATCCGATCCGGTCGGTTCTGTCATATTAGCAGCGTGCAGTAAAAAGAAGACTCTGTGCAAAATTTCAGCTCGATAGCTTTAAAACTGAGAGACTAGTTTGCGTAGAAACAGACAGACAGACGGACGAACAAAGCTCAATCGACTCAGTTCGTCGCCCTGATCAAGAATATATATAGTTTATGGGGTCGGAAATGAATATTTCTATGCGTTGCAAACTTCTGTACAAAATTATAAAACCCTTTGCAGGGATATAAAAACTGCAGAAAATTCACGCATTACCTCACCAAAATCATCACCGAAACTGAATCTGTAGCTATCCGCAGCTAATTTTTGGATATGTTTTGAAAAAGTGTCTAAACAACAATTTCTATTTTTTTTGAGAGCAGGATCTGATAGGAGTTTTGAGCTATTGCTTTTTCCAACAATACTTTTCAGAACGTGACCAAGAAAAATCCTCTACTTTTATTAATGACTCACTATTTCATGCACTGTTAATAATAATTTCAAGCAATACAATCAATTGTTTCTGGAATAGAATAGAATCCATTTTGTAGAATCCGAATCGGTTAACTTTTCGCGATTCTATACGCTTCTGAACGTTGTGTTATTTTCGATGAGTGACGATTAAATGATTAAACACGCTCGACGCTCACGAACGGAGTTCATACCTGATCCAGGTGGGGACACTTCCCCCTTATTAACGGTTGGATACCCTGATTTGTATGCATGTTTGTTCCCTATAGGCATCTAGACCGCTGAACCGATCTTTACAGTATATTCATGTCGATCTGGAAAGAGTCATAGGTTGTGTCCCAAGTCGGTGAACCGGTTCGAAAGCGGTTCAGACCCATATCTCAGAAATTTTTTAAGCTATGATCTTGAAATTTTGGTCTGTAGGTTGGTAATATGGAGTACCATAATTTACTTGATATATGGTGTGTAGGTTGGTAATATGGAGTTAGATGATATGATCGAAATCATTCCAATTTTAAAAAACTAACGCAATTAAACGGCAAATTTTAGGAAAAAATCAAATATATGAACCGAAAGGATGAAACTAAAGCATACCCCATGAACCACTAGCGTATGCAACGAGTGTAACGTCCCGACTACTATATCTTGGTTGACTTTTTATCTATAGAATATATTTGAAAGAGTTCAAACTGACGGACTCACTGGTGACTGCCGCACAACCCAAACGATAAGAGATTCAAAGCTGAAAATGTGTAAAGTTCTCGGAAAACTGTTGTATAAAACATTTTTGTTTATCATCCGATCAGGTTCAAACTCATTCTGAAAGACTTATATGAAAATTCAACAATAACTCCATACCAATTTTCCGGAAATCGGGTGGTCAAGGTTGTATAGGCCAAAGTTTAGTTCCATTCCCTTAGCTTTTATTTTGGAAACTCCACCCAAATAAATGTTCAATTTTCGCCCAATTAGCTTCAAACTCATTTTCAAAGCTAAACAATCAAAAATATTTTGAAAAAGTGACTCACAAATTTAGGAACATCTACATACAAACCGCGGGTGAGAGCAATTTAGTAGTGTATAAAGATTTATTGATAAGCTATTGCTATAAAATATATACAAATCGTGTATAAATAGATAAATTGTATATGCTAAAGCGAATGTTCTCTGTTCTACCAAAAGTTAAGGCGAGTTTTTCGTTGACCAGCAAAACCAATTAGAGCCCAGAAGCGTTATGGATTATACATAATTGATTCAATAGCATTTCATTTTGATTCCATTTATAATTTCCATTCCGCAAACGTTTTGGGCAATCTCTCGGCTTGCACTTCCAGTTTCAATTTCTCCGGCAAATCTAATTCATCGACTATTATCAAATATTGTGCATAGGGCAACGATGTCAATGCTATATCCGCTCCCAGCTTAAATCTTGAGGGAAACTCTATTGAATGCGACCATTTAGCCAGCTCGTGTTCCATCGTCCAACGTGCAGACAAATCTTTGTAGTATCCCTGACGCAATGCATCCACCTTTTCCAATTGCAACAAATGTTTCAGGCTCTGCGCATGATGTGTAGTGGTATCAACATCAATGGCTCGCATAAGTAGGGCACTGGTCAGCAAAGTCCATTTGCTGTCTGGCTCAAATTCGAGCAAATCTAGACAGGATTGTAGTTGGGTCTGCAGCTCGGCCAGTAGCTCCTTACTGCAGCTGGAGGCAACAGCATGGGGAGCCACAAAGTAGTAAAGACCGTTTCCACTGGGTAAAGGTGTTAGATGAAGTTTTTGGTTCATAAACTGCACGTCATAAGATTGATCTGGTTGTAAGTCAATGTGGTGAAGGCATTTCCAAATGGTTTTCGCACCATTCACAGGTATCCAGGCACTAAGCTCTTCTATCTGTCCATTGTTTATCAACTCCACTTTAAGTTGAGAAAATTCTGGACAGGATTTATTCAGTGCTATGAGTGCAACTGCATTTGCTTCCAGACGAAAAGCAGCAACTGTAGCTGGCTGATCCAATTGAAAGGCACCGCCTAGTAGCCAACGTTGGTAGAACCAGGCACTGCTATCATTGGGATCCGTAAACGCAGCGGTGAGTACCATTTCCAGTTCCTGCTGCAGTTTTTCCTCGCTCATGGGACGATCCAGTTGCTCGTTGGGATAGAGTTGAGGCAGCAAAAGGCTTCGATGATGCCAGCTGGAGTAGTTGGAGAAATTCACCTTGATTTTCTCGGTGCAAAAGTCCAACTCTTGTTCGGGAGGAACCGCCGCCTTGGATGTCACAAAGCGCCGATAGTCCCAGGTATGAAAGTTGCGCTCGTCAAATTTCAAATATTTATTGCATAAATGCAACTCTCGTTGCCAATCCGCTTGGGGATTCTGCTCCAAAGTCCAACAGCGATGATGCCAGGCATTGTAGGATTTAGGATTGACCATGAGACACTGCTCGGTGAGCTCCAGCTCGTGGGTGTAGATGGATTGTTGTTGAGTTGGGGTTAAAGTAGCATTTTCCTCCTTCTCCTCTTGCTCTGCCGATAAAGTCTGATCCAGTTCCCTGATCTTCTCCAGCACACACTCGCGTCGTATGTTCCACAATGTGCTGACATCCGGATTACGTTGCAGAATCTGCACAGTCAGGCCTGGTGAATAACTATGAGTTTCAATTTCGTGACTCCTCCTTTCACTTACCCAGCATTTCGTCATCCAGCTCGCCAGCCTTCCGCTTTTGTTGTATTCTTCCCATGGCCGCTCGGTAGGCTCGCATCTTGAGCGCCTGCTCTTTCTTTTTGCGCTCCTGCTGCTCCTCCGTGGTACGTACCTTTACACGACCGTGCATTGCCTTTTGTTTATAACAAATTACTCCAAGCGAACCCAAGTCCCAAGTGCGTATTTAGTGTGACCACACTAGTTTTTGATTGTTATGTTATGGGTGAGGGGGCGTGGGGTTTGTTGACAATCAAAATCCCGAAAATTGTCGAAGGTGGTCGCACTAATACCAAAAATAGTCGAAAGTGGTCACACTAATGCGTTAGTGCCTTGCATGTGCATCTTAACATAATAGTGGGAAAATATTTGCGCTAACAGCACTTTTTGAGATAACAGCAGCCGGCTTATTTCAACCGTTAAAATTTAAAAACTCTCGGATTCCAAAATTTTATAAACCATTAATTAGAATAATTGGAAATATGGAAAATATTCGAACGGGTATGCCAAATTTGTGATTTATATTTCGATTTGCAGATATTGTCATTTTTGTTGTGCCAGTCAAATTGTTGTTGGTGTATTTTTATAGCGAAAATCTAACAAATGTAATCGTGTCTCGTGGAGTAAAACTTTTTTGCTGCAGACTGCTGCACACAACTAAAAACGACAAATTGTTCACAATATTGTATAGATTAATAGATTAATTAACCCTATCTGCCAAATTTTTAACCTTTTCGAAATAATTTCAAGATAATATTACTTCAAGGGTAAAATGTACAAACACAATTATCTTTCGAAAAATGTCTTTAAACTTTAAAGCACGGTTCGTAAATAACACACACTTAAAATAAATTGTTTAAATGAAAAAACATTGTTATTTATATATTAATAACATTTGTGTTTAAACATGTTTTGAACAGTGTTTTTTACAACTTCTGTCAGAATAACGAACACTGATAAATAACACTAGACATTTTGAACAGTTCAAAATCATAGGTGTATTTAAAACACATTCAATGGCCGTGTTCATCAGCATCCATCAAACACCAAACATCATCCATCAAAAGAAAGTGGATTGACTTATGCTGAACGGATTTGATGGAACTATTAGTAACAAATAGTACACACAAAGAAATCTGTGGGTAGATTTAGGTAAAATTAAACAAAATTTACAGTAACTTTCTCGTAAGCCTTTACGTAAAGAGAACTATTGCTATAGTAAATCTAACCGAAAATCTCGATAGAAATGCGCCAACCGACAATATTAGTAGTATTTACTGATGTTTACAGTTATTACTTTTCTTATTGTGTTTTGTGTAATTTTACCATTCAATTAGTAATTTGACAGCTGTTACTCAACTGTAGAATAGTAGGGTGGGATACGATTTTAGCTGTCACAACCGGCACAAACGGCGCAAATTGCCATTACAAAATGGATTACTTCTAGATTACTTTGCCATCAGTATGAAGGAAATAATCCCATACAATCTGCTTCACTTTGCCGTATGCATGGCCGCTTTGTAAACGGTGTACCCACAGCCTGCATTACTAGTAATAAAACAAGTACACTGCTCGCCACTTGAATAGGACACCCTGTATGCTCTCTTTAAAACTGCTCGTAACTCGAAAACGAAATGGTAGAATAACGGTATTTTTTGCATATTTTCTTTGTGCAAGCATTCTTCGCTCTTTCTGGTATATTCCAAGTTTTGGAATAGAACCGTTATAAAGTTGTTTGCACTTTATGTGAGCATTCAATGGAATTTTTGCGCCACTTGAATAGAACATGCATATTATTTGGTCGGTATCGTTGACACTTGCACAGAAATTTTAGTTTACTTAAACTTTTTGCTTTAATTGAAGTGTATATAAAATTAAAAAAAAATTAAAATGGGGCGTGGCACTTCATTATCTGAGTCGGAGAAAGGAAAAATCAAAGCTTACAAGGATTCTGGCCTTTCTATTGCCAAAATAGCAAAAAAAAAGTCGACAGGAGCCGTTACGCCATTACAAATTTTTTAAATAATGAGGCTAATTATGGTAAAAACATGAAAGGCCGCACCCACAGTGTGCATACCATCGCGGACAAGCGACTTATCTTAAGAGAAGCTTCCAATTCGCACGACTCTTTGGCCAAGATAAGGGAAAAATGCAACGTTAAAGCAAGTTTGACAACCATGCGTCGTGTTATTAATAACGCTACACACCTGAAGAGACTAAAAATCAAGAAGAAGCCACCTCTTAACCCGGCTCGGAAGTTACAACGTCTTGATTTCGCGCGCGCACATGTCACCTGGACTTCGGAGTGGCAACGTGTGGTCCTTTCGGACGAAAAAAAGTTTAATTTGGAGGGATGGCTACAGCTACTATTTTCATGATCTTCGAAAAGAACCACACCATCTTGATAAGTTGCACAGCAGTGCTGGAGGTATTATGGTATGGGGGACCATTTCCTATTATGGCACCTGCGAGCTTAAATTTATTCCAACCACCATGAATGCGTTGTGTTATAATGGTATATTGAAAGAGGCCTTTCCACACTTCCAAACTCTTTTTGCAAATCTAAAATGGATTTATCAACATGATAATGCCCCTATACATACGGACCGGATTGTTAAATCGTATATAGCGAGCCAAAACGTGGAGTTATTAAACTGGCCATGAATATCATTGAGAATGTGTGGGGATGGCTAACACGTGAAGTATATGGATCAGGTCAGCAATATTCGAGCGTTCCCGAACTAATTGCAGCTATCAAATTAGCATGGGGCTCGATATCGTTGAATTATTTGGGAAAATTGTATGCATCCCTTCCAGACCGAATGTGTGAGGTTTTGGAGGAAAAAGGAAGCTCAACACACTATTAAAAACTTTTTTTGGTTTAAAAACATGTTAGTAATTTCTTATTTAAGTAATATTGTTATTTGAAAAGGATTGAAATATTCTTAAATGGTTTTTAGAAAAAGTGTCCTATTCAAGTGGTGCAAAATGAAGACTCCAAAATTTGTTACTTATTGGTTAACAATGTTTTTTGTATACTTACAACTTTTGAATAAATTTGTAATTTTCGTCTAATTACTACATTTAAATAAACTTTATAAGAAAACAAAAATTATTTTCCTAGATGGCTTGGTTTAGCAGCAATTCACTATAGAAAATCGACTTTAGAGGTGTCCTATTCAAGTGGCGAGCAGTGTATGCCAAAGCCTAACTGCCAGCGTATTCCTGTTACGAATGTATATATTTTTATACCCGTTACTCGTAGAGTAAAAGGGTCTACTAAAGTCGTGCAAATGTATGTAACAGGCAGAAGGAATCATTTCCGACCATATAAAGTATATATATTCTTGATCAGCATCAACAGCCGAGTCGATATAGCCATGTCCGTCTGTCCGTCTGTCTGTATGAACACCTAGATCTCAGAGACTAGAAGAGCTAGAGCAACCAAATTTGAAATGTAGACTCCTATTGTCTGCACGCAGATCAAGTTTATTTTCAATTTTTGCCACGCCCCCTCACGCCCCCGCAATTTGGAAAAAACGTCATATCTCCTTCAGTTTTGATGATAGATGGTTCGTACTTTCTAGTATCTAGTACTCAAAATTATATATCGATTTGCTGAAGGAATGATAAAGATCGGATGAACGATACTCAAGTTATGAGCAAAAAACGATCAGTTAACACCCACCACCCACCCCACCCATAACCTAAGCATTGCGTTCAGCAGCAATCTTAGTGGAGAGAGAGAGAGAGAGAGAGAGAGGACTTAGAGAGCGCACTGCGTTGTGCGTTGTGTGTTAACTGGCCGTTTGACTCGTGACCAAATTCGAGCTGCGACATTAAGGGTGCAGAGTATGTAATAGTCGGGCTTGACCGACTTTTTTTCTTGTTTTTATTAGGAAAGGTGATACGTTTTCAAAAGTTTTGTTGTCTGATCTGTTTATCGTGATGAATTTGGAGTCATTTATGTTGGATTTAGTAATTGACAAATATCTATTAATATCTGGCGGATAATAAATAGCCGAGTTAAAAAATGTTGCATACTTTTCGGCTGACCCACCTCAGGCATACAGGAAGGCTATTAAACATTAGTTTTCATGAGTAACGGGTATATCGAAGTCGGTTAGAGCCGACTTTAACTTACGCTCTCGTTTTTTAAGTTGTAATGAAGAATGTTCGCAGTATATGGAAAAGTATAATACTTGGGTGGGTAATGCAAGTGTTATACGAGGCAATGTATTACTGATAGAGAAGTATATAGGTTGGTAATGCACGTGCATTACAGCCTATATGACTGGGTAATGATGTAGTAATGCAGTGGTTTTTATATTAGTTTATTTTAAATGATTTTATTTGTTTTTACTTGATAACTAAAACGTATGTTTTTACAAAGCTTTAAATTGTCCAGACTACAAATGGGAAATATGTCTTTAGCAGAGGGCATGTTCTTTTTCGTCAGCTTTTTAAGGATGGCCAATATATTGAATTGATGGACGTTGACGTACAATGCGCAGTACGTTCAAGTGGCCAGCCAAAGCTTGTTACGCGCGAACCCCAGGCAAAATAGCAGCCCACCTCCCGCCCAACCGACTGAGAGGCGCAGCCACTAACGTGTGATAAAGTAATATTAACTACGGACTAAATAAGTTAAAATATAAATTTTTATAGCAGGATGAGAAGCTTCAGAGTTAATTATTCGGTAGTGTTTATTGTAATCAGCACAGAGGACACGAAACGGTTCATGCAAGGCATAGTTAGTATTACAACGGTGTAGTGATAGGGGGATAAAATGACAAGTCGGTCTAATAGGAACGTTGTGGTTAATTTGGCCAACCAACTCAGTTGAGTCGATTTCACCATTAATTAGTCTATGTATAAAGATTACTCCAAGCATAACTCTACGGTTAATAAGGGAGGGAAGGTTAATCAAAAGAAGTCTACTAGAGTACGATGGTAAACGGACCTCAGGATTCCAGCCCAAACCACGAAGAGCAAGCAATAAAAACTGTTTTTGCACAGATTCAATTCTATCTTGATGGGTCGAATGTTGCGGAGACCACACATATGATCCGCACTCGAGAATCGGACGGACAAGAGAAGTGTACAAAATCTTCGTCGTATAGGGATCATCAAATTCCTTCGACCAGCGCGTAATAAACCCAAGAACACTCCTGGCCTTACAAACAGTAGCCGTAACATGAGAGTCAAATTTAAGTCGGTGATCAAGAATAACCCCAAGATAATTTACCTCATTGGCTGAATCATTTAAGCACTCAAGTGGGACATTATCAAGCATATAAGTGGAGAATTGTGGCAAGCTCCAGTAAAATTTCATAAATTTACACTTGGAACTGTTAAGGTTTAATAGATTATCTTTACACCAAAACTGAAATGCATCCAAGTCAGCTTGCAAATTATAGCGGGAAACCAAATCGTTATATGTCAAACATAGTTTCACATCATCGGCGTACATAAGCAAACGAGAGTGAGTCAAGACAGACGGAAGAACATTTATGAAGAGAGTAAAAAGCAATGGACCCAAGTGACTACCTTGGGGTACCCTAGAGGTAACCTGGATTAGTTACGAATATGAATTACAAAATAGAACTTTTTTGTGTTCTAGAACTTAGGTAATCAGAGATCCAACTAAGAAGGTTAGTTGGAAAACCAATTAAACTCAGTCTATGAAGCAACAAGGAGTGATTAACAGAATGAAAAGCCTTACTAAAATCAGTATAAATGACGTCAGTTTGTTTGCATCTTACCTTGGCATTTTGATACCCGTTACTCGTAGAGTAAAAGGGTATACTAAAGTCGTGCAAATGTATGTAACAGGCAGAAGGAATCATTTCCGACCATATAAAGTATATATATTCTTGATCAGTATCAACAGCCGTGTCGATATAGCCATGTCCGTCTGTCCGTCTGTCCGTCTGACCGTCTGTCCGTCTGTCCGTCTGTCCTCCGTCTGTCTGTATGAACACCTAGATCTCAGAGACTAGAAGAGCTAGAGCAACCAATTTTGAAATGTAGACTCCTATTGTCTGCACGCAGATCAAGTTTATTTCAAATTTTTGCCACGCCCACCCCCGCCCCCACAATAAAAAATGTTGAATAACTCCCACAATTTTTGAGATATCGATCTTAAATTTAAAACTTACATTAATATTCGCAACATCTATAAGCCCTCCAATTTTTATCAAGATCGGATGATAAATAGCCGAGTTAAAAAAATGTTGCATACTTTTCGGCTGTCCTGCCTCAGACACACAGGAAGGCTATTCAACGTTTCTTTCCGTGAGTAACGGGTATTTCGAAGTCGGTTAGAGCCGACTTTAACTTACGCTCTCGTTTTTCTATCAATTTGGCATTTTTCTTTTGCCGTTTGAGTTTTCAACTTTGCGAGTTGGTTTTCCCGACATTTACACAGTGCCTCATCTTTTATTGATGCCTGGGAACGGGACCAATAAATTATAAAACTAGAGGCATCAGGGAGCAACACCTCATACCCAGTTTTTATTGATCACGTCAAGTTCGAGTTTAATGGGCGCATTTATACTAGCAACACACAGCTACTACATCTGTTGCTGGTTAAAAAAAAGGTGAGAGCTAAAATTTTGGAAAATTCACCAAAGATGAAGGGAGTCACCACAATTGTTATACTAAATTCCCGCCTCCAATGGACAAGCGGTTAGTACCCCGCCCATAGAGGTCTAACTTGGAAAATGAAATTAATGGAAAACCACTCGATAGAATTTTGTAAGATTTTAAATATATTGTGATGCTGACCCATAAAATGTGCCCTTAAGAGATGGTAACATGCATCGAAAAACCGCGATAGTGGGTACCACATTTGACATCACCCATTATCGAGTCCATATAGTCCATAAACTAGAGATAAAAATAGAGTAGTTTCAGTTTGTTTTCGATTACTACCTCTCTAACGAAAAGAAGCGACTGTTTTGCATTACTTTTCGTCAGGCGTAGTGCATACACTTTCGGCAGAACACGTTAAGCTCTGCTCCGCTGGGAAGTTGCCAATCTACTTGAGAGCTCATCGTCATCCATCCATCCCTGAGCAGAAGAGGCAACTCCCACACTACCCTCACATACAAATTTTAGTTCTGAATGAAACATTTGTTCGAATTAATCCTATTTTTATTTTATTTTAAAAATTTCTACTTACTCTGTTGGGGATTCGAACTCAGAGCCCTTAGACTGAACACGATTGGAAGGACGTCTTATCCAGTTACGCTACGGCGCGCGTTAATAGCAACGCTGCCTACACATGCACGAAAAATTTCTTGAATATCGCATAAATGAGACCACAAGTAATTCTCAAGTTCAAATTCCGTTCAAGTAAACTATAAATGACCAAATGATATTTGCTAAATCAACCATTTTCGTGGTTAGATTTGCTGTCGGTACAGTTAATCCTTGTAGCAAATACATTCAAAAAGTTATACTATTTGTGCTGTAAGATTTACTTGTGGGTACAGTTAATTGCTGCAAAAACAAAGTATGAGATGAAAAAAGCACGTCAGAGCTACTATTTCTATTGTAAAGTTACTGTATTTAGCAGTAACTTATTAAAACAACAAAATATGTGAATATATATTATATATAAGAACAATATTTGTAGTTAAATTTACTTAGAGTACAATTGTTAAATGCAACAACAAAACAAAGGCTAAAATAAATACGTGAAACTTACAATTCCTTCCAGCGATTTTACTGTTACCAGATTTTTTTTGTGTATGTGCGAAAGATATCGTTTTAGTTTTAAGTGCCAAATTGAATTTTTCTGGATTTTTTATCCATCACAATCACAAAAACTAGCAATAATGATTGCACATCACACTCGTTCACCACAACCATCGAACTAGATCCATCGATTTTTTGTCATCGATATGTGCATGGCCATGGTTAACACAATCGGGGGTGTCCTGGAGGCGGTGTCTTTAGAGATTTTGTCCTAGGTTAGTTTGCAAAACGCTCGAAAAATCCGTCGGTGTCGCAGAACTTCAAGAGATTTCATTTTTTTATTTGATAATCCAGTTAGAAGGTTTGTGTCCAAGATAATGGTCCATCTCTATCTAATCTCTAAAAAAGAGTTGCCACTCCAGCAAAAACAATTCCCCATTTTCGAGTTAAGAGTTAATTTGATGTTTAAATGAAATTCTTTGATTGTGATATTTGTTTTATGGCACATTTTTAAATTATACTTCAAATTAAAGTCATATTCTTCAATAAAAAATTCAAAATCTAAAAATATGTTGGCGCCAGTCATGGAAATATAAACTGGCAACCCTTGGCCTTTGTTGGTACCCCTGTTGGCACACAGAGGTCGCCACCATATGTAGAGGGACGCAAATTCTAATATTAAATCAAATATAATCAAAATTAAATTAAATATTTAAATTAACCAGAAAAATATTGTTGCTTACATTTCCAAAACAAATGTGGGTGGTGAATTTTGCTAAATCTCCTAACAATACACGACAGATTTGAAACCAACCGAAACAAAATTCTGGGACACCGAAAATTGGTTTTGGGTTGGTTGGAATTTGGTTGGAAGATATTTCCGTGACACTTCCAAATATAAAAAATGTTACTTTACATTTTGAACATTTTACATTTCGAGACACGAGAGCAATAACATTTTGAACACTGTAACTAAAGTTTAAGCCGAACTGATTTATTTTACAGTTTTCGATATACGGCTTAGCTTTTGTGAGGATAAGTTATGTAAGATAGGTTAGGTGAGTTTACGTTCTGTTAAGAATCCTAACTTAGGATTCGTTACGTGACGTAGCGTTAGTTTAGTTAAGGTTAGTTTTAATTTGTTTCGGTAAGTTTAGATTTCGTTGGGCTACGTCTCGTTTACATTACGTTAGGTAAGGTTAGGTTAAGTTACGTAACTCAGCGTTACGTAGCTTTAATTATTATTTATTATTACTTACTTACTTCCTAGTGCTACAAGTTGATTGAATCTTATGATTAGGGCACTAGTCACAAAAATAAAAAATTCACAAAAAAATTATAATTCTTGATTTGAGTCGAAATTGAGGTGCGCTGCTAATTGTCTTTAAATCATGCGGCAGATTGTTCCATATGCGAACAGCATATATATAGAAATGTTTTTCGGATGAGGATAATCGATGTCTTAGGCAGACTAGATTATTAGTACGTCGAGAAGTAGAGAATTCATGTTTTTCGTAAAGATACTAGAAAATACAACTACTAAGGTACTAGAAATAACAATGCTCTATACTGGATCCAACTGTCTAAATTAAGGTCGAAAAGCTTTTTGGAGTAATTTGAAATGTATCTAGTTATATTGTTAAAGGCTACATTAAGTTTATGTTTGCTAGCTGCATCACTGTTGCCATAGTTTTCCACTCCATAGAAGAGACAGGGTGCTAAACAAGTTATAGCTATTAATAGACATGGGGAGAAAGTGCTGTGTGAGGTACAGCAGTCTATCCCTAAATTTTACCTATAGCCTTATTTATTTGATCACTCCAGGAAAGAGTTTGATTGAGCGTGATACCTAGGTTGCATACTTTTTCTGCATAGTCTATTGTGTTATGCTCACATTTTAATTTTGGTAAATTTCCTGTGTCTATAGTTTTTTTGTAAATTACAATACATTTTGATTTTATCGAATTTAACACTAGACCATTCTTATTGGACCACTCAGATCATTTACATAAATAGAATACAACAATGGACCAAGAACTGATCCCTGAGGGGCTCCACGCTTAAGGGACAAAAATGATGAAGAGGCGGACGATGTAACAACAGCTTGACGCCTGAAGGATCGCATTAGTTTTTGTGTAGTACTAAATTTTTCATTTTCGCGCATAATATGTCATGGTTGACGGTATCAAAAGCTTTGCTATAATCAAGCAGTGTCAGTAGTGTGACATTACCATCATCGATGTTTTTTCTGATGTCCTCAGCTCTATTTAGTATAGCTGTCGTGCAGCTCCTATTTTGCCTAAGCCCGGACTGTATCGCTCAGAAGGCGGTTGGTTAGCATAAATCCGCTAATTTGACTTGCCATCAAATTTTCAAAAACCTTTGCTACAAATGGTAGAATTGAAATTGGCCAAAAGTCTCCATTAGTTTTTGCAATAGCCAACTGTCGGGAAAAACTAAGGTATTCAGAGCAGTATTTATAATGTGGGTAATTAGTGGTAGAATTCCAGGTAAAAAAATTTTGAAAAATGTTGGACTTACTTCATCCAGCCCTACTGCGTTAGATTTGACATTTAAAATAGACTCAAGAACATCACATTGACTCTCTCTTCTTCTTTTTCTAGTTCTAATCCCGAGTGCGACATAGGGCATCAACTACTCCTCTCCAGCGAACTCTGTTGTTAGCTGTCGCTTTGAGTTCTCCCCAACTTTTCCCGATGCGTTCCGTCTCTCTTCCGACAGTCCTCCTCCAAGTTTCTTTGGGTCTGCCTGGTGCCCGCCCAACTCCGTCCAACGGGTTCCACTCCATTGCCTTCCAGCTCCATTTCATTCAGCGTATTATTGTGTCGACACTCTCCATATTCGCTCGCCTGAGTAGCTCGGAGTTCCGTATTCCGTCAGGCCAGAAAATGCAGAATATGCGACGCAGGCAACGGTTCACAAATGTTTGGAGTTTTGACACTATGGAAGTTGTAATTTTCCAAGTGGAAGAACTGTATAGGAGCACTGGCATTACGTCGCACTTAAAGAGCCTGATTTTGAGCCAGCGTGGATATGACGAGCATCGCCAAACAGCTGACAGCTGTCCCAAAGGCACCTTTAGCCTTTTGCAGGCGCGAATCCACATCCAGTTCCGTCCCTCCATCAACAGCGACTACGCTACCCAGGTAGCTTAATTGCTGAACTTGCTCAATTGGCTGTTCATCCAAAACCAGAGCCTGGGATTGTCCGGAACGGATGCTGAGCGCTGTCGTCTTAGCCGTGTTGATTTTGAGGCCTGCCGCTTTTTAGCTGAGGTGTCCAAGTCGGCTAACGTGTTTGCCAGGTCGCTTAGCCTATTTGCCAGGAGCCATATATCGGCTGCATAGTCCAGATGCCGCAGTGTTGTAGTCATTGACTACTTTATGCCACTGTTGTTGGGAGCAGGTCGCTTTGTAGCGAACACGTCTGCAACCACCATTATAAACAGAATGGGCGACATCACATTGACTCACACGTGCAAAATTAAAACTTATATCACAGATGTTATAAGGTACACAATCACAGATGTTATAAGGTACACAATCAATACACAGTGGAACACTCAAAATTGCCTGGGAACGGGACCAATAAATAATGAAACTAGAGGCATTAGGGAGCAACACCTCATACCCAGTTTAATGGACACATTTATACTAGCATCACACAGCTACAACATCTGTTGCTGGTTAAAAAAATGTGAGAGCTAAAATTTTGGAAAATTCACCAAAGATGAAGGGAGTCACCACAACTGTTATACTAATTTCCAGCCTCCAATGGACAAGCGGTTAGTATCCCGCCCATAGAGGTCTAACTTGGAAAATGAAATTAATGGAAAACCTCTCGATAGAATTTTGTAAGATTTTAAATATATTGAGATGCTGACCAATAAAATGTGTCCTTAAGAGATGGTAACATGCATCGAAAAACCGCGATAGTGGGTACCACATTTGACATCATCCATTATGCAAAGGTTTGCATAAGGAACTACAGCACTCTTTGAGAACACAACTAGAAATGTTGTCAGGGCCAGGGGAGTATGAGAATTTTAGAAATTTTACATGCGAAATTAGGGAGCTTTCACTAATTGAGGGAACACAATTCGAGTTAGAAGAAGGAATGGTATAAGGATAAGAAGTGTTAGTAAAGTGGATAGAGGAATACGTTGATTGAAAAAAGTCTGCGAATAGGTCGGCAGCGGAATCATTGGCTTGTTTGAAGTTCAAACTTTGAACCAAGTTAAAAATTGTGAGACAGCCAACTCTGTTTGCCATAAAACGAAATGTTATTGAGTTAAAAATGTTAAGAAACGAAAAATGTCTTCCAGCAATCATGGCATTTTATTAATCAACGGCTTCAGTTAATCATCTCCATTCGATTTATTCAAACTGAATAGGTTCTAATTACCGAAAACAGAGATCTATTTAAGTGAAATAGTCTTTGAATGCTTCAGATCAAGGAAAATTAGCATAACACTGTTAGATTTATTGGAGGTCCACTAAAGACATTTTTTAATGATATGATCTGTTTTCCTGCTGGTGATGAAGCACTTAACTCATAAAATTTATTACATAATTTTAGTGAAGTTGGTTTTAACCTAAATGGTCAATGTTGTTCTAAGGCAATTGCTGGTACAAAATTGCCTATAGACCGCGAACCAAAGCTTCCTTTGTGAATCTGAAAACACAGTTCGGTCTATTTTTACGTCTAGCTCATAGTCCATATGGTGTGGTTCGTGGGTGAATATAAAATTGGTACTCCAATTCGCGGTTTTTTGGCTGTCGAGTACCATCTCTTAGGGAAATGCAATAGTCCATTATACCATTAGAAATATTGATTTTAATAAAAATCTACCGTGCGCTTTTGAAGATATTCAAGATTTAAGGTTTAATTTTCTTTGTGTTATTTACAAATATTACGTCTACTAAATTGCTGCAGGTACTAGTAAAATGTGTTGGAGTGATTTGATTAGCTTATTCTAACCCAAGCGATATCTTGGAGTTGCTTAAGTGGTTTTCAGTTAGAATATTGACATTTGTGACCCAACGTTTCATTTGGCTAGAACGTGAAAGAAAAATCGCTCACGCACGCACTACTAGTGCTTGCGTACATTGTATTACGAATAAATTTCCGTACTTTCTGTTAGTGGTCGGTATTTTACAAACATAAGTATGGAATTTCTTATGGTACTTTGGGAAACCTGGTTACTGCATTCTTGTTTAACCTGTTCTTTTAGAACAAGGCTTCAAACCGGTTCAGAACGAAACCCCTCTAGAGCCATTAACCGAACTGGACCACTCTTTAAAGGAAAAGGTACTGTTCAAAAAATTACTGGAGCTACATTTCAAGATCCTTAATAATTTTCTTTAAAAGAATTAGTTTTGGAAATCGTATCAAAATGAGATATAATAAGATATAAGACTCGACTTATTAAATAGCTTGTATAAATATACCATCCTTAAAATAGATCAGAAGAGTTATAAAACTAAGACGACTAGCTAAGTTTCAACGAAAATAGATGCTAAATTGTTTCAACGTTCTAAGATGAAATGAACTCAGGTGCGAACCAAAACCTTTGGACCGAATCATCTGCAGAACTTAAGTGTTTTACAACCTGTTTTAAGACTTTCTTTTGGGATGGTCAGGTTAAAGGTCTTACTAATTGTAAGGAGCAATTCAGTGGAGCCAAGGAACTCAAATCGTAATAATAATTAAAACTAATTATTACTAACTCAATAAAACTGAGCAAATTCGAAATGTAGCTATCAGTCCTGCCCGCCCTCATCTCGGTGTAAGTCTAACTCCCTCCCCCCCCCCCCCCCCCCCCCCCCCCCCCATCCCCAATCAATAGTTGAAATCTAATCGCGAATGAAAATAAAACTTCATTGAACAAGTCATAAAATTTAATTAGAAAAAGAATTCCGCCAGCGAACGATTTGAGAAATGTTTTTTTTTTATTGTTTTATTGCCGAGGGCAAATAACAACCAAAACAGAGGAAAAGCAAACGGACGGACAGCCATAAATGGCCGCATCTACGAGTCGAACTCTCGAGTTGATGGCATAGACAAAGGACCGAGCGAAGCGTCCTTCGTCTGGGGTACAATTTGAGAAAAGGAAAAAAAAAAGTCAGCAGCAGGTGCGAATGAAGGACTCTAATGGCGATGGCTAGGTCGATGTTGATGTCGATGCCTTGGAGCGAGAAAATCAATCGTGCAGCAAAATCAAAGAAAATATATATGTACAGTATGTATGTATGTATGTATGTATATATAGAATATTTTGTATTTTCTCCTTCTACTTTATTTTTATTTAACAGCAAATTTGAACGCGACGCGTTGAAATGTGGGCGTGGCAAAAGTTCCAAACTCTGCGCGTTTATCAAAGTCAATTCCTCAGGGAAGGAGGCGACGTCGTCGTTACCGTTATTCCGCCATTCGTGCCGTCTAATGCGATACGCATCAATTTATGAAATTTGAAATATTATGACTGATTTTGCGAGTTTCTGTGTAATCTGGGCGAACAGGTCAGGCCTGGGATAAGGGGGTGTGTGCTCGCTCACATGTGCCTGGGTCGGATTTGGGCAGGGCATTTAAAGGATAAACAGACAAACGGCCGCAGCTTAGGTGAAAAATACTCGCTTCGCATCCTCGTTTATCATATAACTTTGCTCTGGCTTCAGAGACCGTTTTTGTGGGTTAAGCCCGCTGGCGAGGACGAGGACGATGACGAGGACAACGATGTCGCTTGGGTAAATTGGAGTAGCAACAACAACAACAACGTGCAATGAAATGAAGCGAGATTTTTCTTTTTGTACACAAAAGACCGACGATTTAAAGTGAAGGTTTCGCCTGTCAGGGTTGAAATTGGTTTGGGTTTCAACAGATGGATAGGTGACAGACGGCTGCTGCATATAGAATCCCACAGAAATGTTATTAACATGCTGGGATTAATCAAAAAATTAATATTTGAACCTTCTAATTGAAACTAAAGAATAATTGTGAGACTTGTTATCGAACCAGACAACACTTATAACTCAATATTACCATCCCACAGAACACATATCAAATAAATGAATCAAATAAAATCAATAAAATTTTAAAAAACAAAAGAATCAAGTGTGAAATCATCCCAAAACTAATGCAAACTAATGTTTTTATACTCTGTACCAAAGGTACACAGAGTATATTTAGATTGTGCAAAAGTATGTAACAGGGAAATGGAATCATTTCCGACCCTAAAAAGTATATATCGCTCACTTACTTCAAGACTGTCATGACTCAGAAAACACGATTCTTGGCTTAATGATGTGGAAATAATCGTTGTATCTGTATCGTGTTTTTTATTGTGTACAGTTTTCATATTGAAATCTTTTTCGCTATTCATTTTACAGGTTCATTTTCATGTTAATGCAAGAGTATATTAAGTTTGTGGGAAACTATGTAACAGGGAGAAGGAATCATTTCCGACCCTATCTATACTTATAAATTTGTAGGCCCGACTGACTGACTGACTGACAGTATATTAACCCTCAGTCAATACCGCTTATCCTACAGATCTAAGATTAACATATCTAAGATGGAAGGGATATCTAAGAGCAAAGGGATAGCAGTTACGCTCTCAAATGTTCCCACTAACAACAACTGCATACATATGTACATCTTTGTGGGTGGGTGTGCAGCTGAGTGTGTGTGAGTGCCGGGACACCTCCCTTCGTTTGATTCAAGGTAAGTCAAGAATTCGTTTTGATTCAATGGAAGCCAAATTACACAGGCCAACAGCCATATTGGTCCAGCCTTTTCGTTGCAAAATTCTGATCCAGTTTTGTTCACTGATTCTTAAACTGGTCTCGGTTTTTCTTTATCAGTTCTTGTTTTCAAGATATCGCGGAAAATCCATTTTGCAGTATTTTTAGCTTTCAAAAAATTATGTAGGTTACACCGAGCAAACATATCTGAATTTATGAGTTTTATGCGACTCTATACATATTGATGCAGCCTAAAAAAATCATAGGAGCAGTATTAGCAAACCTAAAAGCGTCGAAATAGGCCATTGAAGAGTAATTTTGCATCAAATTATGTCAAATTTTTCAAACTTAATCGTCGTGTACAAGCCGTTGCGGTGGTTGGATTTTAATTGCAACCACTTTAGCATGTAGCCTAAGGGCTCTTCTATTTTCACAAATTTTGTTGCATTTAAATCAGCTGGATGGACTAAGTTACAGCCGGTTAATACCGAAAAAATGAATTAAAGTTTATGGCAGGACAACTAGATTGAAACATAAAACGTGTATAAGAAATACTAAAAGACTACGTGATCTAACATAGAACTTACTTTAATTGTCAAGCAAATGTATAATAACATTCAGGCAGTACTAGACTCAAATAATTTACCCGAAATTCAAATTTGCTTAATATCACCCTCGCGAAAATGACATCAAAATTTTATGATTTGGGCTACGAATGGACCGAATGAGTTCTGCACTCAGCATAATCTCCGGACTAAGCCCTTTGTGACTATAATGATTTTCCAAATTTAAACAAATGGCTGGCGGAAAGAGATTTCAGTGGAGAGTCTATCTCTGAAACGAATGCAGATATTTTTGCTCGGTGTAACCTATATAATTTTTCGAAAGCGAAAAATACAGCAAAATGGGTTTTCCGCGATATCTTGAAAACAAGAAGATAGAGAATAACCGAAACCAGTTTTGGAATCAGTGCACAAAACTGGAACAGAATTTAATACAAAGAAGGCTGGACCTCACAAAAGTGGTCATTTCAACAATATACACTCGCTGCTAAGCCCTCTCCATTCTCTCTGTAACTGTAACAGTCGCAAAAGAATAACAGTTGCGCAAAAGAATGTTCGCTCCCACAGCGCCAGTCAGTTTTAAAATGGTTGTGGCGATTAAGGCCATTTTGTTATTTAATATGAAACACAGCTTAGATTCTGGTAGGCTGTGGCTCAGCGGTTAGAGTGTCGTCCTGCTGTACGGGAGGCGTGGGTTCAATCCCGGCCTCGGACCATCTAATAAAAAGTTCGTTTCTTTCTTTAGAAAATAGCTTTTACACATCCGGTCACCTTCACCAGCTATTGGCGCCAGCTGTGAAGTTAACTAGCCATGAAGAAGCAAAATTCTCAAACGTTGCCGTTCGGATTCGGCGTTAAACTGTTAGGTCTCCCTTTCTCTTGTGCGAGAAAATTATAAGCACACACGCCAAGAGATTGAGAGAAGCTTGGCCTGGCCCTCTTTGGGGCTGTTGAGCCAATTTTACATTTCACAGCTTAGCGGCTATGTGTCAGATAAGCTCACAATTTACTCTGCTATTTGTAAGTTTATGTGACATATAGCTCTATGTAGGAGATGAGAAATCGGCAATCAGTTGGTTTATTAGTTGGCTTCAGCCGCGGAGAAAAAGTTTAACAGAAAGCCAAGAGTTAAAAGGGTGTACGTGTGATTTAGAGATGCAAGATATAAAAACGCGATAAGGGCGCGATGATATCGAGTAACGAGTTGCCAGTGATATGCGAGTGACGGGAACTGTGACTGGAGCTGTGATTGGAGCGGAATGAAAAGTGATCCGCCACAGCTGCCACAGCGACGCTCCCCCCCTAAATGATGCATGGGATAGACTGGGTGGGTTATCAGGGAAGTTGACGCTGAATGCTGGCCTGTATCTATGATCTATGATACATTGTGTGTGGTTCCAGTGTTCAAAGGCTCAAGAGGCTGCTTGACGTGGTTGCTTGACTGCTTTGTTTGCCAGGTTGTTTCCCAGGAACGTAGGAACCATATATTGTTGCAATGTTTGAGCGACGTTTTAAGAGTATATTACAGTCGGGCTTGACTGACTTTCTTACTTGTTTCATTGTAATATAGTCGCTAAATAGCTAAGAAAATGCTTTAAAAAGCTAAGCGTAAATTTGATAATAAATGTTATAAACCACTTAACCGTAACTGACGAATCATTGAATCGCTAAAAATTCCTAAGAGTAAATGCGTGGCAAAACTCTCTACGGGTCAACGACGAAAGCTAGTCAAGAATCCAGTCCTTGTACACTTTACTGAACTGATGGCTTAGATTCTGTGATCAATAGTAGCAGAAGATCAAAAATAACACCTTAAAAAACAAAGAAAATGATAAAGAATGTCTCTTTCAAATTAGATACCTTTCTTGCCAACATATATCAGCGTAGAGTATATTTAGCGTCATACCGGTCAACGCTTCGAACGGTTGAGCCAGAGTTTTTTGATCGAACAAAACTCAGCGTTGTATATAATCACAGACATACCGGCAAATGCATCGAGCGGTTGAGCTATAATTTTTTTTATCGAACATTTAAGTGTTCGATCGAACAAAACGCATCGTAAAATTCCAGAGCATGGCTCTCTCTTTCTCTCTTTTTGCATATCTGTCAGCAGCGCCGTCTCAGCCTATGAGAGTTTGCAAGAGTTTATTCATACGAAGTGATTCTGATTATAATAAGAGTACCAACAACATGATTGAATAAAACTCAACAGTGAACATGTTGTGTATGCAGGTTTAATGCGTAGAGCGCAGTCAGTTTATTCGGGCTTTGCAATCGAATAAAGCCGTTCTCTAGTAGTTAGGTGTATAATGTTCGTTTATCTTAGCCTCACCACCCGAACGACCATCACCACCCGAACGACCATTACCACCCGAACGACCATCACCACCCGCACGAGCCCCACCACCCGCACCAACCCCCTCAAGAGTCACAGGATCACCAGACCCACCCGTACGAGCCTCATAAGGCATACTCAATGCGCAGTGAGCGAAAAGGAGCGTTATCAACTGATAAAATTAAACAGTTACTAAAAGTGTTCATTTTAATTTTGAAGTCTTTTACTCACCACACTTATGAACTTGGCGAACTTCATCGTTGTCAGATATTAAATTTTGTGTCTGCTCAGTTATTGAATCCCATTTATATAGAACCCCGTAGCTTTAAAAATGTTGACAAAGTGAAATCGATTTTCAACAGTTACGTAAATGTCAAGCGTATCGAATATACTTAAGATTTCTATAAAAAAAGTTTAGCGTAAAAATAGAATTTTAACAAGTTAAAACAAAACATATAGAAAGTTGAACAAGCCAGATTTTCATTAAAATATCTAATGTTTTCCACAATTTTGTAGGTAGATTGTTCAGATTTTCAATATACTTATATAATACCAGGCAACAAGGTCCAGCATATTGAAGGGTTGGTGGTGATTCTAGATGATTTTCGTGTGCTGAACAATTTGTATCTTATGAAGAAAATCAAAACTTCGCGCTTGGTTTTTCCGTAACGACATTCAATTCGGCTTATATTAAAACAAATTTGGGTGGAAAAGGTTAATTAATGTGGTCACAGGACCTATAAATGTAAACAAACCTCGATCAACACACGTTTATGCAAATATCTCGTAAACCTGACGTGCTGGGAGAAATTAGCGGCCAAAAATTCATATGAAGCCTGTAAACCTGTATAATTTTAATACTTAACGATTTTTCCTCTTTAATCATGTTTTCTCTCATTAATATCATAAGGCATATCGAAAGAAAAATCAAGTGTGAAAGTGTTTTTTATTTTGAAACAGTTATTTTTGATCACCCACCCACAGAAAATCATCTAAAATCACCCTCAACGCTTCAATATACTGGAAACAGTCTGATTTTGTTGCCTTGTGAATCAGAATCAGAATTATTTTTCAATGTCTAAATAGTTTGGACAGCATCAGATGACATTTATGATTAAGATATATTAAGAGCCCACATGCAGTACGCGCAGTAGTAGAGTTCTTAAAATAAGTACGAAACACTCTAAAATCGCAAATCGGCTGTTTTCATTATTAAAAAAATTTTAATTAAAAAATTAAAATAAATATCAATACGTTCTTAAATCAAAATCTTTTGTTCTAGAAATTCAAGTACAAAATGTCTTTGGCAAAAAAAAAAACTTTCATTTCCAAAAAATATTCAACAAAAAAGCGAAATTTGACAACAGTTCAGTTCTTAAAATTACCAACTGAATATTTCCTTACAATATTTCTTGCTTATTTTAAGATTTAATCCGAATTGACCTAAGACTCTTACAGATTTAAAGTATAATCAAAACGATTTTAACGTAAATAGTTCGAAATGTACTTAACATATTCCGAAACAGTCTTAAGTCAATTATTTCGTTAAAGAAAATTCACTTCAAATTAGAATTTTTGTACTTGAATCAGGTATTTACTGTACTATTGAAACCGTTTGTTTGAAGTACAAAATTCTCGATTATTCTCTGAGTGTATAAGGTGCGAGAGAGAGAGAGAGAGAGAGAGAGAGCGTGACAGCTGTTAGCGAGGCAAGGGTTTCTAATCCAGACCTGGCCAGCCATAGCCACCACGAGCCGAAGTCAGTCGTGTATTTACGCAAACGCGAGCCGAACTCATGATTGTGTGAGTCGGAGAACATTGAATTGCAAGTAAAACGGCTGTAAACTAGAGAGAGCTCTCTTGCTCACCAACACAAGCACACTTTTTTGTCCTCTTCATTTGGCCGGCACTGGTCTAATCCAGCGTTGGCCAACTAGAGCGCGGCCAAAAAGTGAGAGTGTATTGTTGTGCGAAAATAAAGCGCCGTGAATTTGCCTCGACCTGACAGCATCAAAGGCTAGCCAGCGACTGAAAGGCTTTTTGCTCTCTTCTCCTCAGCTTCGGCATGCGCTCGGCTCGTAATGTGTAAATAGCGAAATGTCTTTGCCCCCTAGGGGGTACTGATGACCATCGCTGGTCTAAACCAGGGCCTGCCAGGCCATAGCCAATCGTGACCGAAAGTCAATCATGCTTTTAACACAGACGCGAGCCGAACGAAGTAGGGTGGCTGCTGAATGCTGGTTTCCATAAAGACACGATTTTGGGGGTACTTCTTTACGTTATAAACTTCACTTGTAGTTGGATCGGGGTTCTACTTACAATGGACTTACAAAACTATGTATATGTAGAACTTAAGCCTAGTGTGAGGACTTTCAAGCATCATGCTTATGGGCTTCTACTTTGGGCGACGGCCGGATACCCTTACACAAACAAGCCCAATACAATCATATTTCATTTTACTATGCCATTTTTGTATTAAAATAATATTAATAAATACTTGAATTTGACTAAAACATATTTAGACACCAATTTTTAGTTGCCCCTTTTATATTGACCTTGCACGGAATTCCAACTTGAGAATTACAATTTATCTCATTTATGCGATTTGTAAGAAATTATTGGTGTATGCTTTTAGCCAAATGATAGTTTTAATTAAATAGAAGTAGTATCTTAAGTGTGTAGCCACTAACGCACAATGGTCCAAATGGCTGCGCTAGCGGCATTTAATTAATAAAACGAACAAATAAAAATATATCGCGATGAAACTTGAAACTTAAGAGTTTTAGGAATATCTACATGTTCTGTGGAACTTTCCCAAAAATTGGGCCATTATATCTTATGTATCCCAAACAAACACTATTTGGAAGTTGCTGAAAAGGTGCAAAAAAAAACAAGAAAGAAAGTCGGTCAAGCCCGACTATAACATACTCTGTACCCTTACACTCGCATTTGCTCAGGAGTCAAACGGCCAGTTAACACCCAGCGCACAACGCGGTGCGCTCTCTAAGTTTCCTCTCTCTCTCTCTCTCTTTCTCTCTCGCACTAAGATTGCTGTAGTTGTTGGTGGGGGGGTGGGTGATGTTAACTGGCCGTTTTTTGCCCATAACTTGAGTATCGTTCATCCGATCTTTATCATTCCTTCAGCAAATCGATAAATAATTTTGTTTACAAGGTATCTCTAGAAGGAACGAACGATCTATCTCCAAAACTGTAGGAGATATGAAGTTTTTTCCAAATTACGGGGGCGGGAGGGGGCGTGGCAAAAATTGAAAATAAACTTGATCTGCCTGCAAGTATAAGAAATATATGTCCCATACATGTCAAACCTCTATCTCTTACCATCTCTGAGATCTCTTCGTTCATACGGACAGACAGACGGACAGACGGACAGACGGACGGACGGACAGACGGACATGGCTATATCGAATCGGCTGTTGATGCTGATCAAGAATATATATACTTTATAGGGTCGGAAACGATTCCTTCTCCCTGTTACATACTTTTGCACAAACTTAATATACTCTATGTACCTTCGGTACAGAGTATAAAAACGATTTATGTTTATAATAGTAGTTTAAAGCAAAACAAAACGAAACTATGGTTATTATTCACATTCGCAACTAATAGCTAAAATTTTTTTTAATTGTTTCAACATGCCTTCCATCTCTCAGCAAGCTTGATAACAAAAATATATAATGTTTGATCAAATTCTGCTAAATCATTCTCAGTAAACTTGATGTTTCACCACCATCACCAGCAATCAAACCTCTATCTCTTACCATATCTGAGATCTCTTCGTTCATACGGACGGACGGACAGACGGACAGACGGACATGGCAGTATCGACTCGGCTGTTAATGCTGATCAAGAATATATATACTTTATAGGGTCGGAAACGATTCCTTCTCTCTGTTACATACTTTTGCACAAACTTAATATACTCTATGTACCTTCGGTACAGAGAATAAAAAGCCAAACTGGCTTGTCCAAATTAGTCCAATTTTAGTTATACTCCAAAGAAGACAGTGGTAGGCAACTAAAACCAAGCTAATAACACTAGATTACAAACAAAAAAAAAAAATGACCCATTTGAAACATATCTTGCTTGACTCCATCTGACAATTATGAATTGGGATATGGCATAAAATGGAAGTGCACTTACCGAAAAAATGGAAAAGATTCATAATTAAAAAACGTTGCCATGAAAAAATTTTTAAAATCGATTTTTGAGATCACCAATCCAAACTACACTTAAAAATAGTTTCAGTAGAAATGGGTCTTTTTGGCTGTAAGCTAGTGTAATTCACTATACTTCTAACCCATTTTATTAACTTAACATGTATAGACGGGTCATACACATATTTCTTAAATTTAATTCACACTTCTTAATAATAAAAGCAAAACGATTTTTATTAGAATAATTGTAATTGCGTTTTTCACAGCAAAATAAGTATTAATCAAGAATTGCCGGCAATTTTCTGCAACCCACTTGCATAGACATATGGTCACTTTAAAAGCTCTCAGCGGATCAGTGTTGCATCTAAAAGCTTATGTAAAATCTATTCTAAGCTCTCCGAACAATTTTAATTTAGAAGGAAACAAAAAAATTTTGGATTTTCAAAAGTCAAAAAAAGCCATTTTGGACCACTGTGCAATGTAGCCGATGGCGCAACGCGATAAGGCGGCCTGGAGTTCGAATCCCAGAATAAGTAAAAAGTTCCAAATATAGTGGATGTAAATTTAATGAAAAAAACTCGCTACCAAGAACCATTCTTTTAATTGCAAAAATTTCTTTACATAAAAAATGTGCTGAAAGTTTGAGGAAGCCTTAAATCACTGTTTGCCTCCCTTAATATTCGGGACAATTTTTCTTCATTCAATACTAACGAGAAGGCCAAGCTAACTTCGTCTGTGCCGAAGTTTTTATACCCTTGCAAAAGCTGTTTTTGAAATAACAGAGTTTAAGAACGCTTAGATAAAAATCAAAAACTTTTGTAACTAAAAAGCATTTTCCGTCAGATGACCATCTGATTTCGAACAATTTCGCGAATCTTTTTGAAAACATATCAAATTAACAATCGCCAAGTTAAAGAACGATAAAATTGAAAACAAAAATGTTTTTCTCACTAAGAATCATTTTCCGACCGATAAGTCCTATGGCACCCTGATTTCGACCAAATTTTTCAAATTAGTTTGAAAGCGTTTAACATTAATAATCACCGATCTTAAAAGCGATTTACTTGAAAAAAAATTTTTTTTTCACTAAGACCCATTTTCCGACCGATCGGTCCTATGGCAGCTATAAGATATAGTCATCCGATTTTGACCAAAGTTTGCAAGTCTGTTTGAAAGCATATAATATTAATAATGCACGAGTTTGAGGACGCTAACATTGAAACCAAAAAAGTTTTTCTGAGTAACACCCATTTTCCGACCGATCGGTCCTATGGCATCTATAAGATATGGTCATCCGATTTTGACCAAAGTTTGCAAATCTGTTTGAAAGCATATAATGACCGTGTTTGGGAACGCTAGCATTAAGAACAAAAAAGTTTTTCTCACTAAGACCCATTTTTTGACCGATGGTTCCTATGGCAGCTATAAGATATAGTCATCCGATCCGGTCGGTTCCGACATATTAGCAGCGTACAGTAAAAAGAAGCCTCTGTGCAAATTTCAGCTCGATAGCTTTAAACCTGAGAGACTAGTTTGCGTAGAAACAGACGGACAGACAGACGGACAGACAGACGGACAGACAGACGGACAGACAGACAGACAGACAGACAGACAGACGGACAGACAGACAGACAGACAGACAGACGGACAGACAGACAGACAGACAGACGGACGGACAAAGCTCAATCGACTCAGCTCGTCGCCCTGATCAAGAATATATATAGTTTATATGGTCGGAAATGTATATTTCTATGCGTTGCAAACTTCTGGGCAAAATTATAATACCCTTTGCAAGGGTATAATAAAAGTACAATGATTTTTTTACAATTTGACTTTACCTATATACTGGTCATTCTGCATACCTTTAACTTTACCTAGGAATACTTTTTGACATATACCTTGTACCTTTTATTTCCAATCAATGAATGAAGTGCCCCCCTTCCAGTTCCAGCAGTTCGTACCAAAAGTACAAAGTCTGTGCAAATGTATGTAACAGCCAGAAGGAAGCATCTCCGACCCTATAATGTAGTTTGTATGTTGTTATGTATTATTGATTAGCAGCAGAATCAATATAGCAGACATGGTCTGTCTGCATGAACGCGTCGATCTCAGAAACTAAAAATAATATTGTCACAAATGCTTGCAAGTAGGTGGGTATATATCCTACCCATTTATTTGGTTTGTTTCTTTGCATTTTTAACCTTTATTCTTGAAAAACGTTGGAATGTAGTGGTCAGGGTACGGCTCAAGTGGCTTACTCAATGCGAAGTGAGCAAAAAGGAGTGTAATCAACTGATAAAATTAAACAGTTACTAAAAGTTTTCATTTTCATTTTTAAGTCTTTACTCACCACACTTGTAAACTTAGCAGACTTCATTCTTGTTAGATATTAGATTTTGTGTTTTATTGAAGCCAGTACATGAAAAAATAAGCAAAGTGACATCGATTTTCAACAGCTGTTACGGTTAAGCGCATCGAATATACTTGAGATTTTAATTAAAATAGTTTAATGTTAAAGTTTTAACAAGTTACAAAAGAAAAAGTAAGAAAGTTAAACAAGTTCGACTGTAATATACGCTGTACCCGTAAAAGCCGCCACAAAGGAAACACGATTGTTATTCAAGTAGAATATATTTTGAAACCAAAATGCGCAATTTCCCACCGAATCTTAAACTTCCTAACTGGTTATAGCAGATTGCTAATGAAGTAATGATAGTTATCTGACCTACACTAACACTCTCTTGATGACTTTGGTTAAGTCATGGCCTTGGGTTCAGTCTTGCCAAATTTCATTCAGATCAACAAAAATATCACTTTGTCACAGTACTTCATAAAAACAGAAACAGTATTCCTTATGAGCTCTGATTGGATTTAGATTTCGTTAACAGCTGGCAATGTGAACGAACCGAACGCTCACACCATGATACAACTAGCAAGGTATGGCGCTCAGCCAACATTGTGGACCTCGCGCTTTTAGTTCCGCATCAAGTGACACCAGCACACTGAAAATGAGGATTCCCCAATAAGAGAGCACGTAAATGTGACTGTGTCTCCCTCTAAAACACAGTGATGCATGACTTCGGCAAGCATTCGGTGTGAGTTGGCAAGAATGTACGGCCCACAGTTGTGGAGTATGCTGAGAGCGCACTGAGAGCACCGCCATATCAGCCTCAAAGCTGATTTCATTAAAGCTTTTAGTATGATCCTTAGCCTTTCTCACTATTTCTTGGCACACTTTTTATTGAGCAGCTGTGCCCAGCTGTTCGATGGAATCTAAACTGAAAATAGAATTTCTTGTTTCTTTCAATTAAATACTAAACTGGTTACCATGTCATCCAGGGTCACTTTTTACAGTATTTCATTGCATTGACTTCAAAAAACTCCCACAACTCGAAGGCAGCCAGCCAAGAGACGGCGTTTTTTCACGTTTAAAATTGACACCTAATGTCCACGTAAGTACACCAAGGAATCCACATCGTTGCCTTCAACGCCTCCTACTCCGCCCCTTACGACCCCGTTTTCCGTTCTAAACGAATGCGCAAGCAATTGACGTAAATAAGAAGCAGCCTGGCAACGGCAGCAGCATCAGCAGCGACATGATGACGACGGCAATCCCTGTAACCGGAGATGGGGGGTGGGGAGGCGTGGCTTATACATATGCCTTGGCCACAGCTTGAGCTTTGAAATTGGAAAAAGTTATGCAAATCGGCGGCTGCTGCTGACGACAGGACAGGAAACGAGCGCAATGTGGAAGCACAAGAAGTGAATTAGTTTTTTTTTTGTGCAATTTGCTGTGTGTGTGAGTGGGCGGCAAGGACATGGCAGCAACGTTTTCCCCCCACCTCATCTAGCTGGCGATTTTGTGTGCGCAATTATTATAATTGCAATAATAACAACAACAACAACAAGAACTCTGCTCTGACGTGCAACGTGACGGGGCGCTGTGATCCTGGCCAGCATCTGCGTAAATCGCTTCGTTGTTGTTTGCCCCGAGCATTAAAGGCTTTGCCTGCCCGCACATAACGTGCCTAAATAAATAGCCAGAACGTGGCCGAGGCCAGGGCCAGGCTTTAAATCGTCATCCTCTTCCTAATTACAATTGCAAACGCTTCGCTGGCCCTGACAGCACTTACCCGGCCACCCCAAGGGGAATCTCTTTACGTGCTTAATGCCAATTAAGCGTTTGCCAAACACCCTGCTCCGGCTCCTGCTTCTGCTCCTGCTTCGGCTGTCACCCTCCCATTTACATTCCGCTTTTGATATTTCGCATTTCATTGATTTTATTTTTAAAATTTATTTTTTGTTTCCCTTTGCCACTTCTCGGACTCTTGCTTAATCTGTGATCATCTCTCTGGGACAAATGGAGGGTAGAGTCGAATTTCCGTTGGCGGAATGAATATTTCTTGTTAATTAGATTTTGTGATGCCTTGGTGGCTGGACAGAAAGGTCGTCGGGTGTTTTGGGATTAGAGAAAAAATCGGCTCTTTGCCAGGGAAACTAATGTCCGGGTCAAAATGTATTTCTACGGTAGATGGTTACTCCCTGAACAGGTTGACTAAGCGGCCCAAAAACTTAACTGAGGGCTTAAGGGTTGAAGGATTTTACATTTCAAGTTTAAAAAATTGTTAATAGATTGAGTTTATTCTTTCGATTAGCGATCCTAAACTTAAATTAATTAATTCCCAGCTGCATATGATACGATTTGAAATGGACGAGCCTTTGGACGATCGTTCATAATCTTCGAATGTGGCCTAAACACGTATTTTTATACCCTTGCAAAGGGTATTATAATTTTGCCCAGAAGTTTGCAACGCATAGAAATATTCATTTCCGACCCCATAAACTATATATATTCTTGATCAGGGCGACGAACTATGTCGATTGAGCTTTGTCCGTCCGTCTGTCTGTCTGTTTCTACGCAAACTAGTCTCTCAGTTTTAAAGCTATCGAGCTGAAATTTTGCACAGAGTCTTCTTTTTACGGCAGGCTGCTATGTCGGAACCGACCGGACCGGATGACTATATCTTATAGTTGCCATAGGAGCTATCGGTCGAAAAATGGGTTTTAGTGAGAAAAACTATTTTGTTTTTTATGTTAGCGTCCTTAAATTCGGTCATTATTAATATTATATGCTTTCAAACAGATTTGAAACTTTTGGTCAAGATCGGATGCCTATATCTTATAGCAGCCATAGGAACCATCGGTCGGAAAATGGGTCTTAGAAAAAACGAGAAGGCCAAGCTAACTTCGTCTGTGCCGAAGTTTTTATACCCTTGCAAATGCTGTTTTTGAAATGTCAGAGTTTAAGAACGCTTACATAAAAATCCAAAAAAATTTTAACTATAACCCATTTTCCGACAGATAATCATCTGATTTCGACCAAATTTCGCGAATCTTTTTGAAAACATATCAAAATATAAAAATCGCCGAGTTTAAGAACGATAAAATTTAAAACAAAAAAGTTAATCTCACAAAAAAAATTTCTTACTAAGAACTATTTTCGACCGATCGGTCCTATGGCAACCATAAGATATAGTCACCCGATGTCGATCAACTTTTTCAAATTAGTTTGAAAGCGTTTAATATTTAGAATCACCGACTTAAAGAACGATTTACTTGAAAACAAAAAAGTTTTTTTCACTAAGACCCATTTTCCGACCGATCGGTCCTATGGCAGCTATATGTTATAGTCATTCGATCTTGAACAAAATTTGCAAATCTGTTTGAAAGCATATAATATTAACAATAGCCGAGTTTTATGACGCTAGCATTGAAAACAAAAAAGTTTTTTTCACTAAGACTCATTTTCCGACCGATCGGTCCTATGGCAGCTATATGTTATAGTCATCCGACTTTGACCAAAATTTGCAAATCTGTTTGAAAGCATATAATATTAATTATGGCCGAGTTTTATGACGCTAGCATTGCAAACAAAAAAGTTTTTTTCACTAAGACCCATTTTCCGACCGATCGGTCCTATGGCAGCTATACGTTATAGTCATCCGATCTTGACCAAAATTTGTAAATCTGTTTGAAAGCATATAATATTAACAATAGCCGAGTTTTATGACGCTAGCATTGAAAACAAAAAAGTTTTTTTCACTAAGACTCATTTTCCGACCGATCGGTCCTATGGCAGCTATATGTTATAGTCATCCGACTTTGACCAAAATTTGCCAATCTGTTTGAAAGCATATAATATTAATTATGGCCGAGTTTTATGACGCTAGCATTGAAAACAAAAAAGTTTTTCTCACTAAGACCCGTTTTTTGACCGATGGTTCCTATGGCAGCTATAAGATATAGTCATCCGATCCGGTTGGTTCCGACATATTAGCAGCGTGCAGTAAAAAGAAGACTCTGTGCAAAATTTCAGCTCGATAGCTTTAAAACTGAGAGACTAGTTTGCGTAGAAACAGACGGACAGACGGACAGACAGACGGACAGACAGACGGACAGACAGACGGACAGACAGACAGACAGACAGACGGACGGACAAAGCTCAATCGACTCAGCTCATCGCCCTGATCAAGAATATATATAGTTTATGGGGTCGGAAATGAATATTTCTATGCGTTGCAAACTTCTGGGCAAAATTATAATACCCTTTGCAAGGGTATAAAAACCTTTTTTGTTTTAAATGTTAGCGTACTCAAGCTCGGCCATTTTCAATGGTGTGTGCTTTCGAACAGATTTGCAAATTTTGGTCAAAATCGGATGACTATATCATATAGCTGCCATAGGACCGGTCGGAAAAATGGGTCTTAGTGGAAAAAAAAAACTTTTTTTGTTTTTAAGTAAATCGTTCTTAAGGTGATTATTAATATTAAACGCTTTCAAACTAATTTGAAAAGTTGATCAACATCGGGTGACTATACATATCTTATGGTTGCTATAGGACTGATCGGTCGAAAATGGGTCTTAGTAAGAAAATTTTTTTGTTTTTAATGCTAGCGTCCTTAAATTCACTTATTACTAATTCTATATGTTTTCAAATAGATTCGCAAAATTTGGTCGAAATCGGATGACTAAATCTTAAGGCTGCCATAGAACCGATCGGTCGGAAAATCAGTCTTAGTAAGAAAAACTTTTTTGTTTTCAATTTTATCGTTCTTAATCTCGGCGATTGTTAATTTGATATGTTTAAAATCAGATGTTTATCTGTCCGAAAATGGATTTAAGTTAAAAACATTTTTGATTTTTATGTAAGCGTTTATAAACTCTGACATTTCAAAAACAGCATTTGCAAGGGTATAAAAACTTCGGCACAGACGAAGTTAGCTTAGCCGTCTCGTTTTTATTAATTTGCCTAGATTCAAAACCGGTACTAAACTATTTTAATTAATATCTTAAGTATATTCGATGCGGTTGACGTTTACGTAACTGTTGAAAATCGATGTCATTTTGTCAACATTTTTTGAGATACGGCCTTCTATATAAATGGGATTCAGTAACAGAGCAGACACAAATTTTAATATGTAACAAGGATGAAGTCTGCTAAGTTTACAAGTGTGGTGAGTAAGGACTTCAAAATGAAAATGAACAAACACTTTTAGTAACTGTTTCATTTTATCAGTTGATTACACTCCTTTTCGCTCACTTCGCATTCAGTGCGCCACGTGAGCTGTACCCTGACCCATTCAGGCCATCGTATTTAAAGAATGCTGTAGGTTAAAATTGGAATGAATTAAGAAATTGTGTTTTCAACAAACCAAATAAATATATCGGAAGCAAATTTGATCTGGGTAGGATATACACTTACCTATACTACCTACATGCAAACATTTGAGGCTCTATTACTTATAGTTTCTGAGATCGACGCGTTCATACAGACAGACTGACATGGCTGTATTGACTCTGCTGCTAATCAAGAATACATATATGTAGTTCATAGGGTCGGAGATGCTTCCTTCTGGCTGTTACATACATTTGCAAAGACTTTGTACTTTTGGTATGGACTGCTGGAACTGAAAGACTGCCCCCCTTCATTCGTTGATTGGAAATAGGCACAAGGTAAATGTCAAAAAGTATGCCTAGGTAAGGTTAAAGGTATCCGGAATGAGCAGTATCTACACAGAGGGAAAAAACCTGTTCAGAAAATAAGTTGCCTTCAACTTAAAATGAGAACAAAATGTTCTCAAAATTCTTGACAACAAATGTTCCTGGAATGAGTAAAGTGGTTCTCAATCGGATAATATTTGCTTTGTACAACACCAAAACCCGTTTTCGGCAGCGAGAGAGAGAGAGCGAGTTGGCTCTCTTTTTGACTTCTGTCAGCTCAATCACGCATTAGTAGCCCTCTAGATGTGAATCTGCATAAGTGTGCAACGGCTGAATGTGCTGGTGCGTCATTCCATACGGTAAGTACAGAAGGTACCGGATTTAATTCCCAGTCAAAAACTTAAATGCAACGAATCAGATGGAGTGGGTCGTTGAAGTTGGTTGTACAGCGATGTCTATGTCTTTGATCTTTCGTAATATATTATATATGGGGTGGAGAAGAAGCAGAGCATATCCAGGCGCCTCTGCCTCCCTTCCGAAGAGGTACATATGTTCCCGTTCCCTATTCCTCCCAAATGTGGGGAACCCTCTCACATTTTTATACTCTGTACCGAAGGTACATAGAGTATATTAAGTTTGTGCAAAAGTATGTAACAGGGAGAAGGAATCGTTTCCGACCCTATAAAGTATATATATTCTTGATCAGCATCAACAGCCGAGTCGATATAGCCATGTCCGTCTGTCCGTCCGTCCGTCTGTCCGTCTGTCCGTCCGTCCGTCCGTATAAACGAAGAGATCTCAGAGATGGTAAGAGATAGAGGTTTGACATGTATGGGACATATATTTCTTATACTTGCAGGCAGATCAAGTTTATTTTCAATTTTTGCCACGCCTCCTCCCGCCCCCGCAATTTGGAAAAAACGTCATATCTCCTACAGTTTTGAAGATAGATCGTTCGTACCTTCTAGAGATACCTTGTAAACAAAATTTACGGATGAACCATACTCAAGTTATGAGCAAAAAACCGGCCAGTAAACACCTACCACCCCCCCACCCATCACCACAGCATTCTATTGAACGGCAATTTAGTGAGAGAGAGAGAGAAACTTAGAGATGAGCTCGTATAACTCGTGAGCAAATGCGAGCTGCGACGTTAATGGTACAGAGTATGTTATAGTCGGGCTTGACCGACTTTCTTTCTTGTTGATCCTAAATCAATAAAATTTTTACGCAGTCGAATATAAAATGTTTTTGAAAGCGGAACACTATCAACTCAAATTATTTTCTTAAAAACGTAACAATATCACCTCGACTTGAGTTTTTGCGATCTCAAAAAATGGTTGTTTAACTGAGAACATTGTACTACAAATGAGAAAAACCGTTCATGCACTATTTTTGGTAACGTATGTGCTCATTTTGAGTCCAATGCTCTCGGTTTTTTTCCATCTGTTTAGGTAAAGTCAAATGTAAATAAAAAAAATGTACTTTTTATTAGAATTGAATAAAGAAAAATCATCCGGAATATTTAAGGAGGCAAAGAGTGATTTAAGGCTTCCTCAAACTTTCAGCTTATTTTGTATGTAAAGAAATTCTTTCGATTTAAAAGAATTGTTCTTGGTAGAGAGATTTTCATAAAAATTTATATCCACTTTATTTGGAACTTTTTACTTATTCTGGGATTCGATCTCCGGGTCCTTGAAATGCTGCCTTATCGCGTTGCTCCATCTCCCACGTCGGTGGCTACACACTTAGTTTTGTAAGTCAATTATAAGAAGAACCCCGAACCAATTACAAGTGAAGTTTATAACGTGAAGAAGTACCCCCTAATTCTTGTGTTTATTGAAACCAGCAGCTAGCAGCCACCCTAAAACGTTCGGCGCGCATCTCTGTAAAAAGCACTAGTGACTTTGGTCACGATTGGCTATGGCCTGGCCGGCCCTGGCTTAGGCACCCTTGCTGTCACGCTCTCTCTCTCTCTCTCTGTCTATCACCTTATATACTCAGAGAATAATCGAGAATTTTGTACTTCAAAACAAGCGGTATCAATAGTACGGGAAGTATTCTAATTCTAATTTGAGGTGAATTTTCTTTATCATGAAATACTTGACTTAAGACTGTTTCGGAATATGTTAAGTACATTTCAAACTATGTACGTGAAAATCGTTTTGATTATACTTTAAGGCTATAATAGTCTTAGGTCAATTCCGACTAAATCTTAAAAAAAGTAAGAAATATTCTAAGGAAATATTCAATTGGTAATTTTAAGAACAGACCTTTTGAAAATTGCTTTTTGAGTTTTTTTGTGTCGATGATATATTGTATTTGAATAAAGGCGTTTTCTCGAACAAAAACATTTTGATTTAAGAACGTATTGATTTTTATTTGAAGTTTAATTTTTTTAAATAATGAAAACAGCCGTTTTGCGATTTTAGAGTGTTTTGTACTTATTTTAAGTGCATGCTTATTCTATTCCGATCGCTACGGAGCTCTACTAATCGTTTTTGTCTCCGTGTACTGCATGTGGGCTCTTAATATATCTTAACCATAAATGTCATCTGATTCTTTTCAAACTATTTAGATTGAAAAACGAGAAGGCCAAGCTAACTTCGTCTGTGCCGAAGTTTTTATACCCTTGCAAATGCTGTTTTTGAAATGTCAGAGTTTAAGAACGCTTACATAAAAATCTAAAAAATTTTTAACTGAAACCCATTTTCCGACATAAACATCTGATTTCGACCAAATTTTGCGAATCTTTTGAAAACATATCAAATTAACAATCGCGCAGATTAGGAAAGATAAAATTGAAAACAGAAAAGTTTTTCTCACTAAGACTCATTTTCCGACCGATCGGTCCTATGGCATCTATAAGATATAGTCATCCGATCCGGTCGGTTCCGACATATTAGCAACGTGCAGTAAAAAGAAGACTCTGTGCAAAATTTCAGCTCGATAGCTTTAAAACTGATAGACTAGTTTGCGTAGAAACAGACGGACAGACAGACAGACGGACAGACAGACGGACGGACAAAGCTCAATGAACTCAGCTCGTCCCCCTGATCAAGAATATATATAGTTCATGGGGTCGGAAATGAATATTTCTATGCGTTGCAAGCTTCTGGGCAAAATTATAATACCCTTTGCAACTGTATAATAATACTGATAATGACACAAGGCAACAAAATTAGACTTTTTCCAGTATATTGAAGTGTTGGGAGGGATTCTAGAAATCTGTTTTCATAAATTGTCCATCACGTCGAGATTTGTACATTGTAATTTGCTTAAAGCTTAAAGTTGCTTAGAATACATATTTTGACCCGATTTAGACGCGATTTGTGGGATACCTACATCAGTGTTAGGAAGTACCTATATTTTGGAATTTAGTACCTTTTACCTTACCTAGGTCCGAATTTGCATTTACCTTGTCAAAAAATAAGGTATAAGGTACTTTATTTTGAATGAGAATTTAATTAGAAATGATAGCCTGGGTGGAAGACTAATAAAATTTAATTATTCTTCCAATTTGGGATTGTCGGTGTGACTATTAAATAATATCATTTTGAGCTATTAACTGTGTTGACCCTTAAGTCGCTTTTAGTCAAGGAAATGCAGAAAACTGTCGGCGCAACTAGCATTGCACTGAGGTACATAAACTCTCTTTTGAATGGCTTAAAAATGTGATTACTATTCAGAAATGATTGAAAATGACAACATTTTTTTTGTATACGCACATAAACCAAAGTGTATTCAACGACCACCAGTGGACTTATCTATCAGCTTAAATAACTAAGTCGCTAATTTTACCTATTAAAAATGTTTCAACATCTTGTCCATATCGCTATTCTTTCTATGTATCTAGGCCATCTAGGTGAAGTTGAGGCGATTGTGTGTCTTAATGATTGTTAAAATTTAAATATGTATTTTTTAACTTGGGTCGAAAATTCGAATAATGGGAATTCTAGCCTAAATAGTCTGAAAATAAAAATAATGTATTTCTGTCTTACAACTAAAAAATGTGTTAGTCCCTTTAGAATTTTAGGGAAACTCAGAGCTCAGGGTTTCTTTTACAGACTCCCGAATCTTTTGTTCTTTTTCCGTTCACATTTGTTGAAATATCGAGGAAGCCTCAAAGTTTCGGTTGGATAGTTCACGTCCTGAACACTTTCGGGTAGGTGGTGTTGGATAAACCGTGCTTTAAAACGCATATTTAAAAGTCCCTTTTTGTACCTTTACCTAAGTTCTGGAAATTTCGGATACCTTTTACCTTACCTTGGTAAGAAAAAAGGGCACCTTTCTAATCACTGCTATACCTGTACACCTACATACATGGAACAATTAGTGGCTCTATCTCTTATTGTTTCTGAGATTGAAACTAAACAATATAAATTCATCACGAATAGGCAAACTTTGTTATTTCCGTTTTATAATTCAATAATCAACACAAATACACAGGGACTAATTACAACATTTTTGGATAGAAATGGTTTTGTACGTACATTACTGATTCGAGGATATCCCAATCCTCTCATCAGCAGACGACTGGCAAGTTCCTTAAATGTCCAATATTCTGACGAATATTTGTGAAGGTAAACATAGACTTAAAACTTTACTCTCATCTTTGTCATATTTGCTACAAAGTATTTTCTCATTTTTTTGTGTAACCAATATCAATGTGAAATGTTTATTGACTGATTAGGGAACAAACAGACTCAGTCCCAGTCCCATGCCCTGTTCCAACCCCAGTCCCAACTGCATCTTTCACATTCACGTTCCACAGTGGCATATGCTGTGGAAACATGAGACCCAGCCTGTTCAACAGAAAAAAGATACAATACCAAAAAAAGGAGAAAAAAAATACTTGCCGGCAGCCAAAGATCAAATGGCGCAAATCTCACACAGATACAAAGATACTTTGGACTGCGGTTTGGTTAGTTGGTTGATGGGACGCCTGGTAACCGCAGCAAGGGGTCGCCCAGCGGCAGCCAAGTTCAAATTTTAACCGCACATTGGCAACATCGGAACGGTATACGAACGAACATAATTTGAACTTCAAAGCTGCTGCTGATGGTGGAGCGGCCGGACCGGGCCAGGCCGGGCCTTTTGTATCTGCAAGACGAAGTAAAGAATAATAAAAATAATAATAATATGAAATTATAAATGATTTTGGCCGGGGCCTCTCTCTGCCCGCTTCCTGCGTGTTTGCTTTATGATAATGCTTTTGTATTTTTAGTTATTGTACGTCAGTCAGTCATTGAGTCAGTCAGTCGGCGGAGGGCATTGTTGATGTCGATGTCGATGATTATTATGTATGCCTAAATTCTATGCACGTACCGGCACTGAGGCTTATCTGTATCGAATATGATTAAGTGCGCTGCGCTGCCTCGACCAGGTCTGAACTGGTCTCTCTGGTCTCTGGTCGCTGGTCTAGGCAGGGGTCTGTGAACGTGAACGTGCAACATTGAAAAGGGCACAAAAGACCGGGACAAGCGCTTAAATAAACACAAACAACAACAATTGTTGTCAGGCAGAGGCCTGTATGGCCTGGCTGGCTTCCAGATCTCTCATTTGGCATCTCCGGCGGTCCACAATCTTAATGCGAACTGGGACTGCAGCAACATTTGGCATTTGCATGTTCTGCTGTATAATTCATTAAATGGGAACTTGCTTAGCAGACAGAGAGAGAGAGAGAGAGAGAGAGAGAGGAGAGGAAGTGAATTAGGAAGAGGATTTCTTTTTATTAAATTAAACAATTACATTCATTCTCAGAAAACGAGGGAGAGGGTTGCCTCCATACAAATTAGGGGAATTCCAATTGTTATTCAAATTTCACATTTCACATTGTGTAATCTGTAAATTTAAAAATTAACAATTTATTAAGAATTTGTTTAAGATTCTGATCTTCGGTATTTAAAAACGACAATTTGTAAATACACTTTGTATAATTTAGCTAATTTATATGCACACCTCAAGATTGCAAGCCATAAATCCAGATAATTTGAAACGAAGATAAATGTGTATTTACATACAAATCGCTTTTTAACGAAACATGTTTCTTAATCTACTACGTAAATGCCGCAGTTTGACATTTAATTATATGAATCTGATCTCAATATTTATGAGATTTTGTGTGTAATTGATTTTTATCACCTTTTATATATCAACACTTGACTACTTCAAGTGTGACAAAATCCGACTAGTCACTTTCATTTGCTCATAACTCTGAACTCGCATAATTAAAAAAAAAAAGGGATCATATTTTACTGTTTTAGTGACCTCTTTGAATATCAATCATATAACTTTTAGCAGGTTACAGGTCAATAAGTTATATTTTTGTGCATAAATTTTCTAAAAACAAGACTTACACTCACCACAAAGTAGGCTGGTTGACTATATAGCTATTTCATGAATCACCACGATTCAATCATCAGCAGTCTTTGCCTATCTTCTGCGGGTTAGCAGAGGCTACCTCACGCCAGCACTGCTACCAAAAATAGAAAATATTGGATGTGCCTTTAATATACAAGAACACCTGCAGACATTGCTGAAATTATATATGCACATTCTGATTCCCCTTGTTCATTACTTAAGCTATGTTTACACATCCAAATGGTTTTGCTTAATTTTGATCATTATAGCCATGATTAAAGATTTTACAGCATCACAAACTTAAATTGTGTTGCCATACGCAAATAATTTGATCAAAAATAGCCGGAAAGTTGCACAATTTGGCATATATAGCCCAATTTTCATGAAAATTTGTCCAAATTATTTGCCTGTGTGAACATATGTAGCTTTCGACCTTCTGCTTAATCTCCCATCATAGTAACAAGTCGTTCCAAAAGAAAAACCTTCTCCTCCCTGTGTTAAATTCTTGCATTAATTTTTAAAATTGGCGTGCAATAAAAAAGACAATAATCAGCCGAGTGCAGAGGTGCTAGCCAACCTAGTATTATACCATTCCAGCCCTCCCGGTGTGACCGTGGCGCAAACGCCCGAATTTATAATCAACCTACATGAGACAACTAATTGCACAAATACGATCTAGTTGCAAAATATCGATTTTTTTTTTTTTTGATTCTAAATTTTCTGTCACCTTGTGTAAATTTGGCAACTTAATTTAGATTGTGTAGATATTCTCTTAACTTATCTGTTTATTTAAGTTTGATTAAAATCTAGATGGATTTCGATTTGAACAAAAACATGAACAAGAAAAAACGGCACTAAGACTTTTTTTCAGAACTATCTTTTGTATGACAGCTATACTATAAAGTTGTCCGATTTTCATAAAACTTGGTGGAATTATGTGAAAGCATTGAAAAGCTTATAATACGAGAATTGGGGACGTTTGCGTTGAAGACAAAAAGTTTTTCTCACTAGAACTACTTTCTTCGAACGATCCGTATGGCCTTATGGCAGCTATATGCTATAGTCAGCCGATTCGGCCGGTGCCGACAAAAGTGCAGCGGACATGGCTATATAAACTCAGTTCGTCATGCTGATCAAGAATATATATACTTTACGTGGTCGGAGATGCTTCCTTCATTCAGAATGTAGTTCATATTACGCGTCAAATGACGCCTCAATAGACCTGTTCTTTGTTAAGATCCGGGTTTCTTATCGAAAAACATCGAAAATATCCATAAAATCGATTTTCTTTCACCTCAAAATGTTCATATTGTTTTTATATCGTCAAAAATATCGATATAGATATTTTTAAAATATCCCACCACGCTAATGTAAAGGCTCTGGAGGGATGTTAAGGGCAAATTGACACATCCAAATTCCGATTTCATTAGTAATTCCCGAAGCGGAGATTCCATACCTAAACTTGTTCAACGCATTTTGTCAATGAAGGTTAAGCTTTTAAAAGTAGAATTTGTAAAAAAAGCGCCGGATACAAAATTTGTTTTTCAAATCTTGCAATCTTATAAAAACAAAATTGAAAAACCTTGAACTGAGCTTAGAAATCACAAAATCAAGATATATCATCTCGAAACTTATCATCACTCCTACAGTTTTGTGTAAAGCTAAAGTGCAAAATTTCGACGCTGCTTACTTTACAACAATATCAAACACTGACTTTTAGAATAAATTCAGCATAAAATATGCTGTAAAGGTTATCGATTGATCAAACATGGAATAAACTTAGATCAAAATCATTTTAATAAACTTAGATCAAAATCATTGAAAAAGTTTGACTATCATATATGGCCTTTACGCAGGCCTCTCAGATTGGCGACTTATCAGCCTTAGGCCCAATTTCTCAAAAGTTGCGGTTAGGTACCGGCCGGTCAAATTTGCCGGCCGGAATTACCAGAAGTTAAGTCTTTTGGTTTTCTCAACGAGACTTACCGGCAGGTTCACCCGATAGCGATTAATTGCTATCGCTGCAAAAGTGTGACCTGACACTGTCGACCAAACAGCTGTTTGTTTTGGCTTTTTTTAATGCTATTGTTGTCGCTTGTATTTATTTGGCAAAATAATTTATAAAATTGCTTGCGATGATGAATCAATGTGAAACACCGAAAAGACCAAGAGCGAAGAACTTTTCTGCGGGTGAGGAACATTTGCTTGTAGACTTTTTGAGTCAATCAAAGGCATTTTGGAAAACAAATGCGGATGCGGATACTTGGAAGCAGAAAGCCTGGGCTTGGAGATCAGTTTGCCGCCATGCCGGAGTTCATCGCCCTTGGAAAGACTTACGGGATAAGTACGAGAATTTAAAAAAACGATCGCGAAAATAATTCGCAATTAAGAAGCGGGAGACTTCTCGAACTGTGGCGGCATTTCCAGCACCGCTGGAGTCTTGTCTGTTTCCAAAAAAATTCGTGGCATGATCCCAAGCTCAGCCACAAGATTGAAAAATGTGGTTGATAATGATGGTACGTTTTTATTTATGATATGTAAGCTTTAAAAATATTTACTAGACTTCTAAAATTTTAGCAAAAATCAATAGCGTGGGAATCTTCATTAACTGCACGGTTTGCCGAAGGAAGTCTGACTCAACAGAAGTCGCCCGCAATGATAAGGAAGAAGCCACTTGCATAAGAGCGCAGCGCCACCGTAAGTTTGCTCTCTGACAACAATCCACGATTCCTGTTAACAATCGAAATCATAATAAATTGAATCACAACTGAAGTTAAGGTTTTACCTGTTATTTAGCGAAGATTTTTGCTCTAATCCTAGCAAGAATTATTTGACATGCTGAGTTTGTTAACCTGAATCGTTGAACAAATTTGGCATCATCCAGATCAGTAAAATAATAAATACTTTCCCTGTACTCTCTCGCTTTATTTATTCGTTGCTCCGTCTTGGGTTATGTGGGTATAACCACCACCATGTTGGCCATTGTGGTAATACCGTTCCTGGTGCTGGCCGTACGTGTGGATAATATTTTCATTATGGTGCACACGTATCATCGGTTAGATCACTATCGGTATACCACATCGCATGAAGCGATTGGTGGCGCCATTGGCCAGGTGGGCCCTTCGATTCTGTAGACGGCGGGCAGTGAGTTTGCCTGCTTTTACCGCCTGAATCTTCCATTTCCATCGCGTGGATGTAAGAAATTTGTTTATTTATAAGGATTTTTTTTTGGCAATTGACAAAGTAAACAATACAAATTTTGAACAAAGCTGTTTGTCGATCGATAAAAATATCGACAATTCTATCGCAACTTGCCGGCAGGTTAAAATTTGACCCCATCGTGAGGCAGCGGTTAACTTTGCCGCTCGGTTCTCGCCAAATACAGCATGAGACATGCAAATGCGGCTAACCTGCCGGTAAGTTTGACTAACCGGACATTGAGAAATTGGGCCTTAGGCCAACAGTCAAACTGACCCGAAGGTTAGCTGAACCGAGAAACAAACTTTACCGTAGACTCATGCTCAGGTCAAATTTTAATCTCTAGTGTAGTTCTAAGGACCGCCCGGCATTGAAGCTCAACAATATTCCAATTCCGCATGACAAAAATGTTACTTACCTTGGAATGCATCTAGACAGAAGACTGACTTGGAGGAGGCGCCTCGACGCCAAGAAGACTCACACAAAACTTAAAGCTAGTCAACCACACTGGCTGATGAACTCCCGCTCTCCACTCAGCTTAGAGCTAAAGGTATTGTTGTATAACACTACCATAAAACAAGCCTGGCTATATGGCGTAGAACTATGGGGAAACGCATGTTCATCCAGCATCGAAATTATCCAAAGAGTGCAAAACAAAATCTTAAGAACAATAATCGTCGCACCTAGATACCTAGAGACAGAAGGATCTCAATATACCATCTGTAAGGGATCAAAATGCTTGTCGACAAACTAAACACTCAAAAAAACAGTGTTGTTCCGAATTATCGATATTGTCATGGATATGCATGTGGCCGCTTCCTCATCATTTCGGGTCTCTTCTCTGGAGTCAACGGTGAACAAATGTCCCACGCTATTGCATTACTAGTCATCACACAAAGACACTTACTGATTGTTTTGTGTTAAAATCAGAGATTAAAACCGAAACGAATAACGGTTAGCGGCCATGGAAGCAGCACAAAACGATTAATGAGAAAAAGCGAACAGCAGCAGTGGTCGTTTGGTGGCGTAAGGTGACTTTAGCTACTTGTGAAATAGGTGTAACTAACTTTATTGAATATAACTTATAGGGCCAAGGCCAAGCTTCTCTCAATCTCTTGGCGTGTGTGCCTATAATTTTTCGCACAAGAGAAAGGGACCTACAAGTTAAACGCCGAATCCGAACCGGCAATAGTTAGAGAATTTTTGCTTTTTCATGGCTAGTTACTTTACAACTGGCGCCAGCAGCTGGTGAAGGTGGATCGGGTGTGTAAAAGCTTTTTTCTAAAGAAAGAAAAAACTTTTTCTATTAGAGGGTCCGAGGCGGGATCGAACCCAAAACCTCCCGCACCAGCAGCCACACATACAACCGGTACGCCACGCCCGCTCGCGTACGTACTCGCTGCTGCGTGATAACGATGATTAGTGTGGCCAGAGCTGCCACAGAGCTCCGTCTCCAGAGACCATGTGGGAACGAATGATCTTCAAGTCTTGAGTACAGTTGGGATGTATGTCCGGGGTGAGCATCTAGAGGATTTGTACAAGTCCCAATGTGGAGCAAAGCTTGCTCATACTTCTCGCTGTGATGTTTGTGTCGTAGTTGAGTCGATGAACTGTTTCCGATGAGTGTAGAAACTGATGAACTGATGATTTGCAACCAGTAAGACCGTTAAACGTGGAAGAAAATTTAAGTATCTGGAAAAGATCCCTTGATACTTATTTATCTATCAATTTGATTTCAGACTTCAAACGCTTAACATGCCTTTACACTTGTCATATATCTCTAAAGAGACTCTCTGACAATAGTATAATAGCAAATCAAATATCTCCAAATATTTAGAAAATTTAGCCTGCTTTGATGAAATAGAACTATTTCTATTTGATAAGAGATTCTCTTTAGAGAAGTTTGACACCCTACTATTTAGAGATATATGAAAAGTTTAAAGGCAGCTTCAAGGTGATTGTTTTAGGACAGATTATACAAAAAATTAACTAAGAAATTCGTCTCTATGCATATTCATTTTAAAGAAGCAACTGGAATGGTCTTTAGTCCCTGATCCGCTCACAATATTGCATTTTCATCTCGGTTCGCCCAAAATAAAAACGTTCACAATTGTCAATGCCCTGGGTGTTCACCTAAATTGTTTGATTTATGGCCATTGCTTTTGCGTTTTTGCGCATTTTAAGAGTTTCGTTTAGAATTTCACGATTCCCAAAAACGATTCCATTTCCTACGGCTCTCGAAAAGACGCGAGAACCTGAGTATTAAAATTCAACTTGAGTTACTTTTATATTTGCATTTGCATTTACTTCCCATCGCCCCGTAGCAGCCGTTTGTGTTTTGTTTTTTTGGTCTCAAGTGAATGGCGGTGCGCTGCTTTGACTCTTAATACGTACGTACATCGTGCATTTGAAGCAATTTCCTAAAGGGTTTCCATGTCCATTAGGGGTTGTTTGGTTAGAGCAACTCAAATAATAAAAAACAAAAAAAAAAGAATGCATATATTAAATTGCTTTCGAATGGCATTAACATTGCCAGGGGGATGCCAACCTGTCATTAGGCAACCAGAACTCACATCCAACCATCCATCTATCTGCGAAAGGTGCAAACATCCTGCTGCTGCAAAAAAAAAATCGCAAATAAACAGCACCAAATCCTAAGAAATTCACACGACTCTCTCGTCGTCCCTTGGGCAAACAAAGGGCCAGGGCCAGGCGTTTGCTTTAAGCCAGGCAAAACGGTAAATGTGTCGGAGCAGATAAAAACTCCGTAGAAGAACTCTGCAACGGCTGCTGTGCAAACAATTAAAGTGAGCAACCCAGGGAAACACTGCGGGGAGGCGAAGGCGGACCTCGGCAAGGTGCATTTCGCACTTCCGCACGCCCTGGAGATGCCCGGCCAGAGATACTGAAGCGCTCAAGTGCCGAATATAAAACGCAGACTGAGATTCCCGCTGTTGCTGCTGCC